>CM053572.1:26991639-27009006 GCA_028646485.1 Cryptoprocta ferox
AAAAAAGAAACTGTTAATAATAGAAATTGCAGACTAGGAAGGGTCAACTTTTACTTTTCACTTTATACTTCCGGTATGCTCAGAATTTTTAGAATTTTTGCCTTAAACATCTGCTACTTTTATTTTTAAAAACGTTCTGGCAAAAAAAGAAATCCTTTGGCTTTCATAGATTTCTTTCAATTTTCTGGAAAATTCATTTGCATGAAATATCCCAAGTCCTTAAAAGTTCTTTATGAATCAAATAACTAAATTATACTCAGAGTAAGTTTGTAGTGCTGCCTACATTTATTGTATTCTGATTCTCTGAAAATTCCTGAAATTTGGTAGAACTACCCAGAATCCATTCACTTACTATGACATAACAAAAAGGATACTGTTTTCATACATCACTGTTATTCTGAAAATGGATTTGACCTTCCAAAATATATTTCTTCATACCATGGTGTCATTTCAATGATTTTAAAAGTATTTAATGTCATATGATCTAATGTCAAGAGAATATTAAGTATGACAATACTCTATGAACATTAAATGCCTCCAAGACACCCATAAAAAGGACCTCGGTGGCAACCATCAGTTTGTTCTCTATATTTATAGGTCTGATTCTGCTTTTTGTTAGTTCTTTTTTTTTTTTAGATTCCATTTATGAGTGGAATCATATGGTATTTGTCTTTCTCAGCCTGACCTATTTCATTTAGCATAATACCTTCCAGGTCCATCCATATTGTCTCAAATAGCACAACCTCATCCTTTTTTATGGGTGTGGTATATTCCACTGTGTGTAATACATATATACTACATTTTCTTTACCTATTAATCTACTGAAACATACTTAGGTTGCTTCCATGTCTTAGCTATTATAAATAATGCTGCAATAAACACTGGGGTACATGTATCTTTTCTAGTTAGTGTTTTCACTTTCTCTAGGTAAATACCCAATAGTGGAATCATTGGATCATATGGTATTTCTGTTTTTAATTTTTTGAGGAACCTCCACACTGTTTACCACAGTGGCTATACAAACTTATATTCCCATCAACAGTGCACGAGGGTTCCTTTTTCTCTACATCCTCGCCAACATTTGTTGTTTCTTGTCTTCTGGATTTGAGTCATTCTAAGAAGTATAAGGTGATGGTTGCCATAAGGGAGGGAGGGGTGGGATAGGGCAAAATGGGGGAAGGAAGGAGGGAGATATAGGCCTCCAGTTATGGGATGAGTAAATCACAGGAATAAAAGGCAGAGCATAAGGAATACAATGATACTGGTTTTTGTTTGTTTTTGTTTTGAGATCAAGAGTGGGGGAGGCACAAAGGAAGCAGGAGGGACAGAATCTTAAGCAGGCTCCATGCCCAGTGTAGAGCACCACGCAGGGCTCAATCTCAGGACCAGGAGATGATGACCTGACCCAAAAGCGACAGCTGGATGCTTAACCGACTGATCCACCACACCCCCCTAAAGTCAATAATATTGTAATATTGATATAATGGGACAGATGGTAGCTACACTTGCAGTGAACATAATGTATAAAACTGTCAAATCATTAAGTTGTACACCTGAAACTTATGTAACATTGTATGTCAACTATACTTAAATAAATAAATTAATTAATAAATAAGGACCTCTGATATCAGGTTCAAGAATCCAAGGACAAAACACTGAGTAAATGGCAAGCAAGCACGTTCTAACATGGGAAAGTACTCTGTAAAATACTAACCAGAGAGAAATTGAGATTAGTAGTATGTTAGTGTATTTGTTGGGGCTATTACCTCACCTGATTTTGCCACATCTCAGGCTGGACATAGGATAACTATTCAATTTATCTACATTTTGACACACTGCATAGAAAAGCCTTCCACAGATGTAGGCTGAGGTGGCAATTTTAATTTCCTTCTCTTGCTTTCGGCAGACCTTTTAGATATGATGGATTCTCCATGATGTTACTTTGCAGTATTATAAATGTGTATGTGTCTTTTTTAAAAAGGGACCTAAGGTGCATAACACATATATTAATTTATATTATAAATTATAGAGTAACATACCTGACCCTTCTCTACTCCCTACTTCATTTCCTTATTTATAGGAAATAATCAAATGAATCTTGTGAACCCTTCATTCAACCCAAGAACTAGAACAATACCAATAACCAACATTATTTATGTGCTTCTCCCCTAAATCTAACCCCCATTCACCTTCCCTCAATTGCAACCACAATCCTATATTTTGTGTTCATCATGCCCTTGTTTTTTAAATAGTTTATCAAGGGTATACTATTTTAACTATCTTACGGTAAAATGTGAGAATTAAACAGGATGAATTCCCACCTTCGTCTATTAATGTTACAATGATTTTGATGAAGGGCAGTACCCTGCATTAGACACTTTGGGAAATACACACATACCTGAGATAGCAAATCACTGCACCTGACACTCAATACATTTTGGTTGAGACTGGGCTGTGGGAACCATTGGGGTGCGGGTCGCCGGTGTAGTCCCAGGAGCCTGAGAGGAGGACGTGGAGGATATGAGGATGAACATGGCAGAAGGGGACACCCTGATATCAGTGGATTATGAAATTTTTGGGAAGGTCCAATGGGAGTTTTTCCACAAGTACACTCAGGCTGAGGGTAAAAAGCTTGGATTGGTTGGCTGGGTCTAGAACACTGACCAGGGCACAGTTCAAGGACAGTTGCAAGGTCCCATCTCTAAACTGCGTCCTATGCAGGAATGACTTGAGACAAGAGAAGTCCCAAATCACACATCAATAGAGCAAACTTCAGGAATGAGAAAGTCATCTTAAAGCTAGATTACTCAGATTTCCAGATTGTGAAATACTGGCCTGAATTTAAATCTTCTAAGATAAACTCACTGGTTTTGTTTTTATTGTTAATATAGAACTATTCTGTGTTCAGTATTAGAATTTGTCAGTACGTTATGTTAGTATCAGATGTTTGAATATTACTGTAGATGTATGATAGAAGGATCACAACTATATGCAATTCTAATAAATAAAAACACATTAGAACATTAAAAAATACACTTTGGTTGAGTTGGATCTCGGGAAAAATTTACCAAGTACGTAGTTTATGACTACATCCCACCCAGGGCCACACTGTCAAAGAGGTAGCTTCCTGGTTGCGGGCTCTCTCCTCTCTCTCCTTTCTGCAACTTTTTCTCAATTGGCATTAAGGGCCAGAAGTTGAGTCTCTGCTACTTAATAGTTAATATGAAACTTCCACCCCATCTGTCCTATACAGGATGACAGATAAATCTCCCTTAAGTGCAGGTCCTGTCATGTCATTCTATACACAGTTCAGAAACCCGCAATGATTCCTTAAGACATATATCACCTAAATCCCTACACTGGTGCTCAAGGCCCTTTGAGATCTGATCCTAACCAAGCTTTCCAACCTTCCCTCTCCTGTCAAACTGACTTGTTATTCCCTAGGCATGCCTCCCATTTTAACCAATGTTAAGATTCTGCTCATACTATTTATCAAAGTGTAGTTTGTAGACCAGCAGCATCAGTTTTATCTGGGAACCTGTGAGAAATAAAAGATCTCAGGCCCCAACCAAGACATACTAAATCAGAATCTGCATTTTAATAAGATTCTCAGGTGATGCTAATGCATGTTAAATTTTGAGAGCCACTGTAAAACTATCAAATGTTCTTTCACGGTGCTTGAAACTGTTATTATTTATCTCTCTACAGAACACATGAGCACTTAGAAAGCAAAGGGCTATCCAAAATTATGTGCCTAAGATATACTCTTGAGCCCTCAGAAATTCAGGAATATACTAAGTGAATATTCAACAAAGTTCCACAGATTGACTAATGTGGTTTCAGTAATGCAGCTAAAAAGCTAAAATCACCATCCTTCACTTTATGATCTGACAAATCAGAACAAACACAGACATCATACCCACGATATACACATAGTCTTTTAGGGATAGAATTCTTAACAGGAAATAAAACTGTAAAATAAAGTGATGCTAAAGGCTGACATTAACGCCCAAACTGTTTTTGAGTCAACTAGACAATCGCTCTAAGTTCTTTTAAACTAAAAACTGAAGACCCACACTTAAGTGATGGGCTCTAAAGTCATTTTGGACTCTAATATTTAAGGAGTCTATGATTCTAGGGAACATCACCTCTGCACTGTCACAGAATGACTGCACAAACCAGGGAGAGCCCTGAGATTAAGTATGAAGCTGCAAAGCCTGACTTCCTCTCTTAGTTCTCTTTAAACCCCAGCTTCTCTGTAACCTCCCTGAAAAGCTTCTGCTCTGCACATGTGTCTGCTATCATGACCCAGGCCCCACAAACCCCCCCCATCTCCTGGCACTTTAAACTTCCCCTTGCCTCCATGAGCTGTCACTGTCACACTTCTCTCCCCTAGTCTGTACTTAGCTTCTCAGTCCTTCACACAGTTCAACACTGCCAAGGTGAAAATGAGCTAAATTAATCTGTGCTAAAAGAAGAAAATTAGGAGAGAAATATGTCCTGCTAAACTGTCCTTATCAGTAAGAGTCTCCCTCCTGTGTGTAATTCTTTAGGAACTTTACGGAGAGAAGTGAGGTGGGGTATCATTACATCATACTGTGTAGTGAAGGGGCGGGGCATAGGGAGAATCTGCCCTTTGGACCTCTTAAATATTTTTAGTCACTGAACACACTTTCAATTTTATCTCTGCCAAGGCCTCTGATAATGGGTCTTTGGGGCATTGATCCAAAGCTATTTCACATCTCAAAAATGGAGTCATTATAGTTACTACACATCTCTCCCACTTTTTGCAAATAGCTTTTTGCACACCATCAAGTTCAATTTATTTCAGCACATCATATGTTTTCTTATACATCTAAGCAATAAACAGAGACCACTGTCAGAGTTAAGTTTTTGACACAATGTCCTATGTATGAGATTATTAGTAAACATATCTATTCATCCTTATACATCCCTCCTGAACCCAAAAGCTAGTTATAAAGTCAAACTTCAGGCTTTCCCTCAGAACCTACGTACCCTTTCCTCTGATTTCCCAAGAAATATGCAGGTCAGGGAAGTATATTTCTCATAAAAGAGGTTAAGAGCTCTCTGCCCTAAATATGGACTATGTGGATTTTATTCCTCGCTCTACCACTTACTAGCTATGTGACTTTGGGCAATTTGTATAACCTGTGTAAGCTTATGCTTCCTCATTTGTAAAATGACAATAATAATATCTATACATCTTGGGGTTTTGCAAAGAATGAATAATGAAAAGCATATAAATTGGTTACTACAGTGCCTGGGTATTAATCTTATTTTATAGTTGTTAAAAATCAAAGCTCAGAACAGATTGTACATGGTCTTTTGTTTTTTTTTTTTAATTTACAAAGCCTGATTAATGCTACAGATTCTCCTGTCTGGAACTCTCCTAGTTACACAGAGCTCTAGCACATGTCACGGTCCATGGAGTAGGTAACCTGACTCCCAACTAAGGACAGTATGTGGTCTTAGCTGTCCTGTGCACACAGTATTCCTCTTGGCAATAACTCTATTTGTGTGGGGGGCAAATAGAAATGGAACGGCCTCTTTTAAAAATCAGGCATGACCTTATAACATAAAAACTTAGATACTCAAGCCATCATCATCAAAAAGGACAAATATCATCTATGTTAGGTGAAATATCAAAGGAAATAAACGTTTTAGGGTTAAATATTAGTCTCTTCTGAACTAAGCAGGATGTGAAAAATATTAGGAGAAATCTAATCTCTCTCACCTCCAAGATGGCTTGTCTACAGAGTGCTACCACTGCAGAGGGTATCATTTGGGCTAAAGTAATGGCTCTTACTGCTTAAAGACAAAAGAAAGGCTGGAATGCATTCATGGAAAAATTGGTATCTTTGCACCATTTTATCAGAGGATTAATATATATATAAAACAGGTAAGTTTTGATGTGGGCTTGGGGAAGTAATAGCTTTGGAGGGCCCAATCTAAAGGAAGAAAAGTTTCTAATTACGGGAAAGGGATCTGGAGAGTAAGTGACGACAGAAGTGGAGAGAGCTTATAAAATATGAACTTTCATCAGTTTGGCAGGTCTACCAAAAGTTGGATTGAAGGTGGCTGACTGCTTCCAAGACAGCTACCTCTAGGCAACTTTTCTCCTGACATTCCTCATCAGCAAAGTCACTGCCAGTGCTGGACAATGAGACCAGAAGGTATTGCAGATTATTCGACTAGAGTCTAGGCCTCTGCCACTGCTCCTTTGCCCCAGGGCTGGTTCAATTTCAATATTTTATGCTCAAGTAAGAAAAAAAAAATCTACCAAGCCCAACCATAAGCTAAATTCAAAAACTCTCTAACAAAACTATATAAAAAGTAGCTTGCTACATAATTGAAACCAAACATCTGTTTATCTTACTATTTGAGCCATAAGACCAGAATTTTTTATAAGAATTCAATAAATTGGGTCTTTGACAACTAGCTCCTGTACTGCCATAACTGAGGGTCCAAGAAATTACAACAAAACAGAGTGAGAGACATTTTCCTTCAAAAGACAAAGAACAGGGGCATCTGGGTGGCTCAGTTGGTTAAGCATCCAACTCTTCATTTTGGCTTAGGTCATGATCTCAGGGTCTTAAAATCAAGCTTTGAGTTGGGCTCCTTGTGCTGGACATGGAGGATGCTTAAGATTCTCTCACTCTCCCTCTGTCCCACCCCTCCTCGTGCTGATGCATGCTCTCTCTCTCTCTCTCTCTCTCAAAAAAAAGAGAAGAGTATTACTGGAACACTTGGTCTTAGAGCCCTATGCCTCCAGGTGAGAAATCCATCTACCCTGGGGCCACCATCATGTGAAAAACCCAAGCCACAGGAAGAGGCCCTGGAGAATAATATTCCATGTGGAGAAAGAAAAAGGAAGACAAACAGAAAGACAGACACCAAGCAGCACCAAGGTGCCAGATATGTTAGTAAGGAAATTATCCTGGAAAAATGCACTTTCTAGGCCCCGCTGCCCCAATTGACAACACATGGATCAGAAATGAACTGTCTAGCTAATGCTTCTCCAATTCCTGACCTAAAACAACACATCACAAAAGAAAGACCATACACCTTGGAAGAGCCCCTTAGTCAGCAAGAGTTTCAAGATATGCCCCAGTTTTTTCCAAACCCACTAGAATCTCAGTACCAGGGAGAGGAGGTAGAGACATTCCTACTCATGAGCAGGCATCTTATATTTTGTTGGAGAAGCATTCTGAGAAAGGCCATGCACAATGTGGACCCTGACAAGAGGAAAACCAGTAAAGATCGAGACACAGAGATAGCCAAACAGAAATCTGTATGCTACTTAGAAGGTAGCAGTTATCTTTTAAAATAGCTGTGTAGTGAGGCACCTGGGTGGCTTAGTTGGTTAAGTGTCCAACTTCAGCTCAGGTCATGATTTCATGGTTCATGAATTCAAGCCCTGCGTTGGGCTCTGTGCTGGCAACTTGGAGCTTGGAGCCTGCTTCAGATTCTGTGTCTCCTCTTCTCTCTGCACCTCTCCCGCTTGCACTCTGCCTCGCTCTCTCTCAAAAATAAACATTAAAAAAATAATAATAATAATTTTAAAAAATAGCTTTGTGGAAAGACAAATGGATAAAAAAGATGTAGTGTATACACACACACACACACACACACACACACACACACAGAGGAATATTACACAGCCATAAAAAAGGATGAGATCTTGCCATTTGCAACAACATAGATAGACGTAGAGGCATATTATGCTGTGTGAAATAAGTCAAACTGAGAACGACAAATACCGTATTATTTCAGTCATATATGTAATCTAAAAAACAAAACAAATGAATACAAACAAAAAGCAGAATCAGACCTACAAATATAGAGAACTGGCAGCTTCCAGAGAGAAGGGGGTTGGTGAGAAGACAGGCAAAATGGAGGGAGTGGGAGATAGAGTCTTTCAGTTATAAATTACGTAAGTCATGGAAATAAAAGGCACATCATAAGAAATATAATAATGATATTCTAACAGCATCATATGGTGACAGACGGTAGCAACACTTATGAAGAGAATAGTATAACACAAAAAGATTTTAAATAGATGAATCATTATGTTGTACACCTGAAACTAATGTAACATGTGTCAACTATACTCCCAAAAAAATTCATAAAAAATAAAAATTCAATTAAAGAACCGTATAGACTTCGTAGTTTTACATCAAAACACCATTTAGTTACTGGAGAACCATGAGAACTAGGACAGTGAATATTTTATACTAACATAAAGAGACATGACTGCTAATCTCTTTAATATAGATCTCCTTTTTGGTACTGTGAAAAACCAAGAATTTTGACAAACTCTGGGGAACAGCAAAACATTAACCATGATCAAGTAAAACCTCTAGTTCTCTAGAAAACAATAGTCCACCCTTCACATTAGTTTAATGTGTTGAAAATAAAAACAGGTGATTTCTTTTTTTTTTCTTTCTAAAAAAGCAAGACAGAACAAAAAATGGAGAGACAGAGCCAAGCATGAGGGTAGTATGGTAAAGCATAAAGATATCTGGAAAAATAAAAACCCACTATTGCTAGAAAATGGTCTAAAAAAACTGGGGAAGAAATGATAAGATTCATTTGTACAACTTCCTATGTACTACAACTTTCTTAAGAACTTTCCAAAACCACCATCAAAATACTCAGTGTTAAACACCATTTTCTCTTAAAACCTGAGTATGTTCACAAGCCAAATCTATTCATTTCTGCAAGGCACCGTGGGCCACAGAAAGCAGAGGCTGTGTCCTTGTTCATAAAAGTAGTAGAAATCAGGGGCACCTGGGTGGTTCAGTCAGTTAAGCATCAAACTCTTGGTTTTGGCTCAGGTCATGTTCTCACAGGTTCGAGCCCCATGTCAAGCTCTGTGCCAAGCTCAAGAAGCGTGCTTGGGATTCTCCCTCTCTCTCTGCCCCTCCCCTGCTCTGTCTCTCTCAAAAGAAATAAATACACTTTTTTAAAAAGTGATAGAAATCATCACACATATACACAACTCACAACTCCTTTTCTAACTGAACTCAGGTACTTCTTTCCTCAACTACTTCTTCTTTCTCCTCTTGCTCTGTGTCATCCATGGTATCTGGTGCTTTGTGGACAAACTAATTAGCTTTCTGTAAATATAGGTTACTTAGTATGGGACTTAACAAGCAAGAGATAAACATTTAAAATAAACACTAAATCATAAAATAGGCAAACTAAAGAAAACATACTGGAACAGCACAATAAATTTCTCCATCAAGTCAAATAAGTAACACCTAAGAAGAATGCACTAACGTTAGCTTACTGTGTGAATTTTCACTAAATTTCCTCACTATAATGTGGCATTTTAAGACATCTGAAGCATTGTGTGTTGCTAATCTGCCTTATATCACTTCTCTTTCCCCAATTTTTGCCTAATGGAGCTACTATCAGATTCTTCAGTTGTTCACTGTTATATAGCTCAAATGTTCTACTTTTCAGACTGCTGTACTTTATTATATCCATGAAGCTAGTATAACTCTGCAGACATCCTAGATATTCAGACAATGTTATAAGGGCAACAGCATTGTTCATTTGTGTGATCTCTATGTATCTTGTCATCTTTCCAGGGTAAGATTGCCAAGCTCTTGGACTCTTCATTTGGTGGAGTCTAATTCTGTTCTCTACAAAGAGCTAGGGTTACACTCAGCAAAGGTTACCATTTACGTGAGCCATGAAGCCTGCTAGCATAACTCAACATGAAAGTAAAATCCCTAGCTATTTTTTCTCTCAAGGACATCCCGAGTGCTACCTAAAATCAAGAAGGAACTCTTCAGGACAAGTCGTGTGTAGGGCCCACACGTATTTAGAATCCACATTTTCACTTTGATACTCTGGAGTGTGGCATTATTTCACAGCAGTCAAGGAAAGGGTTTTTTGGGTTTTATACCCCCTTTGAAAACCTCCTTTTCTATCCTCTAGAGGAAAATGCAAGAGGATTGAGTGCAAAGACTACAGTAGCTTTAGCAAGAGAACTCAGTATTTTAAAACAAACCTTCTTTTAAAAATTCTTCCTTTTCTGGAAGTAGGGGAGAGGTAGTGATCTCACATTCAGTTTCTATTTATCACTTAACTTAGCTCTGAAAGGTTTGCTTTCATAAATAAGTAACATTTTTAACCGTTTAATTAATTTGTAAAGCTCAACTCATCTTTCAGACCTCTGGGTTTGGAGTAGCCTAGTGCTGACCACCTCTGCTTTTACGTCCAGTGTGCATCTTTCTTTCTCTTATCCTCTTATGGAATTTCATCTGCTCAGATAATTACAGAAATCAGAGATTTTAAAGTATAACCAGGCCATGAGAATTTAAAAATACTGATAAAGAGCTAATAGACCTAGAAGAAATCTTAGGGACCATCTCACTTCTCACTTCTCATTAGATATGAGAAAAATGAGACCCCAAAGGGTCTTGCCCAACCAAGGTCATATAACTAATTGACTGATCTATAATCAAAATCTAGATTTTCTCAGTCCTGAATTAGTACTCTCTCTCCCAAATTACCTGGCCTCTCTATATTTTCAATATTTTCAATACGATCTTCAGACACAGATTGTTTAATTCATGCTAACCAGTGGCATACCCCAAAGTAAGATGCAGGGTACTTCTTGGTTCCATTAGTTATCACCGTCTCCTTTCACTGGCTGGAAGATCAGGGACAGGAGAGAGGAACTCCTGCCAGGCCTCCTCATTCTGTGGATTTAGTGACAGCATCGGCTGTCTGGTGCCTTGCCCAGGAAGTGTGATTGTTCCTGCTTATAACAGGAAGCATCTGGAATGTTAGGATGCACAGTGTCACCTTCCCTTTATAAGGACTGGAGTTTTGTTCTTATTTCCATAGGGACATTGGACAATTTCAAGCTGGGCAAAAACCTAAATCCCATCCACCACCAAGACTATTCTGTTGATATTTTCTAGCTTCTCCTATGAGACGTGCCAAGGGGCTTAGATGAAACTCTAGCCTCTTGAACCAACTGACCTTATATTTATTTATAAGGCATGTTTCTTCCAAGAAGTTCCAAAAGTTTCATACTCACTCTCTCACTTGATCCTTCCCTTCCCATGACGGGGAGCATTTCATTTTTATCTTCCTGCCACAGCCAGAGTGTCCCTGATGTATACAGAGTTTCTCTCCAGGGTCTAACACTCAAAGGTTAGAGTCTCTAGAAGCCATACAAACATTCTCAGCTGGAGTACCAGCCAATTGCACTATTCTAGGCAACAGGGATACAAGAGTGAACAAAACAGACTAAGTCTCTGACTTCATGGAGCTTACACAGAAAGTAAAAGGGCTGTTTCGTTAACCACTGAATTCAGAGCCATAAATACAATAGATCCTGATCAAAAAAAAAAAAAAATCAGTACAGTCTCAACTACTGAGAGGAATATCTACAGTTTTACATTTATCTGGTAATACAGAATCTATTTGCTAGAGGTGTATAAGGATTGCACTAGAAGACAGAAGATTTGTATTCTAATCCTGACTCCTGTACCAAGAGATTGCATGACCTTGAGCAAATAATACAACCTCTCAGGCCCTTAGTTTTATTTTTTTGAAGATGATAGGCAACATTTCCCATGTCTTTTCCTGATTTGCAATGACTGGTGATTGGTTATCTCCACCTAGGATGGCTGGTGTGGTATGAGAACTTACTGCCAACATCAGAAGAGAAAGAATTGCTTCTATTCCTTATTATTTCTATTCCGATCAATAAAATTGATTGCTTTTATTTGTAGGATGGGGTTGAAGGTAACAGCACAAAACACTGCACACCTCCTAAGATATTAACAGCATCCTCCTATGCATTTTTCTATGAAATCAATCAGTGCCACACCTACTATCTGTTCAACAGTGGGCTAAATACTTTGAGGAGAGGAGACATTTGAAAAGATCTTTAATATCTTAAGGAGCTTCCAAATGAAAGTACACAATAGCAAATAACTAAAACAAAAGGGTATGAAAGAGGTTTTTAAGTTCACAAGGGAAGGAAATCAAAGAGAGTTAAATTAAAAACCTCTGAGGAAAGGTGGAACTTTACCTGTTATCTATACATAACAACCACTATGACAATAATAATAGCAGCTAACATTTATTGAGTGCTTGATATGTGGTCCATGTATGCATTAAGTACTTCTGTGGGCTATCTCATTAACTCCTCAAAACAATCCTAAAATAAACATTATTATTGTTCCTATTTTACAGAATGGGAAACATGAAGCTTAGAGAGAAGCCTAATATACTTAATAAATAGTAAATCCAGGCAATCTGATCCCAGAGTGTTCCTCACCATTAAATGGCTATGGAATGCTTTCTCCACAAGTGACATAAAGAGATAAGCACAGTATCTGGCACACAGTTTAATGTTCCCTACTTATTTATTTCCTTTTTCTACCCACCCCCCACAAATATTCATCCCACCACTACAAACTCCCATCCCAACTCACATACCCACACACTTCACATTTTCCAGTTTCAACATCCTTCTAAATTCTGTTGCAGGTCTACTCTGGGCATGAAGTTTTCTCAGACCAGTCAAGCATCTTTCGCCTTTGGTCACAGTACTTATTTCTAACAGCCTATTGGGTGATTGATTATGTGCTGTTCTGCAAGGTCACTGGGAGTATTTAACTTCTATGACATTAATGCTTCTGAGCACTGTTAATTTGTTTGTAGTTTCTATATTACTATTATATATCTTCTGCATGACTGATCTTTTCATACAGTTTCATTGTGACAGCTAACTCTAAATTCCTTTGTGTTGTTTCTGGGGTCTTGGCATAGGATACCTCAGAAAGGACTCGACAGTTCAAAAGCTGAGGTGTTTGTGAAGTTTTCATTCATTAGAAAAATGATCCAAGTCAAATAAATATAGGCAACACTTCAAGGTTTGATTCTACCCTGCTTAGAGAGTCTTTAGGTACAGACTCTGTGACCAGTTTTGCACATAAAGGTAATCTGTGCATGTTTGCAATTCCTTTAGCACATGCACACTCACAGAACTGAACCTATCTTCTTCTGAACTGCTGAATTATAATTCTATGTGTTCTTTGAAAATAAAAAAAAAAACTGGGCCACCTGCATGGCTCAGTCGGTTAAGCGTCCTACTCTTGATTTCAGTTCAGGTCATGAACTCACAGTTAGGGAGTTCAAGCCCGGCGTCAGCCTCTGCACGGACAATGCTGATCCTGCTTGGGACTCCCCCGTCCCACCTCTTCCCCCACCAACTCTGCCCCTCCTCTGCTCTCTCTCAAAAATAAATAAACATTTAAAAAAAGAAAAGAAAAACCCAACTACCCTTTTAAAAAAAAAAAGGCATCTCCAGTTCACAGATTTTTTTAATCTTATAATTTATAAAATAAGTAGTTCACCTGACCAACTGAGCCACCCAGGCACCCCTAGCAAATATTTCACATTGCCAAAATTTTAGTTATAAAACTTCAAGATGATAAGGGAATTTTTAAGACTGAAAAAGCCACTATGAATTATGAGATTATGTATTAAATTAAAAGGAGATTAACCTTATCCTAATAGATGGCATCAAACACTATATGTAAAAGATTTTTTTAAGTGGGAACTAATTTTTTTTTCATTAAAGCACTGTAGTATAGGGGCACCTGGGTGGCTCAGTCAGTTAAGCGTCCAAGTTCAGCTCAGGTCATGATCTCACAACTCGTAGGTTTGAGTGTCACATCAGGCTCTGTGCTGACGGCTCAGAGCCTGGAGCCTGCTTCAGATTCTGTGTCTCCCTCTCTCTCTGCCCCTCCCCTGCTCATACCCATCTCTCTCTGTCTCTCAAAAGTAAATAAATGTTAAAAAAATTTTTTAACAAAAATAAATACACAAATAAATAAACAGTTTTTAAAAATTTTAAAGCATTGCCTTAGAGTCTGAGTTTTCTGGAATAGTTACAATTTCAAATATTCTACTTCCATAAACCAAAGGCTTTCTGAAAATTATAGTATTTTGTTATTCAGCCTAGTCTGTATATCTCTTCCATCTCTTCCATCTGGAAAGAACATAAAAGTTCTTTGTAGGGTCATGTGATCTAAATATTGGTTTGGGTAAATAAATCATCATAGACAGAGCAGGGGAAAAAATATCAGGTTACAAATTTAAGAGATCCTGACTCTAATCTCTGTTGAATTACTGGCCATGAAATGACCACTAGACTTTCAAATAGCTAACACAGAGGAAATGTAATCAATACTAAAGCTTGCAGTACCTGTGAGGAAAACCAAAGTACTAGCACAGAAGCCTGATTGTTCTTGATACTAAGACCCGAGATATATTTCTCTATTAAGTACTTACTCATAGAGATAACATAAACACTGACAACCCCCTTCAATATGCTTCAAAGGATTTCTTATTACAATAAATATGCTGAAGACTTTGGACCAAAACTCAAATTCATAGACATCAATATCTGCCCTCTGAAATGTTGTTTTGGGGAAGTGACTCAGTACCTCTTCTGGGAGCAACTGCTATAGCTCTGTAAAGGTAAACATCTGAATTTTTTTAAACTAAGAATATTAAAGTAGTTAATATTAAAGTTGCTTAGTCAAGAATTCAGATGTTCTGGATTGACCTACCTCCTGTAACTAACTGATTTGCTGGTCCTTGTGTGAATACAATACAGTTGAATTAAATTTTATTAAATTCCAGTGAGATCCAGACAGAATTTCTTTTTTCTCTTTCTTACAAGGGAAGAGGGAAAAAAAAAAAAAAGTTTCTCTCTGTGATTGTGCTTGGAATATGCTACAGAAATGTCAGAGTAAGTACAGAATGTGCATGTGAATGTGCATTTCTTGTGATAGGCATATAGGGGAAATTCTACTTTAAAAAATACACCAGGGGCACTTGGGTGGCTCAGTTGGTTAAGCATCTGACTTCAGTTCAGGTCATTGTCTCCCAGTTCGTGGGTTCGAGCCCCACATCAGGCTCTGTGCTGACAGCTTGGAGCCTGGAGCCTGTTTCAGATTCTGTGTCTCCCTCTCTCTCTGTCCCTCCCCAACTCAAGCTCCGTCTCTCTATATATAACAAAAATAAATAAAATGTTTTTAAAATTTTTTTTAATAAATAAATACACCAAAAAAACTCCTAAGCTTTCCCAGACAAACTTTAACGTGATTATTTGCTTTATAAATTATATCTTCCACATAATTTAAGTGTTCAGTAGTAGCTCACTGATTATCAGATTAAGACAAAGGAAATTTAAAGCCAAACTATTAAGAGGCATGATCTACTAATTGACTGAAAAGAAAAAAGCAAAGATTGAAATGGAAATCAAAAGAAAAAATAAAGATTATAAGTAAAAATGTGATATATTCAAATGAATACAGTGACCCATTTATATCAAAGCTGCCTCTAATCTTTCTTACACTGGACTGTGTTTGGTTTTGTTTCTACAACAGGATAAAGAAGAAAACCACTAAAGTTTCTTTGACCATCAGTTACCTGGTTAATGAAACCTCCAACATCAAATCAAGTTATTCTACCTTAGTTCGACCACTGCATATTGACCCCCAAAGGGTATGTTCAGTTTTAAAAGCCTTCTGAGGGGTCCCAGTAATGGAGACGCAGGTGCAGAGAAAGAGGAATTAATGCAACTTTCTTAAAAAGTATACATGAGGAGAGCCTCCAGCTGCATGACCTCAAAAAAGAACAAGAAATCCATGGGTCTCAGAAATAACTCCATGGTAGTTCTGTGGGTCGGCCATTTGTCTATGTGCCAGACCATAAGAGACAGTTGGTATCTAGGAGCTCAGTCCCATAAAAGAGTATTCCAACTATCCATGGAATGAATTCCCTTTTAATTTAAAAAAAAAAAGAGGGGAGGGGGACAGGGAGATGCCTTGACCAAAGCCTAAAAGAGAAGACAAGAGCAACTGTATAGAGAAGGGGGGAAAAAAAAAAAAAACCTAGTCAGTAAAACTTACAAGTTACTTATGCCTTTTATATAGTCTCTACATAATTGCCAGAACTCATTTCCCAAATGTAATTGCCCAGTGTTATATTTCAACATCTCAGTTGATGGAATGCTGGAGGAGATTAAAAAAAAAAAAAGGTGGCACAGCAACAGATGTCCTGTCCCAAATGACATTTAAATTAGAAGCTTTATCCTTTTCAAAGAAAAAATCTGGACTGTGGTTGATAGCAGGTAAAACTGATTCAGTCAGTCCATGGCCACGATGCACCTAGGTTTCAGGGCCTTGACAGTACAAATGATAGTGTCTCTTCTATTTCTGAAACCAGATGCTGAGTCCCTGCAGCAGCCTGTCCGGATCCACCTGCGTTGCAGCCCCTATGTTCACCAAGGTAACCTATCCATACTGCATGGTGAAGTTAAGATTTTATAGATAAAATGTAGGTGTTATCAAAGCAGTAAGAAAAAGGAAAAGGGGACACTAAGAAGAACCTCAGAAATTACTGTTTTACGTATGCGACAAATGAGTAGCAGAAGGGGAGAAATCACTGTTCAGTGTCACAGAGCAACTCAGGGTTTATCCTATACTCTGTAGACTTCTGGCTAGGTCAATCTCCAGCTCTGGAGGGCAATGCTTGACTGTCCTCTCCAAGTAGACGATTCTCTACCTAACCTCATGGTTTATCTGATTCTCTGAACTAGCCAAAAGATGCCCTTTTGAAGAAGTCAATAAATAAAGCAATGTCTATTTCCTGCTTGAAAAAGAGTGAGAGATCAGGATTAAGAAGGCTCCTGTATCATCTACTGGAATAGCAGGATTCAATCAATGAGGCCAAACCAAAGTAAGGTTGAAACCTCTGGGCTCACTGCGCCCCAGTTTCCAAAACTGACAAAAATGGAACTACTGCTTTTTGCTGGCTC
Source organism: Cryptoprocta ferox (assembly GCA_028646485.1). Taxonomy (NCBI): domain Eukaryota; kingdom Metazoa; phylum Chordata; class Mammalia; order Carnivora; family Eupleridae; genus Cryptoprocta; species Cryptoprocta ferox. Next base: position 27,008,528 of record CM053572.1, read on the forward strand.
AAACGGGAAACACGGCAGAGATTTAACGTGTATCAAATATAGGATGGAAGCCACAGGAAACAATATCATTAAGGATAAGGCACGGGGTGCCTGGGTAGCTCAGGGAGTTAAGCATCTGACTCTCAAATTCAGCTCAAGTCATGATCTCATAGTCATGAGATGGACAACGTGGAGATTTCTTGGGATATCTCTCTCCTTCTCTCTCTGCCCCTCCTTTGCTCATATGCATGTGTGCTCGCTCTCTCTCTCTCTCTGTCTTTCTCTGTCTCTCAAAATAAATAAATAAACTTTAAAAAAAAAGAATAAGGAGCACTACTATAGATTATGGAAGCCTGCTTGCAGTAGAGGCTGTCTGCAATATGTGTTTATTATTCCTACTGCATTCCTTCCCTGTGATAATGCAGCCCTAGGCATCAGGCCTCAAGGGCTGAGCTGGTGGTCAGTGTGTCTCACCTGAAAGAAGGACCACAGATACTCCC
>CM053572.1:27009106-27030703 GCA_028646485.1 Cryptoprocta ferox
ATTTATTTTTGAGAGACAGAGAGAGACAGCGCGAGCAGGGGAGGGTCAGAGAGAGAGGGAGACACAGAATCTGAAGACAGGCTCCAGGCTCTGAGCTGTCAGCACAGAGCCCGACGCGGGGCTCGAACCCACGAACCGTGAGATCATGACCTGAGCCGAAGCCGGACGCTTAACCGACTGAGCCACCCAGGCGCCCCAACCCGGCACTCTTTAAAGAAGGTTTTCAGATTATTTATCTTAAATAAGTCTCAAAACCTCAACAAAGGCTGAGCATTTTGCTAGCCTTATTTCACAGATAAAGAACCTGAATTCCACAGAGATTAAGACTTTCCAAGTTCTGGGACTCCTAGGGTGGCTTAGTCAGTTAAGCGTCTGAATAGGCTCAGGTCATGATCTCACAATTCATAGGTCAATCCCCACATCAGGCTCTGTGTTGACAGCTCAGAGCCTGGAGCCTGCCTGCTTTGGATTCTGTGTCTCCCTCTCTCTCTGCCCCTCCCCCATTTGGGCTCTGCCTGTTTCTCTCTCTCAAAAATAAATAAACATTAAAAAAAATTTTTTTTAATAGCTTCCAAGTTCTTAAGGGGCACCTGGCTGGCTCAGAGCACACAACTCTTGATCTTGGGGTTATTAGTTCAAGCCTCATGTTGGGTAGAGAGATTACTTAAAAATAAAATCTTTAAAAAAAAAAAATTCCAAGTTCCTACAATCAGCATCAACCAGCTAGTGGCAGAGTTGAGATTTTGGTCCAAGTCCTCTAACTCATGATTCAGAATCCTGAACAAATTACAAATGCTGTCCACGCTACCTGACCAGTAATAAAGCTTAAATCTATGACTATACATGAACTCAACAAAATAACAAAACAAAAGCAAGAGTTTTCAACTAACTGGTTCCCTATTTTGAAAAATGGCTCCTGGGGACGTAAATAACAACTTTCTCTATGAAATTGAGATAAAAATAATTTCTATGTGACCATGAAGCACATTATAAAGCACAAAAGCATCCCAGCAACTCCTTGTTTTGATGAAAGGACAGTCAGTTGTCAATACCTATGACAAAAAGCATACTTACTAGAGTAGGCATCCCAAATCATTGCATAAGGTGAAAGAGTTTCTTTCATTCTGTGAATTCTGTTTGTTCTCCAGCATCTTCAAGACGTCTCTACATCTAGTGGTCAGTCTGTCACATTTGAATGCCGCGTCCAGGCAATAACCACAGTTCAAATTCACTGGTACAGAGAGAAAGAGGAGATAGCAGACTCTGAGGACTTCCAGATTTTGAGAAGTATTGTCATAAGCTTTTCAATTTGCTTTTTATTTCAATTAACCTTGAAATCTAATTCATGTTTTAAAGTTTAATAGCTGATTTGTTACAGGCTCAGAAATTTCTATTGTTACACAATTATTATTTCAAATCCAAGTGATTCTTCAACAAAACAACCAAAAAAGAAAAGATAGCAGGATTTTTCTGTTTGGTGTGTGTGTGTGTGTGTGTGTGTGTGTGTGTGTATGTGTGAAACTATAGTTTTAATGGCTGTGAAAAGACTGGTTTATTTTCATAAATTAACTATCTTGCTACTCAGTTCTTGTTATACAAACAGGGAAAAAAATGTGAGAATAAACATTTTTAAGAGTAAAATAAATTAATAATGATGCATAGTTTCCTAAGTACTTTTTTAAGTTTCTTACCAAATAATTAATTTAGGGAAGAGTAACAAGTATGATGATCTACCCCATGTAAAACACTGAGTTTATACTTCATATGCAACCTTTCATTTAATCCTCATATCAATATTTTGAAGTATGCATTATTACCTCCATTTTATAAGAAAAGTGAACTTCAGAAATATTAAATGTCTTGCCCAAGGTTACAAAGCTAATCAATGCTGCAAGCCAGGGTTCAAGCCCAAGATGGTTCTTGCACTAAATGAAGAAAATAGATTCATTTAAATGTTAATTCAGAACAACTGAACATTTGCACATCACATTCAGGAAGGATAACCTCTATCGTACAATTTGATACTAGCATAAAGAAGAAATTTTAAATTACCCATATTCTCATCACCCAGAGAAAACTATTAATCTTTGTATTTTTTCTACAATAATACTACAGTATGTTTATAATGTAATATTCACTTTAATTAGTGAAATTAAAAAAAGAAGTTTTCTTGAGAAAAAGAGACCACTAGAGGATTAATGGTTCAGTAATGGTTCCCATTCAGAGAATGGGATAGAGATGAAGAATTAAGGCCCAGAGAAGTAATTTTCACAAAATCACAGAGCAATTCAACGGTAGAACAGGACAAAAACAGTTCTTCTACTACCCTGCCAAGTGTTCATTCCATTATGTACCTTTTCTGGGTTTCTACAGAATTTATAGCCTGTGACTCCAAATTACAGTCAACCTTCCATTTGCTTTATTCAAGTTATTTCTCATGTAACATGGCCCCTTCTTCCAACTAAGTTAACCATCATTTAAATTCTCTCTTTACTCTCGTTTTATCTTTCAGAAGCTTGTTTATCATCTATTCCCGGTAAGCACAATTCTTCAACATCTTGATAATAAAAGATTAAATCAAAATTTCCATCAGAAGACTTTGTCTCCCAGATCACTTTGGCCTTCATGAGCAGTTTCGAGGCTACCCTATACCAACTCTTGAGCTGACACAACAAAAGCAGCAAGATAATTGAGATTTATCAGTGTATTTATTCATCTATTTATTCACTCAACATAGTACAGATGTCGGCCAGGTTCCATTCTTGGCACGGAGTAGGTCCCTGCCATCACAGAGTGTGTATTCATCCTCTCATTTGTGATTAATGAGCTTGGCAGTACGGAGATGTCCTGCCATCAAACACCCAAACTGTTGACTGTCCAAGAAGTAGAGTAGTGCCTATCACACAGTGACCATCACTGTACTAACAGTAGGTCGAACTATTCTGGCAATGATAATTTTTAGGTCAGTTCAGAAAAATCTTTCTATAGGCCCTTCATGCTAAACACTAAAGCTACAGAAATCTAGAAGTCAGGGAATCAAGTGTGATGCTTGCTTTCAAGAAACTCACAGTACAGTAAAAAGATGTGTCAGAGACAGGACAGGTGATAGAGACTGTGCTGGGATTATTCTAGGCTATATTTTTAAGATTCATTATCAGCAACCCACTGAAAGACAAAAAGTCTAATCAGATGGATTTTTTAAAAATTCAGAAATACGCTATTTATTCCTAGTACCTACTCTCCCTGACATCCTCCCTATTTGTTGATTAACTTGGGGTCTCCAAAAACTCTGGTCAAGTTGAATCTCTTGCCTTTCCAGAGGAAGTCTGCACCTTGATTATCACAGAAGCATTTCCTGAAGACTCTGGAGAATTCAAGTGCATTGCAGAAAATGAGGCTGGGACTGCAGTCTCTAAAGCAAGACTCTTTGTTTCCCCAGGTAATTGCTCTTCAGGATGGCCCTGCTCCAATTCAGCCATGATCCAGGAGGAAAATTCTGTTTCTATGTTAGTTGGTGAATAATTATATTTTTCAGAAGGAGAAGTGGAGAAACCAGAGAGTTCTCCAAAGTTACCCATGAGGAAACTTTCTTCAGAACTGGCCCCCTTTCCTTGGAGCAGTGATAGCTACACAAAAGACAAAAATGCAGATGATACCCCAGTGAACATTATTTCAACTATTCCTGAACCATCCAGTCACAATGAACATGAGATCCAGGCTCCAAAGGAGGATTTCTGCAACGAAAATTCCACTGAACTAAAACCACAATGGTAAGGGCAAACAGACCTAACACTCACTCATTCAACACATGTTCTTGGTCCTGCAGATATAACATTGAACATGACAAAGTTTTTGCCCTGAGGGAGCTTGCATTTGTGGTGAATCACTTAACTGTCATTTCTCCCTTGCCCTCCATTGTATATTTCACCAGGGCTGAAATAGTAAATCATGTGCTTAGATCCACATTTAAGGGTTTATTACAGAGACTTCTTTAAAAAAATTAATGTTGAAATGGCACAAGAATTTGAAAAAGTACAATCTTTTCCCCAAAAGAATTCAGGGTCTTATCTCAATATAAATACATAAAACACTTTGTGACATGTTTCTTCCTGTTGTCTTAGAATACAAACAGAATTGTCTTTGCATTTAAAAGGCAACTGTATAAATGGAAAGCTAACTCAGTAGGTGAATTTGCCAAGCAGGCTATGTTTAAAACACAATCAACTACTATCTCCAATACCCAAACACAAACCTCAAACCGAAACAGTGACAAAAACAAAAAAACAAAAAAAAAACCTAAAACTTGATACTTAAAAGTCATTTAAAATTTTGTTTTACCAATATCTAACACAGTCCATTAAATATTTTACCAACCTAAAGTTACCTTTAGATTAAATTAGGTTAAACACCTTAAATAAAACTTTAAAAATGAACATTCTTGACTATTTTCCAGCGTAACTAAACGTAGCATGTTAATTAAAATATAAAAGATACTGGAATCTCTTTTAAGAAAAGATTTCTTGAGTAGTATTTGGGTTTTTAGGTGAAAAAATGTATCATGCTAGAGAAAAAAGGAATCAGAGGTCAAATACACGAAGGACTAAAATTGTAACTGACTGGCTGATATTGTTGAGGGCTGCTTCCTCAGGCTTTTAGGACTCTGGAATAGGTACTTCTCCAAATGTTTCTTATAATGAAGGCAGGGAAGGAAAGAATTTGAACTTGGAGATTAACAGACCTGCAACAACGTACGTGAAGCATATAGCAGGAATTCATTAAATAGTAGCTATTACTTCACTGCATAGTGTTTTCTTAGGATCAATGTATCTGCAATAATAATCTATGACTGTGATTTCTCAGTTGGTCTCCTGGAACCCCTTTAGCTTCTGGGATCTCTAGTTGTCTGGAGAGTAGCTGCCCTTATAAATAAAGATTCTCATGAGGTCAAAGAAGAATGGGTGTGTGGGACAAAAGACTGCAATTTATTCAACAAACATTTATTAAGCACATCCTAGGTGTTTGTCAGTTTCTATGCGAGACTTCCCTCGGGAAGACAGCCAATATAGATACCTAAAACTTTTCTCCAAGAGTTCATGTGTTTAGCAGTGAACCTTTAAGACTTCAAAGGACATTGAGTTTATAATACAGTACTTTTCAAAGAAGATTACCACCTTTTTTCATTAATAAAACCATCTGTGGGAAAAATTATCCAACCAAAGTTCCATAGAAGTTAACAAATTTTTACTGAATGTCAACTATGAGCTACATTGTACCAGGCAAGATAAAAACGTTAGCAATAGTCCCTCCCTCAGTAAACATTTAACTTGGTTGAGGAGATATATTATATCATGTAATAGTCCATTATATGATTTCCTGTTTCATCTGAGTCTCTCAGTAACCCTCTGATTAGGTTAGTAAAACAGATACTATCTTTGCTTTTCAGTTAATTATTAAAGCTCAGAGAGTTTAAGCCACTTGTCTCAGGTTACACAGCAAGTATTTGGTAGAGTGGGCACTCACACTCAGGTCTTCAAAATAGATAATACGAAGGTTAATGTGTCTACAAAGTTGTAGACACATTAACCAAATAAATGTTATCATTTTTACTGTTGGACTCCAAACCTAGTGGAATGTCCGTTATTATTTCTCACTTGAAAAGAACAGAAAACGGAATTAAGTGCTCAAAAGGAGGTATCAAATTACAAGTGCTGCAGTGGGATGGAACTTTAGTAATCAGTGAACTATGCATAACCTGAAAATAAATGAAGTGTTCTTCACTCTTTAGTCCTTTCATCCTCAATGTAATATTTGCCTTCTCAGTTGATACAGCAGAAATTAGCTACATCACATACATCTGACCTCTGACTTTAGACAAAGCTCACAGCACCATTCTACAATAGAATATATACTTTACATTTTAAAAAACAACAAGGGCTGTACACGAAGAAGGGACAAATGAGCGAGAACTAAACAGCTAAGCCACCCTTTCAGGGATGATGGGAAAGAAAGAATTTCCTCAATGGTTTGGTGAGACAGTGGGAAGTTGCCTACATATCGTGAGGCACTAGAATGATCCACCAAAGGCCATTGCTGATAGTTTAAAGAAAAGAAAAAGTTGTCTTTGGGGACAGGTTGGAATATAGTTCACTTACCTGACATCTTACTGATTCTTCCAGTTTTAGGACAACTTTTCTCAAATAAGCAACTAAACCATTCAAATAGCCATATTTGTGAGGAAACGTAAAACACCATTCCAAAAAAGCAAACCAAGAATTAAAAAATAGAAAAACAGATTCCTAACAGATTATTAAATATAGACCATTAACTTCTGAGAATAGGGCCATCAAAGAAGACCTCCCTTACCTTTCCAAAATCAGCCTGTGAGCCCCTGACTGTAGGGGAAAACTTAGCCTAGATATACCATGGAGCTATTACACTATAACCAAATGACATCTTACAAAAGCCTGGGGGTGGGGGGGAGATAAAGTGTAAAGGATAAAAAGCAAATGGGACTAAAATTCTTCCAGTACTAGAATCTGCCCTAGGTGATATTAGGAACTCTATAGTTTGTCCTGGGCATCTTCCCTACTTGGCTGATAGGATACATCTTAAACTTTTAGGTATTAAGAGACCTCAAATCTAGCATCTCTTCTTCCTTGCCCTAATTCAATCCTGTTTTCTAGAAATAGTAAATGCCATACTTGTTGGTTATTTTTGCTTTTATTGTCAACTGCATTTACATTTTAAGTCTCCCTAACTGGAATTAAAAGGCTTTGTCCCTATTAATGGAATCTGAAATATCAGTGAGCAGATGTAGAGAAATATTTTGGGAAATTCCTGAAATAAGGCTTGGTAGGCAAACACCTACTCATCCAGTCTAGTATGCCTTTTCCACTAAGTAATGGCTGTGTGCCCAGGAAGCAATTATCAAACGTTATCTGAACACCAAAGGAAGATACACCTACATGGTCAGCTGTGAAGAATTTTATATGGCTCATATGCATTCAAACATCTATTGGTTGGACCTTAATGTACATGGTAAATAAATCAAGATTAGAGCACCCCTGAGGGAGGGTAATAAATATAGATGTAGATATATAGATATAGATATAGAAACATACCATAATGGAAACCAACTAAATGGGGATAATTCCACTCAAATGACCTGATCCTCATGTCACCTACTCCTCTTTACCAGTTCTGTTGTTGATTTGAAGGTTTCTTCCTCTGTAATTATTTACTTCCCTGTACAAAAATGGAAACCTAAATACGAACACGATTTCCTTACTGAAAAGACAAAGGAAACCGTAAAACTGTTAGGAGTTAAGGGAGATGAAGAATTGAGAGTTGACGGCATAAAGCCCTAAACTAAACTGTTTATTTGGTAATTTTTTAAGTGTTTCAAAACTCTTTAAGAATAAAAGAACAAGGTCGACGAGGCATATGCCGTACAGAGTCAGAAAACTTGCTAAGAAACCAAATCATCTTTCTCCACCTCCCCACCTTCCCAGTGACAAGTCACCATCACAGGCTCTCTTGCTTTTACCCAGACCACACCCTGTCTCTTAAAACAAACTGCTTGAACTCGGCTCCACCCCTGCTTCTATTTGGCAAGGGCAGGGCGAAGCCTTCAGATTAATAACTATCCAATACGCATCAGTTTGGAGCCCATCCATCACTGGTCTGATTTCTGGTGAATTTTTACTGGATAGGACGTCAGTCTTAGGATATAGTTTCCCTTTTAGTCCTTCTTTCTCAAACAGGGAATATTCAAAGCCCCAGCCACAATAAAGAAATTGAGTTTGCTTTATAGTTTTTTCCATTTCCCAATTCATTGCTCTTCCTCCTGCATTAGCTTGTTATAGCTCACAGTTAAAATTCACATCTAAAATAAAGAGGCCTGCAAGAGAAGCTCATGTAATCCCACTCCTTAAATATCACTAAGACATCTGAGATATTGTTTAGATTGTGGACTCTTACTTTGACATGCCAGCATAGGTAGATGGACAGGCAAGCACATCAGATGTCACTGTTTGGCAGCTGATAAAAGTCACTGGTGCTATAATACTAAGCAGAGAGCCACTAGATTAGTCTGTGAGGGAAGGGGATGCCTCTTACTTCCCTTCAATAGTGGGTTAAACCCAGCTGGCAAACTCTGGAACGACGGGTAAGTCCCATCTTTATTTCTGCTACAGTTTTGGGTTTGGGTTTTGGTTTTTTGTCCAAATCAGAGGAATGTGTACAAGGATGATCATCACATAAAAAGTTTGAAAGTCACAACATTATAATGTTATTATACAAATATTTAACAAGTAAGTAACCTATTCATTCCACTGAAACTGGAAGGTATTATAGAAAGGGTACAAGGAAAGACAGTTGTGTGTCAATATTTTTAGATCATTATTTTTCCTTGAAAAAGGATACTTGGTCTGATTATAACGGTGGTGATGTCCTAGGGCTTTAAAATATCCTCAATTAGTTTTTTGTGCAAATCTGTCTGTAGTCTATCAGAGAGAGAAAAAGAAGTTAGGATTTTTAAAATAGGTGACTGCATAGTATTTTACTTATAAAATCTTTGAAATTTATTTAACATTACTTGGAATAAAAGGATACTGTGATGTAAGAGAATCTCTTACAGAGTTAAATTGTTGAACAGTAACTACAAACATGAAGCTTTTCAGTTATCTATTTGAACATCTCTAAAAAAATTCTGTTGAGACATGAGTAAAATGGAACTTTTGAAAGAAGAAATTTTTAAGTGAGCTTTGAAAAATAACAGTAATTGTTAACCATGAAGCCCAATACCAAAAATGTAGAAGACTGGTGATATTTTAAAAATATATGTAAAGAAAAACAGGGAACTTTCTGGAAAATATCTACTGGCTATTTGTTACACAGTTTATCCCTTGCCATTTGAAATGAATCTGAGTAATTTGCCTTCCTAAAAAGGAATTTAAGATCTAAATTTGGATTCAATTCTGCAATGCAATGAATAAGCCCATAACTACAAAACTACTTGCCTTCAAATAGAGTCCTTTTTTGAGAAGATCTAATTAAAGCCTCCTTTTGGATGTTTTCCTCCAACAGTTTAAAGGCCTAATATAGTTAATTACTAAAATACACTCCAGTTGAACATGCTTGCATTCATAAACTTGAAATTAAGGCTTTTTAAGTGTTCTTTTTCAACAGAATCTTTCTCTTGTCTGTTGAGTGGCCTTTGTTCTTTCCTAAAACTGCTAGGTTTGTTTGTTTTTTTAGTTTTTTTATTTTGAGAGAGAGAGAGCACACACGCGCGCGCACATGCATGTGCATGCGCACAAGAAGGGCAGGGGTAGAGAGGAGAGAGAGAGAATCCCAAACAGGCCCTGCACTATTAGTGCAGAGCCCAAAGTGGGGTTCAAATTCATTCACCATGAGATCATGACCTGACCTGAAATCAAGAGTCAGACACAAGTGACTAAGCCACCCAGGTGCCCCTAAAACTGCTAGTTTTAATTTAATTCTAAACTATACGTACAGCCTTCGGATGAAGTTATTTCATCTGAAATTTTTCATAAAAATGATACCTTCTTCAAGCTAGGAAATTAAACAATTTTAAGATTTAATTTCAATGATGACAGTTTGGTATCAGTTAAGAGTTTATCATTATCTCACAGTTGCCTTAATACTACGTAAAATTAAATGTATTTTGAACTAAATTATGTGATATTTTAAATATAGACAGAATCAACGCCACAATTCATCAGGCTAGTCTATATGTGTAATGTCTGTATATAGTTCTGCTTACTAGATTTACCATACTAATGGAAGAAATCAGAGGCAAATATGACCCTTCAAGGTTGATTTTAGGGGCAAATGATTCATCTAATGAAAAATGGGGACCCATTATAGGAAGTCAGAAGAATCAATGCAGAGCTAAGAGAAATGGCATCTCTCTTTTTTGGTAAGGTATAGACTAGTTCATATTGCCTTACTTCCTTCTGTACATTCTTGTCTGCCATTTCAAAAGAAAAAGAGAGAAGCTAAAACAATTTCAAAATTAATCTAAAATATATATGAAATAGGTAAAAACAATAAAAAGTAAAACTAAATAATTAAGAGAATATCAACACCAGTAACTAGACAGTATAATCTAAAAATAATAAAAAATTTATATATGGCTCTGGACTGTAGTCAGTAACATATGCAAAGAAAGACACACATACTCCTTAATTACCTTCTAGTTTGATACTATGGTCAATTTCGAATCAAAGGGAGAAAAAGAGGCAGTACACTGAAAGCTAAAAAAAATACACTCAAAGTTGACAATAGTGATTATACATTCCCTCTACTTTACGAAATTGCCAAAGGGTGAAGGAGTAAATATGCACATTCACCATTCCTTATGAAAAAGTATATTGTTCCCCTTGATCTACCAAGACATCATTCATCACATATCACCAGGACATTCATTAACTGGTGTATCAGAAGAGCTGTTCAATGGTTTTCATGAGCAATGGGAAGAATTCAGACTAAATGGGAGTTGACAAGTTAGATATTTAACTGCTAATAATTTAAATAATTAAATCTCTGTGGTTAACGAAGTTATACACTCTAGGCAAAAACTAACCTTAAGGCCATAAAATTATCACATTCAGCAGCATCACAGAATTTCTTTTCATAAATCACCACTTGGCAAACTCAAACTTTGTGTTCCTGTATCTTGAAGCCCCTGGACATGCTTTAAGAATCACCCAGAGGCAAACCAACATTAATGAATCCTATTTTTTTTTTTTTTTTTTTTTTTTTTTTTTTTGGTTCTCAGAGAGGAGAAAAGTCATTTGTACAAAGACAAAGATAAAGGAAGAAGTCTAGAAGCCAGGAAAGGTCCACCCTGAGGTGACCTTGAAAGCATTTAAGCCCCCTCAAAAAAACAGCATATATGCTCCTAATGATGTTAAACAGTACTGCTTTTTATGCAAATATTGTAACAGAATCATTTTCTCCTTTTGAAGGAACAATATTCTTCAAGAGGGCACTCCATCAAAGACAGGAGCACAGTATTCCCAGGATCTCAACAAGGAGGGGCAGACCACGATTGCTTCAGATTCCTTGAGACCTTCTGTGATTCCAGGCTTGCCACCCCAAATTCAGGACCCCACCCCTCGAGGAACAAATCAGTATAGTAATAAATTGCCTTCATCTTCCATATACCAGCTAAGCATGTTTAACTACGAACGTCCAAAACACTTCATTCAACCCCAAAACCCATGTGGCTCCAGACTACAGCCTCCCGGACCGGAAACCTCCAGCTATTCTAGTCAGACCAAACAGTCTTCCATTATCATCCAGCCCCGCCAATGCACAGAGCAAAGATTTTCTGCCTCCTCAACAGTGAGCTCTCACATCACCATGTCTTCTTCTGCTTTCCCTGCTTCTACCCAGCAGCATGCCGGCTCCAACCCAGGCCAAAGGGTTACAGCCACCTATAACCAGTCCCCAGCCAGCTTCCTCAGCTCCATATTACCATCACAGTCTGATTATAGTAGCAGTAAAACTCCTTCCAATGTGGACACCAAGTAAGTGAATTTTTTTTATAGATAAGAATAGATACTGCATATACACTGGGTTTGTATCTGAGAAATGTGGGGGAGTATGCTCTAGTTCACTATTTAGTATTTTGAAAGGCAATGGAACCTCAAGGTCTCTTTCATAACTCTCCTAAAACACCTTGAATCAGGGTCCTTAGCAGCAAGAGGTCATCTGCCCCACTCTCCAGTGTCCAGACTATGCTAAACCCAAATCCCCTCTTACCCCATACAATTACTTACCTATAATTTTCCATCTTCCAAAAAAGAAGACTTCTAATATGCCCAAGAACAGTGAACTATTCTCCCAGTTCTAAGTTAAGGTCCTCATGCTATGAATTTAATTGCTCTCATTCTGGGCTCAGCTGAGATGAAGAGCACCTGTCTGCTCTTCCTCAGATAGGATTTCCTCTCACATAAGCAGAGGCTATTAAATTATTTCTCAGTCTTAGACTTTTCTTCCTATCCATTTTCCCCTCTGATCCTGAACACCCACTTGGCTTTAAAAAAAATTTGTTTAATGAAAATCTGGGATTCAAACAGGAAGTATATGAATTTTCCTTGCTATGATCAGAAGAAGAAAGGCTTGAATAGATAAATGACCTTAGAGTTTCCTTTGGTAATTAAAAAAAAAAACACGTTGATCAAATTGGTTGAGCTGATTGTCTGGTCTAAATAAAGAAAAGAATACCTGGATCCTTACGCAAGCATGTACTACTTCCAAAGCCTAAAACTATCCTAGGAGAACCTGATATGAATAAGGACACAGTGGTTGTGCTTTTTTTAAAACATGAACTGAATACTTTGTGCTTATGCAAACCGAGAGCTATCAGTTTTCCTGTCCCTTGGCTGGCTAAAACATCAGATAATCAAATCAGAGGCATCTGAAAAATTGCCTGGTAGAATATGTTTTGTTGCAGGCTTATCAAAAAATTTGCTTAGATTCTTGATAATTTCTCTCAGTATTCCCCAAAGGCTAATTTTTCTAGAGATTTCTATTATTGGTAACAACTTTGGAAGCTAAGTTGAAAGGACTACAGCAATTCAACCTGCAAAGAATTCAACATTTTAAAAAATAAAAGCGAGGAAAGTAAGAAACATTTCTTAGAATCCTATAGATAACAGGTTGACCCATTTGAAATGGCTGATAGTCAACTATTTTTCACCTACAAAAACTGCATTCTCATAGGTTTGACCTAGTATTTTTTTAAAGAAGACTTTAAGCTCTCTCTTTCTCCTTCCTCCAAAATTCCCATTACACCCATTATCACACAATGTAGGTTTTTCTTGGTTACCATCTAGCCAGAAGATCATTTTCCATTTAGCTTTCCATTATTTTTCAAATTTCCTACATGACGCATTTTTAAATCTAATATAATATTTTCTGACTCTATGATTTTTCTTAGTAGAGTCTTTCAGTCCTATTCCAAATACCTGCTCAGAAAAGAGAGCCATCAAATGAATATTACTGAACCACAACCATGTTCCTAGCTCTGTGCACAGAACTAAGAGAGAAAGGCAAAAATGCAGGATAAGAAATAAAGCATAGGTCCCCAAACCAGAGATCAAAGATACAGCTTTAGCTGTTCCATTTGCAGCAACCATAGATAACTCTTTTAATCTTCCCACAGCTACTTGATACCCATTCAGTGTCCAGCTGCACAGGGTGGAAAGCTCTGGCCCTTTGAACATATGTGCACAACTCCCTCATTGTTACGGTGGGCTTAAGTTTGCCCTGCCTTCTAAAATAATCCCTTGGATTCTGACCTAGATTGCTTTGAAAGCTTTATTTAGCTTTTCATCTGTAGGAAGCCTTTTATTCAGTCGATCAAACTACAGACTGGAAATTGAGGAGAACTCTCATTCTAATTAATCCATGTAAAAAGCTTGCTGTGTGACATTTAGCAAGTGTGCCTTACCTGCTTGGTGATTCAGTTTTATGACCTATAACAAAATTAAGGAGGATTTGGGTGATTAATATAGAAAAAAAAAAGACCTATAAAGCAGAGTGCAAGAATATGAGTTTATAAATATCAACAGGTATCTAGTCTTAACATTCAGGCCATCTAAACAGATAGGGGTATTCAGTGAAGAAAGTGACTAGGTCACATACACATCAGTGATTCTCAGGCTGTTTTGATAATCCTTCAGGATTTCTCAGATAGACTGCATTATATTATGACAGACTAAAAGCAAAATTATTTAATTCTAACTCGCTTTAACAAGCATGTGACTTTTATAAAGATGGTAGGCTAACATTAAAAAAATAGGCTATTATAGCTTATTATATAGTTAGAAAAATAGGAGATTTTTAACACAAAAGGAATTTTACCACTTTGACATGAGAATTCAATCTTTAAAAAACAAAAATACAGGGTGCCTATTCTGGGTCTCAGCTCAGGTCTGATCTCAGGGTTGTGAGTTCAAGCCTGGTGTTGGGCTCCACATTGGACATGAAGCCTACTTTAAAATACAAAAACAAAAATAGAAAACACAAACACAACTATTTATTTAAACATTTCATTTGGCTATTTACTTAACTGAACAAATCAGACTTTTAGTTAAGCATTACATATAAACAACCCCGAAGACCTGGAATGTAAGGAGGAAAAATGTACACCATCAACTTTCAATACAGAGCATCTTGAATCAATGAAAAACATTCATTCATTCAAGTGATAAAGTATCCCCTATACCCAGACTCTGTGTTAGTGAAAACAAACATTACAATGGTGAGTAATAATCCATCTTTTTTTACTTGAGTATGTTTACAACTTAGAGATTACTAACCAAGTCCTCAAAGCTTGCACAAATTAAAACTCTGGCTCCTCTTGGAGGAGATACATTACCACTTAGCTTATGAATTCTTATTAATGACCTCTGAGGATATCTGAACAGGAACAGGTCAGAGAACAGACCCAGGGTGCCTCATCTTGATAGCTGGAGAACGTTTATTATGATAATACTAAAATATTCATGAGAGCAGTGGCCAGTTTTTCCACATTAAACAGACATAAAAGCATACCTGCAGGACCCTAAATGAATAAACTAGGTGAAATCTGAACAACTGCAAAGGTGCAAGCTATCTTACAAATCTAACACAGAGTCCCTAAGTACTAGTCCTATACTCTGTCAGAATCAACAGGAGAAGTCGGGGAGAGGAAGAACATCTTTCCAAGTAATTTCGGATTAGAACTTGAATTACAGATTTAAACAAAACTCTTCAATGCTACTCAAATTTGCTTTCTTTTTCCCCAAACCTTCCTTTTCATTCAGGTTACATTTCTTTCTCCTTCCTCCTCTAATCGTTCCTTTCTTTCTCTAAAAATCACTTTAGCAATGTTGAAGAAACCATTGTTACTATAAAAGCTATTTGTTACACTTGAATTTTGTAAAATAGGAAATAGGAATTGGAAATTAACAGGAAAGCCAGAGACTATGACAACTGTACATTCCATTCTAAGCAAAAGAATATCTACTAAATGCCAATGATTATACTAGAGAATGTTTTACAGCTCTGGAGAAAGGAGCCATAATTTGTGGTATTTACCTACTTCTCTGGCGTAGATACTCCCACCGCCACCAATTTCAAACTATCAACATGAGATCACACGGAGCTGAGTACAGTATCTACCCATAAATCAAATTTACCAAATTCAATTATAAGACTGTAAAGGCTCACAAGCTCTTAGTAACTAGATTTACCCTCACTTCTTTAGGGCAGATCTTTGAGGAAGGACATCCTCCTTATGCCTAATATAATTTGTTCCTCTTGCCACTAGATTTTAATTTGGCAAGACAAAAAAAAAAAAAAAAGCTGATAGCCATTCTTATTAAATCCTTCTTGACTAGAATTAGGAAATTGCTGTTTTTAATAACACTAATGCTACCAGTACTAAGTGGTAGTAGATTCAACTATCTAAAAGTGACTGACAAAATGAGGTCAAGTCTATTTTAGTACCATATTGTATGTACTTTGAAGATCTGTTTTAAAAATCTTTTTTTCTGGGGTGCGTGGCTGGCTCAGTCAGAAGAGCATATAACTCTTGATCTCAGGGTTCTAAGTTCGAGTCCCACACGGGGTGTAAAGGTTACTTAAATAAATAAAAACTTCAAAGAAAACTTTTCTCTTTTTAAAGCTATCAACAACCCTCAGTTGGCCAACCTGTAAATGCTAAACCATCCCAAAGTGCAAATGCTAATAAACCCACACCAAGGACTCCTGACCATGAAATACAAGGATCAAAAGAAGCTCTGATTCAAGATTTGGAGAGAAAGCTAAAATGCAAGGACAGCCTTCTTCATAATGGAAATCAAGTAAGTAAAATGTCTCTTTTGTATAAAAAGCCGATTAAACTGTAAAATCTTTCTGTCTTTCTGTCTCACAGGTCTTTGTCCATACAATCTGCAAGGGATAGGATTATCTAAAAAGAGGGAATATTTGGATACAATAGCAAATACTCTGCATGAAATCACTTCTTGGTTTTCAGCAGTAAAAGAAGGATGCAAAAGAATGTAAAACAATGTAAAAATAAAAGAATGAAGCAAAAAAGAAAAATAAGTCTGAAGATTTTCCATTTTAAGCATTGCTCTCTCATAAAATATGTCTGATGACCAAATAACCAATAGGAGATACCGTCAGTCACCTTGACTTCTTCATGTACCTTGGTGTACACTACTGATGGACAGTCATGATATTTATGAGAGAACTCTTACTGTACCCACTGTATTAATCACTTCTCTTTGAAACAGTACTATATGTCTTCAGTCCAAATATATCTATCATATCAGGTGCAATGCTTTCAACCAGAAATTAAATCAAATATTCAGTTTTCACTTAATAAAAGTTATTTCTCAATGTGGGGATATTCAGTAGTATATTCAAAGATGGAATCAATGGCAAGATGCAGGATAAAAAACGTGAAGAATTTCCCTTTACTTGGGAGAGCCTTACCTAAGGGTGATTATGCCTGCCTTTCCTAGGCACGAGAAGAAAACAGAAGCGAATATTACAGATGAGGAAAGTAGCACTAGAATCGAAGGGAAAAGTTTGAATGAAAAAAAGTTTTAAAACACAGTATATAGCTCTAATGCAATAGACAGAATTATATTTCCTTGGTAGAATTCTGGGTGGTTTTAAGGTAAAGGTGTACAAACAACTTTTATTAAATCTCATTACTCTCTCCTTAATGACTGATTTCTTTAAAGCGACTAACATACGAAGAGAAGATGGCTCGCAGATTGCTAGGACCACAGAATGCAGCTGCTGTGTTCCAAGCTCAAAATGACAGTGACGCACAAGATTCACCACAGGTAAATTACAATAATCTTTACCTAACTGGAGTTATTTTTCCTTTGTGTCATTTTTAAAGGTCTGTTTTTCCTAATGCTTATAAATATCGTTTGAAGCAAAAGTCAATCACTTCCATGCTCCATTACATATAAAAAGGAGAGGCCACAATGGGCCAAAATGTATAGAGTGAAATTTAAATTTTTACTCCATTTTCTGGTGTTCTAATAGCTGCATATGAAATACCACAAAGTCAAAACAGCAGAAGGCTAACAGTGTCACTCTGCATCTGGACATTTAGAGGTCCATTCCACCTAGGATTCTTCTTCCAATGTCCTCATGGATAGAGAATTTATGAATTTTAAGTCTTTAACAGAAGTTAAAACTCTAAACCAAAGTAATTATAACCCTTTCCCATAATAAGCTGCTAATCATTTCAATGTTTTAAAATCGTGGAACTAATGAAATATCCAATTCCCTTTGTTTCTATATTCAAAAATGCTTATTAAAAATGAAACAAGCAACAACAACTTAAAAAAGCCTTGAGCAATGGCTCTAAGATTAACAAAAAGATCCTTTCCACAAACGTATAACCTTTATGGAGGGCATAAAGTGAGTATCCCACAGGCTTGTTCCTGATCAACTTCATTCTAACATGTAAATGTAACCCTCAAGATAAATATTCAGTTGGAGAGACAGACTGAACTGTTACTGCTGTCTTCCTTCTGTAGTTACCTCTCATCTCTTCCCAAAAAGTTCACAAGAAACTGGGCACCAAACGGATGAGACTGAGTACTAAGACTCTAATCTCCTAAATACTGGAAGCTGAAAATAGGATTTTTGGTACTGTTAAATGCGATGAGACCTACTAAAAAGGATGAAGCAGGGTCTAACTCTGCAAATAACTAGAAACTGAAAAAAGGACTTAAACCGCTTTCTGGCTAATGAACAGTTCACACATTCATTCAATTAATTAATTTACATGGAGCACCTACTGTGTGTTGGACTCTGGACTGGCACAGATTACAGCAAGAATAAGAGGCAAACCTACCTCTAATAGTAGAAATAACTCAAAGCAATGTTATATTCATGGCTTACCTTATAAATTCACAGTGCATGATTTCGAGGACAAGGATGTATTATTTTTCTCATTCATTCTTTAACAACATTAAAATGAACGTAACAGTACCAAGAAAAGAGATAGCAGCAAAACGTATCATGAAATCAGAAAAGATAAATCTTAGATTTTTGTGTATACTTCAAACATTCTAATATCAAAAATGTTATCAAGTTATATAAAACTGAAATATTACATCTCTGAATATGAATATATACATATTTAAGTCATTACAGTATGAAAAAGCAAAAAACTTAATTCGGGTATTTTGGTTTAGTTTTACTTTTTACCAAAAAATTAGTTGATCTGATAAGTGAATTGTTCTTTTGACATTCAGCATAGAGAACCTTAAGACTAGCCAAAAATTGTTAGAGTTGTAAGAATTTTATTTTAAAATGACCAAATACATTAAACATATTTATCCCGAAATACATAATATATACTCAGGTTATAGGTGTTTTTCAGATATTTGGATAGGGATATATTTTTCACTCATCTCCTCTGCTGTGCCGAGCACAGTGAAATACACAAAATAAGTTCTAAATATTTGATAAATTCATTATGATTTCCATCAATCTCTGGTTTTATTCTCAAATGGAAATAATTTTCTGGTACTCAGATATAAATCCTAAAAGATGTTTGCTTAAATTAAATAAACTTTTATTAAGCAGGAAGTAATTAATGTTGTTTTCAAACCTTCTCATAGCTCTACACATATCTTCCATGGTGTCCATCATGATTTTGTGCCATGAGCTAAAAAGAGAAGCATTTTCCAGTCTAATATGTGTTTACTGATGTTGGTGCACTTTTGAGCACTAGGCATAACACCTTGTATCTACTGCCAACACAAGTGACTTCATGTCTATTCCTGTTTTACTAAAGGACAATCTGTACCATGTGCTCCCATTTCAAATACACTAGGGGAACACATCTCCCTTTGTTGTAGTCACATGAAAAAATGAACCACCCTGAATTCAAAGTCTAGATAATTTTCATGTACTGTCCTTTTAATTCTGGGGATTTCTTGCTAGAGTATTAGAAAGTCAGTGCACTATATTTTAAGTACTTTATACAGTTAACCCTTGAACAACGCAGGAGTTAGGGGTGGCGATCCCCCCATACAGCTCAAATCTCCATGTACCTTCTGACTCTCCAACAACTACTTGAAAGGCTCGCCTTACTGATAAGTAGATTAACATAGATTTTGTACACTATATGTATTATGTACTATATTCTTACAATAAAATAAGGTAGAGAAAAAATGCTGAGAAAATACATTTGAAGTACTGTAGTGTATTTGATCTTAAAAAAAACCCACATATAAGTGAACCTGTGCACTTCAAACCTGTGTTGTTCACGATCCACTGTATATGGAATTAACCATAACTGTACAAATACAGCCAACATAGCAATGTTTGTTTCAACTATGACTACTTAATTCTGCTTCATTTCAAGCTAATAACCACATGTTAACATTCTCACCCTGTTTTAATTTCAAGCAGCACAATCTAGAACATGCACGACTGCAAGTTCCTACATCACAAGTAAGGTAAAAAAAAAATTTTTTTATTTTATTTTTAAAGAACTGTCTATTTTGCTACCAAAAATATTTTCAGCTTAAAACTGTATTATTTATGAAGACTTCAAGCCTTCTACATACCTTTTATAAAAAACAATGTGACCTTTCTAATGTCCAAGAGAATGATCAAAATTTTCATCTGTTAGGGGTGCCTGGTGGCTCAGTCAGTTAAGTGTCCGACTCTTGGTTTCGGCTCAGGTCACGATTCCGCAGTTTCATGAGTTCAAGCCTTGCGTTGGGCTCTGCACTGGCAGCACAGAGCCTGCTTAGGATTCTTTCTCTCCCTATCCCTAAGTTTATCAAAATAAACTTAAAATTTTTTCTTTTATCTGTTAATTATCAAAACTGTCTCAGAAGTTTTTAATATGGTTTGGTCAAATAAGCCAGGACCACATGTCCATGTTAAGCAAATATCTCATGACAATCAAAACCCAATTCTAATTACCAAATCATTGCACATGATAAGAATTGTCCATGGGGGGTACTCTCCATTTTAACATATCAGTTTCTTCATCAGTTTGTAGCATTGTATAAAAGAAATAAAGATGTATAATTTGTACCAGATCTTCCTAAATAGTTACCATTTCTAACACTTCAAACATGCCATCGCTAAATACAGTCCTAAGTCCTCTCTCTATTGTTATTACACTGGCACATTAAATAGCATAGACTCTGGGGATTCCAATACAATGGCTAAACTATCTTTGTGTAAGAGGAAGACCAATGACAACCTTCCCTGTATAGTGATTATTAAAATATTTTTGTAGAAGCAGATCATCCTCAAGGGGAGATGTGAATGATCAGGATGCAATCCAGGAGAAATTTTACCCACCTCGTTTCATTCAAGTGCCAGAGAACATGTCAGTTGAAGAAGGAAGATTCTGCAGAATGGACTTCAAAGTAAGAGTTCAAAAATACAGGAGGAAAATTAGCAACAAGATACTGTTTTGAAAACTATCCTCTTCCTCTTCATAACCTGCTACACACCATAACAAGCAGCACGTGTAGTGGATAAGAACAAAAATTCTGGAACCAAGCTTACCTGGGTTTAAATCCTGGCTTTGCCACTTCCGAGCTATGTAACCTTACATAAGCCACTTAACCTTCCTGTGCTTTTGTCTCATCTGTATGGCAGAGTAACAAATGTACCTCAAAAGGTTGTCATGAGGATTAACTGAGTAAACAGACATAATGTACTCACAATAGTGCCTACCCCCTAATAAATACTGTACGTAAGTCAAGCTACCAAACCAATAGGACTTCTAAAGCAGAATGCCTCTTTAATTCTTCTCCATTAAGAAATTCAAGCCAACCTGTTCACCTAGCCTAGAAGAGATCTTCATGCTAAAAGCAATCTTTATAAAGACCTACGTTTTTATTATTCTCATTTTGGAGATCTTTTTCTTATGTTTTTCTGGATTCCTTGTGAACGAAAGTCAGTGTATGGATTTAAATGTTAAGGTTTATATGAAAACACTTAACAAAAATGGAATTTAAACACCAGAAGTACAGCTCAAGCGCACTCTACTTTGGTAAAGTCATCCATTAAATCAGCATGCATCACATATATGTTCCTCTGGGACTTCAACTGCAGTCATCATTATCCAAAAAAGTCTTATCACTTCATATTTCTTGGGGAGACGTATATAACATGAATTAATGATCTAAATATAGTAACTGAGAGAACGTAAGGGGCCTGATGGTGCATACGAAAGAGCTAGATGTGGTTTCATGTAGTCTGAAAATACTGCATTGATTTCGAGAGTTTTAATTTCTACTGTCTTGTTAAAACATTGTTGAGAACAAACACCTTTTTAAAGCTCTTGCTTTGCATTTTGAATCACAAACCCACTCAGATACTAGAATTGTTAAAAGTTGTAAATGGACAAATAGGTACCAGTGATGATATAATTTAAAATTCTGTCATCTCCTTCTTGTGTCTTCCTTTCCAGGTAAGCGGACTGCCAGCTCCTGATGTGTCATGGTATCTGAATGGAAGACCAGTTCAATCAGATGACTTTCACAAAATGATAGTGTCTGAAAA
>CM053572.1:27031203-27055081 GCA_028646485.1 Cryptoprocta ferox
GGGAGGGGGTAGAGACAGCATCTGTCAGGGAAACTTCAACAAGAGGCCTAAAACCAAAGCTCTTCATGAAAGGAAATAAAGAAATGGTGCAAATTTTAGACAAACCAAATAAGACAGTACAGTTGACCCTCAGTGAACATATGTTTGAACAGTGCATGTCCATTTACATGCAGATTTTTTTATAACAGTACTGTGTTATTTTCCCCTGCTTGTGATTTTTTAAATAACATTTTCTTTTTTCAAATTTACTTCATTGTAAGAATACAGTATATAATACATATAACATAAAAATATGTGTTAATTAACTGTTCATACTATCAGTAAAGCTTCCAGTTGAGAGGAGTCAAAAGTTATATGCAGATTTTCAACTGCATGGCGGCGGCGGGCGGGGGGAGGGGGATGCCCCAATGCCCTGTACTGTTCAAGAGTCAACTATATAAGCATTTCTAGATGTAACTAAAGTATCTTAAAGTGAAAAACCTTAGTCTAATCACTTCTCTGATCTATCATCTAAAATGACCTGATTCTTATTTTTACAGCATTGTCATGATCACAAATAATTTAAAACTGAGATATGTTAACTTTTAGCCTCAGATGATGTTCTGTTTACTAGGAAACTAGTCTCTATTAAAAAAAAATACATGCCTACTTACTTTAGAAAATAGGTATGGCTAAACTCCTGTCTCAATTTTGTCTTCAGTAAGGCAGTCTTTTATAAAACTTATGTACTATTTTAAAATATTACAATTTAAGTGCTTTAAATATATATTACATTTGTAATGGTTTAAGCCATGGTACTACAGAAGCGATACCTTGATATAATTTACTACTTATTATATAAAATCTTGATCAAGTTAAAGGATGAACAATATCCTTGAGTTTGTATTCTACTTAGATCAATGAAAAACCTTTAAGATTATTCTATGATATAATAATGGGCCTCAGTCTAAGGGAAACCTAGTGATCTGGGAATCAAACAAATCCAATTCAAGTGATTAAGCTTTGAGTAAATCCTTTTTGTGAGAATAGCTCCAGAAATATTATTAATGTTAAAGCTGGAAAAGGCCTTGGCAGGCATCTGTCCAATTTCATTTCTCCTTCAGAAAAGCTAGGGTTATAGTATTTTGATATCATTTCCTCTTTTCCTTCAGCTAATTAAAGAAATGATGTAATAATTACTGACATTTGTATACTAATTTACAGTTTACAAAATGCTTCTTCATTCATCATCTCAGCTGATCCTCACAGTAATCTTGTGTGGTAGGCAGAGCAGTCACTATTACCTGTAATTATTTTACAACAGATAAAACTGAGCCTCAAAAAAACTAAGCAGATCTTTCCCATTTGGCATGGATGGGGGGACAAATAGAGAATTTGAACCTAAGCTGTCTAGTCTTGCCACCATTCAGGCTGCCTCCTTACAGAAGAGACATAAATGAGAATATCGCTTAAATTCTTTGATGAAACATGATTATAAATTCAATGCAACATTACTGTTTTAGAACTCTAAATGGTATAATAATACAAAATAGTACTCTATGTTGTTTAAACTAATGCTAAAACATAAAGCTTCCAGTCTTGTTAGTGGTTTTAAAAACTTTTATATCAACATACAAATTTCATAATACCTTGGCTTGACTTAATTTTCTTTTTATAATATTTCAAATACCTGAATTTTTTATTAATATGTAGCAAAAGAACACAGAAGAGCACCAATGTTTATCTACAAACCACAAAGCAAAAAAGTTTTTGAGGGAGACACAGTGAAGCTAGAATGCCAAATCTCAGCTGTACCTCCACCAAAGCTTTTCTGGAAAAGAAATAATGAAATGGTACAATTCAACACTGATCGAATCAGGTAGGATAAGTATTTTTAGACATAACTCTAGTTTACGTGAGTGAATCCAGGTGTACTTGAAATGCACTATAGATGGCATGCATTTGTAATCTCACTTTGTCTAGTTTTTAAAACATGTAGAGAAATATAATAAACCTCATTAACCCAGATTCCACTAATCAAAAACATAAAGTAGACTAGGCTTTACCTTTTTACTAACAATAAAGAAAGACGGCTCAAGGAAATGATGAAACATATAAAATTAAGTGGGGGAAAGTTAAATTCAATAAAACTTATGCTATGTGGCACTGATTAGGTACAGCTTCAGAATTTCCAAATGCTTCATTTTCTTAGTCTGATGCTCTAGATCATAAGTATCATAAATAAACTTTCACAGGAAAATTAATTCTTATACTTTAATTTTTTATTATTGTTTCTTTCCAGTTTATATCATGATAACGCTGGGAGAGTTACTTTACTGATAAAAGATGTAAACAAGAAAGATGCTGGGTGGTACACTGTGTCTGCAGTTAATGAAGCTGGAGTGACCACGTGTAACACAAGATTAGATGTTACAGGTATGTCACCCTATCAACCCAAGTGTTATAAAGGACTGAATCAGAAACATTTAGTAAGAAACACAAATCTCAGCATAATATAAAAATGTACAGTATAAAATGCAACAGATTTTCCCCCTACCAGTTCTGGGGTTTTTTTTGGTCCAGTCTGATAATTGAATACCTAGCGCAACCCATTTGTTTAGAACATGTTTTCTGAATCAACTTCTATTTGATCTATTTCAGTCCGTCAAAACCAAACTCTTCCGGCTCCTAAGCAGTTACGTGTTCGACCAACTTTCAGCAAATATTTAGCACTTAACGGTAAAGGTTTGGATGTGAAACAAGCTTTTAACCCTGAAGGAGAATTTCAGCGTCTGGCAGCTCAATCTGGACTCTATGAAAGTGAAGAACTTTAATGAGGTTACCAACATTGGAAAACACAACAACTACACTATTAGTAATATATTCAATTAAAATTTTAAAATAAATCCATAGCTGTATTAACAGATTATGGCTTTAACTAGGTAATATAACTAATACATATTTATAATATTTATCCTTTGACTCTTGCACATTCTATCTTCTCTGGTTTGCGAAGCTAAGAAAAATCTGGGCATAAGGGTTTGGAATTGTAGAAGACTATCTTAAAATGTGAAATTTTAACATTTAAGTCATATACATTTAACAATCACAGATTATAAATTAATATCAACTTTTTAACCACATCTAATGCTTGTAAGAAGGTTTACTGGTTCTGCTTTCTAAATACTGTTTTACCCGTTTTCTCATATAGGAATACTAACATGGTACAGATTATCTGAGTGTTCCAAAGCTTAATGTCAAAAGAGAATAAAATTTCAAATATTCAAAACAGACTGTCTTCTCTTCACAAAAGCCTAGATCTTTATAATTTTTGGTTTTTATATATTATATAACATCAAGCAAAACCTATGAATAACAAGCTCCAAAAAAGCAATAGTATGTTCTAGAACTGTGTCTTAATGAAGCTCATTTACAGCTCAGTCAATTCCTCCTGAAATTGAGCTAGACTTTCCATGGTTTGCATTTCAAAAGGAAAACAACCTCAATAACTTAAATCCTGATAGACTCTCTCCTGAAATTGTGATTTTGTTTGAAGCAAATAAACCCGTTAAATCTTCAAGATCTCTGAGTCTACTGAGCTGAATGGAATAAGAATAGTCTGTAGATTCATCTGCTTAATTCATTTATTTCATGTATATTTCAATACCTATATTTGAGGGGGGTAGGGATCCTCCTCCATTTAAAGTTCAGATAAGCTATTACATTAGAAAGCATCATTTTCTGAGCATCTGAGGGTCTAAGTACAGGAATGGGAAAATCCTTTTATTACACTGTCGTTAAGCTAGGACACGAGCCCTTTCTTCTCAGGGCTCCCATCCACTGGCCATAGCCTTCTGCTAGGCCTCTTCTCTTTCTTTTATCATTGGTAGTCTTCGACCCTCGCTGCTGTGTGGCCTCGTTTTGCTTTTCATCTGCACATAAAATAGCATTTATCAACATCACTCTACATCTCTTTCAGAGAAATAACAAAAGCAGCTTTATTTTTTATTTCCAAAACGGCTTGATGGTTTTCTTTGCTGACTGCCCTAGGGCCTTTCTAATGAATTCCGTTTTAGGTTCCTTTTTTCCAACATGAGACTCCCTCCTGTCTCCTATCCTGGCGGGTTTTCGGATGCCTCAATTTACAGCCAAATTTCTTTGGTCTTTTCTATAGCTGGTTTACAAACCTTCCCATCTTTGCAAAGCTTCAGGGCCAGACGTGAGTCTGGGCTCCCAAGGACTCCTTTTAGGCCTATTCTCCCTCATCAGCACTTCAGAGCTGGATTTTGTTTAAATCTATTTTATCGTTTTCTTTAGCCATATTGCGTGGGAAGACGGGTGGGGGCTACTTCTAGCTGCAGCTCTCGGTTCATTAGAACCGGCGTCTGCAGGCACCAGCGGCAGCGTGGGCACTTGGTTAGACAGGGCTCTGGCGTCCTGCACACCTGACCCCGCCACCTGTGGACTTCGCTAAGTCACTGACCCTCTCAGCGCCTCGGCTTCTCCAGACCTAAAATGAGGATAAAACACCTACCTTTCAGGAAGGGGGGATGTGAAGACTAAACAAGCCAATAAATGTAAAAGGTGTTCAAGAAACAGTAGCCCGTTAGAATTAATTACTACGACTTTTACCACCAACCCCAGTCCCAAAGCCAGGTTTGTCCTAGATGCCGGCCCCTCCGCCAGAGATAAAACGCCGCAATCCCCAGCCCCGCCTCAGCTGACGGCTTTCCAGAGCGTCCTCGGTGCGCACGCGCACTTGCCACTTGTAGAGAGGCTTGCGCCGGCGGAGGAGCGTGGGGCTTTGCGCAGGCGCAGGGGCTAGGTGGCGAGTGTCGCAAAGCTACGCGCAGGCGCGGCAGACCTGGGAGGTCAAACGGCGTTGTTTTCCAGGTCGGCCATGGCTGAGGCGTCACGGTGGCACCGAGGCGGTGAGGGGTGATCCTAGGGAGTGGTGGAGCAGGGCTGATTTGGCAGTTACACATTCCCTGGTAGTAACTATGTAGCTCCATATCTTTTCAAGTGAGTTAGGACTTCCAGCACGTGTAGCCCTCACAGCCTCCCCTTGAGAAGGGGTGGACAGGGTCCCATTTCACAGACGGGAAAACTGAAGCCTTGAGGGGATGTGGCACAAGCCGCTTGCCCCAGGTTCGAGGTAGGAGTTGTTACTTGCTGTACAAACACCGTCGCTAGGCCATTCTCCAAAGTCCTTCATTGGTCTAGGAAGTCGTGACCTCGGTAGAACCCCAGGCCAAGTCCTTTACCCCTCCAGCAGAAGCCAGCCTTCCCAAGAAGCAATATAGACGGTAGAGAAAACAATTATGAAGATGAGGGATTCTTTCTCTTTTTTATTTATTTATTTATTTATATTTTGATTTTTCACTTTCAGACGGGACTGTTGAGGAAACGTCCGTGTTATAAAATTCATTAGTGTACAGTCATAAAATGACTGCCCGCTTACCCTCATGGAAAATGTTAGTAATTATTCCTCCCTCATAAAAATGAGAATAAAAAAATAACAAGAAGTGTTTGGAGCTTGCCTTCACACAGTATAGGAGTGGAAAACACAGCTCCATCGTTGTTTATATACATTATAAATTACATAATAATATAAGGAAAAAATTGTTTTATGTCTCACAGGGGCTCCGACACCTATCCTGCATTACAGAAAGGAAGTAGAAATTAGAACCACACTTCAGGAGTTGTCACTCTACTTTATTTTTTTAATAAACCTATGTATATGTAAGTACAGATGTAGATGAAGACACTGAACTAAGGATTTATGTGGAGGTGAAAAATAAAACATATGGACTTTATAAACCATAGGTTCTCAGATTACTAAGACATCTAAAAAAAAGTATTGGCACATTTTAGACTTATCTTAAATTCATTTCGATTTACACGATTTCTATTTCTTAAAGGGCAAAGCTTTAAGTCACAGATGTAATGAAAAGCTATCATAGTCAACATGATTGAATTATTACTTTTCGTTGTCAGTTCTTTCTTGAATATAGATACTCCCTTGAGCTGGCAATTATAACGTGATGTCTGTTAGAGCCATGTTGATACCTTAGCTCACTTTCATAGGTCAAACTCCAAATGAGGCCAAGGAAGTTAGTCTTGTCTGCTTTGCTCTTTTCCCTGGCCTATTCCACAGTTAACAGTAAAATATGCTGGTGCTGAGTCACAGAAGGTATGGAACAATGCAAATCTTTAAGGATCCTAGGAAAACATCTCAACCTGCATGTCACCTATCTGTGGGTCATGAGCATTGACTGAATCAGTATTAAAGAGTATTTTATCCTTTAAGTGCCCAACAAATAGTAGGTGTAAGCTCAGTGGCCAGACTTATCACATGTTGACATAGCCCACACACTGGCAAATATATATCAGTTAACTCATTGGTTAGTAGGAGTGAATTTGGGTCACATCTTGATTAAAAAGACCACTCTAGATCTTATAAATTAAGACTATCTAGACTGGTTTTTAAATGCTTATTACAGAACATTTGGGGAACAGGAAAACATAAAAAGATCATAATTCCATTATTCAGAGATATAAAAAATCTTTTGATAATTAGGAAGAATTGAAAGCAACTTAAATCTTCATCAACAGAGTATTGGTTTAACGTTTTGGTATATACAGTGAAATAATATGGAACACTAAAGCATGGCATAGGCTCAGGTGCCATGAAGTAATGTTGAAGATAGATACTTGTAAAAACTAAAAGGCTTCTAGCAAAAAAAAAAAAGAAGAAGAAGAAGAAGAAGACATAGTCTATACCCTTCTCTAAAACCTAACCGCCTATTCCTAGAGAGAGAATGAGTATTAGTTAATATTTTTAAAAATTCTTATCGCGTGCCAAAACATGGTTTAAATGTTCCACATGCAATATCTCACTTCTCATAACAAAACTATTAGGTTAAAAAAAAAACTATGCGGTATTATCCCTATGATGGGACTCAAGTCATTATCTGAATTCAAAGTCCATAGCTTTACTATTCACCATTATATTGCTTACTGTCAAAATAGAGAAAAAGTTAACTGGCAGAAGAGTATGCATAATGTGGTCTCGTTTTTGTAAAAATAAACTTGTTTTCTTTATAAATGTGTAGGCATATAGAAGAATCTCGAGAATATGTGTTAAACCTAACTCTAGCAGTGGGATTACAGACAGGAAACTTCTTCCTGTTTTGTATATTTCTGTTTTCATTTTTTAAATTACTTTTATAATTAGTCAAGAAAAAATTGGGTTCTCAAAACAAAACTGGGAATAAAATTTAACTAATTTTTAATCCTGATAAACTGACTTTTTAAATGTAAATTTTTAAACAAAAATTCTTCTCCTTAGTGACTTTTGGCATGGTAAACCCACATATGTATTACTTAAACAAAGTTATGTCATCTCTGTTTTTGGACACTTCTGTGCCTGGTGATGAAAGAACCAACTTTAAGTCTATTCGCAGCATAACTGATTTTTGGAAGGTAAGGTATCATGTACGTGACTGATGATGAAGTAGCTTATGGTATTGCATAAACAAACTCTTGGCACAAGTAATGGGCACTGGAGACATATTTGTTGAAGGAATGAGTAAAAATAGCATTTCTTTAAACTTTTAGAATTAACCAGTTAGTAAGTGTATATTGAGAACCTATGCTCTCAGTGTAATAGAGTTTTTATAACTTTTAAAAAGTTATACATTTTTAACACTATCTTTGCATTTGGAAAAACATCATATGGGGTTAGGATCCACATCAAACTGTGGTTGTGTATAATGAAAATTATTCTTAAAAAATCCTTAAATGGGGGTGCCTGGCTGGCTCAGTTGGAAGAGCAGCTGATCTCGGGGTTATGGGCTCGAGCCCCACTTTGGGTGTAGGGATTACTGAAAAAAATAAACTTTTTAAAAAATCCTTAAATGTCCCATAAAGTGAAGTATATGTAATTTTGGTATACAGCCCTATACTGTATGTATTACAGTAATGTACAGCATATAATCAAATAGTACATATGTAAAATATAATGTTATAGTGTTTTTAATTATGTGAGAGAATCATTTCATCAACATTGGAACAGACTTGCTTTTTCTATTGCATTTAGCTTAGTAAAATGCTCACATTATTAGGAAAGAACAATTAAGAGAACAGAAGTTTCAGGTATCACAAGTCACAAACATTGGGGCATATAAGGAAGAGATAGGAAGGTTTTCTAGAGGCAGTGACAATTCAGTTGAGTTTTAAAGGATGAGTAACGGCATTCTAGGAAGAAGAAACAGTATGTGCTATAAGTAATTCTACATATGGCACTTTGTTTGGCATTATAGGCATATAGAAGATGAGGTGGAAAAGGCCAAACTATAAACTGAACAAGAGGTCAAGTCATGAATGTCATGCTAGGAATTTAAAACCTGTGAAGGAGACAGGGTCACTTCCTGAGAGGGAAAGGGAAAGTATGAGATGAGAGCAGATGCTTAGAGTTGGTATATACCAGGTGAAATATGAAAGAAAGAGAAAATTTTCCCCGAGACCAGAAGTGGAGATCACCCTGCTTCTTTTTTTTATTGTACTGTCTTGAAGTACACATGGCCAGTGGCAAAGAAAATGAAGGCAGAAAAGAAAAAACTGAACCCTGAGTTTGGCGTCTCTTAGAAGGGCAGAGCCAGGAGTAGCAGTTACCACCGCTGGAGTTGGTGGGGAAGGGCAACAAAGACAACTCAGGAGATGTCCTGAATTAGGGCCATGACAACCATGAATACATGGCTATGGGCTTTGATACTCCTGTTTTAGGGGACAGCTGTTAACATACCCCTCATATAAGAAAGGGTAAAGGGTTGTGGAATTAAAGGAGTTAGTATTTCTAAAGAACTAGAGCAGTGCCTGCTACATAAGGACTCAGTAAATACTAACCATCTTCATTATCCTCAATGACATCATCATTTCCATTAATGTTAATGGTGGCTTGGTCAATAATTTTCGTACTCATACAATCACTGACTCATGCTTTTAAGGTAATGTTATGAATGTAGATTCTGTTATACAATTGACATGAAAATATTTTTCCCATAACATCTATCTTTCTATATGAAGTTTATGGAAGGACCCCTTTTGGAAGGTTTGTACTGGGACGCATGGTACACAAACAAGATGTTGTATAACTTAAAGAACAGCAGTCGCATCTACTATGAGAACATACTTTTAGGAGTGCCCAGAGTCCGCCAACTAAAAGTCCGCAACAACACATGCAAGGTGTATTCATCCTTTCAGTCTTTGATGAGTGAATGTTACGACAAATACACTTCTAGCAATGAAGACATGTCTGATTTTGGCCTTCAACAGGAAACTGAGTAAGTAGTTACATGTAGCTTTTTCTAGCATCTTACCATTGCATCTTTAAAAAATTGGGAAAATATGTATATTTTCCGAATAATACCAACAAGGGTCTGGCAAGTAAGGGGACTATTTCAATAATCGTACCAGAGGAAAACTCAAAGGAGCAGTGTTAAGGAACGTAAGAGTAGAGGCATTGGGTGGCTCAGTCAGTGAAGCATCCAACTCTTGGTTTCAGTTCAGGTCGTGATCTCACATTTGGTGAGTTCGAGCCCTGCATCGGGCTCTGTGCTGACAGGAGTCTGCTTGGGATTCTCTCTCTCCCCCCTCTCTCTCTGCCCCTCCCCTGCTTGCTCTCTTAAAATAAATAAATAAACAAGAAAATTTTTTAATAAAAAAAGAAACGTAAAAGTGAACCTGTTATTTTGTTTACCAAAAGATATAAGAGAATATGCTTTTTTCTCTAACTCAGGTATATGAAGTGCTAAGTCATTTTGGACACAGTCTAAAACATCTGTCTATGCTTTTACAATACTCATCTTTTCTATCTCTGATCAGACTCACCTCAGACCCATCCCAAATGCTTCTTGAGACCACTGGGAGTGTGCTAGGTGTGCTCTGCTGCTTCCCTCCTCTCACTTGCTGACTTCAGCGATGTCTTCGGTTATTGCCAACGCTGAAAAGGAGCAGTTATGCTGTGGAGGCAATGCATTTGACAATGCCTTCCCAAAGCTATTCTAGCAGTGTTCTTCAAATTGGCTGAGGCTAATGCCGGTGTACACTCCTGTCTGGACTGCAAACATGAAACCCAAAGCCACTGACATTTCCTCCCCTTAACACAGAAGCTGCTGATATCATTGCTTTTAGGATCCTATGAAAATCATAGGGGGCAGAGAACAAGTTTTTTAATTTAATATTTATCAAAATATCACAAATACAAAGATTCACCTTTTCCTACTCACAGTTCTTCAGAAGCAGCCCCTTTTAGCTTTTCTGGTTGTCTCCTTTGGTATATACTTCCTATTTCTTTTAAATTTATTTATTTATTTTGAGAGAGAGAGCACGAGTGGAGAAGGGACAGAGAGAGGGGGGAGACAGAGAATCCCAAACAGGCTCCACACTGTCAGCATAGAGCCCAATGTGGGACTTGAACTCACGAACCATGAGATCATGACCTGAGCTGAAATCAAGAGCCAGATGCTTAGCCTACTCAGCCACCCAGGCACCCCTGTACTTCCTATTTCTAAATCATGTGCTTTATACTATTACTTGATTTTACAGTTTTATGTACCTACTATCTCTGTCATGAAAGTTGTCTGTCATGTGTCCCTCCCTCAACACACACTTTTCTTAGCCTGTAGTTAGATCATAATTTTTGTTAATCATAGTCAATGTTTATATTATAGATATGAACAATGATTAAAATTTCTTTTGTTTATCAACCTCCTCTGTAGCCCCAAGATTAATCACTGCATTGTGGTTTTGTTGATTTGTTTTTTCTTTGTGTAAGTCTTTGGTTATACTATAGGATAACAGTGTATAATTCTCATAAATCTAGTAAACTCTTAAGTATGGTGACACATTCTCTTAAACATCACAGTACTATACACTACTTCTCTTTCACTGAAAAATTACAAAGTAAATCAATTACTCAATCGCACATTTTAAATTGAAACCCGAAAACTAATCTGTTAGGTATCCTAATATTCCAGATTCTCATAACAACTGCAGGTAATTTAAATACCAAAATTAACACTACAGATTTGGGATCATAATACTCATCATTTCCTAAAAACCAAATTAAGAATCAATTTGTGCTTGTGTGTCCATCTAAAAATGTAACATTCACTAATTAGAAACATCATAAAAATTGGAAGTAGGAGAAGGGTGGTTTATTTTTACTTCGTGTTATCACTTTTCCCTCCTCCCGAAAACAAATACAGTATTATCAATAGAAAACGAGTTAAGCAGTACATCTTCAAATAATCATTCAAATCTGTTTGCAGAGACTGAACAGGGACTGAAATGAGGAGCCAAGGCTTTATTTTTTGATATCTCATAATTAAGTTAAAAGTAGGAAGGATGGGAACAATTTAGGTATGCACGTTTTACTCTGGTTTATGAACTTTCGTTATAATAATATAGACATTGTAACAAAGCTCTTCCTTACTGACATTTATAAAGGTATATGACCTGTAGAAGACAGACTATGAAGCCCCACTTTTACCAAACGGAGATAGATATTTCTGAATCACAGCCCTTGATATTCTTGTTCTACAAAAAGCCTAAAGGTCTCATAAAACAACAGAGACACATATTAAAGAAAAAAATCAGTCACTGTAGTCTAGATTTTAAGTTCCCTGAGGCAACAGATGGATTTTTTTAAAAACCTTTTCTCATAGTGTTGCCCACAAAACACACTGAAAAATGAAAACATATTAAATCTTGGGACACCTGGGTGGCTCAGTAGGTTAAACGTCCAACTTCAGGTCAGGTCATGATCTCACCATTTGTGGGTTTGAGCCCTGTGTCAGGCTCTGTGCCGGCAGCTCAGAGCCTACTTGAGATTCTCTCTGTTTCTCTCTGCCCCTCCCCCACTCTATCTCAAAATAAATAAACTTTAAAAAACATATTAAATCTTAATCCTTAACTCATTGTCTTGCTTCAAAATTATCATAATACTCATGAACTTAATACTGCTTTTTTTCTTAAAGGTTAACTTAAATTCTTAGAGTATGTCTCAGTCAAGCTTTCTCATCTCTGCATTATTCTGTTTATACCTAACAGATGGAAGTACTCTACTCCTAATAGTAGCTCCCCTTGGCACTGGGGATTTGTTGGTGTTTACCGAAATGGGGGATTTATTTTCACTTTATCAAAATCAAAATCTGAAACAAAAAACAAGTTCATTAACCTTCGACTCAACAGCTGGATCACAAGAGGGACCAGAGTTATTTTCATTGATTTTTCATTATACAATGCTAACGTTAATCTGTTTTGCATCATCAGGTAAGTGACTCAAAACCTCTTTATTAGTATATTGAATTTTAAAAGCCTCCGGAGGGGCCCCTGGCTGGCTCAGTCAGTGGCACATGGGACTCTTGATCTCAGGGTCTTGAGTTCAGGCCCTGTGGTGGGCATGGAGCCCACTTAAAAAAATTAAGGGGTGCCTGGGTGGCTCAGTCACTTAAGCATCCGACTTTTGCTCAGGTCATGATCTCATGGTTTGTGAATTCGGGGCTCACATCTGGCTCTGTGCTGACAGCTCAGAGCCTGGAGCCTGCTTTGGATTCTGTCTCCCTCTCTTTCTCTGTCCCTCCTCCACTCTCACTCTGTGTGTGTCTTTCTCTCTGTCTCTCAAAAATAAAGTTAAAAAAATGTTTTTAATTAATTAATTAATTAATTAACAAAACAAAAAGCATTCACAGCCCTTTTAGGGTTTCCAGTTTGTGTGTGTTTGCACTGAGATTAAAATCATAGGCCTCAAAATAAATATAATATAGTATGCCAATAATGTAAAATATGGTAAAGCAATGTCATATTCATTGTTTCATTGTTTTGGAAGATACTCAAGAACATGGAGAATGACATACAATATGTCAGTTTTATATTAAGGATACCTAGTCTTATTTCTTGTCATTCTGCACCTGCACTGATCTAACATTTAGTCTTGATTTCTTCCTCTAAATCAGATCATTCAGACCTGTTATTTCCTTTCAGAATGAGCTTCTTTATTAAGTTATTCATTTTTGTCTCAAGAATGAACAATTTAAATTGCAGACAATATATACCAGTAGCCAGCCTCCTAGAAGTGATTGGAGCCTGTAGTGACGCAAAAATGGCCCCAGTTCTTCACATCTTTGCCATGTAACCTCGCACCGCCCTGCCACTCAGGGCAAGATGCACCTTCCCTGGCACCTAACATTGGGCTCAGCCTTGTGACTTGGTTTGGACAATGGCATGGGAGCAGATAGGATACCAGCAGAAGTTTGAAATGAGTTTGCACATTAAAAGTTGCTCTCTTGCATTTCTACCATTGCATGATAAAGACATACACGCCTGGGCTAACTTAGACCCAGGAGGATGATGAGAGACATTCCCACAGGAGGAAGAGGAGGAGGAGAAAGAGAAGGAAGAGGTAGTGGCAAGGGACAAAACTATCTAAAGAGAAAAAATTCTCTCCATTAGTCTGACGACCTTAGGTCATTTGCCTAACCTGGACCATGCTAATTGGCTTTAGGCCTGTGTTCTAGAACCAAACACTGGCAAAGGAAATAGGATTACCATGATTGGATCTGCCTGGGGATTGAATCCGCTTTGTCTGAGTGATCTGGGAATGGTGGATACCTGATACAATCAGGGTTCTGTAGGAAGGAGGATTGGGATAATGACTGCTAGACAAGCAAATAGTAGTGTTGACTAAAATCTCAGTGAGCCACTTCTCTCTCATGAGTCTTACATTTTTACTCTGAATGAAATATGGAATTGGTGTCTACTCTGATGAGAGGATCTTGCCCTTGGGCAACAGTGACAGTGAAACACAGCCATGGCCTTTAAAATCTGTACAAAATGTAGTTGCCTGGGTGGCTCAGCTGGTTAAGCCTCTGACTCGTGATCTCAGCTCAGGTCATGATCTCATGGTTCCTGAGATTGGACTTTGCATTGGGTTCTGCGCTGATAGCACATTGGGTTCAGGCTGATAGCGCAGAGCCTGCTTTGGATTCTCTCTCTCCCTCTTTTCCTGCCCCTCCCCTGCTCTCTCTTGCTCTCTCTCTCTCTCTCTCAGAAATAAAAATAAACTTTAAAACAATTTTAAAATAAAATAGAATAAACCCTGTACAAAAGGAATAAAATAAATGAATTCTCTTAAGTAGCCAATGGATATTACACCACTTATTTTATAGGTTTTTTTTCTCTTTTTTCAGAAAACCAGAGCTTTTACCAGCATTAATCACTCTTTCCAATAGTCCTGATCAGTATAAAGAGGACAAATCATTTGTATGCCTTAAATAAGAGGAAAAACATTGGGATAACTGGCCTAAAATCATACAAAGAACTCCTTGTTACACTAGACTAAGTCCAGATTTCCTGTCTCTGGGTTTTATGCTTATTCTGTGTTACCTTTTAAAATGTTACTTTTTAGGGGCCTCTGGTTGGCCCAGTTGGTTAAGCATCAGACTTCAGCTCAGGTCATGATCTCATGGTTTGTGAGTTCAAACCCCACATAGGGCTCTCTTCTGTCAGCACAAGGCCGCTTTGGATCTTCTCTCTCTCTCTCTCTCTCTCTCTCTCTCTCTCTCTCTCTCTCTTTCTGTCTCTCTCTCTCTCTCTCCTCTCCTCCGCCTCCTCCTCCTCCTCCTCCTCCTTCTCATCCTCTCCAGCTCATGCTCTCTCTCCAAAATAAAGAAACATTAAAAATAAAATGTTACTGTTCAGAAACCAGCAGATTTTGAAACTTTAAACTGGCAGTCTATCTCATCGGTAGTTGTATGGGAGCACATTGCTGAAGTCAAGACCTTATTCATTTACTTTCCTTTTTGCGAACATATCTGGCAAATGAAACAGAATACAGTTCTTTTTTTCCCTTATTAGTGTACACTTCAAAATATTGGGTTTCTTTCACTTCACTCACTTATTCAACGCTGTGCACCTACTATGTGCAAAGCGAAACAGTTTCAAACAGTTCTGTTTTCTATTTAACTGGTTTTATTTATTTATATATTTTTTGGCAGCACCTTATTACAGTACCAATAATACTTGCTAATATCCTAAGTAGGAATAATTACATCGTGATAGAGATACTGGTTCCTTAAATTACTGCCAATTCTTAACTATCTAAAGTTGTAGAGAACACTAGAAATAGCATGAAAACCCTCAAAATTTTTTATTTAGTGTAGGAATAAATTTTTATACTTCTATTTGCATATAAATGCCTGTATCCAACATCCTGTGCCTGAAGCAAACAAAAAGCATTTGTTTTAAGTAAAATATATAATCTTGACATTTAGAAGCAAGAAGTGTCTCTGCTAATCTAAAGGGGGAGAGTGTAGTTTCCTTCTCTGAAATATTCAAGAATTATGCATTTTGGGGGGAGTCCTGACTAATAACAGTAACTAGCCATATACCATTTTCTTGAACATCATCTTACTGTCCTGTGGCGATAAAATAGTATTCCCAAGTTATAACCAAACAATCTAAACACAGAACAGAAAGAACGTCTGCCTAAAATCACATCTTACTTTCTCCACTATGTTGGTCTTTGACCACTGTGAATATTCAGAGTACAAAAAAGTGGAGCCATTAAAAAAGCAAGTAAATCCGGGGCACCTGGGTGGTTCAATCGGTTAAGTGTCTGACTTCAGCTCAAGTCATGATCTCTTGGTTTGTGAGTTCAAGCCCCACATCTGCTGTCAGCACAGAGCCCACTTTGGATCCTATGTCCCCCTCTCTCTTTCCCTCCCCTGCTCACACACACTCTCTCTCAGAAATAAATAAACATTTTAAAAAATAAGCAAATCCACTAGAATTTAAGTTGAACACATGAGCCCAAGAAAACATATTTTGTACAAAATAACTGATTATTAAAGTACACATCATCACTAATTAGAAACTTTGCATTGAGTTAGGTACTGAAATACAAATGCTTGAAATAAATGCACAATGACTTCCACTAACCTAATTTTACAGATTGGTGGCAGAATTCCCTGCAACTGGAGGAATCATTACTTCATGGCAGTTTTACTCTGTGAAGCTCCTCCGATATGTTAGCTACTATGATTATATTATTGCTTCCTGTGAAATCACATTTTGTATTTTTCTTATTGTCTTCACAACACAAGAAGCCCAAAAAATAAGAGAATTTAAGTCTGCCTATTTCAAAAGTGTTTGGAACTGGTTAGAATTACTGCTTTTGGTGGTAAGTATATATTCACATGTATCGTTCAAGGGAATCAAATCTGAATCTACCAAGGAAAGAGGTTTTCTATTCATCTGGAACTTTCTTTAAAAGCTTCAAGTATCAATCAGAACAGGAGCTATCATAGTGCATACTAATGGTGTGCTGCCAAAATGATGAAGTCTCTTTTTTTCCTGATTTAGTCCTTGAGAGGACCTGCCTAAACTTAGAAGAATAGGTGATTCTATAGGTATTATGATTTAATGTGCACAATAGGTCTCCCTCCCCCCACTCAAAAATGTGTTTCTTATAGGGCTTCATGTTGAAAATCATGGTTATTTTTGGACATGTACTCTGCTATGTTGCCTCAATCTGCTTTCCTCCTCACACTGAGTTTTGAAAGAATATGCAAAGTCAAGCCTAGGCAGATCCTGGAAGAGGGGGAAGAAGAGAGTAAGCTGCCAGAGGGTAGCTGTGGGCACAGAGAACACCAGGACAGGGGAGATAGCCTCTGAAAGAAATTCTAAGAACAGTCAGTTCGCATCACTGGAACGTACTGAAATAAACATAGAGATGTAGGCAGGGCGGGACAAATGGTAAGCACTTGGTCTTAGGAACAATGAACAAACATTTCCGGTTTACACAATGTGATCTTTCACCTTTATTGACCCTCAGTTATAGCCAATCCAGGATATAAGCCTTGTTTCCCAAACCCAGATTCCCAGTGTCTCAGAGTCAGAAAACGAGCCACCTACTTCTCTGGTATCCCCGATAACATTTAATGCACAGCATAACCCTGAATGTTTCAACTATCTCAGGCCAAGGGTCAAAGGAAGATGTTCATGACAGTTCTAAAGCTGTGATACTTGAGATAACGTGGTTCTGACATCCTCTTCTGGAAGAGTTGTCAGAGGGCTCTCAAAAGGCTTATTTTTGTGTTAAGTTTTAGTGGTAGAAAATATTAAACTTTTACATATCATGTGTATGGAAGTGTTGAGCTACTATAATTGTACACCTGAAACTAACATAACACTATATGTTAACTATACTGGAATTATAAACACTAAATAAATAAATAAACAGACAAATAAGTAAATAAAAATAAACTTCTTGGTATCACATAGTTACATGGAGCAAAAGCGCAGCCTAGTCAGAATTATTTAATCATTTTATACATTTGTGCTTTATAACTCAAACAGGCAAATAGTTTAGGATGGTCAGGTGATACGTATTTTTCTACTTTTGTGATGACTATGCAATTTTAAACTTCTATAAGTTGAGGCTTACTTTTGTTCATGTAAAAGCCTATGTCTTTTTCATTTTTATTAAATTTTTGATGAACTTGTTCCTTTGTCTGCTCATAGGCTGCAGGAGACTTAGAGGTAGAAACCATCCCTAATTTAACCTTTCTTATTTTCCCCTTTAGTTGTGTTTTGTGGCTGTTTCCTTCAACATATACTGTAATATCCAAATTTTTCTCTTACTTGGAGAACTGTTACGAAATACTGAAAAATATTCAGACTTCTATTTTCTTGCATATTGGTACATTTATTACAACAATGTAATTGCTATTACCATCTTTTTTGCATGGATAAAGGTATTTATATTTCATTATATTAAATACAGCAGATTAGATACATCTTTTATTATATTAGCAAAATGAGAACTGAAGCTGCAAAGTTATGAAAAAACAAAAGGATTTTCTTAACTATAAAGTAACTTTAAAAGTAGTTTGGCCTTGGAATGATTGTGGGATAATCCTCAAACACTCCTATCATTAAGTACTTCCTTTAATTTGAAGCAAATTTTTCCCTGAAATTAATTTAACTTACTCTAAGTAATTGTGATATTGAATAGTCTTCTATTTCAATTAACTTTGTTCTTTTTCAGATATTCAAATTCATAAGCTTTAATAAGACAATGTCTCAGCTGTCATCAACCTTGTCCCGCTGTCTCAAAGACATAGTAGGATTTGCCATCATGTTTTTTATAATATTCTTTGCTTATGCTCAGTTAGGATTTCTTGTTTTTGGATCACAAGTTGACGACTTTTCCACTTTTCAAAATGCCATGTAAGCTGTTAGCATAAATGTAATTATATTTACTAGTTTATAAGAAAAAATCATGGAAAGGCCTATGATAAGTAGTAACATACATTTTAATAAATTTAAACTTGGTTTTATATTTTCATTGATGGCAAAATATCTGTCACACTCAAAGTAGTGTTTAGCATTAGAAGATCCAAATGGATGGATGGTGCGGTCCATTTTTTAAATGTTACAAGGTCAAATTAGAAAGATACTTTTTCATTTTTCATTGGGAGTGAAAATTTTACCAAATGTAACAGAAATTGCCTTGTGTATCTCTGTAGTAACTTATTCTCTAGGGAAAAGAAAGCTTAAATGGTTTCCTTTAAGGGCTCCATCTTTAGAATCCTTTTATTAATAGTGACCTGATTATCCTTTGCTGATCTGGCAAAGCTGGGTTTTAAAAATATTTTTATACAAATAAAGCAATTAGCAGGCAACAAACTTATAGAACTGATCAGGTAGAATCCTTAGCAAAGTTTTCAGGCTTTTTTTTAAGTGAATAATTTAAATAAATGTACTCTCCTTTCTGGCTATGTAAAACAAGTTCTGTGTGCATGAGAAAATTATAATAGTCTAAAATATCAATTCTCAAAATGTAATTTAGACCAAGATTGGGAGGAAATGGCTTCATATTTAAATAAGTTTGAGAAATTTTGCATCACTCTTTTGGAAATTTGTAGTGCATATTAACAGATGGCTCTAAGAAAAACTGTAATACCTTTCTTAACTTTAGTTAAGAATTTTCCAAACGTATTTGTCCATGCCCTTTTACTTGATTTTGGGGAAACTTTGGTCTAAAGAAATGTCCTAGATTGCTTTCTTTTTACCATCCATGTGGAAATATTTGAAGTGGCATTTGTATGAAATTTCATTAATCAGAAGTGGAAAGAAGAATGAACTAGGAACCAAGAGGATATAATTCTACTTTCCAATTCTGCTACTTAGCTATTCAACTTTTCTAGACCTTTATTTCTTGAAAGTCCAGTTCCTATGAAGGAACTGGATTGTTACTCCCAATGATCCCTTCCAATGTCAAACAGGCTATAATTTGAGAAGTGTAATTAGCTTTCTCTTGAGTGAATTAGGTTTGCACTTCCAACAATTTCTTGGTCCTTTCCTAGGATCTTAATTCAAGTGTTACTTAATAATAAAACTTAGTAGTACTGGACATCAATTATAATTGTAGTCATTTACAGAACTTGGAAATTGGTCTTACCATAGAGAGTGGGAAAGAAAGGAAGTATCAGGCACAGAATAAAGAGGTATACAACTTTAGAATGCATTAATGAAGAAACTTCTGCTTTTGGTAATGAAGTGCTAGGTTACTGAGATTAACCTCCTCTTCAGGACAATTTAAAAAGCTAGATGAAATACAGATACCATTGAAGAACTAACTAAAAAGTGAGTAATAAGTGGACCCAAATAAAAAGCCAAGAACCCAGAGAAGTAAGCTCAGCATCCAAGGCTT
The DNA here is from genome assembly GCA_028646485.1 of Cryptoprocta ferox. Taxonomy (NCBI): domain Eukaryota; kingdom Metazoa; phylum Chordata; class Mammalia; order Carnivora; family Eupleridae; genus Cryptoprocta; species Cryptoprocta ferox. The sequence goes on from CM053572.1 coordinate 27,050,963, forward strand.
CTTTCACCCTGAAGGCTGTTCTGTTAAGCTGATAAGGATTGTGTGTGTGTGTGTGTGTGTGTGTGTGTGGTAATACACATATAATTTACCATCTTAACCATTTCTAAGTGTACAGTTCAATGAGATTAAATATGATATTGTGCAACTATCAGCACCATCCATCTACAGAGCTCTTTTCATCTTTTAAAACTGAAACTATGCTCATTAATCAAGAATTCTCCACTGGGTCCCCCCTCCTCCAGCCCTTGGCAACCACCATTCTACTTTTTGTCTCTTATGATTTTGATAACTCTAGGTACTTCATGGATCACACAGTATTTGTCTTTTTGTGACAGATTTCACTAGGCATGTCTTCGAGATTCATCAGTGTTGTGGAATTTGTCAGAATTTCCTCCCTTTTTAAGACTGAATAATATTCCATTCTATGTATAAGCCACATTTTTAAAAAGAATTTTAATTTTTATTTATTTTTGAGAGAGAGATGTGAGAGAGAGAGAGAGAGAGAGAGAGAGAGTGCGTGCATGAGCATGAGCAGGGGAGGTGCAGAACAAGAGGGAGACACAGAATCCCAAGCAGGCCCCAGGCCCCAAGCTGTCAGCACAGAGCCTGATGTGGGGCTCGAATTCATGAACCACAAGACCATGACCCTACCCAAAGTCAGACACTTAAGAGACTGAGCCACCCAGGCACCCCTACATTCATGTTTTTATGTTGGTCTCTTGATGTTGTCAGCTCTGTTCACTTTTCTTTAATCTTTTTTATGTTCCTCAGACTTGGTCATTTCAATCATCTTATTTTCAGGTTCACTAATTGTTTTTTCTTTTGCCTGCTCAAAACTGCCTCTTAATTCCTCCAGTGAACTTTCCTTTCAGTTATTGTATTTTTCAGCTCTATAATTTCTTCTTGGTTTCTTTGAGGTTTTCTATCTCTTTAGATACTTCCACTGTGTTCATAAACCATTTTCTTGAGTTTCTCCATGTCTTTTAGTTCTTTGAGCATCGTTAAGATGGTTGTTTTAAAGTCTTTGGCTGGTAGATTTGCCATCTGGTCTTTCTCAGGAACAGTTTCTGTTGGTGAATGTTCTTCCTTTGATTGGGTCACACTTCCCTGCTTCTTTTATGTCCTGTCTTGTTTTTGTTGAAAAATGAATATTTGAATGTAATAATGTGATAACCCTGGAAATGAGATTCTTGCCCTTCACCAGGGTTTCTTGTTTTAGGTTTTTTGTTGTTGTTGTTGTTTATTGTATACTGTCTCTGTGCTGAGACCCAGCCTGAGGTGTAAAGGTCTTCTCTGGTCTTTTCGGAGCCTGCACCTTTCCATGGGCATGCATGGTGACTTTCTAATTTCCTCTGTATATGCAGTTGCTTTTGAATGTCTTTAATGCCAGGCTCCCAAAAGGGGAAAAAGAGGAAAATGAAGAGGGAAGGGAGGGCACCAGCCCTATAATCCCAAGGATACTGCTTCAGCAAGAGGCAGGGGGACTTGCCCATCTCTGTCTGCACCCCTGTGATCAGAAGGAGCAATCAGCAATTCAAACAGAGAGCCCTGATGTTTGGAGAACAGGGTCCTGATTTACTACCCTGGCTCCACAGGTTGCATACAAGCTGTTCCAGAAAAGCATGGCTGCCTGCCATGGGCCAGGGGGTAGGGAGTGGAAGATGGGTAGCTTCTGACAAACTAAAAGCTGAAGTTGATCAAAGCTGGCTACGTCTTCCCCTGGAAGTTGCAAGCCTTAAATAGACTCCAGAGTTCCAAAAATAGTTACATCAGAAAATTCTGCCTATGTGATTGTTGTCTAGGTGGGGAGACATATTCCTAGTGGTTGTTACTCCATCACCTTCCCCAAACCCTCCACCGTCAAGGCATTTTTGATCATCCAGAAGAAATAGCTAAGGAACTGCGTTTCTGGCCACCTCTCAGGGAGCAAGAGACAGAAGGCAAAGTCCAGGGATTGTATGAGGGTGAGGGGGTAGGATTGGTGGGTAGGGATTGTCTGGTAACCTCTCTGCACATCACGCAGGGAAGCTGAAGTGCTAGAGCCTCATGTTAAAGGTGAATCAATCTCACGATCACCTAGGTATTCAGGGAACTTCATGTCTTGAACTTGGATTAAGATGTCCCCAGGCTAAAATGCCTGTGTGCACGTGCACCCACAAACAAAAAAACTCTGGAGAAAGGTATATTCATCCTAAGCCTCAAATTACTTCTACAAGCAATTTTTCAAATATAACTTACTACCCATAGTGAAAAGTAACCTGGTACAGATGGGGGGAAAGTCATAAGCAAGAACCAGCAGATACAATAGACTTCAGATTCTGGAATAATCACGCAATACTTAACTATATTTAGAGAAATAAAACACAAACCAGAAAATATCTTTAGAGAACAGAACCGTATAAAAAGTGACATATTTTAAAGAGTATCAAAAATAGAATTCTAGAATTGCAAATTATAGTAACTGAGATTAAAAACTTAGTTGACAAGTTTGACAGCAAGTAAGAGATGAAGAGAGGAGGAGTAAAGTGAAAAAAAATAGGCCAGCAAAAATTACTGAAAATGAGGCCCAGAGATACAAAAAGTGGGCAGAGAAAGTATGAGATATGAAGACTAGAATGAGAAGGCCCAATACGTTTAACCTGAGTTATAGAAGACAGGCTGTCAACTAGAGGCAATATTTGGAGAACGCTAAGGAATTGCTAAATACCCAGTCGTGTCTGCACGTGAGAGACTGGGAAGTCATATTAACCACAATGTATCGTTTAACAGTCTAGTAGTTATTTTAATTTATAAGAGAGAACTCTAGAAAGTTACTAGGGGTATCAGGAAGCTACAAAACAGTATTTTCATTCAATACAACCCCGAATACTAAGCAGTCATGGTGTTCCTTTTAGCTTGGGGGGAAAGAAAGAGATAAGCTAAACTCCAGTTAAGAGGGGTAAATAACAATTACATTGTGTTTGAAGTCTCCAGTTCCTGTGTGATCATATCCATTCAGCAAATGGGTTAGAGTTTTGTTATTCACATTATTTACAGAGCTCTCTGTCACTTTCCTGACAGAGAAGGACTTAATGGAAGCTTTAGTTAACGAGCTAATTTCTGGAGAGGAGAAATGGTGCTCTTAGCTTATCTTTTCTCCTATAAATCCAACTCAAGGATAAAAGATCAAGTTTGAAGCACTAAAACAGAACTTTGGCCTCCTTCCAATTCAGCTTTTCTTGTTCTATCTTGTGTACAAGAGCATTATAAACCAGTATTAAAAGCTGAAAAAATACTTTAAGTATGGTTTAATCATGTCTTAAATACTGGGTATGAAATTCCAGGTAACTCTGGAGTCCTGGGACTCCAAGTAGCCCATTTCTTTGAATACATTTTCTTCCTTCATTGTATATAACTGTACGCTCCCTTTACATGTTTGGTGGCAACAACCAGGAACAGGAAGTCTTCTCCCTTTTAAATGACTAACCAATCATTCAAAATACCTACATACTATTAAAAATTCCATCCAGTCTTCCCCTTACAATAAATAACTCATTTTAAGCATCCAAGAGCAGTAACAGTGGCATCAAAATACATCAACCATAAATCCAAATCAGCCAAAAGTATCGACTGTCATTATTTCTAACCAGCTTATGAATTTTAAAAAAAATTTCCTTAGTACTTTCTAAAATTTCTCCCATGAACATGCATTATTACTATAATCAGAAAAAATGGAGCACTGCCTTTTTCTTTTTCCTGTAACTGTCCAAAGTTAGAGCCCTGACTTTACATAAGGAACATAAAATACATGTTATCCATTCCAGAAAACAAAATACGAGTAATCAAATAACATGTTACTTACAAAACAGGAGTAACAAGGACCATTTTCCTATGTACTGTTCACATAATTCAAAAAATTTTCATTTCATCTAATTATTAATAATCTTTAAATTATTAATTTAAAATGATCAATTCAGGAACCAGAGTTTAAGAAATGGAAACTACAGCTGTCATCACCAAGACAGTATGGTACTGGCACAAAAACAGACACATAGACCAGTGGAATAGATTAGAGAGCCCAGAACTGGACCCACAAATGTACGGCCAATTAATCTTTGACAAAGGAGGAAAGAATATCCA
>CM053572.1:27055581-27104547 GCA_028646485.1 Cryptoprocta ferox
GGAGAAACCCAACAGAGGACGATGGGGAGGGGAAGGAGGAAAAAGAGTTAGGGAGAGGGAGGGAGACAAAACACGAGAGACTCTTGAATACTGAAAACAAACTGAGGGCAGAAGGGGAAGGGGGAAAGGTAAAGGGGGTGATGGTTATGGTGGAGGTCAGTTGTGGGGAAGAGCACTGGGTGTTACATGGAAACCAACCTGACGATAAAGTTAAAAAAATAATAAGTAAATTTAAAAAAAAATGGAAACTACAATAAGTCTCTAACCTAATAACCTACTCACCCACTGACCTACTTTGGAATTTAGGTTAAATCTGATATCGTAGATATTTCTGGGACAGATGGATCTATTAAAATTAATTAATTAAAAGTAATGCTGAAATTTAATTGGTATAATGCAGGACCCAAGCAACAATCCTTAACTACATTTATCACCATTTATGAAAAATTCTAACTTGCTTCTGCAGATTGCCTCGTGTTTGTATTATAGCTAGAAAGGTCATTATTCTCAAGAGAACAATTTGAATTTATAAAGAAAGTTTCAAGTATTTTTAAATTGTTTAATGTATGAGTACAGATTAAATTAAACAGTTCTCAACTTTAAAAAAATAAAGAACTCATCTGCATGACTTATATATATATCCCTGTGTGTCTGGCAATACCATTGCAAATTAATAATGAGAAAATACAACATTAGGTTGAGTAATCCTAATTCTACCTCTGCTACTACCGTGCTCAAAGCCTTAATTTTCCACCTTTAAAATTAATAAAATGAGTATCTGTAGTATTTTAGGCATTATCTTACATCAAATCCAAGATTTATAGTTATTGAAGAGAAGAAAATAAACCTCAGGGTCATGTTTGAGGACCATTACCAGGACTGTTTGAGACTCAGCAAGTGACAAATTGTTGGCATCTTATTTTAGCAGAAGAGGTGTACAAATTAAACATATTGTTGATATTAGAAATTTTAGGATTCTTAGGTCTAGGTACAAGTTGAAAATCACTTATAGGACAAGGTCAGGTATTGTCAGTTTTAGGAGGGCACAGGACAGGCTAAGACTGCCATTGCCAAGACCAGTTGGTAAGCAAGTATTTCACGGTTTCAATATTGTAGGTGAACATTCAGTAGGTAGGAGCCCATCATCTCCTGAATCACTGCTCAGCTACTGAAATATTGTCTTGCCATGAGGGGAACATTCCATACTTAGTTTTATAGAACTCTGTGCCAACGTTACTAGAGCCAGAGAACCTGTGCGATACGCAGCTAGATACTTTCCTGGACACATGGGTAACCCCCATCAATTGTGATGTATTTATGAAGGGATATAATGTTTTCCTTTCTTCCCATCAAAGATTTGCACAATTTCGAATTGTTCTTGGAGATTTTAATTTTGCTGGTATTCAGCAAGCCAGTCGTATCTTGGGACCCATTTACTTCATCACTTTCATCTTTTTTGTGTTCTTTGTCCTGCTGGTAAGTACTACCAAATATGTCCCCTTTTTCACAGAATTAAAAATGAAAGTAATAATTTAGAAGAAATTATAGTATAACTGCTTAGCTGTTAAGAGTTTTTTACATTTATTAGGAATTGTGTGGATTCCTAGTAATGTAGGCTGTAAGTCCAGTGTCTGAATGTTTCCAAGTTGTCCAAAGGAAAACATGATCGTAATAGTTACAATCTTGGTGTCAGGTGTGTGCCAGGAAGGTGCTAAATCTTCTACACCTATAACTTTGATATCCCGGGTCCCTCCAACCTGGGACATTCCATCCTGGAAGGGATGAATATATTCTGCCCATATTGCAAATGGCTCCTGGCCCTTAAGGCTAAAAGCTTTGTGATTTTTAGGAGTCCCCAGGATGGGTCTTTAACATCTGCTCAAGACAAATTTATTTGGCCTTCCTAATCAAGGAAATTTGCTTTCCTTGACTCCTTGACAACATTTTTGTCATGCATAGCAGTCATCCCTGGTGGTGGCCAAAAGTCCTCAGAGTGACAGAGTTGGGCCTCAGTGAAAGGTGGAGAGGTGGGCTGGGGGTAAGAATACCCTCTCCACAATTGTTTGTATTATCTGGACATAGTGTTCATAAGAGCCTTAGTAAGACTGTGCATTTAAACAGCTTTATGGAATTAAAAAAAACACTATTATGAACATATAATTACATTATTGTTTTTACATTAATACATTAATTCAGCTATTCAATGTTAATCAGTCAATATATATATAATATATATGCATTAGTACCCAGTTCACATGCATTATTTTACATTGTTTTTCCTCATTTACCATAAACATATTTGCCTATATCCATATACTATACGTTTCCCATTCTGCTGTGTTATAGTCTGGACGCATTCCTCTATTACTGAACACATGAGCTACTTTAAAATTTTAAAATCTAATTTTACAAATCACAGCAATCATCAGAGTCACTAATATTTACATTAAATCTATATTGAAATAATTATTTTTGTGAATATTTCTTCCCAGAACATGTTCTTGGCAATTATTAATGATACCTATTCTGAAGTGAAAGCTGATTATTCAATAGGCAGAAGGCCAGATTTTGAACTTGGTAAAATGATTAAAAAGGTATGTCTACTTCTTTTCCTAATTAGAATTTGAAGACAAATCTTGTTCAGTTTATACTCCTGTACTTTGAGTAACACCGAAACTCCAAGTAGTGGTGGGTTTTTGGGTTGGGTGAATTGTTTCATTTTCTGTTTTGGTCCAGTCTTACTCTTATTTGTATTATTTCACTACCAGGGAAGTGAGATTTCTTTCTGGCTTTAAAAAGGTGCCCAAAAATTATTTCAGATTTCAGTATATCAAATAGCAAATGAGCTGTTTACTATATGCAAAGCTCTGTTGAGTTTTATAATAAAACTATCTCTTCCCTCCAAAAATTTCAATCTAGATTCTAGTGAATTTCTATAAACAATCTAAACTCAGAACTCCATGTGCCTTATCTTCCTCATTTTCCTGTTTCTGTTAATGGCAACACTCTTTTCTCAGTTGCTCCAGGCTTTCAAACCTTGAATTTTTTACTCCCTGTGCCTTACATGGTCGCCATGGCCTGTGTGTGTGTAAAGTTCATCTCTGCAGTTTTTGTTCACATTTGTGAAATCCAAGGCCATGTTGAATTCTAACTGCCACCACTGGAGTGGGGCCCTCAGTACTTTTCACCCAGCCTACTGTGTAGGAACAGCTTCTATGGCAATATCATCTGGCCCCTTTCTTATGACTGACCAGCTCTGATATCACTTCTCTACTCAAAATTCTTCAGAGTCACTCTGGGCCCATCAAAGTAAGTCCAAATTCTTTACACACATACCCAAGGACCTTTAAGGCTCGCAGTCCCAAGCTCTCTTTATTTTCTGTCAGTGAACTGTAGAAGTTCTACCTTCCATGCCTCCACTTAATAGCACTGTGTCCCAGCTGGTGTTTGAATACAGTGCTGTTTAATTTTTTTTAAACATTTATTCATTTTTGAGAGACAAAGACAAAGAGCACAATGAGGGGTGGGGCAGACAGAGAGGGAGACAGAATACAAAGCAGGCTCCAGGCTCTGAGCTGTCAGCACAGAGCCCAGACGCGGGGCTCGAACTCACAAAACGTGAGATCCTGACCTGAGCTGAAGTCGATGCTTAACTGAGTGAGCCACCCAGGCACTCCACACAGTGCTGTTTACCATCACCGGCTCTCCCCTCTGGGCCTCTGCTCAGGTCACCTGCTCACCAGAGAGCAATGTTCTCTCCATTCCCTCGCTGACATGCTATTTTCCCTGACATGGCATTGCCCTGTCCTCTCAACACCTACCTCACTTGCGTGGTTAGCAGTCATAGGTGTACAATCTTGCCCATCTCTGCACATCCATGGCTCTAACCAAATCACTTCACACTGAAAAAGTCTTAATGGCTGTGAGGTTAGTGGAGTTTCAAAACTCGGTCCAAGAACATATCTGTAAAAGGAAACCATTAATATGTCCCCTAGTGACCTTAATTGTAGGTTTTTTTTTCATCTTTTATCTCTTGATTATAATGTTGGTTATGTGCATTAAAATGTTAACATCCTTAAATGCAATAAATGTTAAAACGTTTTGAAGATTTTTTTTTCAAGTTCAAGTGTGATGCCCCCAAGAGAATCCCTTTCTCTTTTTCACCAGTAGGCAGCAAACACAAGTGGTGACAAAGTGAAAGAAATCATGGCATTGCCTCCATATTTCTTTTTTCTTTTAAAGTTTATTTATTTATTTTGAGAGAGACGGAGTATGCACATGTGAGCGGGGGAGGGACAGAGAGAGAGGGAGACAGAGAATCCCAAGCAGGCTCTGTGCTATCAGCGCAGAGCCTGACATGGGGTTTCCAACTCACCAACCATGAGATCATGACCTGAGCCAAAATCGAGAGACAGATGCTTAACCAACTGAGCCACCCACATGCCCGCCTCCATATTTATTTGGGGGAATAGTCCCTAGAGACAAGAATTCCTTATTTCTTTTACCTTGATCAAAATTAATACAGGATGTATTTTTGACGAACTTTTAAACTATTTTGAATTATGCCCAGAGTTACAACAATGCTCTTGAAAAACTGAGACTAAAGAAACCTCAAAAGGATGAAGACAATAAAGGGTAAGATGGCTTAAACTTTTAATTTCCCATTTAAAACTGTATTATATGAGAAACTCACAATGAGAGTTAGGTTCTGATTATAAAACAGCCATCATCCAAAGTGCTGGTTCTAAATGCGTTGTCAATACATCATCCACTAGTGCCCTCCTAATTCTGAGGGCGCCAGGAGGCTCCAAGCTAAGCTAATGACAAATTAATATGAAGTGTGCCGTGCCACTCAGAAAGAGCTTTAACAGAAAGCTGGACAGGAGAATAAAGTCCCCCTGAGAAGAGGGAAAAATTTTTAGTCTACCATAAATGCATTCACTTAGCTATCAAAACAAAAAAATCTTTACACAAGATATTTAAGAATACACTTATATTTATTCACTCAATCACTTTGGTGTCCAAATGCTACCCAAACCCAGACCTCTGGCAGTGGCACATACAATAAACCCCCCCCTTTTTTTTAATAGCTAGAGATGTGACACTCTGAAGAACTTATTAATGATCACGTTTTCCAAATAATGAGTGTTATCAGAAAGACCAGAAATGCACTTAAGATCGTTACTATAGAGCTGATTGTACTTTATTTTCTCTTTCTACTGTCATTGGTCTCTGATTTTTATTTTATTTTATATTCTTAGTATGAAAGGTGATTTGGCTGAGAAAGCCAGAAGAGAAGGCTTTGATGAAAATGTAAGATTTTAAAGTTCTCATAAAGGTAGCTTTATTAGAAATGTGATTACAAAAAAAAAAAGTTCTGATTAAGAATTGAAATTGCTTTCTTTAGAGCAGTAGTTGACAACTCTAAAAATATCTCCAGAATCTAGCTGTTTTTAACAAATTGTTTCAATTTTACTTGCTACCTCTTTTTTTTTTTTTTAATGTTTATTTATTTTTGAGAGAGAGCGAGCGAGCAAGCCGGGGAGAGGGAAAGCAGCCTCCCGGCTCTGAGTTGTCAGCACAGATCCCAATGTGGGGCTCAAATTCAGAGCTGTCAGCATAGAGCCCGATGTGGGGATCAAACTCATGAACCACTAGATCTTGACTTGACCTGAAGTCGGACGCTTAACTGAGCCACCCAGGCACCTCTGTGCTACCTCTTTTATTGGTGCTCTCAGCCAGATACTCTGGTCCTACAGCTGTACAGTCACTGTGGGATTATCACACAGAGTTTAGTGAGTATACTCTACTGAGATGATTATGTAATTTTTCTCTTGTAATCATTTGTGTTTTATACAGTTGAACCTTGAACAATGCAGGGGTTATGTTTACAGTACAGTAAAAAATCCGTGTATAAGTAGACCCATGCAGTTCAAACCTCTGTTGCTCAAGGAACATGTTGTCGAATAAGACAGGTTTGAATTTCACAAGTCCACTTATATGTGAGGCTTTTTCTTCAATAAATACAGTATGGTGCTTACTGTAAGTGTATTTTCTCTGCCTTATGATTTTTCTCAGCATTTTGTTTTCTCTAGCTTACTCTACTCTAACAACATAGTATATAATACATATACAGAATATGTTTTAATCGACCATTTATGGGATCAGTAAGACATCAATCAATGGTAGGCTATTAGCTGTTAAGTTTTTACAGAGTCAAAAGTTACACATGCATTTTTTAAAAAAGTTTTAACGTTTATTTATTTTTGAGAGAGAGAGAGAGACACAGAGTGTGAGCGGGGGACAGTCAGAGAGAGAGGGAGATACAGAATCAGAAACAGGCTCCAGGCTCTGAGCTGTCAGCACAGAGCCCGAGGAGGGGCTCAAACCCACGAACCATGAGTTCATGACCTGAGCTGAAGTTGCCCGCTTAACCAACTGAGCCGCCCAGGGGTGCCCCTACACATGCATTTTCAACCACACTGGGGTCAGTACCCCTGACCTCTGCATTGTTCAGGTGTCAGCTATACATACACTGGAGTGAGGTTTGTCATTGTGAGATAAGGGAATTACAAAAGGGAAAGGGTTAAAATAAACTTGTGGTATTGGATTAGAATTACAGGTGTGTGTGTGTGTGTGTGTGTTCTGTAGCTCTATCTATCACTGAGAAGTCTAGAAGTAAATCTAGATCTTGGTTTCCAAATACCATTCTCTTCTAAAAGGAACCAGGGCTAATTCCAGGGCTGGAAGATACAACATGAGTCTAGAATATCTTGTTGAGCCACAAAGTGAAAGTGCTGAAAGAATAATGAAGATGTGTTAAAAGGACACAAGAGTCAGGTTTGAGGGGTTCCCACTGGCCAAATTTGGAAATATTCAAGCACCATAAGGAATAATAATGTATATATCCCACTGAATAAGGAAGGATTCCTTGAGATCATACCCATCTAAACATATACATGGATGAAAGTCGGAGGAAGAATGGAACTTTTCCATACCTCTCCACAAAATACATATTAATTACAAAAAGAAAAAGAGTATGTCAGGGTGGAGGAATCTGGCAGATATCGCCTTAATCAGGATGGGGAAAAACTGAAACCATACACCAGCCAATAAGATGTTAAGAGAGCACAGCATCACTTCTGTACCATTTCTGCTAAAGATGTAGAACATGACAAAATATCACACAAAAACTGAGGGACGTGCTGCAAGATAACTGGCCTGTATTCTTCAAAAGTGTCATAGTCATGAAAGTCAAGGTAGAGCAGAGGAATGATACCAGAATGAATAAGATTGAAAGAAAAGTAAATACAGTGCCTAATTCTGGACCCTGGATCCTTCTAAATATAAAGAGGATCATTGGGACAAGTGGCAAATTTGAATGGGGGACTTAGCATTAGAAGATAATCATCTAACAGTACCAATTTTCTGACTCTGATGGTTGTGCTGCGATTATAAAGGAGAACATCCTTGTAAGCAGGAAATACACATCGACGTGATCAGGGACACTGAGGCATTTGTGTTGTTAACTTCAAATACTTCAAAAGAAAAAAAAGTGTCTGTACAGTTCTTGTAACTTTTCCGTAAGTTTGAGATTCTTTTAAAAACAAAATTATAATTCAGTAATACATTTCTGAAATAAAAGATGAAGTAAAATTGAAAGACATACTATGGACCTGTGGGAAATCACCTGGAATGAACATGAGACTCATCCAAGTAAAATCTGGACTTACAAGAAAAAGAAAACCAGGTTAGCATGACAACATTCAACACCATACATCAAAAGAACAGTACCCACAATACATGCAAGGCAAGAAAATGTAAGCCAAGCATATTTACTTGGACCACAACTGTGCTTCCAGTGTAAAGGCTCAAAGAGTTTGCAACATGCAAGAACTCAGAATAATGTTGTGATCCTGAGGGTTCTTCGAGAGGCTCAGCTTCAGTCACTCAAAAGATAATTGGAGAAACTGTGGAAAAAAGAAGGTAGAGAGAAGGTATAAAGTAGAAAAAGTTGACCGAGTGGTTCATATATAATAGCTCAAAGTTAAAGAATTCATGTAGGAGCACCTTGGTGGCTCAGTCAGTTAAGTGTCTGACTCTTGATTTCAGCTTAGGTCATGATCTCATGGTCATGAGATGGAGACCCCATCAGGCTCCCCATTGAGCGTGGAGCCTACTTGAGATTCTCTCTCTCCCTCTCTCTGCCCTGCCCTCATTCACAGTCTCTCTCTGTCTCTAAATAAATAAACATTTTTAAAAAAGTATTACCATTTAGAGTTAATAACCAATAGGAATTAATTTTAGCATATTTAAGAATACTGTAATAAACAATAAGATATTGTTTCATGTACTTTAAAACATATTTTCTTTTCACATTTTAACATCTTTAAAATTAAGATATGCCTTATGGTTGATATGTATCGCACTGTAATTGGCAGCCTTTCTTTCCTAAGTGGCACATAAATAATGGTGTGTCTAACAGTAAACTCCATCTCTCAGATACACTGAAATATGGTAATAAGATTTAAATATAGTTGGATCTACAAGCAAATTTTCTTGTTGAATTTGTTTGATTCCTAGTTGAGGGAACCAAAGCAAGAAAGAGAAGACTCAGGTAGTATAAAAAGATACATGAATAAAAACCATGAAAACAAAAATACATACATTCCTAAGAGCAGGAGAATCAAAAACGAAAACAAAATACACCACATGGTAAAAAATTTAAAACATAACATAAAATGGTAATGATGTAACTGTGACCAGGTATGTCTGACATACCAGTAAAAGCAACTAAGCTTAATTTACTTAAGAAGAAAACATTTTCATATTGAATCACAAAGCAACACCCAATTCTATGCTATATCCTAAAATATATACCTAAAACAAAATGATTCAGAGAAGTTCAACATAAAACCATAGGCGAAATTCTAAATAGGCAAGCAAAAGATATCTGAGGACACAACTAAATAGAAGTCAAGGTAGAATCCTAGACATAAAGCTGTAAATGAGATGAAGGCCCCTTTATAATGCTAACATCAGTGTTTAAAAATTATTATCTATACACCAAATAATATAGCATCAACTTCCATAAGGTATGGATACTAAACTTATAAAAGGAGAAAGAGGGGCATCTGGGTGACTCAGTTGGTGGTGCATCTGACTTTTGGTTTCGGCCTCAGGTCATCATCTCATGATTCATGAGACTGAGCCCTGCGTAGGGCTCTACAGTGGCAGCATGGAGGCTGGGTGGGATTCTCTCTCCCTGCCCCCTACCCCACTCAACACACTCTTTCTCAAAAAAAATTTTAATAAAGGGATAAATAAGGAAAAATAAGAGGATAAAACCCACAAACAATAAAATAAGGTGATCTTACAGTTATACATTTAACTCTATATTCTGAGAATATACATCTGCTTTTCAAAAATCCATCATGAAAAATGATCATATACTGGACCACAAAGAACCTCAGTAAATTCCAAAAACTGGTTAATACAGAAAAAAGTTATCTGAAAGCAACATAACAAAAATATTTTAATGAAGTCAGAAAATAAAAAGATGATTTAACCAAGATTTTAAACTATTCTTTTTTTCATTTTTTAAAAATGTTTATTTTTGAGAGAAAGAGAGACACAGAATACGAGCAGGGGAGGGGCAGAAAGAGAGGGAGACACAGAATCTGAAGCAGGCTCCAGGTTCCGAGTTGTCAGTACAGAGCCCAATGCAGGGCCCAAACTCGTGAACTGCGAGATCATGACCTGAGCAAAAGACGCTTAACCGACTGAGCCATTCAGGCACCTCTAAACTATTAACTCTTCAATCAAATGGGAAATATAATATGGGAAATACAAAATGAAACCGCAGAATTTTTATCAACAATAAAGACACTATCTAGGAGAATCTGTGAGATTACAGTCAAATGCTAGAGGAAAATCAATAGCCTTAAACTTATCAATAAAAATCAAGACTGCAAAGAAAATTATTTTAGAATGTAACTCAAAAATTTGGAAAAAAACAATAAATAAGGAAACAACAAATAAGAAAGATAAAAACAGATTTAGTGCGGGGGAGGGGGGAGAGAAAGGGGGGTGATGGTCATGGTGGAGGTCACTTGTGGGGAAGAGCACTGGGTGATATATGGAAACCAACCTGACAATAAACTATAAAGTTAAAAATAAATAAATAAATAAATAAATAAATAAAATGATTAAAAAAAAAAACAGATTTAGTGAGGGACAAACACAAAGTTGTATAAACAAAAATAAAAAGGCTGGTTCCTGGCAGACCTGAGTGGCTCAGTTGGTTAAGCATCTGACTTCGGCTCAGGTCATGATCTCACAGTTTATGGGTTTGAGCCCCCTGTCGGGCTCTGTGCTGACAGCTCAGAGCCTGGAGCCTGCTTAGGGTTCTACGTCTCCCTCTCTCTCTCTGACCCTCTCCTGCTCACGCTCTCTCAAAAATAAAATAAACATTAAAAAAAAATTTTTTTTTTAAATGGCTGGTTTCTTGAAAAGATCTGTAGTTGGGGGGACGGAGGGGGGGAGAAAAGATCAGTGGAAAGAAACCATTAGCCAACAAATGGAATAGAAGAGAGAAAGCATTAACATACAAAGTAAGAAATTACTATGGGAGAAATAATGAAGAAATAAGGAATTAAAAAAAAAATCACTGAGGGACACCTGGGTGGCTCAGTTGAATGTGTGACTCTTGACTTCAGCTCAGGTCATGATCTTTGTGGGTTTGAGCCCCATATTGGGCTCTGCACTGACAGTGCAGAGACTGCTTGTGAGTCTCTCTCCCCCTCTCTCTCCCCCTCCCTTTTTCTCTTTCTCTTGAAAATTTTAAAATATCAATGCAAGAAATTGAAGAAGACACAAACAAATGGAAAGGTATTCCATGCTCATGGATTGGAAGAATTAGTATTGTTAAAATGTTCATACTACCTGGAGCAATATACAGATTCAATGCAATCCCTCTCAAAATTCCAATGGCATTTTGTACAAAAATAGAACAGAAAGTCCTAAAATATGTATGGAACCACAAAAGACCCCAAAATAGCCAAAGCAACCTTGAGAAAGAATAACTGGAGAAAGAAGAACCCTGAAGGCATAATACACCCTGATTTCAAACTATATTACAAAGATAGCACATGAAAAGGTGCTCAACATCACTCATCATCAGGGAAATGCCAATCAAAACCACGAGATATCACCTCGTATCTCTTAAAATGGCTGTCATCAAAAAGACAAGCAATAACAAGGGTTGGCAAGGATGTGGAGAAAAGGGGACTATCTTGTACTGTTGGTGGGAATGAAAAGTGGTGCAGCCGCTGTTGAAAACAGTGTGGAGGAACCTCAAAAAATGTAAACTAGAACTAACATATGATTACCAGTTAATTCCACTTCTGGGGACTTATCTGAAGGAAACAAAAATTCGAAATCAAAATGATAACCATGCCTCCATGTTCATTGCAGCATTGTTTAGAATAGCCAAGACATGGAAGTAACCTAAGTGTCCATCAATGGATAAAGAAATACATATATATACATATATACATATATATAATTCAGCCATTAGTTACCTGGGTGGCTCTGTCCAGCTTCAGCTCAGGTCATGATCTGATGGTTTATGAGTTTCAGCCTCGCGTCAGGCTGTGTACTGACAGCTCGGAGCCTGGAGCCTGCTTTGGATTCCGTATCTCCCTCTCTCTCTACCCCTTCCCCACTGGTGCTCTGTCTCTCTCTCTCTCTCTCTCTCTCTCTCAAAAAATAAACAAAAAATTTTTTGTAAAAAAAGGAAATCCTGACATGCAACAATATGGATAGATCTTGACAGCATTATGTTAAGTGAAATACGTCAGAGAAAGACAAATACTGTATGACCTCACTTATATGTGGAATCTAAAAACAACAAAAACAAAAAATGAACTCATAGAACAGACTGGCAGTTGCCAAGAGGCGGAGTAGGGGTAAGTAAAATGGTGAAGGTGATCAAAAGGTACAAACTTCTAATTATAAAATAAGTAAGTTCTGGGGATGTAATGTATAGCATGATGACTACAGTTAACAGTACTGTATTGTATATCTGAAAGTTGCTAAGAGAATAGATCTTATAAGTTCTCATCATAAGGCTGACTATTAATTATACTTACTATAGTGACCATTTCACAAAATATACATATAGGAAATCATTGTACACCTGAAAAAAATCACTGAGAGACTTTTTTGTATAACTTTACGCAAATAATGTTTGGAAAACTGAATGCAATGGGTAATATTTCTCTGAAAATAAATTTTTCAAAACTGAGCCTGGAAAAGATTTTTAAAAACCTAAGCTAGTCCACTCTGTAGAAGAAATAAGGTCATGAAAGGGCTACCTGAAAAGTAAATCAGGCCCCACAAAGGAATCTTATATTTGTAAGGAACAAATAGTTTCAAGCTATTTAAGCTGTTCCAGAGAAAAGAGAAAATGGAAAACTGCCAAATTATTTTTATAAATTGGCTATATAGTCATTATGTAAAATGATTACACACATACACGTTATAAATTTTTAAGTAAAAACCCTAAATAATAGCAACAGAGTCAAACAGAACACAATAATATAATATGATTCAGTAGGGATTACTCTAAGAATGAAAAGATGGTTTAAAATTGGGTAATCAACTAAGTAACATAAGTCATTCTATTAATAAATCTAAAAGTTAAGTTACATGATCATTTTCCACAGATGCTAGATATTTGATAAGATTCAATATCCAATCTTAGTGGGACAACAAAACAAAACAGGAATCAGTGGGCACTTCCTTGATACGATAAAAACATTTATCTCCCCCTCCCTCCACCAAAAAACATACCTATCTCACCCCTAAGCTCATATCTTACTTACCAGGGAAACACGGACATGTCAAGGACAAGGGACAAGAAAGGATGTACTGGAGGGATCAGCCAAAACAATTAAGAGAAATAAATTAGAAATGTAAGAATTGAAAGGGAAGAAATAACCTCTATTTGACTTATGATTCTCTTAAAGTTTCCTAGGTCCACCAACTAGGTATGCAAGTTTCCTAGGTATGCAAGTACCAGAATTCAACAGAGCATTAGGAAAAAAATAATCTAAGTAAATATAATTATGTCATCTATGCAAACACCAACCAGTTCATTAAAAATTATAAAAGACACTATAATAGCAACAAAATAGAAAATGACCAGGAATTCATAACAAGTGTTTAAAACCAAGAAACGGAAAGATTTTAAACATTCCTTAAAGACACAAAAATATACTTGATCAAATACCCTGAGGCGACTCATACTGTAGGAAGATGCTACCGCTCCCAAGGCTGAGGTTACAAAAAGTGAAGTTATCTGAACCTTATCTTAGAGAAGGAGCCTCCAGAGCTGTTGCTGAGAACTCTGAGGGTTATCCCCATCCCACCCCTGCCACTGCTGTTTCTGAGTGCCATGGGCCTGGTTCTGGTTATGCCAAAAGACATCGGGAATGCTGCAGCCTGGAGCCAACCACTCACTGCTGCTGGGTACAACTACTATTTGCAGAAGCAATTGTGATAGGTAAAAATCCAGACCCTCCTGCACCCCTCCCACCTCCACGAAGGCAGAACCTAACAAGCCAGTGTAGCAAGAGCCTGAAGAATGGTTTCTAAAACCCGAAACCCAGCATCACAGAGTTTAAAGTAAATTTTGAGGGGCGCCTGGGTGGCTCAGCTGGTTGAGGGTCAGACTTCAGCTCAGGTCATGATCTCGCCATTCCCAACTTTGGGCCCTGCGTCGGGCTCTGTGCTGACAGCTCAGAGCCTGGAGCCTGTTGCAGATTCTCTGTCTTCCTCTCTCTCTCTGCCCTCCCCAACTCACACTCTGTCTCTCTCAAAAAAAAAAAAAAAAAAAAAAAAATTTTTTTTTTAAAAGGTAAATTTTGAGTTGAGATCAAAGAGTACAGCTCATCCTTTTGGCTATTTAGTAGCCACATGTGAACTTCTATAAAATGACAGTAACTATTTTTCAAGGTTCCATCTAATAAGGTGGAATTACCCTTTATACAAATGAAGGCACTTTTCTCCTCTCCCCCAAAAGGGAGAGGCAAAGTCCCAACCATAATTATATATCTCTGAGTGATGTTAAGACCTTTTCTACTGATATCACAATTCCTTAAGAACTTAATGTTCAAACTACTAAGTCTATTTATGGATTTATTTACATTAGTAAACTCTACACCCATCATGGGGTCCAAAGTCATGACCCTGAGATCAAGAGCTGCATGCTCTGCTGACCGAGCCAGCCAGGCGCCCCTCAACTACACAGTTTATTTTTGGACATAGAGTATTAGGAGGCATCCCCCAGAGAATTCCCTGGGTTCCAAATACAGCGTCTCTGCACCCATTTTGTAGTAGTAATCAATTTTTCCTTGGGCAATTGGAACTAGTTAACCTCAGTTGAGTAACCGCTTCTGTGCCTGCTGGTTCAGTAGCCTAAGGAATCCCAAACGGCCGGGTGTTCGTCTCATGTTCTTAAAAGTCTGTCATGTCCCTTGGTAGAAACATACTATCTCTGAGGGTTTGTTTCTTTGGAGTCCTCCTGCTACCAAGTACTCATTAGTTAGGGTCCAGTGAGAAAAACAGAAACACACTAGGTAGTCCAAAAAAGAGGGTGTTTACTACAGAGAATTCCTTTCTGAGGTAGCAGAGGACTAGAAGAGCCAGTGTTTAACACTAAATTAATCCAGAGACAACAGTAAGAGACAGCTACCGTGCTACCATCTACAGGAAGAGGTGAGGGTATAAGAACTTTGGAACTTGGCAAAAATGCCCCTGAAGAGTCACTGTTTAGCTTGTGAGGAAAAGCACCACTTCCCTGTGAAAGTCAACACAGGCTTTACAGAAGTAGTGATGGTTGAGATGAGTTTTCTGAAGAATGAGTCAAGTTTACTAGGCAATCTATTTAACCCAGACTACTAACAACACACCTACATTTTAATTAGGCCTGGTCATTTAGAAATAGTTGCAGGGCCTACCACTTTACCACATTAAAATTATTGGTGACTTTGTTGAAACGTAAATGCTGTTAACGTGGCCAAAATAAAAGTAGCAAGATAGAAAGGCTTCCTTTCCTACTTCTGATGTTTAAAGACAGACACTGTCTGATAGCTTCTTTGACAAGAATAACATACATTTATCAAGTAAACAGCATACGCACACGGGCATCATCCTCCTCTGAGGAAAGTAATCAGAATCCTTATAAAGGGATCAACTTTGCTACTTCACATTATTGCTGGAGCAGGACGTTATCATGTACTGCAAGGTCTTTGGGTCATATCTGGGTGCAATGTCTCCTCTGCATTTTTCTAGTGCTGTCCCTATTTTCCTCAACATACATTTTTCCCCCTGAAGTTGGGAAAAAGTTATCTGGATACTAAAAGGGAAGTGGGTGGTCGTGAGGACAAAACACAGGAAGGGCTCCTTAGAAGCAGAGAAAAATGCAGCAACAAGAATCCGCTGGGATGAGGAGCTTGTTTTGGGGTCTGGGACAGACTGGAGTACACATATCAGTAATCCCGAAAAGGGGCCTGGGGACTGTTAGGTAAGACTGCAGGGGTCTGGCTGTGAAGCAGCTGGGAGAGCATATACCCACAGATATACTTTGAAGTATATTTGCTACATTAAACAACAAAAGTACAGAAAAGAACAGCTCAGCTTTGGCCAAGTGAAGAACATAAAAGCAGAAAGAAACTTAGTTGGAGACACAAAGGGGAAGAGGCAGTGAAGCAAGAATAAGCTGAGGACTTTAATAAAAAAAAAAAAAAAAAACCCTAAAACTAGAGCCAACAGTACTAATACCAAGTCCTCTCCAGTGAATCTGTTCATGTATAGAATGAAAAAGCCAGAAATGGCAAAAATCCAGTGGGGCTCAACATTATGGCCCTGGAGAGTAGACTAGAAAGACTAGAACAGTTTAAGATTCTCAACTCTGTGATGCGTGGGTACCAAATACTTAAGATACAGAAAAATTAAAAGGTGCAGCCGATGTTTGTCCTCTGATTTGACAGGAGATTCAAAGTGCAGAGCAGATGAAAAAGTGGAAAGAGAGGCTTGAGAAAAAGTATTATTCTGCAGAAATTAAAGATGACTACCAGCCTGTCACTCAACAAGAATTTCGAGAGTAAGTATTTGTTCTAACCAGGGTATTCTGGGGTATCATGATATGGGGACTAGGGACATAAATTACATTATTTTTCTGAAATCAGAACCTTATTCTGAGATGCCACCCCCTTTTTGTCACCTTTTTACTCTTTTGAAATTAAAAGAGCACAAGACACCATTTGTTTATATGTAAGGTGAGAGTGAGACCAATTGTTTTTATTCTTACATCTCCAAATAGGAATTGCCGTTTGTATTTTTAAAAAAATTTTTAACATTTATTCATTTTTGGGACAGAGACAGAGTACAGCAGGGGTGGGGCAGAGAGAGAGAGGGAGACACACAATCTGAAGCAGGATCCAGGCTCCGAGCAGTCAGCAGAGAGCCCAACGCAGGGCTTGAATGCACAAACCACAAGATCATGATCTGAGCCAAAGTCAGACGGTTAACGGACTGAGCCACCCAGGCTCCCCCCCAACCTTTAAAAAAATTTTTTTTAAATGGTAACTGCCATTTATACTTAATATGCATAGCAGACCCTGCTCTCCACTATTTTAGAATATAAGATCCATAATTGGCCCTATTTAGAAGCTTCAAATACTCTTCCCAACAGGAATACTCCAAGTACTTCACAACAAGCACTAAAAACCTGCTCTCTCTCTACAGATGAAGGTATGTTACTGACCCATTCTCTGCTTCCTTCTAAATTATCCCACAGACTCTTTTTATATGCCGTGGAGCTGGAGAAAGAATTACACTACATCAGTTTAAAACTAAACAGAGTGATGAGAAAGATTTCAGCTCTATAATACTGAGTCAACTGCAGGTGAGAATCTGTGATACGATCATCAAGCATCTGTAACAAAGATTTATCCCTGTACTGAGTTATTTCCTAAACATGTCCCCATTTTAGGTACGCTTTAAAAACACTGTACTACCTATCATCAAGCTATCATCAGAGTTAATGATAATCACCAGAAGACTTCCAGAAATTAAGTGCTCCTGAATGGGCCCCACTGTACAATCCAAAACAGCACGCTTCCAGAGTATACACACACTGATACACATGAACGATAATGAGACTTACTATTAAATTCTAAGAATGCGGAGGTAAAGTAGCAAATGCGTACAGTTCATGGGGCAGGTGTCTAATAGGTCATAAGTAGTTTTCTCAATGTTATCTAGAATATAGGAACTGTTGGTGTTTTCAACTTGTCCTGGCCATAGATAAATTAATAAATACTTAGAATTCTGGAAAATCATTATATAAGACGCCAATAATCTCACCTCCATTCTTCCCAGTTTGAGGTCATCTAGAAAAAGCTAAAGTGTACAAGAACAAACTTAGCAATCATCTACAGAATTTTCACTAATATTTTCAAACTGGAAATTCATCTAGAAAGTGTCTAAAGTAACACACTGTTTAAGTAACACTTTAATAAAGTTTCCTAAGTATTTTCTTAACTACTCTAAAAGCAAAATATACTGTAAAACATAAAGAGCAAGGTAGGAGTATCAGGGTTATGGGAAGTCAACTTAATGTATGAGAAGTATGAATGAGGGCATCGCAAAAGCCCTGTCTGGGTAGTTGGACAGTGGTGTGAGGCAACTCTTCTAAAATTTTTAGCAGGTTACTGAGTCCTCCTGGAAGAGCCATTATGTTCTCTTGGCCCAAACAACATCATCTGACCATCGTACTCAACTTCCACATTGGTGCTCAATAGATTTTAAATCTACCCACCTTCCTCAGGCCATGCACGCTTTCTTAGAAACTGTACCTCGAGTGTGCTTAATAGAATGATTCATTCCAACAAGAAATGCTGACTGTTCTCTCTGCATCTTTTAGGCTTCCACAAGGCAGTTGGCAACACAGCCTTCCCTAGTCTTACCACTCCCCAGAGCTGTAGCCAACCAAGTGGTTTAGTAACCACGTTGTCCCCCTGTGGTCCTGGATGAGGTAATTCAAACAAAGCCCAAGAACATTAAGGCCAGGAAAACACTTGAGGTCTCGGTTTTTTTGTTTAACATCTAGTGAAAACAAAATACATTTACAATGACTTAGAACGTTCAAGTTCTTTTATTACAAAAGTCTATACAATGAAGTGCCAGACACAGCAATGCAATTATATTGGTGGTCATATATATCTATATATTATTTGTATATAGATATACAGTTTTTACTTGTACCGAAGTAAAACTTATCACAAACTGCCTAGTTCTACCACGTACTGCTCAACTATGACACACAAGTACTGTCACATAGTGTAACTGCTGCCATGCTACTTTTATCTATTCTACTTGCAGCCAAACGTTAACAGTGAATAACCAACACCATGAAGCAGCTGTTATTCTAAAATGAAACCAGTCAGGGCACTGACTTATAAAAATATGGTACTCATATAGATTTAGCATTATAAAGAAGGAATATATTATTTAAAACATTTAAATAGTGCATATGGACATTTTTGCATGTGGTATATAAAACATTCATAAAGAACAATACACAGTGCACATTAAATTAGATGTTTGGATACACTCCTGCTGTCTGGAGACTGAAAGAAATAAATGCACACTGCATGCTGGATTCAAATCAAAGTGATAACTTGTTTTGGCATTTTCAATTTCATTTTTCTAGGTACACGTTATGAACAACCTAGGTGTATCAAAAGGAAACCACACAAAAAGGGCTGGATTTAGTGCTTTATTCCCCAAAACTACATGTTCACCACCAATGAACATTCCCTCCCCCCGAAAAAGGCATTGCACACATAGGTGAAATGTGAAATACTAGAAACACTACTTATTATCAAGCTACTTCATGTGCTTACTATGTAATAGTGCCACAAGTCTGAGGTTCGTGCTTCCCTCACTTTTA
Organism: Cryptoprocta ferox; assembly: GCA_028646485.1. NCBI lineage: Eukaryota > Metazoa > Chordata > Mammalia > Carnivora > Eupleridae > Cryptoprocta > Cryptoprocta ferox. Next base: position 27,074,603 of record CM053572.1, read on the forward strand.
TTAAAGAATGTTGCAGAAGTCCATTTTTACATGGAACTGTTAATATTAGCTAGTTAAAAAAACCATGCATGAGTCAATGCATGCAAAACAGGGGCACAAAGTGAGACACTCATCAATCCAAAAAAGCACCAAGAAGAAAATTAACACTTAGATTAAGCCTGGCCAGAATATGCTGTTACTACTGTTAGCCCAAATAAAGTCACCATTCTATGAAAATGATGAGCAGAATGATACCAGAAGAGTACTTGAAGGAAAGCCATGCAAAGCCAAAGAACAAAAGACCACCTTAGAGTATATGACAAGGGGCATACCACTAGACATCTTTGAACACCACTACACGGCTGCTTTAAACAGCATTGTGACTGAGCAAAAGTGGTCCTGTTGGAGGATATTTTCTTCATGGATTTTGCCGATTAAGAAAGAAAAAAATGATGCGACCCCCTGAAGGTACATGTAAAAATGCAGTGGTATAGCCCTTGTTAAGAACAGATTTGACTCAGGCATAATGACTCTTTTGCCAACTTAGGCCCATCTGACTGAACACACAAAGCTGAGCACCATCAGGGTTCCTACATAGACATGGCTATTTTCTCACATTATCTGGAGGTGGGTGGGGGAAAAATACAGGATCTGATGCAGACAAATAACATCACCAGCTAAATAAAAGTAACTGAGGAAACAAACAGTAACTCATGTCCCATAGGCAGCATGTGAAATGATTCAGTTCTATGTGTGATGTGTGGTGTGTGTTCACTATACTAATAAACAAGGTCGCTTTTTGGTCTACCCTCTGTTATCTTCATCCAGGAGCTGAGTGACCACTGAATTGCAAAATTTTGCTAACATATTACCTGTGAGAAAGTGTCACTTTGGAAATTAAACAGAAATGTGTTCCACAGTAGGACTTGAAATTTCAGTTGAGTTTGGTTTTCTAAGAAAACAAAGGACATAGTTGCGTATGTGCACATTTATAGGCTTTTCTTTCAAATTTTCAGTCATTCTGTATGAAAAAGGCAACCGAAGAATGTGAAGATGTTCCTCTCAATTTTCTTCAGTAATTAAAAAAATAATAATAAAATAAAGTTGGTAACAACAAAAAGCTTGTATCTCCAAAGTTCTTGAAGTTGAAAGAATAAAGTACTAGTCTTTTGCTAATAGGATGTATCTGTAGTACAAAACAATGAAGAAAACTGATGTTTGCTAAAGGTGGAGAGGACAGTCTGTGGTTAATATGGAACACCACGCTCCCTAGAGAGGGTCTACTTACCCTCCTGTCACTCTCTAGTGGCACCACAACCAAGTACAAAGTGATACTTTGAGTGCCTGACAAAATGAACTCAAGTATCAGCCAAGTACACACGATGATAGCTTCAGGGAATACAACTGATTTTTATGATGGTTTCAAGGAACATATTTTATATGGATTTTGAAGAATCTTGTTTGCTGATAAGAACTTCAAGAAGCCTAAGTTTGGCTTTAATTTTCTTGTACTCCCTGTACTCCTCAAGCACTGGAACACGATCCTCTTTCTGGGCATTCCTAGGGAAGAAAATAAAATCTGTAATATTCTGGAGCTCATCTGAAAAATAAAGACCCAGAAGTTGTCCTAGTGTGAGACACAATGTTACCAAATACAAATACAAAACTGCACTTGCAAGAAAAAAGATTACTGGACTAATTCCCCCACCCCCAAGGAACTTCTATTATTGATGAATTTCTCTATTGACAGATTCAATGATGCTATACTTATCAATGATCATTGCAGAGAACTAGGAAGTAGCCAAATACTTTAGTAAAGACACGCACTGCTAGACTCTGTCAGGTCTGTGAGTATATATTAAGTGCTGGAAGACTACAGTCAGTCATTTCATACATTTACGCAACTGTGGCTTCAGTGAATTGGGATGTAAAAGATCCTACCCATAGAAAAAAGTAGTTTTCTCACTTTTTATTAATGACCTAATGAAATTTAGTTTAATCTCTAGGTAGAGCATCAAACCTAAGAATAATTATAAGCAAAGTTTTCTTCCATTATGACAAAGAGTAAGAAGGTACATGAAAAAATGCATTCTTATAGGTTTTTTTTTTTTAACCATTTTTGCCAACTATATAGAAGATTCTCAAAGTAAACACAGTTTGGAATTTGTAATATAGCAACTGGCTTGGTAAGACCACCCAGTTACAAAAACTTTCCTGAGGTCTGAGACAACCCTTATTTCTGGCCACCATCTGAACTAGAATGTATTTTTCTTATTTTAAAGAGTTCCACTGAGTCAACTGTGCCCCAGTTAGATAAAAACATACGCCATACTGTATTCTAAGGAGCCACACTACTGACTAGCACCCTGTTGCACATCCTAAAAATGGGAAGCCTGGAATGGCCCAACATGCAGCCTAAGCAGCCACGGCCTTAGTCTAAGGGTCCACACTAGCTGAGAATACCATTCATGTTATAGGACCCTTTCTAAAAGGAAAAACATTTTGTTTCACAAACACTGCCAACAGGGTGAGGATGTAGAATTAAAAAACACAACATAATTGCCACTCAACCAAGCCTCCCTAGGACAACTATGAAATATTTTATCAGATATTGTCTGTCTAGCTCTTTTTCTTGCCATTAACAGCAGGACTTCCAAGTAAAAAGGAATGTTTTCTCCTTTTATTTTCAATGTAACATCCTTATGTGCACAATTTATTTCTATTCCTATACATTCCTGTAGTTTACATATGAGCGCTTGTAAATTTAAGGAGAAGGAAGACTCAATTTTGTGATGTGCAACAAACCTTCCATTCTGTTGATAAAATGCTTCTTCAAATTCCCGTAATGTTTTACGTAGCTTCTTCTTTTCAGCTCTGGCTTTCCAAAGTTGTTCCAGTAATTCAGGCCTGAAATTTAAATGGAAAGAAAACATTATTGCAAGAGCATTGTGACTCTTAGCAGGGGTTTAAACCCTGGCTGCAAACTAAAGTCAGCTGAGGACCATTTAGAATATACCAAAGCCCAAGCTACAGCCCAGAGCAGCTAAACGGGAATAGCTGCAGGTAAGGCTCTATATCAGTATTTTATTTTTTAATGTTTATTTCTTTATTTTGAGGGGGGGGGAGGGGGGGAGAGAGAGCGAGCGAGCGAGGGAGAGAATCTAAGCAGGCTCTCTGCGCTGTCAGTATAGAGCCCAATGTGGAGCTCAATCCCAGAAACCTGACATCATGACCTGAACCGAAATTAAGAGTTGGACGCTTAACCGACTGAGTCACCCAGGCACCTCTACATCAGTTTTTACAAAAATTTTTTTTCTTCAGGTGATCTTAAAGTGCAGCCAACTCTACTGTGGAAAATATGATGGAGATTGCTCAAAAAATTAAAAACAGAAGTTACCATATGACCCAGTAATTCCACTACTGAGTATTTACCAAAAGAAAACAAAAACATTAATTTGAAAACATATATGCACCCTTATGTTTACTGCACCATTATTTACAATAGCCAAAATAGGGAAGCAATTCAAGTGTCCCATCAGTAGAGGAATGGATAAAGAAGATGTGGTGTACACACACAATATGGAATATTACTTGGCCATTAAATAGGAGATTTTGCCATTTACAACAACATGGATGAAACTAATGGGTATAATGCTAAATGAATTAAGTCAGAGAGAGAAAAACGAATCCTCTATGATTTGAATCTAAAACAAAACAAACAGGGGCGCCTGGGTGGCTCAGATGGTTAAGCGTCCAACTTCAGCTCCGGTCATGATCTTGGTGAGTTTGAGCCCTGCACTGGGCTCTCTGCTGCCAGCTCAGACCCTGGAGTCTGTTTCGGATTCGCTCTCTGTGCCTCCCCCACTCACGCTCTGTCTCTCAAAAATAAATAAACATGAAAAAATTTTTAAAAATAAATAAAAAACAAAATGAACAAATGAACAAATATTAACAGCCTCATTAAGACACAGAACAAACTGGGTGGCTCTGAGGGAGCCAGGTGGGGAGACAGGTATAAAAGGTGAAGAGGAGTTGAATGAGGCAAACTTCCAGTTATAAAATATGTCACAGCAATGAAAAGTACTGCCCAGGGAATATAGTCAATAATACTATAATAACATTGTATGGTGACCACACTTCCTCTGGTGAGCACTGAGTAATATATACAATTGTCGAATCAATATGCTGTACACTTACCTGAAACTAATATAACATGTTAGTTATACTTCAATAAAAAAAAAAAAAAAAAAGTGAGGCCAGGGCTGAAAAGCAGTTATACCCTGTATCAGGGAAGAAGCTGACAGAGAACAAACCTAACTCTCAGCTGATTCCTGCACTGTTATGAAGCAAATGTAGGATTTTAGATTCTTTAATTTTTTAAAACACACTAATATGCAATAAACAAAATGTGAATGACAACATGGATTTATAAGTGTCTCTTGAGCACATTAATTCCCTCCGAGTGCTTGTTTATTCAACATTTACACTGGCATATAAATTTTATTATATAAATTGGTTAAAATCACAAACCAGCAAACATACATAGAAGCTGCTCGAGTACTCGACAATCGGAGATCCAGAGCCAGTTTTTCTTGATTTTCTTCAACATCAGATTCAGAGTTTTCCAATGAAGACTGTGCCTGTACAGCAGTTTTCAAGATATCAGTTAGCTCAGAGGACAGAGTAACACCATCTTCCTCTTCTTCCTAAAAAGTTATCGAACAGTTAATCAAACAGGCCATGACTCTCAACTTTTTCTTTAAGAAAGATATCAGAAAATGAATTCTCTTAAGGATTACCTTGATTTCTTCAAAAAAATGGGCAGTTTCTCCTTCTATGATTGGTTGTAACATCTGACTCCTTCGCTTGGTAGATGGAGATCCCTGTAACAATCAACATACAAATGGTTTACACTTGAAATATTTAAAGCATTCAAGGAAGCTTCATTCACTATGGAACAGGCATTCAACTTTATTTTCAAAATCTTAACCATATGAAATAAATATTTTAGGAATTCCTTAGTAAATTTCTTTTTGCCTATGTCTTCTTGTTATGTATGTACAAGAGTGCTAAATGATTGTTTACGTACAGATATTCTAAAAGACCTCAGTCAATAAATATTTTTTTAAAAAGTATTACATGCAATTTTATTTGGAGCATTTGCCTTTTTAAAAATAGCTGTCAACTTTTTTGGTCTTAGAACCTTTAAATTTTTTTTTAATTAAAAAAAAATGTTTACGTCTTTATTTTGAGAGAGAGAGAGACAGAGAGTGAGCTGGGGAGGGGCAGAGAGAGAAACACAGAATCTGAAGCAGGCTCCAGGCTCTGAGCTGTTAGCACCGAGCCCGACACGGGGCTTGAACCCACGGACTGTGAGATCATGACCTGAGCCGAAGTCAGATGCCCAACCGACTGAGCCACCCCGGCGCCCCTAAATTCCTTTCTAAAGACTTAACGGCTTCTTTCAGATATAATCCAGTAACTATAAAATTCACTCCCTTAAAGTGTACAATTTAGGGGTTTTTAGTATATTTATAAAGTTGTACAGCTAACTATCACCACTAATTCCAGAATAGTTCATCACCTCAAAAAGAAACTCTGTACTCATTAGCTATTAACCCATTTGCCCTCTCCCCCTATCCCTTGACAAACACCAATGGGCTGGCCTATTCTAAGAAGGTATTTCACATAAGTGGAATCATGTAATATGTGCCCTTTTGTATTAGGCTTCTCTCACTTAGCATAATGTTTTCAAGATTCATGTTGTAGCATGTATCAGTACTTTCATTTTCCCTTTTAATGGCTAATATTCCATTATATGGATATACCACAATTTGTTTATGGTATGTGAATGTGGTTTATTGCATTTCCTAATAACTAATGATGCTGAACGTTTTCTTGTGCTTAAGGGCCATTTACAGATCTCTGGAGAAATGTTTATTCAAACCCTTTGCCTACTTTTTAATTGGATTATTCAACTTTTTATTATTAAACTGTAAGAGTTCTTTATGTATGTCTGGATACCAGACCCTTATCAGATACATGATTTACAAACATTTTCTCCCATTCTGTGGGTTATCTTCTCACTTTAAAATGTCCTTTGAGGGGCACCTGGGTGGCTCAGTCAGTTAAGTGTCCAACTTCGGCTGAGGTCATGATCTCATGGTTCGTGGGTTCGAGCCCTGTGTCGGGCTCTATGCTGACTGCTTGCTCACAACCTGGAGCCTGCTTCAGATTCTGTGTCTCCTTCTCTCTCTCTACCCCTCCCCACTCACACTCTGTCTCACTCTATCTCTCAAAAATAAATAAATGTAAAAAAAATTAGTAAGATTTTTAAAAATAAATAAAATGTCCTTTGAGGCACAAATTTTTCTTAAAATTTTGATGAGGTCCAATTTATTTTTTAGACAGTGTTTTTGCTGTCATATCCAAGAAAACCTGGCCTTATTCAAGATCACAAAGATTTATTCTTCTATTTCCTCCGACTTTTATAGTTTTAGTTCTTACAATTAGGTCAATGAACTATTCTGAGTTAAATTTTGTGTGAGATAAGGGTCTACATTCATCTTTTTTTTTGCATGTGAATACTCAATTGTCTCAGCATCATTTGTTGAAAAATTTATTCTTTCCTATCAAATTGTCTTGGCTTACCTTTTATACTCCAAATTTCTCTGTATGATAGTCATATTAAGGAGTCCACAAGATCTAGTAATGCTTCCTATAGCTTCAGTTTATTAAAAAACAAACCTGTGGAATTCTCCAATGGTTTTCATAAAGAAATTCCAAGACTATTTGAATTATGAAAATGTCACTGACACACAGAATGCCTTGTAATTAAAGATGTGTGTTAAATAAACTGTCCTACGTGCATGCAAAGAATATAAACTATACAGGATTCTTTGTTCGAAGAAAACTGATTCTATCTAAATGAAACAGTGTTGGAATCAGCAACTAAAGAAAAGCAGCCAATTAAAAAGAATCCGTTTATATGGGGGTTAAATAAAAAGTACTCAGAAAGCGAATGTGAGCCTTCTAATAATGAGTAGTCAAAGCCTGAAAGAAACCCCCACGCAAGTGTCTATCGATCCAAAAATGACCTTGCATGCCTAAGCAAACCATGAGCTCCAGTGAATTAATTCCTACAAGATGATTCAGAATGGGCTACATGCAGTCTTCTATTTGAGCTTGAGAGAAATCTAGAGTCATACTATCTATTTGTTAATTTGGGGATAGCAATTAATTTGTACATAAGTATTATTTGTTTTTCTCTAAAAACATACGCCAATGTGAATAAGCATTATTTTAATACTTTTTCATTAAAAAAGATGAACTTGAAAAAAATTAGTTTATTAGATTGTACAATTAAGTCAACATCATCATGACATCCATCACAAAACTAATGTGTTTTCAAACACATAAATTTAAATTGAAAGAAACTAGGCCAGGATCTGAAATAAGTTTTTTGTGGGGGGCACCTGGGTGGCTCATTCAGTTAAGCGTTAGACTCTTGATTTCAGCTCAGGTCATGGTTGTGAGATTGAGCCCTGTGTTGCATCAAGCTCTGCGCTGGGCATGAAGTCTGCTTAAGATTCTCTTTCTTCCTCTCCCTTTGTCCCTTCCCCACTTCCACTTGGAAGGGGAAGGGACAGAGGAAGGGAAGGAGGGAGGGAGAGAGAGAGAGGAGAGGAAGAGAGGAGAGGAGAAGAGAAAGAGGGAGGGAGGGAAGGAAAGGAAGAAAGGGAAGGAAGGAAGGAAGGAAGGGAGGGAGGGAGGGAGGGAAGGAGGAAGGAATCTTTTTTTTTTTTTTTTTTTTTTTAATTCCACAAGGTAGGTGACCTTGGGTGTATCACTCCTTAGCCCCAGTTTCATCATGTGTGAAATGAGGCTATTATCTGCTACCTGTTCTGACTTGTTAGGATTTAATGACATCTTCTTTTAATGACATACAGCGTTGTTAACAAGTGCCTGGGAGATGATAGGTACACACTGACTGTCTCTTAAGAGCAGTAACCTCACCTTACATATACAATTATTGCTACTTTAGCTGTGTATTTCTCCAATATACCACCACAATAGTAGTTTTTACAGGGTAAGCCTTGGTAAAATGAAGCAGATAAAGGTTTGTGTGTTTTACTCACAAGAATAGGAGTGATGCTAGCTCTTGTCAGCATCTGTTTTACAAGTCTGTATCTCTCATAGAGAGGTTTCACAATGTGCCTTTCTTCCCTGGTCACCTAAAGCAAGGAAAATGGCAATTATCTAGTCATCAGAAATTTTAAATGTCCAAAGCATTAAGCAATATGACTTTCACCCAATTTAAGAAGTTATTTTATATAAATAGACAATCACATGAACACAGGAAACAGTACTCTATAAAACAGTTCTGAAGATGTGGGCCACAAAGAAGATTCGTCATCTTCTTTAGGATGAAAAATCAAATGTTTTTAGCAAGAGAGACATTTACCGGCCTTCCATGTTGACTTTCATAGTAAAGAAGACTTTTCTGGAGAGAAGTTTTCTCTTCTATCAAATGATCTTTTGTCATTTTCTACAATTTAAAAGGAAAAAACAAAAAACACTCTCATTGGCATCATCATGATTTTCATCATCCCCACAACGTAAATAATTAGGGGAAAAGGGCAGCCAATCACCACTCCAGCCTAGGATAATAAGAATACAGCCTTTCCTGGGGCACCTGGCTGGCTCAGTCTGTTAGTATGCAGCTCTTCATCTTGAGGTTGTAAGTCTGAGCCCCACAGTGCATGTACAGAGTACTTAAAAAAAATTTTTTTTATAAAAGAGTACAGCCTTTCCTTACAGATTTACAGATATTTTTCAGTTTCCTACAGAATATGGTCTCCTAATAAGAAGGTACCAATCCTCTTTGGTGGCTTATTTATATTTTATCTAAATAAATTATGAATACTGACTTAGTGACCTTGAGTAAGTTACTTCCAATTCTTTTTGTGCAATATTCTAATCTGTTAAATGGGGATACTAGACCCTACCTCATAGGGCTCTAATGAGGACTAAATGAGTTAATATGTTACAAAGGCATTTATAACAGTGCCTACCTAGCACACAACAGGCACACACAAATGCCTATTGTTTTATTTCATTTTGCTCTTTTATTGTCATTATAACTATAATTTCGTATATACACACAAAACGCACACACACAACAGCACAGATCTAATAATCTAGCATTTCTACTAAACTATTATGAAAATCTGGCAGCACAGCGGATCCTGAAAAACTGAAACACTGCCAATTTGTGACCTAGACTTCTACTCTGTGAGCTCAGCTTCTCTTCCTAGATGACCCTTTCTTTACATTGCAATACTCATCTCCTATCTCTTAGTACTCTAAATTGTAGAGGAGGAAGGACATCCTAAATTTATTTGCCCATAGAACCTTCCCACTTTGTTCCACAGGACCACCTTTTAACATTCCAATGAACCAATGTTCCACAGAATACCCTTTTGAACACTAGACCGAAAAAAAACTCTCTACTTAGTCCCAGGGTTAGATAATCAAACTGTGTTTCTCACCGGAGTGGGAGAGAGGTTAAAAAAAAAAAAAAAATCACTGGATAATATCTTCCTATAACTAATACATTAGATTGTGTACATCCAGTAGACGACAGCTAGGGCTAGCCTATAAAACACTGTGATTTCAACCTCAAGCTACCACCTTAAACTTAAGACAATGGGTTTGAATAAAGCTAATCGAATCAAAATCATCTCTAGAAAAATGGGTGGAGAGAGGGGACAGGAGGTTGGCTAATCTAACACAAAATTGAAAAATAAGAAAAGTGGAGGGAGGGAAGTGATTAAAAATTCTAATCCAGCCCTGTTCAAGGGAGACAAACACTCCAATATTTCAATTATGAGAGAGATGTACTCTGCTGTCAAGATAGGAGTGTGTGTCAAGATCAGGGCTCATCACTGCCTACACAAAAGTTCACCTGAGACCAATTCTGTATTCTCCCAGCTTCAATCTCAGTTATGGGATATGCTCTTTACACATACATCTTGCCAACTGTCTCCAATATAAATTAGCATTCTCACTTTTTAAGTTTTACTTTTTTTTTTTTAGAGTTCTTATTTCTGAGTAGTCTCTTCACCCAACGTAGGCCTCTAACTCACTCCCAAGTGCCTGAAAGAGTCACATGTTCTACCAACCAAGCCAGGCAAGTGCCCCTTAGTTTTACTACTGTGACTCAGTCATAGAATGATGGGACACTTTTGGTGTGGAGATAAAAACATGTTTATCTGCAAACTTGGGGGGCAGTGTCAGACCAGTAAGACTACCTACACATTTCTATGCCACTGGGGTAATTATTTTGTTTCACGGACTCTAAAGGCTAGTCTGGGCAAAAAGCATAGCTCAAGATTACTTTGATATCTTCTGGTAGACACCGCTCAACACGTTTTTCTTTCAGTCTTTTCAGAATAAGTTCAAGTGTTGCTTCCTTAGATGGCTTCTTCTCCTTCTGAATAACCCTGGACTCATCTTCATTCTCTTCATCTTCATGGTCTAGAGAAGAGCCGAAGCTTTTTGGAAGAGTGTTACTACGTGGGCGTGTCTGAGGTACAAATTCTCCATCAGAGCTTTTGTGTTTTGCATCTACATTTCAGAACCAAGAGGACAGGTCAGTAATATTGACTTTGCTAAAGATACAAAAGTGTAAGCAAGATATACAACAGGAAATTAGACATTAACATCACACAGGCTCAGGTATTTCAAGGTTATATGAAATATTTAAATTCTACAGATATCAAGCTATACCATTCTTTCATCCATTATTCATAGAGAACCTACCATAAAGAAAGATTCTCTGATAAGCATCGATGATACCGGAGTGAACAAAGAGACATGGTCCTTGTTTTCATGGAGCATATATTCAAGGAAGTAAAAAGTAACCAGATTCATAAAATAATTTCAAAGAGTGCTAAGTGCTGTCAAGATGAAAACAGGCGATGATGTCACAGTGCTAAAAGGCATGTGGTTTGGGGGAAGAGCAACTACAATGAATGGACAAAGAAGGACTTTCTGATATGGTGACATCCTAGTTGAACATGGAAGAAGCAGCAGCTAACCTAGCACATAAGATTTAGGGGAAGAGCATTCCTCCTCAACTGAGGCAAGAGCCAATGCAGAGGCCCTGAGTCATGGCATGTTTGAAGAACAGAAAATGAGAGTACAATGTGATAAAATGGCCTAAAGGCACAGTAGGCAAGGTCTTGAAAGCCTTGGTAAGAGGTTTATTGTAAGTGAAGAGGGAAGCCCACTGAGGCGTCTGAAGGTTAAGTAACAGTTTTTAAAAGATAATTCTGGCTGCTATGCAGAGAATGAACTGTAACGCAATACAAATTAAAGAAAATTGGAAAATTAGTTAAGAGATTACTGCTTTACAATTTAATACACCTATTAGTAACACATTCAAGGTAATAATTTTCACCAATGGTTGGAAACTAGCATTAAACAATACTTAATAGAATTGTATGGGAAGATTCTAAAGAGGGAAAAGAACTTATTTTAACTACAGGGGTGTAAACTCAATGACAACAGGGACACTGTCTTATACTGCTATAGGCTCATATGTCTACAAGATTTGGTACTTAAATACAATAAAAACTTTGTTGAATAAATTCAAATGAATACACTAAAATGTGATGCTCCAGATTATAAACCTATACTTGGTACAGATTAAGAATTACTAAAAAGCATGCTGACTAAACATCCACAAAGTAAATATAACTTAGCAACTGCTGTACAGGGCCAACACCCAGTAACAGACTTAGTTTTTAATTAAAGAAGACTTACAACTTTTAGTCTCTGTGGTACAAACAGTTCATTATGGTAGTCTTTGATTAAATACCCATCAACAATTCTTGTAATACCTACCAAAATCCAAAACTGCTTCATATTTGAAGTATATTTCAGATAAATTTTATAATATCACCAATGAACATATAATCTACGGCCCCTTCCAAAAAACTATTACTAACCAGAAATACCAGAAAGACATCTGGCAGAATACAGAACTACAACTTTGATCATACCAAGAGAAGAACAAAAGGAAACTTTTTTGCCAGTGTCTCAGATTTTAAATTATTAAAAATTATAACCATAATTCTCATAGAATATAATTCTCATTAATCATGTCAAAGAATTATTAGCTCATATAATTTTCATGTAATGAGAATACTATAATAGTGAGAATAAAAACTATTTAAATGCAAATATATTTTTTAAATGATCTATTTTCTACCTTTAATTTGCTTCCGCAGTTTGGTAAGCTCTGTCATCCATTTTAATACCTTTGGATTGGCCGCAATATCACTGTAGGAGGGCTGAAAAATTAAGGAACACTGACACCTCTGTGGTAAACAGTAATTATTAATTTATGCCCAAATAATATTTTATAGTTCCTACAGCAGAGAGTTCACCCAGTCTTTGCTTTATCTTACCTTATTTGATGTAGACAGAATGGGATATCAAGTAAAGCTCTCTCAGAGCAGGGTCTACCAACTGACAAAAACCAGATTTGAATATGGGTCTTCTGACTCCAAGTAGAGGATTCTTTTCACTTCATATGTTCTATTTATTAAATATCTCTCCTCTTCCTTCTCAATCCTTAACTTTCCCCCTGCTCCCCTTTCTACTTGTGGTTTTTGAGGAAGCAGAAATAGCATTAACGTGGTTTGTCAATATAATGAATTTCCTTTAAAAATTATGCAAGCTTGGGGTGCCTGGGTAGCGAAGTAGGTTAAGTGTACGATTCTTGATCTTGGCTCAGGTCATGGTCTCACGGTTCGTGAGTTTGAGCCTCGCATCAGCCTCTGCACTAATGATGCAGAGGCTGCTTGGGATTCTGTCTCTCCTTCTCTCTGGAAATTGTCTAATTTCTCTCCTCCTCCCTGGCTTGTCCTCTCTCTCTCTCTCTCTCAAAATAAATAAATAAACCTAAAAAAATTTTTAATAAAGTAGTTTTCCATTTAAAAAAATTACATAAGCTTTTTTGCCAATGGAAATCTAAAGATGTAATGGTAAGAATACTGACCTGGAAACGAGGCAGCTAAAGATCTATATAATCTCAGTTCTACAAGATCACTATTTCTCTGCACATCTCAACTTCATTATCTAAGGAAAGAGAGGGACTAATGCTCCCCCAAAGAACCTCCTCCCAGTTCCAATAGATCTACCAAACCCTGGACAATGCTACAAATTTACCTTGCTATTTCTTTCCCTTTCAAACTGTTCCTCAAATTGTCTAATTTTTTTCTGAAGTTTCTTGACCAACTGATATGGTGTTCTATCTTCTCTTTTTTCATCTTTTGAACTGAAGGATGATCTTCGAATCCTGAATTAAAACAAGAGGCAAATACTCTGTTAGTTCAAGTTATTATAAATGGTAGTTACAGTTCTTGTGGGGGTCATATCAATGTATAAAAATATCAAATTACTATGAGATGTACACCTGAAACTAAGATTTTTTTTTCATTTTATTTTTAAGTAATTTCTATACCCAACGTGGGGCTCAAACCTACAACCCTGAGATCAAGAGTTGCATGCTCTACTGACTGAGCCATCCAGGCACTTCTGAAATTAGAATATTAATATTATATGTCAGTTTTATTTCAATAAAAAATAAAGAGGGGCGCCTGGATGGCTCAGTTAAGCATCTGACTCTTGACTTCAGCTCAGGTCACGTTCATGAGATCAAGCCACACGTCGAGCTCTGCACTGACAGGATTCTCTTTCTTCCTCTCTCTCTGCCCCTCCACTGCTCATACATGCTCTCTCTCTGCCCCTCCACTGCTCATACGTGCTCTCTCTCTCTTGCTCACTCTCTCTGTTAAAATAAAGGACTAAACTTAAAAAATAAAAAATATAAAGAAAAGCTAGCCAGTTGAAAATTGTTATCAACACTATATCACTTACTACTGTGATGTAACATAATGCCATTTCCAAGAAGCAAATCTTTAAAGTAACACTGAAGAACACGTAGTAAAAAAAAAATTTTTTTTCACAACAGTATTACAGACCACAACATCAGGTAATGAAAGCACTGCTGAAAACAAACTATAAGCACTCAAAAGTTGTTTGGACAAAGGCAGAAAAGAAACAAAGATGCCTAGCAGCTGAGAGTTCTTTTTGTGTTCAAACTGCAAAGAAAAGGTTTTGACATTCAGAATCCATTTGGTCTTGACAATAAAAACATTAGGGACTGGTGAACTCCAATTGCTGCATCCCTTCCAGAGTTTTGTATTTCAGTCATAAGTGAATAAATGAGTATGTACACTCTGAGGAAATGTCTATTAGAGAGCAAACCCCTGCACCTCAGTGAACTCAGAATTTAGGGGGCCCCTCCCAAAAATTACAAAAATGTTTTTCATGATACAGGAGGAAAGCTGTGAACTGCAAAGTCTAGAGGATTAAATCTCTCAAAGGACCTGGTAGCATAATAGGAATGAGCTCTAAATAGTACATAAAAATAATGTACCTAGTAAAAGAAAGTGCCTTAGATGAGGAATCCAATGTTTCTGGGTCATGAAGGAAACGCTGGCTTTGCCCAAAATCTAAACTACGGTGCGATAATACTGGAGGACAATCCTCTTCCAGGGGGTGATGGTTCATTCTTCCAGCTTGTGGAGAGAGCTGAGCTTCTCCAGAGTCGGAATCTTCCTGCCAAGACTTAAAAGCAGGAAATGGCTCTGTAAAACAAACACAAAGAATAGTACCATGGGTCTCTTGGCTCCACACAATTATCGGCTATGTTGTCTTTAATATCATATCAGATCATTAAGTAGTGGTTCGTATTTATTATATACTTTTTTAAAAAAACAAGGGATACAGGATCTTTATAAAGCCTATTATAGTCTATAATTTTTTAAGCTTCATTTTTCTTTTTTAGCTCAAGAGTTCTATTTTCATAGGAGTTATACCTTAAATTTCTGAACCCAGTCACAAAGCAAGAAAGGACACTGTCAAGCTCTTTAAAGTTACATTAGTTACTATTTTTCAAGTGCTGTTTTAGAAACAGTAAACACTAGACAGCCCTCAATAGCTGCCAGGTGAATATACTATTCTTCACAGTCAAGTGACTGTTAAAAGTAGAAGGTATTCCCCATACTATTTACAACACTCACCAAATGGAGCTCTCTGACCCCAAAAGAATTCTTAACATTTCCAAATCAAGAGTTAACTAACCTGACAACACCTGGCCACTGGCATTAAATTGTTGTTCTTTTCTATTACAGGATTCCTATGTTTAATACATATCTTAATAATTAAACACCCAACAGTATTATCAACAAAACTTATCAGCACTAATCCTTAAGCAGATTTCTTACTGAAGTTATCCTGTCTGACCTCAAATGAAATGACATTGATGTATTTGATGTCTGTGCACACATAAGGTTTGATTAAATACAGAAGACGTACAAATAAACATACAATCCACGAATATACTCCAAATATAAAAATATAAGTATCACTGAAGTCCAAAAGGGAGAAAACCTTTTCCATCTGCACATTAATTTTATTTATAACTACAATTTAAAATTCTGATGTATCACCATTAACAATAGCAAAAATGAGTTTTTAAGTATTTTTGGACGCAAAGATGGCTTGACAGTGTCAAAAATCAATACTGTTGTTTTCTTTTTCTTCACACAAGTGAAGAAAATAACTTCAGTAATTTAGTCTTTTTTTTACATTAGCAATTTAAAGCATTACATTTTTTTCCAGAGTAATAAGAACAGAATTTAGTTTGTTTTTAAAGCCCAGATCAATCTGAAAACTAAAAATTGTGTACAAATCGTGCAATCCCACAACAAACCCAGCAATAAAGTGATTTTCAAAGCAACCCTTGTACCTGCTCCCCAGCAAATAACTGGTAATAAGTATTTTATGAGAAATCTCCTGTTTTAAGAAAAGAGAGAAGTAACAAAAACAAATTTTTCTGGGTATCATTTTTAACCCAGAACAGTTTTCCTAATTTATGGGGACAGCAGGAGAAGGGCTCATAAAAAGGCAAACAAAGTGAACCATAAAAAGGCAAAAAAACTAAACTATGGTGAACCATACTTACCCTCCCCATCTCTCTGCAGATGCATTGTTTTGAAATCAATGAGGGGAAAAGTGATAGGGCATGACGCTAATAAAATGGAAAAAATGGCAAAAAATACTAAAGTGAACACACAGCACAGTCAGAACAAACCATACACATAACTAACACAAAGCCAAAGATACCAAAAACATTTCCCTAAAACCAGTTAGGCATTGTGCTCAAAAACTTTATTCAAAGAAATTACTACTAACCAAACTTTAAAAACAAACACAAACATACATTTCCGTTTCAGCAAGCAAGGCAAAAAAATCAAAGTAGTGCTGTTTTATTAAAATTCAAACATAAAATTGAAGAAATGGAACCTCTTAACCAAGTACTGTTTGAAGCTTTTCAGTATAATTGGTTTGACAGAAAAATACCTCCCTTAGTTTTCTCTTTGAAAAGATCTTACTTGCCTTTCATTCAAGGGTTCGCAGGAGAGAGTCTAAAGGAAAGATTTTGTCCACTTTCATTGAAAGCCAACACCTTCTGAACAGCTGCTACAAATTCATACTGGCAGTAGACATGTGCTACCTGTTTGCCAACTGCATTCTGTTGACCATTCCTCGAACAATACAAAAAACAAAACCCACACACTAAGGAAGAGTGAGGTGGGCTTCTATTTGGAGTGACCCCATTTCTCTATGAAGAGTCACATCAAACAAGGGAGGTCTCTGATTCAAAGGGTCTAATGTAATTTCGTTTCTTAAGGAAGCCTTTGATTAGAATATCTTAATTCCTAGATACAGAAAATCAATCTTTGTATTGGCAGCAAAGTTGGAAGCAAAAACAAGGTCTGCTAACAGCCACTATTTCAAGCACATGCAGGGTTCATGGCTAGGTTCACTCAAGGTCTACTACTACTACTACCACTGGCTCTCTGAAAGTCACTGGCCCCTATTCCTGTAAAAGCCAACAGGAGGCCTACATGGATTTGTCAGTTGTTGAGCCAGGGAAACTGAGGCACTGAAAATGAGAGGTCGTTACTTTTTTTCCCTACCACAAGTTATAAGGGGTGGATTCTGACAGGGAAACTGTGAGCCCAGCATTAAGTTCTCATTAGGTAACCCTCCAAAAAGCTGAAGCTGAACACAGAAAATTCAGTCTCTTCACACAATGGAAAACAAATGCTCTTCTATGCTTATAAAACTTATTATCAGGACCCCCAGGCCAAAGATTATAAAGGGCTATTTATCTGCATTCTCCAAAAGGGAAAAGCATCAGGCCTCTGTCAGAATCCCAGCCTCGTCTTTCAGAGACTCCTTTCCTATTATGGGTTCAGGGATGCTCTGATGACACGACTTCTTTTCAGTTGACTATGCCAGAATAGATAAATGAAAGGGACATGTGATCTTTACTCTTTACTGACTTTAAGATGGTAACATATTCCTAAATTCTGGGGAGCATCTTCATAAATTCCAAACATCCTAATAAACCAGAGCAAAGCAAATGAAAGACAACTTCCTGATTTAGTCCAAGTTAAGACACATAATATGCTACTGGGCATGCCAAACAGCTATAAATAAATAAATAAATAAATAAATAAATAAATAAATAAATAAATAATAAAAGGAGGGGTGGAGACAGCAGTAAAGATTGGCACAGACAATGACTTGGTTGGGGCTTTTAAAAAATTGGCTATACAAATAAACTCCAATTGTGATCAAATGCACAGACTTGAGGTGGCAAAAGGAGCTTATGGTATTAGTACTGCAGTTCTTGTTATTGCCACTGTATGTCATCAGCTAACTTGCCAAAGGTGAGATAAGGGATCTTTATCCAAGTGAACAAATAAGTTAACTCGAAGATTCCTCAGTTGTCTCAATATCTCTAGTATCTAAGAAGGTATGATCCTGGACTCCTAGATCCAAATTTGTTGCTGGCTTCCATTCCCCCACCCCAACATTTTACTTGAAAGTTTATAGACAGACAGCAAAGTTGAACAAATTTTACAGTCAATATCCATATACCAATCACCTAGATTCTACTATTAACATTTACTATACTTGCTTTATAACATTTATTCATCCCATTAACTATCTTATTTTTTTCATGAATTTCAAAGTACACTGCAGGTAATAAAATACTTCCCCATAAACATTTCAGCATGCAAATCATTCACTGGAGTTCAATATTTATTTAGGTTTTGCAACTTTTGATTAAAAAAATAACTTATATCCAGTGAAATGCAAGTCTTAAGTGTTCATTTGCTGGTTCTAACAAATAAATATACACCTGTGGCTTGCTATTTAAATTTAAACTTTTTCTCCTTTGTAAAAACTGATAGGACTTTGTACCCATACTTTCATAACCTAATACACAGATGCAGGGTTATGGGACAATATTTGCTTAGAAACGCCTTTGAAGATCATTTTGAAAAAAAGTATTCCTGATGATCTAGAGAAAAGGTAGCTACCTATAAGGCTTCTGTTTACAAAGTGGTGAGATCCCCAAGCCCTAACATATGAGATTTCCAAAACTAGGAGAAAGAACCTGGTTTAACAGTTAACGAAAGCCTACACTGGGCAATTTTACTTTTTTAATCAGTTCTAACTTCATCTTCAAAGCTCATGAATCAGATAAGAATTTCTACTTCATATGAGAGTCATCATACAACCTCATTAGTGCATCCGAGTAACAACACTCACTCATTCCTCTTATATGAAAGAGAGAACAGAAAGTCAAAATGAATAAGGTTGTCCAGAAAAGAGTAGTCATCTCATGATTGCTTTAAGTAATTTCAGTTACAAATAAAAATACCAGGAAAACAATGTATGGCTAAAATTACCTTCCCATTTATCACCATCAGAAACATTCTTCAGATCTAAATGTGGAATTTGGGGTCCACATGCTGCTTCCCCTTGAACACCAACACTTTGACCTCCTGGCACTTCTGATTCAGTGTTGGCATTCAAATCACATATCTTGCTACTAGAATCCTGTATTTTAAAATAAAGAATACATTTCACAACCACAAAGCTTTTCTCACTCAGTTTAAAAACAAGCAGCATACAACCTTTTTTGGTCTCCATCAGTCTACTGTGCCTATATACTCAGCTGTCCCACTCCCACCCTCTGAACTATATGCATATATACACCTGCAGTTTGATAATACGTACTACTAGAAGACAAAGTTTGGATCCCAAATTCAGGAAAGTGTTTTCATAACCAAGTTTCTTATGACTAAAAGTCATGACTTAACTGTAAAATATTTGGTAAAGAGGATCTATCCAAGAGTTAAAGGCCAGATATAATAATTGGTAGATTAAACCAGGTCAAAATTTTAAGAACCATAAGAAAAAATAACTTACCAGAATCAAGTGTGACAATGTATCACTGTCAAATGACACATATTCTTTCCTAAAAATACAAGTACAGTTATTAGTCTTTTACGAATAAATAGATGACTCTCACTGCATATTTCTTACCTAGATTTCTCTCTTCCCCATATACTCAGCATTTACAATGTCAGAGAAGAAAATGACAACTGGACATATGTCCATTCTTTGGAGCCCTATATCTGAAAATCACACACTACTGAAAAGATCCACAGAATTACTTCAGGTTTAGAAAAATTAAGTAACATCTGCCATCCTCCCACACAACCACCCCTCATAAGAAAACATTTTAAAAGGAAAATTAAATCTACAATAAATAGAAACCAAAATGGGTGAAGGTATAATGGAAAAGATTTTGTAAAGTAAATACTAGTTTTAATTGGATAGCTTTATTATCCCCCACTCTGGGACTTTTTTTTTTCCTTCCTTTTGAAGAAGACTTTTTTTAAAGGTATAGCTATGGTCCTATTTATTTTTTTAAGGTCCTGTATTTTCAATCTGATTGTGTTCTATCAAAATCAAAACAAGACTACTACTTCTAGACCTCTCCTTCCTCAAAACATAATGGTAACATGTAAAAAAAATTAAAATTTCAATTCACCTTTTATTCCCCTATAAAAATGAACCCCTATTTAGAACAAGTATTAGAGCAAGCTGTTACAAATGATCTCTACCTATCTGACCAGTCAACAGAGCATCTAATCTCTTAAAAGGTTAAAAGTTCTCCCCAAGATACGGTTATAATTTATAATGATACACAGAGATGTTTCTTCTACCCTGCCCTAACAGAGTGTACCCAGAAGACAGGTCTTGATCTAACTATTGCAAGTCATCTCCTCATATACATAATTACCTTATTCTTGGTGAGCATGAGAAATGACCTAAAATCCCTGGCAAGCTCAAAGGCAAGCTTCCTTTGATTAGAGTGGGAGCAAATGGCGGAATGAGCTACATTCTACCTTAAGACTACAAAAGACCCAATCACCTTAATTTGAGAAATATGAGTGTTAAACATGCAAAATGTAATCCATCTGACCAAGGAATTCTTTGGATCTAGAAACAAGTTTGCTAACCTATACACAAGTTGAAGAGGAAAGATCTTTTCCAAAAAGATTGAGTCCTCACTAAATGGATCCTTATTGTTCTACCAAATCCAGATGTCATCATTCTGGGGATGCCTGTTAATGCTGTTAATCTTATATCTTCAGCCCATAGCTCCAATACTCCCTGGGCTGGAAGAGGATCATTCCTGCCTCCTGAAAGGAAGCACAAGGAACTGCTGTAAGCAGGAAATCTGTGGACCTTCAGAGTATGGAGACACTCCAGAGACATGGCTCCAAAGAATTTACTTACCCTCAAAGTACAGGTTTCCTATTCACAACTAAGAGAGACAATGGCATTAACACAAGTTTACCCTTGCCAACAAGCTATCACCAAATCAATAATGCTGTCTGAGAATCCTCAGTATTTACAATCTAGTCTGTGTTCATTACAGATGTGTTTTGTATCAAAACATCTCTCCTAAAAAAGTTGTGATACGTTTCTTGGCAACATCTCAATGAATCAGGAAAAGGGTAACAAGACCAAAAGCAACTCAATGACTTAACACATTCTAGAAAGTTTCTGCTCAAAAGGACTGTACCTACCTATCAAGTATCTATGGAGACTACATATGGCTGAAATACTCATTGCCTCAAGTATCCTCCTCCCATTTTTGCTGGCCAAGCAAGTAAACAAGCACAAACTGCCTAAGACTGCACTACACTTGTACACACCAAGGAGGAGCTGGAAGGGGAATAAAACAATCCTGTACAAATGTGTTAAAACAAATATACTATTATCTTTCAGTCAGTTATCCACAGTTCTATGCCTATGAATTAACTTACTGAAAGGTGTATTCAGAGTATCAATAAATTTTTAATTGTTCTACAAATCAACTGAAAGTTTTAAGTGTCTCCAAAAAGGCTCTGTTCTTCCCTCTGAATATTTTCCAAGTTATAACTAATGTTTGTCTGAACCTGTAGCCCCTCTGAATATTTATGAATATTCTTTATGCTTACCATTAAAATAAGAAGTTGGTTTTCTAGATTATCAATAATGTTAATAGATTTATGTAAAAATTTCACCCCCAAATGCATAAAGGGCTTCAATTCTCAAAATGATCAATTCATTAGTAATGAGAGGAAATGCTTACCCCTCAAGACAGCCATCTTCACTGTCACCGTGGTCACTGCATGGCTCTAACAGTATACCTACAGGCTGACAAAAAGAATACCAGCACTGTATTAATGGAGCTCCCAAGACCCATATCTGAGAGGAAATTTCTTAGATTACAAGTTAGTCAAATGCCCCCTTTAAAAAAAAATTTTTTTTAATGTTTGATTATTTTTGAGAGAGAGAGAGAGAGAGAGTGTGTGTGTGTGAGTGGTGAAGGGGCAGAAAGAGAGGGAGACATAGAACCTGAAACAGGCCCCAGGCTCCGAACTGTCAGCACAGAGCCCAGTGCGGGGCTCAAACTCATAATGGCAAGATCATGACCTAGGCTTGAAGTCTGACTCTTAACCAACTGAGCCACCCAGGTGCTCTTAATTCTTTATAATAGTCTTTAGGTACTGGCATCTTTTTTTACAGAGAATAATTTATTTTTCTCAAAACTTGAGGGGTGTGTGTATGTGTGTGTGTGCGTGTAAAATGGAGATCCTGCATTCTCACTACACTATTAAGAAAGAGGTACTGCTGTTACTATCATGTTCCTTTCCCTTCCTTAGAATTCTTTCCTACAAAAAGGATAGCTTTATTATCCCACCTCCCAACTGCTGCTTCTCTTTCTTCCCAGCCACAAACATGTTACGTTGGTAACTTCCTAGCAGGTAACAGAGGAATCATTTGGCTTACCACACCCCTTTATCATATACATTTGAAATAACTATAAACCTCAGAAACACATAAGAACACTCCCCGTATTTTCTAATGAGTCTAAGGACACCATCCTATTCTTGTTCCTTCCCCGAACAGCTACTTACTGAGTCTAATACAAATATCCTGTGCATTACTACAAATTATGTAAACATTTCAGTGTTTTTGATAATTGCCTCAAATCAACATACGGTTGAATTCTTAAGAAACTACCACTTGTCCAGTTTTAATATAAAAGTTCATAATTATCTGGAAAAAAGCTAATTACTTTTCCCTTTTCCAACTAAGTATCTCTTTGAGGCCGAACTGTCTTCATGCACTTCAAACAAAAGAATATGTAGCAACAGAAGAATGCAGAAGCAGATATGAGAATCCAACTTTACATTTATTAGTCAAACAAGCATTAACAATATTTTTAAATATGTAAAATAATATCATTCCTCAAAGTAAAAAATGTTTTATGTAGCTTTTTATAAAGGAAAAAAAAGCAACTTTATTTATGGTAACTTGAGTTTAGAGTTTAATAAACATTTTTTAATTTTTCAATTTTAATTTTTAATGTGGTATATAATAATCAATATACCCCTGTAAACATAATCCTTCTAGAATGCTCAATAGCTTTTAAGAGTATCAAGAGATCCTGAGACTCAAACTGTGAGAACCAATGATCAGACTTCAGCAACCTCTCTGCTCTGGAATACAGCTTTACATTCTTAAATATGAAGGCATCTGGGCCCATGAAATAATCATTACCTAGACCCAATATTTAAAGTGAGCCTTGGTGGGGCACCTGTGTGGCTCAGTCAGTTAAGTGTCTGACACTTGGTTTCAGCTCAGGTCATGATCTCACAGTTTGTGGGTTCAAGCCCCACGTCATGCTCTGGAGCCTGCTTGGGATTCTCTGTCTCCCTCTGTCTCTACCCCTCCCCAACCCTGTCTCTTTCCCCAAAATAAACATTAAAAAAAATTAAAATAAAAAAAATAAGACTTGGTGTTTTACTCAAAAACTCAAATTCAAGTCCCAGCTCTATATCACCAACTCCAATTTAATGTACAATTGCTTATATACTCTGAAATAATTGAAACAAATATAAGGACTGACAGAATAACTCACATACTTTCTAGCCAGATACAGCCAAAATAATTCTTAAACAAATACTGGAAAGTAATAAAACAAACAAACAACAACAACAACACGGCAATTGGAGGCAACATAAAAGATGCAGTGACAAAAGATGAAAACTGATAGCCCAGCAGTGAAATTCAGAGTAAGAGTATATGGTTATGCTCTATAATATGCCCCAGGACAGAAAAATAAAAGCTATTAGAGTCAGGTTACAGTATGGCCAGACTTCAATTTAAAAGACACAGGAATATACAATTCTTTCTTGAGAAACTAAAATATGTTTTATCACGTGAAGAAATTGTACTTCCTCAGAATTCACTCTACATAAAATATTCATTCCTTTGTACGTGGGTAGAAAGAGCTTTTTTATTCTAAACTATTAGCAGGCAAAACAGCCCATTCTCTCCCCTTGTCCCTTCCCCCACAAACATCAGCATCCTCAAAAGGAGGTCTAACTCACTGTGGTCTCAATTAAGGTAAGCCAGAGAGCTCTGGTGGTGGTGGCAGCAGGGCAGTACTAGTGGGAGCAGCAGCTGCAGCATAATCATAACGCCAATGTTTGGGGGGCTGTCAGGGCTTACTGCCAGGAGCTAATTAAAGCCTGATGGCCATTTCCAGTAATTTCTCTGGCCTCCACCCATTCCTTATGCATCCATTAATGAAGCTTCCACACTGTTTAGTTCTGCATCTTCCCATCTCCACTTACCTAGTACTCTTCAAGCATGCTAGTTACTTCTTTCAAGTAAGCTAAATATCCCCATTCCACTCTGCACATTCCATTTGCTTAGTAAACTCTTACTAAACAGTGTATTATATATACTTCAGTAAGCCAAATTCTTCCGATGATTAAGGTGGTCAAAACTGGTAAGTCTCCATAGCAAAGGAAACCATCAATACAATGAAAAGGCAACCTACTGAATGGGAGAAAATAATGGCAAACAGTGTATCTGACAATAGGTTAATATCCAAAATGTATAAAGAACTCATACAACTCAATAGGAAAAAAACCCTAACAATCTAATTTAAAAACAGGCAGAGGATCTGAACACACCTTTGTCCAAAGATGACATATAGATGGTCAACAAGTACATGAAAAGGTACTCAACATCATCAATCGGTAAACACAAATCAAAACCACAATAAGACAGCACCTCACACTTAGCAGAATAGCTATTAGCAAAAAGACTAGAAATCACAAGTGGTAGCATGTGCTTGGCAAAGATGTGGAGAAAAGGGAAACATAGTGCACTGTTGATGAAAATGTAAACTGACCCAGCCACTACAGAAAGCTATATGGATGTTCCTCAAAAAATTAAAACTAGAACATATGATTATCAGCAATTCCGCTTTTGGATATTTACCCAAAGGAAACAAAAACACTAATTAAAAAAGATAACTGCACCATGTTCACTGTAGCATTATTTAGAATAGCCAAAACATGGAAACAATCTAAGTGTCTATCAATGGATGAATGGATAAAGAAAATGTGGTGTATATATTTACATATTTGGAGTATTACTTTGCCATAAAAAAAAGGAAATCCTGTCATTTGTCGCAACATCCGGATGGACCATGAGTGCGTTATGCTAAGTGAAATAAGTCAGAGAAAGACATATGTCATACGATCTCATTTATTTGTGACATATCTAAACAACACAACAAAAACAACCTCACAGATACAGAGAACAGATTAGTCACTGCCAGAGGTAGGTGTTGGGGGGTGGGCAAAATAGGTGAAAGTGTTCAAAAGGTACAAACTTCCAATTACAAAATAAATAAGTTACAGGGATATAATGTACAGCTTAGTGACTATATATTTAATTAACACTGTGTTGTATATGTGAATGTTGCTGAGAGTAGATCTTAGAAGCCTCATCACAAGAAATAAAGCTTTTTAACTGTGTGGTGATGGATGTTAACTAGACATGCTGTGATCACTTCATAATATATACAAATAAAGAATCATGTCGTACACTTGAAACATAGAATGTTCTATGTCAATTCTATTTCAATTTTTAAAAGTAAAGATTAAAAAAAAGCAAAACAAACATGTTATTGAGTGTTTCCTGGAAGAGGTTTTAAGTATTTCTGTAACTGTTAAGAAAAAACAAAAACAATCTGAGGAGATCTCATAATAGTATACGTCAAAGTGACAGTCGTCTATGTCTTGTGCTCTATCATCTAGCTCTGCGAGAGCTTCCCAAATACTTCTGGCCTCCACTTGTGAAAGGAGATTACATCTCAGTAATCGCTCATTGTTTTGAAGATATAAATAACTGTAAGCTTCTTAGGTATCAACAATAAAAGCCTGCTAATCTTGAAATGGATTGATTTATGGTAAGTTTACTGATAAGAACAAGTATTTTGATATAATCTCTGATCAAGATACTGATCAGTTTCAATGCCTCCAATATAGTCCAAATTCCTGTACAAACTATTGTACCTATTTGCAAATTTAATAGATCACTCTCCTATCAGTACAAAAATTCTAAATAATTACTATGAATCTAGTAGCACATTTAAAAAACCTACTAATTTGCAAAAGACAGATCTGATAAAAGACTGTTACTCAAAATAAATGAAGAACTCCTAAAACTCAACAGAAAACCCAATTAAAAAATGGGCTTGGGGTTCACAAGGGAAAAAAATGGGCAGAAGGCCTGAACTCATCAAGGATACAGATGACAACCATATGAAAAGATGCTCAACATCATTACATCATTCACTGCAAATTAAAAACAATGAAATACCACTATACACATATTAGAAATGCAAAAATCTGGAACACTGACAACACCAAATACTGGTGAAGTAGTAGAGCAAGAGGAAAACTTAAACATTACTGGCAGGAAAGCTAAACGGTACAGCCATTTTGGAAGACGGCTGGAGGTTTCTTATAAAACTTGTACCATATGACCTATCTATCGTACTGCTTAATATTTACCCAAAGGAACTAAGAAGTTATGTCTACACAAAAACAGATGTTAGTACCAGTGTCACTCCTAACTGCCAAAACTTGCAAGCAATGAAGATGTCCTTCAGTAGGTGAATGGATAAATTGTGGTATATTGCACCAATGGAATAATGATTAAGCACTAAAAAATGAGTTTGCAAGCCATGAAGCAAACGTCAAAGAACCTTAAATGCATATTACTAAGAAGCCAACATGAAAAGGCTACATAGGGGTGCCTGGGTGGCTCAGTCAGTTAAGCATCCAACTTCAGCTCAGGTCATGATCTCATGGTTCGTGAGTTCGAGCCCCACGTCGGGCTCTCTGCTGACAGCTCAGAGCCTGGAGCCTGCTTCAGATTCTGTGCCTCCCCCTCTCTCTGCCCCTCCCCTGCTCATGCTCTGTCTCTCTCTGTCTCAATAATAAATAAAACATTTAAAAAAATAAAAAATAAATAAATCTCTTTTTAAAAAGGCTACATACTGTACAATTCCAACTACATGATTCTGGAAAAGGCAAAACTATGCACACAATAAAAAGATCACTGGTTACAGGGGTGGTGGGAGAAATAAACAGAGCACAGAGGATTTTTAGGACAGTTTAAAAACCACAGTTATGTATATTATAACAAAATACATGTCGTTTGACATTAGTACAAACCTATGAAATCCACAACACCAAGAAACAACATTAAGGTAAACAAGGCTGAGAGTGATTATGATATGTCAAGGTAGGTTCATCCTTGGTAAAATATGTACCATTCAGGTGAGTGATGGTGATAAAGTGGGAGGCTGTGTGTGTGTTAGGGCAGGGAGCACAGGGGAAATTACCGATCTCCATCCCCATTTTGTTGTAAACCTAAAGCTGCTCTAAAAAAAAAGAAAAAAATGTTTTGGGGAAAAAAATAATTCTTGCATTGTTAAACACAGTAAATGATACACCAATTTCACTCAACACATTTACTTACGGGGCACCTGGCTAGCTCAGTCAGTAAAGTACATGACTCTTGATCCCAGGGTTTTAAATTCAAGCCCCACATTGGGTGTGGAGCCTACTTTAAACAACAACAAGAAAAATTTTTACTTAGTGGCCTAATGCCAGATGTTATTCATTTATTTATCACATATTCCACAAATACTTAATGAATACCTAGGTGTTTTAGATAATGGGGATGCAATAGTGAACAGATAAAAATCTCAATCCTCATAAAGGACTGAGGGTTTATAGTCTATGGTGGGTGACAGACAGTAAACTACTAATTTAAAAGATAAGTACAATAGTGATAACACTATCAAGGGTAAGGAGGAAAAGGACAGAAACTTGAGGAACTAGATGGGGGTGGGTCAATGGGAAGACCTGCTAATGCTAATACAGAGAGTGATGAAGAGATCTGGCCTTACAGAAAAGGTAAAACTGAGAAAAGATCTGCAGGATCAGAGGAAGAAGCAAACCATGGGACACCTGGGAAAAGAGCAATCCAGATGGAATCTTAAGACTGAGCTGTTGGGGCGCCTGGATGGCTCAGTCAGTTAAGCATCCAATTCTGGCTCAGGTCATGATCTCGTGGTTCATGAGTTCGAGCCCCATGTCAGGCTCTGTGCTCACAGCTCGGAGTCTGGACCCTGCTTCAGATTCTGTGTCTCCCTCTCTCTCTGCCCCTCCCCAGCTTGTACTCTGCTTCTCTCTCTCTATTCCAAAAATAAGTAAACATTAAAAAAAGAAAAAAGAAGGACAGCTATCAGTGTTTCTATAGTGCCTATTCCTATATTTTTATACCTAGATGGCAATGGAAGGTTCTGAGAAAAGAAAGGAAAGGAAAATTCTTTAATTTTCCTTTTAAAACAATCACTCTGGCTGCTGTGCTAATAAGAGACCACCAGAAGGAAAAGATGATTATCAGTTAGGAACACAATATTAATATATTAATCCAGGTGAAATGATGTTGATTTGATCTAATGGGTGGCAATGAAAATAGTAAAAAGTGGTCAGACTCCAGATAAACTTTGATGGTATTGCCAACAGGACTCTAAAGAACTGGATGTGCAGTAAAAGAAATCAAGGAAGACTCAAGGCCTTTGGCCTATGGATATGGAAGAAGAAATTGCGCTTTACTGAGATTTTAAAGACAAAAAGAAGAGCAGCCATGTTGACAAGATTTTAAGTTCAGTTTGGTGCCTCTAAAGCTTAAAATGCTTAAAAGATATTCAAGGGGAAATATTAAGTAGAATAACTCGATAAAGGATCAAATTCAAGAGAAAGGTCTCAACTAGAGATATTAATTTGGAAACTTTTACATATAGATAGTATTTCAAAATCATTAGACTAAATGAGATTACCAAGTGAGTGAATGAAAATAAGTAATCCAATAATTGGGCACCAGGCTGTTCCAAATTTCAAAGGTGCAGAACACGAAAAAACAATCAAAGAAACAGAGAAGCCAGTCAAGTAGAAAACAATAAAGAAGAGTGAGATATTCTGAAAGCCAAGGGGGAAAAACAAAAACAAAACAAAACAAAAAAACCTATCAAGGTAGTGGGAGTAATTAATTGCATCAAACTGTACTCTTAGGTCAATTAAATGTGCAAGAGACATGACTGGTAACTTGCAAAAGCACTTTCAGAAGAATGATGGGGCAAAAGGTTACCAGAAGTAGGTTTAAGAGAGAGTGGAAAGAGAAGACTTGAAGAAAACAGATAATTAATTCAAGTAATTTTATTATACGGGGAAGCAAAAAATAGGGGTTTAACTACAGTGGGGTGAAGAGTCAAAAGAGAATGATTTCCTACACATGGGAAAATAACATTTTACACTGATAGGAATGATCCAGTAGACAGGCAGAAACTGATAATAAGAAAAGGGCAAGGAGACAACTAAAGAAGCAATAACCATGAATAGATGAAAAGGGATTAATCTAATATACCAGTGGAAGTAAAAGCATTAATATACAAGTACACAAGTGGAATAAAAATAAAAGGAGCAATTTAACTTCAGTGAAATGTTTCCTAGTTTATAAAATAATTTTATACTGCTACTTCTTTGGATATTTATAATAATCCTCTAACAGAAGTATTACTCCCCACTTGTCTAAAGAAAAGCAAAGAGCAGATAAGGTAAAGGTAGGTAAGTTGGCCAAAGTCACACTGCTATTAAAAGGCAAAGTCAGAATACAAATCTCAGTCGACAGACTCTAAATTCTTTATCATACCTACACTTCAGTTCATGGTTTAGAATGAAAACATGCTGAAGAAAAATTTTCTTATCCATTAAGAATTTTATTTTACCACCTCACGCCAGTCAGAGTGGCTAAAATGAACAACTCAAGAGACTACAGATGCTGGCGAGGATGTGGAGAAACGGGTACCCTCCTACACTGTTGGTGGGAATGTAAACTGGTACAGCCGCTCTGGACAACAGTGTGGAGGTTCCTCAAAAAACTATCAGTAAAACTCCCCTATGACCCAGCAATAGCACTGCTGGGGATTTACCCAAGGGATACAGAAGTGCTGATGCATAGGG
>CM053572.1:27104647-27196858 GCA_028646485.1 Cryptoprocta ferox
TGTCCATCAACTGATGAATGGATTAGGAAGATGTGGTTCATCTATACAATGGAATACTACATGGCCATGAGAAAGAATGAAATCTGGCCATTTGTAGCAACGTGGATGGACCTCGAGGGTGTCATGCTAAGCGAACTAAGTCAGGCGGAGAAGGACAGATACCATATGTTTGCACTCATAGGTCTAACAGGAGAAACCCAACAGAGGACCATGGGGAGGGGAAGGAGGAAAAGAGTTAGGGAGAGGGAGGGAGACAAAACACGAGAGACTCTCGAATACTGAAAACAAACTGAGGGGGGAAGGGGAAGGGGGAAAGGTAATGGGGGGTGATGGTCTTAGTGGAGGTCATTTGTGGGGAAGAGCACTGGGTGTTATATGGAAACCAATCTGACAATAAACTATAAGGTTTAAAAAAAAAAGAATCTTATTTTAAAGTGTTATCAAAATTAAACTTTGAAATATGTCTTAGAAAGATACTGCTTTGTGTGTGTATGTATATATGTATATACATATATTGTTTTTTTTTTAAGTAGGCTTCACGCCCAGCACAGAGCCCGAAGCTGGGCTTGAACTCACAACTCTGAGACCAAGACCTGAGCTGAGATCAAGAGTCAGACACTTAACAGACTGAATCACCAGGCACCCCGATTTGTATACTTATTGATGTTATTTTAAAAGCAATGGTACCACTGACAATTATGACACTGAAAACAATTTAGTTACTTTTAAAGTATCATGGGTTTTCTCTATGAAAAGATCCCATGTTCTTCAGAAACAAATTGGGAAACAGAAAAAAAAACCTAAAAAAAAAAATTCAACCATAATACTACCAACCACCTCAACTAACAATGTAATTTATTTCCAGAAAAATATTTTTAAATATTTTATATCTACTTCTCTACCCAATGATGGTCCCTGATCTTTACTGATAAGAGTTTATGTTCTTTGGACATATAATGAAGAAAAACATGTGTGTCAGCAATAATGAACTATGGCTTCTGGTATGAAAGAAATACATGAACCAATCAGACTTGCAGGTCTAGCACACGTAAACCAAAGATTTTTTATTCTTTCCATGTCTTACCTGGTTATTTTCTTCATCCTCAAATACAAAATCTTGCTGTATAACTTCACTGTCTAAATTAGTACTCGCCACAGGTTCTGAACAATCTCTGTTACTTTCACTGGCATTAATATTATCATCAGCAATATCAACCCTAGTAATGAAGATTAAAAAATCACATCAGGCCAAATGTTGAATATGTAAAATATGTAATGCCTTTAAAATAAATAAATAATGATATAAAACTTTCGCTTGTTAAACAAAATGTGTCCTTTTCATAAAACTCCACACTTTCTTCATTTTGCCAAATTAGATTATTAAATACACAAAGTTTATTTTTGTCTCTCCAGGGAATTTTGTGAGAAAACTACCTTATGTGTTATTTCCTTTGAAAATTATCAAAAACAAATGAATGGCTGAAAGAATAATTTATATGCCAAAATAATTTTCCTTATAAATGCACTTTCAATCATAATCATGTTTCAATTAAAATACAAGTCTAGCACTAGACACTAAACACTACAGTGTTCAACACTTTATCAAGTACAACAGTAGTTTTCTACTACAGATTTTTCATGTTACATAATTTATTCAGAATATGTAAAATACTGCAGTAGGCTTTTGTTTACAAAGACAATACCACTATCAATGATGGAACAGGAGTTATTTCCCCAGAGATAAAAATATGAATATTGTCTGAGCATGGGCATAGGTTTTCAGGATTTCTAGCTAAACTAAAAATAAATGCCAAGGAATCTACTCATATTAATTATAACCTTTGGAACACTTTCCTACTATTTCCAACTTTTAATTACTGCTGTTTTCATATACTGTTTTCCTTCATATTCAGCCCAATACTCTTTACAGATCAATCCAGTTTTGTCAGTTCCAATCATGCCTTCAAAGCACCACAAATCAGGGCTATAAAGCTCCACAGTCTGGCGATGCCATCTATTCAGACTACATAGCACACCTCCAAGTTGTAAAATATGGTATTCTTAGAATAAACATATTGCAATCCTTGGTTTTCATATCTTTTTCTTTTTTCGGTTTCACTTCATATTTAATAGCTATTCTAGAGCACTACACTACTTGGCCTTTTAAAAATCTAATTAAAAAAAAAAAAAAAAGAAACACTCTACCCAAATTTTTTTAACCTCCTATGAATACTCCAAATTTGGGTACATCTTTCTCATTTGTCCTCCAAATAAAAACTGATAAATAAAAACTATGAAATCATTGCATTATGGTCTCAGAAAAGGCACCTATATATCCCTCAAGTGAGGGCTGAGGTAACAGGAAAGGAGATGAGGCCTTACATCCATTTAAAAGTAACAAGTCCGATGAAAAGCAGAATAACATCACACATCACACAGCACAGACAACACACAAAATTCAACTATTAACAACTAACCTAAAAAAAAGTATGCACGGAGGTCAACAGGGTAGTAGCTTGTGACAGGGGATAAAATTGAAATAGCAAAGGATGATCCTGCTCACCATGTCACTCAATGACTACACAATGAGCGCAGTCAATACGCCGTCCCTGTACCTCGCTGTCTAGATCCCTTCATGTCTCTCATGGTGAGACCACGTGTTACACAGAGTAGGGTCTGTAAGTTTTCAGTTATTTTTCATACAACATAGTCCCTAAAGCTAAGCTCACTACTTCATCTGGTATTCAGGGAGGAAAACCTGGCAGTATTGGACTTAATGTCTACTACCTTAATGGAAAATTTAGATTTTCAAAATTAAGTGTATATAATTTATATATAAGTATATACAAAGTCACTTTCCACACATACTTTCAGAAATCCCCAAGATCCCATATTTAAGTAAACTATGGTTTTTAAAAGATAATCAAACAATTTTATAAAACTCAATAAATAATAAAATGTTGTAAAAGTTTCTTACTGGTTATTAGATCCTGCCCCATCACAATTAATACTTTCTGCTTCATTATTACACACCAGACTCTGCTGTTGTAAATTCTTAAGATCATGATCTATGCTGCTCTGCAGATCAAAAAGATGCTGTTCCACAGCTGCTCTAATTGTTCTTTCTAAAATGCTACAAAGCAGAACACATTTTGTGAGAAGCAATCACTGTAACTGGGCATTTTGGCCACATAAACATTAAAACCAATGACTAGTCAAACAAATTATCAGGGTACTGAAATGCATAAGCTAGTGTATAAAAAGAAACATATAAAAGGAATACATGATGCTGGGTTAAATTTTTAAAAGAAATTTGCTCAAATAAATACTATACAAATCAATCATACTATCACTATTACTAACAAGGTGGGAAGGATCACCTGTCCCAGTAATTCACTCCTTGCTACTATATAGCAAACCATTTAAATAGACTTTTCAAAGCTATACTTATTATGAAGCAAAGTAATTTGTCAATACTCAGCTAAATCAAAGAAACTTTAAGGGCCTGTCCATATTTTTTATGTGAAGTCTACTTCTTAAAGAGACCTACTGACATTTCTCAATCATTTCAGAAGATCAAAAAAATCATCTGAAGAAAGTTCAATATTTTATGTATTAGGTAATGCATTCCTTCCTTATTTGTTCCTACTGCAGTACAAAAAATATTTACAAGGTTTCACTAACTTGTGTATAATCCTTCCTCTAAAGTAAGCATAATAAATGATGTCTACAGTTTAGTAATATTTTAAAATTAAAAACAGCATTGTCATCTGTAAGTATATTACTTACTCAGCAGAGGCGGGTAAGATGCTGATGGGAGATAAATGGGCACTGTAATCAAAAAAAGAAAAAAGTATAAAACTTTTCAGTATTAACTTCAAGAAGTGTTGAAAACTGCCACATTTACACTATCTTGACACAACCTCCTAGGAGAGCATCCATTAAATTATATGTTCAACTCTGGCACAATGTGATGCTAGTTTTCTAAAGAATTTATTTTTCACACAAAAACTAAATATACATACCCATGTGTGTAGGGAACTACTTCATTTGGTGCTCACGTCAAGAAATACCCACCTATTCCAAGGCTGAAGGGGAAAAAAACTGGACTGTTAGCCCAACAAAAGCACCTCATCTAGAATAGGAGGAAGGCATCAGTGCTCACTCTGTACTCCTTGCCAGCAGTAACAGCATATGCTACTGCTCAAGTTACAAAAAAAAAAGGCAAAATGGATACTAAAATCAGATACTTCATTTGCTGTGTCAGTAGCAGACCTTGCTCAGCAAATACTGCACCAGAGTATCTACTGATACTTATAAAAATAGACATAATAACCCCATTTTTACCACAGTTAAAGGTTGAACTGAGACCCACAATGATATGCGGACACCACTAAAATGTTTAAAATTAAAATTAAGTGTTGGTAAAGATGTGAAGCAACTAGAACTTTATATACTACTGGTGGAAATGTAAAATGTTCCAACCACTTTGGAAGCCAGTTTGGCACTTTTTTTTTTAATGTTTATTTATTTTTGAGAGAGAGAAACAGAGAGACAGAGAGACAGAGACAGACAGAACGCCAGCCTGGGAGTGGCTGAGAGATGGAGACCTATAATCCAAAGCAGGTTCTGGGCTCTGAGCTGTCAAGCACAGACCCCAACGTGGGGCTCAAACTCATGGACGTGAGATCATGACTTGAGCCAAAGTCGGACACTTAACCGACTGGACCACCCAGGCACCCCAGTTTGGCCCTTTCTTATAAAACTTACCAAATGGGGAAAAAAAGGACAGGGGCACACGTGGCTGGCTCAAGTTGGTAGAGCTAGGAACTCTTGTTTTGGGGACATGAGTTCCAGCCCTATGTGGGTGTGGAGATTATATTCAAAAATAAAATTCTGGGGAGCCTGGGTGGCTCAGTCGGTTGAGCGTACGACCTTAGCTCAGGTCATGATCTCATGGTTCGTGGGTTCGAGCCCTGCGTCGGGCTCTGTGCTGATCACTAGCTCAGAGCCTGGAGCCTGCTTCAGATTTTGTGTCTCTTTCTCTCTCTGCCCCTCCCCTGTTCACACTCTGTCTCTGTCTCTCAAAAATAAATTTTAAAAAAAATCTTAAAAAAAAAAAAACCAACTTACCAAATGAGCCAACAATTGCACCCCTGGATTTACTCAAGGGAAGTGAAAGTATACTTCCATAGGAATCCTTGCACAAGCATAGCAGCTTTATTCAGAATAGCCAAACAAAGGTATCAACCCAAACATGAATGGAGAAATAAATTGTAGGACATCCCTACAATGGAATACACTCAGTTTTTTTTTTTTTTTTAATAAAAGGCACAAACAACTGAAACATGCCAACACCATGAATCTCAAAATTATGCCAAGCAAAGATGCCAGACACAAAAGAGTACATGAGATTCAATTTACATGAAATTCTAAAACAGGCAAAACTAATCTGTACAGTGGGGCATCCTGGGTGGCTCGGTCAGTTAAGTATCCAACATTAGCTCAGGTCATTATCTCTCGTAAGTTCAAGCCCCACATCGGGCTCTGTGCTGACAGCTCAGAGCCTGGAGCCTGCTTCAGATTCTGTATCCTCTCTCTCTCTCTCTCTCTCTCTCTCTCTCTCTCTGCCCTTCCCCTACTCGCAACTCTGTCTCTCTCTAAAATAAACATTAAACAAAATATTTTTCTGGTATTTTGCTATAATGATTTGTTTATATTTTTCATTTCATTTATAGGTTGCCTATTTAATTAATTTATAATTAAAATAAAGTTAAATCTTTAAATGGTCTGATCGGTTATATTTTCCTCAGTAATACTTGCAATTTCTAAGCTTACATATATTACATATTTACATAATTAGAAGTATTTTGTTTTTAATACAATCCACTGATAGTCAAATGGTGTGAAGAAAATGTATAAATCCAACATCCTTCCCTTCTCCATTTAATTTGTGATTTCTGGTAAGCTTTTGCTTTACTGTACACCAAAATCTCAACAGGTTCTAATTCTCAACTACTTAGTCCATCAGTCTGTTACTAAAGTCTAATATCATGTTTTAATTTTTGTGAGAGTTTATATCCCCTTTCTGTTCTTTGCCATAGTTAAACAACTATTGCTCAGAATTCTCTCACCTTTTCCCAACAGATTAAATTATTAAAATGCTAGCAGATAAAAAGATATAAAAAAACTAGAAATGCAAATCTAAAGATTAAGATAAAATTAATATATATAAATAAATTATATATAAGTTTAAAAATAGCATGTTTTTATAATTACATACACACAGGCTAGTAAAGATTAAGCCAGAATGTGGAGTCTTTCTTATGACTTTTAAAACAAGGATTTGATCCATGGACCACCTATATCACACTGTCCTGGGGTGACAGTGCTATTTTATTGGGAGATCTAGACCCCATCCAGACCTCAAAAACAAGAAAGCAAAAATGAGTAACACAGCACTGGCACAAGAAAAAAACGAACAGAAAAGAAATGTACCCACGTATACACACTTGATTAAAAACAAAGGTAGCACTACAGAAAGCATGGAAAATGCAGTCTTTCCAAAAAGGAGTACTGGGACAATTTGTTAAACCATATTGAAAAAAATAAGTTGACCCCATCTCACACACCAAGGACAATATTATCAGTTCCATGTTGTTTATACACCTAAACATGAAATGTGAAATGATACAGTTCTTAAAAGATAATATAGGAATGTTAACTATACTGGAATTAAAATTTAACACTTAATAAAAAAATAAAAATACAAATGTGTTAAGATATGGTAAAAAAGATCATATAGAAATATATATTTAGAAATAGATTTCTTAAACAAAACCCAAAAAGCATTAACCACAAAGAGAAAAGAACAGTAAACTTGGCTGAAATTAGAAATCATTCTTTGGAAGACACAATATGAGAAGGAAAAGGCACAACATAAAATAAAGAAAATATATGTACAATACGTATTTTTAAAGGGCTCCTACAATTCAACAAGAAAAAAAACAGTAGAAAAGCAAGAAACAGAACTAAACAGCTACTTCACAAAAGAATGAACTGACAATATACACATGAAAAGGGGATGAACCTATTAAAATGACAAGAAAATAGTATTATATATTCTCCAAAAGAGTTAATACCAAGTGTTGGCAAGGATGAGAAACACTGGAAATGCTCATACACTGTTGGTAATGGTGTAAATTGGGGCAAGCACTTTGGAAAACAATTTGGTAATATTTACAAAAGCTAAAAGTCAAATTTATGTCTTATATACATGCATACGTGCACCAGAAGATGTGTACAAGAATGTACACAACAGGGGCACCCGGGTGGCTTAGCCAAAGCGTCAACTTCGGCTCAGTTCATGATCTCATAGTTCATGAGTCTGAGTCCTCCATCGGGCTCTCTGCTGTCCTCACAGAGCCCGCTTTGGATCTTCTATCCCTCTCTCTCTGCCCCTCTCTCACTTGTGCTTTCTCTCTCTCTCTCAAAAAATAAATTTAAAAGAAAAAAAATGTACACAACAAAAGTAAATAATCAACAAGAAAAAACAATCCAATGGTCTGCCAATATTAAATTGCATCACTGATGTGTTATCTTATGATGGAATACTTTACAGCAAAAAATTGAACCCCAAGGACATACAACATGGACAAATCTCACATACAATGTTTAGTGAAAGAAGTTGAATCAAAAATATATACAGTGAGATTTAATTTTCATAAAGCTACAAAACAGTGAGTACCATAAAAGTTAGCATAGTGGTTACCTTTTAGTGGGGAGATCAGGACTGTGAGACCTACAGGGGGGCTATCAGGGTTTATTCTACATAAGGGTGGTGGTATAGGATTTCTGTGTGTATGATTTATTTCTCAAATTTTTTTTAAGTTTTTAAAAAACAGATTTCTGGGGCCCTCCCCAAACCTCCAAGGTAGGGCCCAAAAGTCTACCTTTTTTTTTTTTTAATGTTTATTTTCAGAGACAAAGAGACAGAGCGCAAGCAGGGGACGGGTAGAGAGAGGAGGAGACACAGAATCTGAAACAGGCTCCAGGCTCTAAGCTGTCAGCACAGACCCTGATACGCAGCTCAAACCCACAAACCGTGAGATCATGACCTGAGCTGAAGTTGGAGGTTTAACCAAATGAGCCACTCAGGAGCCCCCCACCCCAAGGTCTACAATTTTTATAAACACCAGTGACAAGTCTTACCCATATTAGAAGTTAAAGTTGGTAGATTTCTAGCTTCCAAAATGACTAATCTTTAATACAATTTCCCAGTTATCCAAAAGAGCCAAAAACAAAGCAACAGCACTAATGGTCTTATATTGGATAGACAGAGTTGATCTTGTGTTTCCTATCCCTTTTAAATGATACTGGGATTAAATTACAAATACATATAGATATACATATCTACATACATATGTAGATATATGTATACCTATATGTAGTGATCAATAAGCTAGATTATTAGTGCAAAGGTTCTTTAGCCCTAAAGAGATGCAGGGACAATCAAACAGCTGCTTTCAACAGACCCTCTCCCTACTCCAAAAAGCCTTAGTAAATATATCAAATAGATTTTATACTTTATAAGTCAGATTGTCACTCACAAGACTATAGAAGTGGCCTTGTAAAGGACAAAGGAATGATTTAGTTTTCAGACTTCAAAGAATTTAATTATTATTTTCAGACTTAGCCAATTTTTTCGGGTAGGAAGCACTTATGCACAAACCACAGCTAGCACACATCTATGGCTGTAAAAAGGATTATCAATACAGTTATGTCATCTGTTAACAGCAACAAAATAGCATCATTATCACAGGATGTGAGTTCTGATTAATAAAGACACAGAAAAGTAACTGCTCACAAATTTAAGGTCAATTATTTAGGACATATGGACAGATGTCACAAAACCCACCTGATGGGGAATTTCACTAACACCCAAAGAAGAACAGACTAAAAGAATCAACAATAAATTACAAGAGTCATACATATTTTTAAAGTCCTTAGTCAAGTATAAAAAAAGAATACAATCATTCTCTGACCTTTTCCTCCCTTTCTGTTAACTCTATTTTTAAATCTGCCTACAATCATGTAATCTTCTTGAAAATATTACATAAAATCAATCTTGCAGCCATCATCCCAATTACAGGTTTCTTGTAATTCAAATACATTGATCATAGGGAACTACTATTAATTTCCCAATTACAAATATTTAATGTTATAAATAAGACTTCAATAAAAGTACTGAAGCTCTGCTTCAATGAAATCCGATAAGGATAATTTTACCTGTACAACAGAGCTCTGCAAGCCATTCTGAGCCCATGGCATCTCCCAACAAAAACATCAGGTAAAGAGACTTCAAACACCATAAAGGATGGTGATGGGCTTATAAAAACTGCTGAGCAATTATCAGAGCTGCAGTCTAAACGGAAGCAGGCTGCAACATGAGGTCACTACTGACCAGGAGAGACCTAATCAAGAGTCCACAAATTTCTTTCCAAGTCTGTGCAATTTTGCAGGATAAAGGGAAAAAGGGACAAAATTTTGAATCTGGGTAGAACTCCTGTAGAAATGCTTAAGCCTAATCCAACGGAAAGCAGAAAAATCAATCTGTGTTAGTTATATTACCCTATCCAAAGATACAAGTTATGACAAATATGAAACTGATAAAAGATACACAAAAAGTACAATATTACTACTGTTCATTTATTATCCATATTCAGAAAAGCATTAGTGGTTAATTTTCCAAATCTAAAATTACAGTGATTTCTATACAATTTCTATACTCCAAAATTATAATTTAAAAGTGTTTTCAAAGAGTAAATATATATATTAAAACAAAACAAAAATCATATATCCCTTCCAAGCCAAAAGCAAAAGCCTTTCTTCATTCTCCCTATCAACTTGGGAATACCCTGTAACTATGGTAAGAATAAAGTAAAAGACTTTCTACTATTAGAAGATCAGTAAGTTATAGTAACTACAAGTCTTTAAAACATTAAATGCATCGTTTATAGGGCAAAGGGAGGGAGAAGAGAACCTGTCAATATCTACTGTGCTCTGGCACTTTAAAACAACTTTTTCTTTAATAAAACTTTCTTAAGACCCAAAGCATAAATTCTACTTTTCATCACCCAACATTTCTGATACTTCCACCAAAGTACAGTTTCACTGAGCCAAAATCAAAAGCCAGACACTTAAACCAGACTGAGCCACTCAGGTGCCCCACGTTTTCCTCCTAAGTGGAAACTAGCTAGTGAAAACGTAGTGGACTGCCAACCAAATATTTTGCAAACTACCAAATTCAATGGATGAAAGAAAAGGGAAATGTTAAAGACTACCTTTCTGAATCACCTGTAGTCAGTCAACTGAGGGCCCATTTCCTCAACAATAGGCATCTAGAGAATTAAGTTGTAGAGACTAATCTCAAAACCCTAACCTCAGAGCTCTTCCTCAATCAGTGCACTCTTTATCCTGCATTGCACCAAAAAGAACAAACCATCAGAAACCAATGAAATCACAAAAATGAAGCCCTAGCACCAAGAGCCCATAAAAAGATACTGAAATTTTCATTTCTGAATTCCAACTTTTACCAAGGCAAAGCACAACTATAAATGAACTTTATAAAAAGGCTAATTAACTTTTTTTTAATATTGGTTTTTACTTTTCTTTCTTTTTTTTTTTTTTTAGCGACAGAGAGAGAGAGAGAGAGAGAGAGAGAGAGAGAGAGAGAAAGAGCTAGCTCAAGTGGGGCAGGGGTAGAGGGAGAAGGAGAGAGACTCTCATGCAGGCTCCACACCCAGAGCACAGTTTGATGTGGGACTCAATCTCACAACTGTAAGATCACGAACTGAGCCTAAAAGAAGAGTCGGACACTCAAATGACTGAGCCACCCATGCTCCCGTGCCAATTAACTTTTTGATGTATAGTTCTGTAAACACTGAAATTTACCTAAGGGCACGTGGGTGGCTTAATTGGTTAAGCATTCAACTTTGGCTCAGGTCATCATCTTACAGTTTGTGGGTTCCACACCGGCGACAGGTTCCGCGCCGACAGGGTGAACCTGCTTCAGATTCTTTGTCTCCCTCTCTCTCTCTGCCCCTCCCTGACTTATGCTCTCTTGCTCTCAAAAATAAATATATTTAACATTTTTTAATAAAAATTAAAAAAATAAAATTTACCTAAATCTCAAGCCTAGGTAAAAGATTTTGAGGCAAAAAAAAAAAAAGAAAAGAAAAGATCATTCAGAACTCTCCTCTCTTTAAATCTGTTCAAGGTAAAGATTCCCCTAAAATTTGTACATTTAAACAACAAAGCCAAGTAACAGATAAGTATGTGCACAGAGAGCAACAATTCTTTATCTACAGACACAAGGAACTTTGAAAAGGATCTTGATATTTCCAAGGAGCTCATGGATAAAACTAAGACTCAGAAGCAACCTTTTTTTTTTTTTTTTTTTTTTTGCGTATCCTAAGCTATATATACCGCAACCCCAGCATTTTTTCCACTCTGAAGTCAGTTCAAATCATCACAAAATAGGACTAAGAGCAAACAATATACAAAACTAACAGATGCATAAACAGATCGATCAGTACAACTCCTACACAAATACTTAATTAAACCACTGGTTCTCAAAGGGTGATCTGTGAATGAAAAGACCAAAACTATTTTCATAATATTTGCCTTTTTCCACTGTGGTGACATTGCATGAGGAAGCAGAATCAATGGTAGAAAAAAAATGCTTGGAGTCCCAGCATAAATCCAGGCAAGTGGTACCAAACCATACCATGGCCACTGCATTCTTCACTACCCCTCACTTGCGTTTTTTTAAAAAGGGGACCAGTCCTTGATGAAGTAGCAGTAAAAATTATTAATTTTATCTTATCTCTGAGTATACTTCATTTTAGTACTCAGTATGACAAAAATGAGAAGTACACACAAAACACTTCTGAGGCATATGTTTGTCTCGTTTGAGTTGACAGCTGAACTTTTATCATGGAACACCATTTTCACTGGAAAGATAGGCTGACAAATCATGGTTATTCCAAACGGAATATCTAGCAGACATTTTCTCAAAAATGAGCAAGATTGCAACTTTAAGAAAAACAAGTGACAATACTGATAAAATGTGAGTTTCCAAGCAAACATTTGAATTTTTGGAAAACCCGTATCTTCATAAACTCAATAATGTCCCAGTACTTAAAAGATGTTTTTGATACAATCAGTGGTGTTATTAAAGAATGTGAACTGGGGGTGCCTGGGTGGCTCAATCAGTTGAGCATCCGACTCTTGATTTCAGCTCAGGTTACTATCAGGTCATGGGATCAAGCTCTGCATCGGGGACCCATGCTAAACATGGAGCCTGCTTAAGATTCTCCCTTGAGGCACTTGGGTGGCCCAGTCTATTGGGCATCAGACTATGGATCGGGTCACGATCTCATGGTTCCTGAGTTTGAGCCTGGCATCAGGCTCGCTGTCAATGCAGAGCCCGCTTCAGATCCTCTGTCCCCTCTGTTTCTGCCCCTCCCCCACTCATGTTTGCTTTCTTAAAAATAAATATATAAAAAAGGATTCTCTTTCTCTCTCTGCCCTTTTCCCCCACTCATGTGCACGCTCTCTAAAAATTAAAAATAAATTATTACATTAACATGTAATAGATTTATTGCTACATTAAATTTGAGGCACCTGGGTGGCCTACTGGGTTAAGGGTCTGACTCAATTTCAGCTCAGGTCATGATATCAAGATTCATGAGCTCGAGCCCCGGTCGGGCTCTGTGCTAACAGTGCA
This sequence comes from Cryptoprocta ferox, assembly GCA_028646485.1. Classification (NCBI taxonomy): domain Eukaryota; kingdom Metazoa; phylum Chordata; class Mammalia; order Carnivora; family Eupleridae; genus Cryptoprocta; species Cryptoprocta ferox. Next base: position 27,117,438 of record CM053572.1, read on the forward strand.
GATCTTGCTTGGAATTCTCTCTCTCCATCTCTCTCTGCCCCTCCTCTGTTCTCTCTCTCTCAGAATAAATACATTAACATTAAAAAAAACTTAATTCTCAATTTTAATTCCTAATATAGTAAATACCAATAGCTATAACCCACAGAAACAAAAGTTCTTTGCGTTCTAAATAGATTTTAAGTGTGTAAGGGAGGTCATAAGACCAAAAAGTTTGAGAACGGCTGACTTTTAAAACTAATAAAAGAGGTTCAATTTATCAATAAAAAAACTGTTAGGTCATAACATAGCTGTATTACAGCTACAAATACAAGCATCTTCCAAACTACAACCCAACGAAGAAACACTTCCAGTGGCTTAAATATGTTTTAATTTGTAACATGCTAAATGCCTACAAGTATAACCAACATTTAAAAAGGTCTTTGTAGTCATCAATAATTTTTAAGAATTTAACACTTGAAAACAAAAAATTTAATAACTGCTTTTTAAAATCATCATTAAATGTTTTCCCTGGGTGCTTAGGTGGCTCAGTTGGCTAAGCTACCGACTTGGGCTTAGGTCATGATCTCCCAGCCTGTGAATTTGAGCCCCGTGTTGGGCTCTGTCCTGGCAGCTCGGAGCCTGGAGCCTGCTTCAGATTCTGTGGCTCCCTCTCTCTGCCCCTCCCCTGCTCTGTATCTTTCTCTCTCAAAAATAAATAAACATTTTTTAATTTAAATAAATAAACATTAAATAACTTTAAAATATTTTCTTTCCCACAGCTACTTCTGAAGAGAAAGAGTAGCTACTAATACTCCAGTAAATGTTTATGAACTACCTCACAGAAAAATTCAAAAGGACGGAACATTAAAAGTTACCAAAAGTTCAATCTCCAGTTTCATGCAGTATAGTATCCACTAATTTCCTAAAATGAATTTATTAAAGCTCCCTATATTCTAGGGCTTTGCACTCTAGGGATATCTCTCCCCTGTTTTTCTTTCATCCATGGTGTATAATCAAAGAATGTATTTTTTATCTTCATGCAATCAATCAGACAAACTACAAAAAAGGCTAATATGCAAATATTAACTGAAATTTTTAACATCACTAAATCTCAAAGCTGACTCTGGCAGAGACACCTGTTTTGCTTCTAATAGCCCTATCCCTTTCTTTTGGTAAACAGCCGCATTTTTCTGTGGCAAACTAGCTCCTCTTCCTATCCAATGGTCTTGGTAGATACATAAATTACAATGATCAGTTCTACCCTGGCCAGGTGGTTGGAAAGTCGATGCAATTTAGGCCAGACCCTCTCCCCTGCTACCCCACAGGAATCTGATCTTGAGCAGAATGACAGACAGAAAGACAACTGAAATTCTCAAAGTAACAGCACATGCTAGAGATTCTTCCATAACCCTGCTACTAAATTCTCCAGGGCTTCCAGTGTTATCTCTGCTTTTCCTTCTGACTCTGAGACCTATCTGGCATTCTTCTAACAAATTGTCTTTTTTCTTTCTTTAACCAAGGTCCACTTCTGTAATGTGTGTTTAAGGAATCCTGACCACCTATCCTCCATTCTATCTAAAAATTACCTGGTTAGAAGGAAGGAGAATTGTCTACAAAACTGGAAAGATGATCAAAATGAAGAAACTGTCAGTACTAAGTATTTGAATAATATTAACTTTGCTACTAATTAAATAAAAAGACCTAACAAATTTACCTCATTAAATCAATGTTATCCACAAGAAATTTCTGCAGTGACAGATGTTCTGTATCTGTACTATCTGATGGTCACTTACATGGCTACTGAGCACTTGAACTATGGCTAGTACAACTGGGAAAGTGATTTTTTAACTTTATTTAATTTTTACTGATTCAACTTTAAACTTAAATAGCCACATGTAGCTAGTGGCCACTGTACTGGAAAGCATAACTCTAACTTAAAATAAAGAACATCATGGGGCGCCTGGGTGGCTCAGTCGGTTAAGCGTCCAACTTCGGCTCAGGTCATGATCTCACGGTTCGCGGGTTCGAGCCCTGCGTCAGGCTCTGTGCTGACAGCTAGCTCAGAGCCTGAAGCCTGTTTTCAGATTCTGTGTCTCCCTCTCTCTCTGACCTTCCCCTGCTCACGCTGTCTGTCTGTCTGTCTGTCTCTCTCTCTCTCTCTCAAAAATCAATAAAAACATTAAAAAATTTAAAAAAAAAGAACATCCATTTATTTATTTTTTTTAATGTTTATTTTTGAGAGGGGGAGAGGCAGAGAGAAAGGGGGGAACAGAGGATCTGAAGTAGTCTCTGCACTGACAGCAGAGAGCCCGATGCAGGGCTTCGCCTCACAAACCACGAGATCATGACCTGAGCTGAAGTTGGACACTTAACCAACTGAACCACCCAGGTGCCCCAAGAACACCCATCTGTCTACTGTGTTTAGGCCCTGGAGAAAATACTGCTAATGGCAATACAAATCAGGCTGTCTTTTAAGCACTCTGGAAATACTTATAAAAAGCCAAAGAAAAGGTCACTAGTTGAGCCAAAAAATGTATACAAACAGTTCAGAAGAAGGAAAAAGGGGCCTAAGAACCTAAAAAGTTGATCAGTAGCAGTTTAATACAAACAATCTAGCCAAAATAATACAAAATTTCCAGAAAAAAAAGGCACTAAATATACAATTAAGATATAGGTAAATATCTCAGATATTGTTTAAAAATATCTTAATATAATTATAGTTAAGAGCCCTACCCCGAATAAACTAGAAGGGTTTGTAAAGATAGAATAGCTTTGATTTAACAATGTTAAGTCAAAGGCAAAAAAGTGAACATGTTAATATACCATAATTACAATCACGTTTGAAGAAATTATATATAATACACAAAGATCTAGAAGGCCACAAAGAAATCTGATAGTTGTATTTGGCAGTATGTATCTTAAATTGCTTTATAATTTATCTACATGACAATGGATAGTTTATCCCTTAGATATTATTTTTAAATGATATTTTGCCTTCTATAGCTTTTAAATAATTTCCTCTGCTTTTTAACCATCATTCTATTTAACATAGATTTAATGAAAAATATCTAGTGATCTAAAAAAAAAAAAAAAAAAACCCAAAAAAATAAAATCTAGTGATCTAAACATATTGCTGTTCCCCTAATTAAAAAAGGGGGTTAATAAGGGTTAGTAATCATGGAATTTTACAGAGAACTAGCACAGAATTTAGCAATACTAAATTGCTATGGAGTTTTTCAAGTCTCTACAGCTTACTAAACGGTGTGTCCAGTGGCCCAAGCTATGCATTAAGACAGTGACTGTATCCTACCACATTTACCAAGTTAATATAGTATGCCATGTAAATAATATCACATCATACCTGAAAAAAGACTGGAAAGCACTATCTTAATGCATCACAGAGTTCTCTCTTTACAGCCTACCTAACCTAGTTCTAGCCTAGAACTTGGAAATATAAGTCAATTCAACCACTTCCAAAGTTTCTGAAAATTTACCCAACCCAACTAACACACTAATAATACAAACTTTAAGAATAAATTTAAAAAGTTTTATTTTGAAAGAAAAGTGTAAATGCTAATACCTGAAATTTCCTTACAAGTTTGCTTAAAATTTTGTTGCCCTTTTCCATAAACAAACCAATCTTTTACATATTGTTATAATTTCTGTGATTTACTGCTTCAGTGAATCTACATCTAGAATAAAATGCTCAAAAGCTAAGGTTCTTTCAACTGAAATAATACCTTGTTGATGCTGTAACACTACTTGGTTCCAGGATGTTTTCAGTCATCCTTAATTGTACCACCTCTGCCATATCACTTGATTTTTCTGCACCCTCTTCTGGAAGTTCTTCTATATGTTCCAGCTTTTCGTCTTCCTCTTCTTCCTCAGAAAGCTCATTAACCTATATAAACAAGAGGAAATTGATAATTAAACTTTAATGAAACTTTTAATAGACATTATCTAAGATACACTATTCTAAGAAAATTTAAAACACAGACAACTCATTTTTTACTTCATTTCCTAGGATCAATTTCTCTTTCTTTTTTTTTTTTTTTTTATTAACTTTATAGTTTATTGTCAGGTTGGTTCCTAGGATCAATTTTCCTAAAGGAATAAGTAATTACCAACTTTTCCATATTTGAAGAAAACCTCAAACCAAATATAACATTTTAAAACACAAAGTGATGATTACTTTAGTATATCAATAGGAATACGAGTAAGACCGCAACAATGAAAAGCTAACTGTAGTTAGCTAACATCAAGAAAGCTTCATTTCCTAACCAATCAGTTTTATAAACTGAACAGTTACAAAGATTTCTAACTGACCTCTCAAATTTCCAGGTGCATTTAACAAGTGATTTTAATACAGAATAAGTGTTGGAAAAGGCAGAGTAATTTTGCCTTAAGATGTAACTATGTTTTAGAAAATGTCACCTAACTCCTACATGATTCAGATGGAATTTTTCATGAAGAGACTGGATCTTACAAGAGGGAACTCACTAATATGGCCATTAAGCACAACTCAAGATTATAATTATCTTTCTGGCAGGGGCTATAAAATGTCTTCCATTATCAAACTGGCTACATAAGTAAATAATCACTCTAATAAAAAGACAGTGAAAAATATTGGAGAAGGAAAACCAACAAAATATTTTTTTTTAATGTTTGTTTATTTATTTATTTATTTATTTATTGAGAGAGGGAGGGAGGGAGAGCGAGCGAGCAATCACACATGCATGCAAGAGCAGGGGAGGTACACAGAGAGAGGGAAAGAGGGAATCCCTAGCAGGCTTTGCAGTGTGAGCAAGGAGCCTCATGTGGGGCTTGATCCCATGAACTGTGAGATTATGACCTGAGCCAAAATCAAGAGTCAGACACTTAACTGACTGAGCCAGGCAGGCACCCCCCAAAATATATTTTCAAATGAGGGGCACCTGCCTGGGATTCTCCCTCTCCCTCTCTTTCTGCCCCTCCACAACTCACAGGCGCCCTCACCCACTCTCTCTCTCAAAATAAATATACTTAATAAAGTATTTTTTAATGAGAAATAAATTTTAAAGCCATCTCAAAAAAGACACTAGCCATAAATTAAGACCTTTTATAATTTAATAGTAGTCATTAAAAACAATGAGCATTAAAAGTATACCTTTGTCCATTCCAGACAAATGCAGTGGAAATACCTAGGATAAATTTACCACTAAGTGTAACCATGGTGTTCTTCCCAAACATAGTTGCTAGAATAACCTCAGAAAGCAGACTTCAACCAGAAGAAAGGTAATTTTTCCGTGAATTTCTATCACACTCCTAACTACAGACTGCCTGCTTTCAAGTATAATACAGTAAGTACTTAAAAGCCAGGCTTTGAAGGCAGAAAGATACATGTTCACATCCCTACTATGCCCTTAACTATCTCTCAACTTAGTAAATTCTATAGGCCTATGAATAAAATAGAGACGCTATATGTACTACTTCCCTCATAGAGCTAGTTGAAAGGATTAAATAATATAGGCTAAGTCTTCTACAGTGTCTGTACATAATAAGCAATAAATAACAGCTATCATTATAACTGGAAATTGTTATTTTTATATAGCACAGAGCCTAATTTCTACATGTAACATCACTTTTTATGAGAAAGAAGACGTATTTGCCATCCAAACTACCTAATGCAGGAGCTCTCAACCACTGGTGTATCAAGGTCACTAGTCAGCTGAGTCACTAAAAATTCATTATTAACAATACTTAATGACCTCAATTTGTGAACCTTTTAAGTAAAGCATATATATACAGCAGATTCTGCTGAATTTGTTGTGCTTGTAAAATGCCAGCCCTCACCTATCTCCTATCATGTAGAAGAGTGATGAAAAAAACTAAAAATGAGTAAGTAACTGATTATGAACTGACGTAAGATTTATACACAAAGGTAAAAATTTCATATGATAGATAAGTTTTTAAACTGAATCAAATGGAAAAGTACCCTCATTTTCCATTTATGTATTTAACAGATTAATGAAATTCAAAAACATACTTAGTATCTACCTGGTAACCAAAACAAGAAATGAATATTAAAACAGCAAGAAAATACTGTTTTCAGAAGTATTAAACGGGGGGCACCTAGGTGGCCCATTCGGTTAAGCATCCGACTTTGGCTCAAGTCATGATCTCACGGTTTGTGGGTTCAAGCCCCACATCAAGCTCTGTGCTGACAGCTCAGAGTCTGGAACCTGCTTTAGATCTGTGTCTCCTTCTCTCTCTACTTTTCCTTCTTGCATTCTGACTCTTTCTCTCTCAAAAATAAACAAACATTAAAAACAAGTATTAAATGGGAATTACCGTGGTTGATCAATATAGGCTTGGCCACCAGAGCAAAGTATGGGAAAAAAAATTTGACTATTTAAACAGAGTATTTATTCAGTCCACACATTTTTGGTACAAATTTTGGTACATTTGGTATGCATTTTAGTATGTTACAGTATGTTTTTAAAAATTGGTTTCTGCCTACAGTCAATAGCTCTAGGTAACTACAAATACCTTATACTTGATTATATTGAATATATTGTATACAATTCAGTAAGTTCTATGTAAATTAATGGACACTGTCCAGTATTTTCAATAATCATCATCCAATAAGATACGATATGAAGAGTAACCGAATGGGATTTTCTTTTACCCCCTCCCATCTCTCAGGCCTCCCAATGTAACCTCCTACAGTAATAGTTGACTAAATTGGTTTCGGTAAGAATAAGCATTAAAAACTTCAAACTGCCCTCTCTCATCCCACACTTCAAAAGTTCCTTATCCTCTCCTTGTCACATTAACCTTCTGCTTATCAATGCTCTACTTTCCTAAGTTACTGTGAACCTTCCCTAAATATGCAGCTGCCTCAACTCCACTTAATGGAAAACCACTCACTCCACTTATGGAAAACCCTCATCCATACTTACATCTCTTCTTTCTTTGACTGCTGTAATTCCCTTCTCTAGGGCCTCGTGAAATGCCTGCTCTCCAGACTCCAGCTTGTGGAGAACGCTGCTACCTGCCTTCTCAAATGTATAAAGAAACATAATTATCACCTACATCTTCAAATCACTCTACTGAATTTGCATTCACGTAGAGATCCCATACAAAGAAACTGTCCACCAACTATGGGTCATTTCTCAAACACTCCCTACTTATTATCTCCAGTTATCTCTCTCACACTATTAATAGAAATATCTATCACCCTGAAAAGGTTCTAAATGCCAAATACTTGCATTAACGGGATAAAACTCCAAGAGAAAAGAGCACTAGTTAACTTCGCTTCTTTCAAATATCAAAATCAGAAGAAAAATAATCAAAGCACTACAAGGATGAGTGGGCCAGGTATACTCACATCTTTAAATATGAGGTAAGAAATTAGCACATTTAACTTAGGTCAATTTAAAAATACAACAAAACAGGGGTGCTTGGGAGGTGCAGTCGGTTAAGTGTCCAACTTTGGCTCAGGTCATAATTTCACAGTTCATGGGTTCAAGCCCCACGTCAGGCTCTGTGCTGATAGCTCAGAGCCTGGAGCCTGCTTCAGATTCTGTCTCCCTCTCTGTCTGCCTCTCCCCCACTCACAATCTGTCTCTCTTTTCTCAAAAATAAACATAAAAAATATATACAACCAAAATGTGCTAAGTTTGAATAAATTTTACTTTTACTCAATACATTATCAACTCAGCCTCACGAGTCAAACTGAAGTTATCAAATCTTTATTTTTAAAGAAAATAAATTTTCAGGTATTTGTCCTACTCTTGTAACCTATTTATAGTATAGAAATGTCACAGAGGGGCGCCTAGGTGGCTCAGTCGGTTAAGCGTCCGGCTTTGGCTCAGGTCATGATCTCATGGTTCGTGGGTTTGAGCCCTGGAGCCTGCTTCTGCTTCTGTGTCTCCCTCTCTCTCTGACCCTCCCCTGCTCGCGCTGTCTCCCTCTGTCTCTCAAAAATAAATAAAAAAAAAAACATAAAAAAAAGAAAAAAAAAAAAAGAAATGTCATAGAAATAGTTAAGAAAACAAATTCTGGTAATCAGCAATATGGATCAAAACAAATATACATCACTCTCTCAGGACTCACAGCACTAACCCATTATTGATCATATTCTATTCAATATGCTAACATCTTCTTTTCTATCCATGGGCAAACCTGCAGAATTCAACATTATGTGCTGGTTTTAACTAACCACGATTCTATTTAATGTAAAGCACAACATATTTTAAGTCAATTTTTCTAGTGCTTAAAGAAATATAAAAATACAAATGCACTGGGGCGCCGAGGTGGCTCAGCTGGTTGCGCATCGGACTTTACCTCAAGTCATGATCTCAGTTCGTGGGTTCAAGCCCCACGTCGGACTCTGTGCTGACAGCTCAGAGCCTGGAGCCTGCTTCAGCTTCTGTGTCTCCCTCTCTCTCTGCCCCTCCCCTGCTCGCACTGTGTCTCTTACTCAAAAATTAATAAGCATTAAAAAAAATATTTTAAATACAAGTGCATTACATGAGAGTTACTTTGGTGTACATAAGGAAGACGTAGGATAGCAGAAATATAAGAGAAGTATGCCATGACATAAAACGTAGTCAAGATATACCCTGAAGACTTTAGAGCCATCAAGATATAAATATTAGGGCAGACTGGCATCATCAGTTTCTTACAATTCAAATCCTCTCAAGAAATGTAAAAATGAGTAACACAAACATATTCATATTACTTCATTTTGAGCAGCCACTCATTTTATCTAAATAAATTACTAAAACATTAATTTTGTAAAGGTTTTCATTTTGGGGTGCCTAGGTGGCTCAGTCAGTTCAACATGCAACTCTCGATTTCAGCTCAGGTCATGATCTCCCAGTTGGTGGAATTGAACCCCACATCGGGCTCTGCACTGACAGCATGGAGCCTACTTGGGAATGTCTCTTTCCCTCTTTTGCTGCCCCTTCCCCACTCTCTCATAGGCACACGTGTGTACATGTGCGCGCACTCTCTCTCAAAATAAACTCTAAAAAAACCAAAAAAAACCACTAAAATTAAATAAAGATTTTATCTTTTTTAAGTAATCTCTACACTCAACAGAGGGCTCAAACTTGAACCCCTGAGATGAACAGTCACACACACTACCAACCGAGCCAGCCAGGAGCCCAACTAAAACAATTTAAAGAAAAGAAAGATGGCACACAGAATTTCCCAAGATGGGATTTCTTACAGGCATCAAAGACATTACAATTTTGGTGCACCTGGGTGGCTAAGTCGGTTGAGCATCTGACTCTGGATTTCGACTCAAGTCATGATACCAGAGTTGTGGGATTCTCTCTCTCTCCATCTCTTTCTCTCTCTCCCTCTCCCCTGCTTACACTCTCTCTAAAATAAAATTTAAAAAATGGGGCACCTGAGTGGCTTAGACAGTTAACTGTCCAACTTCAGCTTAGGTCATGGTCTCACGGTTCATGAGTTCGTGAGGCTCTGTGCTGACAGCTCAGAGCCTGGAGCCTGGTTTGGATTCTGTGTCTCTGTGTCTCCCTCAATCTCTCTCTCTCTCTCTCTCTGCCCTTTCCCCCCTCAAAAATAAAGACATTAAAAAAAATAATAATAAATAAATAAATAAATAAAAATGTTTTAAAAAGACATTAAAGGTTTAAGGCATTATCTACCTCCTTGCCCTCTTGTCATTTTCTTTCAAGCCAAGAATAATTTTGAAGAGATGTGTTCAGTTCTTTATTCTAACCAAATTTTTAAGTTAGGAACTGTGAATGATAGTTGAAAGTTCAAAAAATATGCCAAAAGTTCCAAGGATCAGTGATTCTGGCTACAAATTTGACCCATCTGATTTACTTCGCAAATGTATATATATGCACACTGTTTTCATCCCGAGTTTACACATTACAAACTGTAATTTGTCTTGTTACTGTTTCCTTAAAGCTCATGATACTTGAAAAGAAAGGGGACAGGGAGAGAGGAAGAAAGGAAAAGGGTTATAGAAAGATGGAAAGAAAATCAGACAAAGATATAAATGCTTATGTGAAGAAAATATGAAAAACTAAGGAAGATCTCAACTCCAAATATTAAAAATTCTTCTTCATAAAAGTCCACAACAATATAGAAGCTCTATAAAAAGAAAAAAAAAAAGATAGGCTATGTGGAAAATAAAATTCCTAATTCACATTACCAGAACTAAGACCAATAAAAATTAATACAAATCTATATGATAAACTACTTTTCAAAAGATGCTGCTTCATAATCTAATAGCAAATGAAAAGAAGTCACCCAAAGTGCATCAATAAATAGTGACCATATAATTAATCATTAAAACCTGGATACATTTAAGAGTGAAAAGGGGAGCTACTAATAATTATATCAGAAGCAAGCATAATCCAGGACTCTTCTAAGAAAGTGGGGTGTACTATCACTTTTTCAAGTGGAGATCGGTACTATACATCAAATAAATTATATTGGTGCATCCATACAATAGGGAAGTTTGCAGACGTAAAAACAAAAGAGTATTGTATCTATATTCCAGTAAAAAAAGGTTCCAAGATTTTAATTAACTGACTAAAAACAACATCACGGGGTGCCCGGGGGGCTCAGTCAATTAAGCGTCCAACTTCCGCTCAGGTCATGATCTCGTGGTCCATGGGTTTGAGCCCTGCGTTAGGCTCTGTGCTGACAGCTCAGAAGCTGGAGCCTGCTTCGCTTCAGATTCACTCCCTCTCTCTCTGCTCCTTCGCGCTCTCTCTCTCTCTCTCAAAAATAAACTTTAAAAAATTTTTAAATAAAAACAGTAACAACAACATGATGGTGCAGAACAGTGTGTGTTGCATGCTACCTTCCTCTTAAAAAACTGAGGAGGGGCACCTGGGTGGCCCGGTCTATTAAGCATCTGACTTCAGCTCAGGTCATAATCTCACAGTGTGGGAGTTCAAGTTCTGTGTCGGGCTCTGTGCTGACAGCTCAGGGCCTGGAACCTACTTTGGATTCTGTGTCTCCCTCTATCTCTGCCCTTCTCCAGCTTGTACTCTGTCTCTCTTAAAAATAAATGAACATTAAAAAAAAAAATCTATGAGGCAGTATTTGCTTATATTTGCATAAAGAAACTCTGGAAAAACACATAAAAATGAATGGGGGAGAGGGGGAATGGGTTTGAGTACAAGCAAGAAATTTTACTAAATATTTTACTTTTTTAACCAGGTGAATTACTCAATTAAAAATGTAGCAACCCCATCCCATGACCAAAATATAAGTAACTTCATACGTTTTAACCTAATAGAAGTTTGTTTGACAAATCATTTCACTTATGCACATAGACCTAAATCACAAATTCTAAGCATGAAAAGTCTGGATTAATGTGGTTTTACAATAAATTACTCTGCATCAATATCCTAGGTCCTGTACAATCTCAAGAACAACAAAATATAATGTAGCTGGAAAAATGAGTGTTAATTTTCCAGAGTCACAAGAGTTAAAAAAAAAAAAAAAAAAACTACCTCCAACCTAAACTATTACTCTCTTGAGGCTTTCCATTAATGATATTAATTGTATAATTCTATTGACTTTCCACTTTCATCAAGAAAAACTTCCTGTTTTTGAAAGTATGTGTGAAATTTGTATTGAGTCTCTCCCTCTACCTTCTATCTCTCACCTTTTCCCTATATTCCTCTATGCTAAGTCTCTTTGCAAAAGCAAAAAAAGCCACCCTATTCTTACAAAATAAATAATGCTTAAGTTAGAATAAACGCACACAAACCTCAAAAAATATCTAACATATAGTCAGTCTAGTTTCAATGCCTTTTCCATATTACTCAAATTGAAAACAAGAACTTAAGAAAAAAATCACATTCATATATTACATGGATGTGTCACCTAGGATTACATATAATAAATAATCGAAACAACTGCTTTGTGTAGTATTTAAAAACTGCACCTGAGTTTGTGCCAAGCCCTAAAAAGTATATTCTTTAAAAATTCTCCAAATATCTAAAATATTCTCACCTGTTCAGTAATTGAACTCAAATCATTAGATGAGAAATCTTCCTCTTCATTCTCAAAAAACTCATAGTAATTTTCCAGAAGTCCAGCCATTATCCTGCTCACTATTTCTTGCTCTTTCAGATCTTCCACATCTGTGTAAATGCTAAGAATAAAAGTCCAAATTGAATTGAGAGTCCTTAAATCAAATACAGGTAAAATTAGGAGACAACCAATGAGTCACTTTATGAACCTGAGCAATTTATGTCATCATTCTGTGCCTCAGTTTTCCCATCTGTAAAGCCTACCTAATTTGTACCCTCTTCACAGAAATGCTGGGAGGATTAATCAGATCTACTATAAAAAATAATGGCTCACCCAGCAACCTATGATCCTTGGGAGATAGTATAAGGAGTCTATTTCACAAATTCACTATTTTTTGATTACACAAAAATTTGGGAAAAAAACTTACTGGAAGACATCTGGACCAAAGACAGCAGCCAGAGAGTTTGCAGACCAAATTTCTTCATGATGCGATGCTACATTGGCTAAAAATCTACACAGAAACTTTAACAAACTGTAATTAACAGGTGGAAGCTGTTGTAAAAGGAACCTCAACTTTCTTCCAAATTCATCTTCATTATTATAATCTATAAAACATAATGACAGGTTTTTTTAATGAAGTAAAAAGTAAAGCTCAGATATTTTGCCAGTTTCACAGTACTCCACCCACATCACCTTTTTACTATAACAATTCAAAACCTCTTCACTTCCTCTACCAGAAGCCAAATGCCTTAGGGCTTTGCATTTCACTTATTAAGGAGAAGAGAAGAGTTGGAGAGAAGGAACTCAATCCCTCAATTGCTGAAGGATGTTTTCCTCATCTATTACTCATCAGCACAAATTCTCTAATTTATTTTAATTCTCATCATAGTGTCATTTACATTACTGTACCTGTGTTTCCAAATCACAGTTCCAACTCTAAGAAAGTCAAAATGCACTAGCCAATGCTAGTCAACTATGACTGAACGAAGAGATTTAACCAACTAATAGAATCAGTGACACTTCCACTTGGATGAATGGGGAAAGAGGAAGGAACAGGGTGTAAGTAACTTTCTTCTTCCCCTAACATCCTGAAAAGAACAATTAACTTCAGCAAAATCAGTAGGGCTAAATTAAATAGAATTCTACTTCGTAATTGTTTTTCTCTAACCTCATGTTGCTTTCTATTTATGAAGTTAATTTTCAAGTGACAGAAGCTAGGCCCTGAGTGAATCATGTCAGTGAATTTTCATTAAGAGAAACTTAGGCCTATATCATCCCCAGTGATCGGTGAGGGTCTCACTTAGAGAGAATTTCTCAAATATACCCTCCAAATGAAGTAATTTAATGCTTCAATAGTGAAAATTAACCCAATTATGTTTCATTATATATTTTTCTTCAGATTCTTAAAATTAATATTTACAGAAAAATTCTAGGTAAAAAGGTTATGGTCAAGATAATGGCCAACTCTGTAAAAAAACAAAACAAAACATTTAAGCCTAAGCTTATCAGGAAAGGCTATAGTCACATGAGTTTTACTTCAAATTTAAAACACAACCAATAACAATTCTTCTATATTGATAATATTACAAACTGTCCATTCAAATACAATACTTTGATTTCTTAACTGAATGAGAGTCCCTAGAATGTTTTTTAAAACACAATGTCTACAGTTGATGGAAATTTTAACAATCTAAGCATTTAGGAGAAAAGGATTATTTTTAAAAATGTTTATCAACTCAGAAAATATAAGCAAACAATGACTATTATCAATATACTGACTACAACAACACTACCAAATTCTACATAACACCCTCCCTAGCTTTGCGGCACTTATCATCTGACACACACATATATTCAGTAGGTTTATCATCTATCTCTCCTCTCTCTCTCCTATGTCCTTTAGAATTTTAGCTCTATGATGGCAGAGATTTTTATCCAGTTTTGTTCACTGCTGCACTCCCAGAATCTGAAAGACTGCCTACCATACAGCAGGTATTGAACAAATATTAGTTGGATAAGCTGAATGAATACACAATAATGGGGAAAAAAAGCTGAACTACTAAAACATTTGCTTTAATGGGGTGATAAGATTGTGGGTAATGCTGTTTTTTTACTTGAAATACTGTCTACGTTGCTCTACTTTTGATTGTACACATTTCCACTACACAAAAATATTTATGCCTGCCAGGCTGCTGCTTCTATTTTTTTTTAATAATTATTTATTTGAGAGAGAGGGCATCAGCCAGAGGGGAAGAAAAAGGGAGAGGGGTAGAGAGAGAGAATTCCAAGCAGGCTCCGTCCTGTTAGCGCAGAACCCCACGCGGGGCTCCAACATACTAACCTCAGGATCATGACCTGAGCCAAAGTAGGATTCTTAACCGACTAAGCCACCCAAGTGCCCCCAGGCTTCTGCTTCTAAAGTCTTCAAATAAGGCAGAGAAGCATTTCAAAATACATATAGCTATAAAATACACACCTGCTTAAATTTCTTTCCTCTTAAACCTACTTCGGAGTTAAATCATATCCAGAAAAAATATATATGTATCAAAGAAGTTTCTCCTGACTAGCAATTCTTTCAAGCACCTAAGTATTTTTTGAAAATATTACAACAAACTTACAAAACTGAGAGCCTTGTTTTCTAACAAAACCTGTAAGTAGGTGGACAAACAAACCATTATGGTCTAAGACAATGGTTGTCAACATCTGACAACGAATGGAATGGTAGTCATGCCTTAGGGGAAGGGGATGACAGTGGCCATCTAAGTGGGCAGAGGCAAAGGATCTTGTTAAACATCCTAAATTCACAGGACAGTTCAGCCTAAAATATCAACAGTACCAAGACTGTGAAATTCTGGTCTAAATAAAAAGTCTAACCACACCAGACACGCCACACTGCAGTGTCTTGCTACCACAGAAAATGAAAATGACTTCTTTAAAAACAAATTCAAATGTAACTGCAACAATTCTCTCTCCATGTTCTTAAAAGCGACAATCTCCTCAGGGGACCTGGGTGGCTCAGTCGGTTAAGCATCCAACTTCAGCTCAGATCATGATCTCACAGTTCATGGGTTCGAGTCCCCCACATCGGGCTCTCTGCTGTCAGCACAGAACCTGCTTCTGATCCTCTGTCTCCCTCTTTCTCTACCCCTCCCCCGTTCTCACATTCAGTGCACTCTCTCAAAGATAAACATTTTTAAAAAAGTAATAATCTTCTCATGTGTTTGTGAATGTCAATTAAAACACCGACACAGTACTCATCTACAAGAAATGGAGAAAGGAAAACTTTATCCAGGGAACTACTAGACACCTTTCCCAAAAAATTACTAAAGGAGAATGAACAAAATTAAACAGATTATATTACAAAACAAATAAAACTACCACCTCAAGTCAAGTACTGTCACACCTTTCCTGTATAGCTCTTAAAGAAAGGGGTGTGTATGTGATTATGTGTATGCATAAATACACAGGATAATGATTACATAAGTGGGGAATGGAGAATGGTAGATTTCTCATACTAGATTAAAAACATATGGGCCATAGCAATTTTGTATTCAAAATTCACAAGCAATGTCAATGCAGTAATTAGTAAGATGCATACCGTAATCCCATGAATAACATAGTGCACGATGCTGTCATAATTTTAAAATGAATTTTAAATGAATCTTAATCAAAACGATAAGCCTAGTGATAAAACAGCTTCTGACAGTCTGAATGAAAGTCAATGACTTTATTACCGTTAAATCTTATTCCAGTTACTCATTTATAAATTTTCATTCAAAGAGTGAAAGATTATCTGATAGCTGGAACTTTAAAGACATGTCTGCGGGGTGCCTGGGTGGCTCACTCAAGTGCCTCCAACTGTTGGTTTCAGCTCAGGTCATGATCTCACAGTTCATGAACTGGAGCCCCACATCAGGTTCTGTGCTGGCAGTGTGGAGCCTGCTTGGGATTCTCGCCCTCCCTCTATCTCTGCCCCTCCCCTATTAATGCTCTCTGTCTCTCTCAAAATAAATAAATAAACTTATTTTAAAAATAATAAAAAACAAAGACTTGTCTGCAATACAACTAATACAGTGAACCCTCTTACTTTAAAAACAAGAAAAATGGCTCGAGTCATAAAAAGGACTCAAAAAAACTCTTTTAACACATCAGTTTCATTACATATTTAATGGAATGCAAAATGCTGATTAGGTGACTCAATATAAGTATTTGAAAACATTCCTACAAAAAAAGTCAAAGAAATGGATTCAGAAATTGAAAACAAAAATGGTAGTTATTTGTGGGGGCCAGGGGGAATAAAGTTACCCTTTGAAAAAATGGGACATTAAGGACAATTCATTTTGAAATCTGTTTTTTTTTTTAATCCAGGTGGCACATTAAAATAACAAAATTAAATCACTGGTGTTTAGACATAAATCAGAGGTACCCACTAATTTAGGCTCAAAGGTGTTTTAAAAAATTTTAAAGATGGATAAAAACACTCAAAAGAAAATCCTCCTTCTCTGACTACACACGGCTTAAAGATACACACAAACATATTATACAACTCCAGGTATGACAGCGATACACATAAGTGGTTATGTCTTAACACCAATGAATTTCTCTAGAAGCCCCAATTCAAAAAATTAAAAATTCCCTAATACAAAGAAAAGCCAAAAAATAATTTTAAAATTCAAGAAATGTATAATATTACATGCCAACTTTACAAACTTTCCTATATAATGAAACATGTCACTCCATTAGATACAATGAATATCATTTGGCTCTAGGAACAGAATTATTTCCTCATTTCTTCTTACCTTTCTGTCTACCTCTTTGTTTATTTTTCCTGTTCCTATTCCATTCCAGTCAAGCCCTACTTTTAGTCACCACCAAAAACCTAACCCAACATATACAAATCAACCCTTTACTCCTTATTTGGCTTGGAGTGCTGACATTCAATTTGATATTTTATTTCCTCCAGGCAGAAGTCCAAAAACAAGCTTTAAGTATATTCCAAACCTGGAATCAAAGTTACCTTCTGGTTTTTGCTAGCAAGTTCTATCAAACCAGGGATAAACAATATCACTTCACATATATTTCTCTTCTTTCCCAACCCTCCTATTCTTGTTCTTTTTTCCTGCCTTTCCTCCTCCTCCTTCTCACCCTCTATCTTAGGCTTCCTAAGACCAATCATAAAAAGTAAGTAATACTACAGGGATCTAACAAGTTGCCATTCCCTTGACTAGAACATAGTGATCCAAAGAACATATGAACATAAGAAATTAATCTCAGAACTATGCTATAATTACTGTTTACATGTTAAGATTTCTACAAGGGAGAAAGATTCTGAAATTAATGGTAAATGATGGATTGGTAAGAATCAAATTATACTACCTTGAGAAAGCTGCATCAAGTGAATATGCAAACTGCCAGGGATAACAGGTTCAGGAAGTTCTTGAAGGAAAAACCTAAGAAGACTAATAGCTGAGGGAACATCTGCTTCCTTAACCAAATCCACCTCTTCTCCGCTGTCGTATCTCTGCCGAAGCCACTCCACTGTCTCAGCATTTCCATTGACTTGAAAAAGTCCTTGCTGCTCCAGACCTCCTACATTAGTTCAAGGCAAAAATTAAATAAGCTTCAACTTCAAGTACATGGCCATATATATTCATTTTCCAATCTATTTAAAATATTCATACTTCACAAAGCCCTTCTTGGCTCTCCTGGTTGGGCTAAACACCTTCAAAAAAACACATCTAGAAATATACTATCCCTGTCCAGAGGGATAACCTATTTTATCCACCACCACCCCCCACCCCATTAAAAATATTCCTATCACCGCCCCACTAATAAATGCTCTATCCTGGGCATTTCTAAGTATATGACTTTAAATAAGAAATTACTAACATTTTTCCTTAATAGATTTTGGACTTTTCATACTGGAAAATGAAGGAAGGAAGGAAGGACGGATAGGAGGAAGGAAGGAAGGAAGGAAGGAAGGAAGGAAGGAAGGAAGGAAGGAAAGACAGGAAGACAGAAATAAAGAAATCCAAGGTCAAAAGGGGTAAGTTGTGTTTATTAAAACAAAGGCTAGCCCTCAAGGTAAGGAAATGTATACCATGTTCCTCGATATAGTCCACAACGTGGCGGACTATGAACGGAACCTCATTGTCTGGATGTCCTCCCTGCTGCAGCTCATCAAGTGGAATTCCAAATATTTTGTTAGCAAGAACGGAGTTGCAGTTACTCAAGGAAGGGGAGGAGCTCTTCCTCATATCTTTTTTGCAGCCAGAAATCAAAGCTGTCTTTTCTGCCAAATGAAAGATTAAAAAAAAAAGACTAATAATCAACAAGTGACAATATGATTAAAATAATTACAGAAAAATGCTTCACATCTGAATATGTTTTCATCATTACAAATGTTCCAGCTTTCGGGTCCACAGAACATTCTACAAATAAAGCTCAATACATTCATCCAAACATTTTCTCTACTACGTATAGTTAGTTTTGAATACTGCCTTTAGTGTTTGTGTATTTATCGAACAACGGCAAATTATCCTTAAACTTAGCAAAGGATTAACGTCCCAAAGACAAATTAAGGGGCAAACATGGCTCCAAAAGGACCTTTACTGACCAGGCTTATTGACACAAGTAAAAAACCAAACCCAATGATTTCTGGACTGTGCTATATGAAGCCCATCTAACCCCTAAATTTGTTAGCATCCAAAACAAGAGAGAATCACTTTTTATAAATTGATGGCTTAATAATAACTTTTTATAAATGACAGGCCAGTAAGAACAAGATTAACCAGTTCTTATTTCTGCACAATAGAGAAGCCATAATATGTTTTTATTAAATGAGGGAAATTTCTCAGTTCTAGACATCAACTTTCAAATGAGAATGTTCTTCCATCAAGCCTGCTGTTTCATTAATTATTTCAAAGAATAATTTCCACAGCCAGTCTAGTTGAGAAGAAATAAGTTATTTGTCTTAACTTTGAAAGAACTGTAATCAGTAAAGCAGTGAGAGAAAACAATGTTTCAAATAGCTGAAGTATCAGAGAACAAGTAATCCCAAGAAAATTTGTTTTCTAAATAAAACATTCATTACTTTATGTGGGCAATGAGTATTTTCAAAAGAAAGAAAAACCTTTTTTCGTAAGCTGATAATGAACAAAATGACACCGTGTTTTTCATAACTTTGGGACGTTAATCCTTTCTCAATACAAGAGAGCAAAAAAATAAATAAATCTACTCAATATTCTAAAGTTTGCAAAAAGAACTTCTATATACATTACATAATAGCTGTACCCAGTGAATCAAGGGAGTATCACAATGTGACTGCGCCAACAATCCAATTCAAACAATTCAACTTACAGAAACAAAAGAAATTAACTTAGGGGCAGCAAAAGGCCATAAATGTAGAGAGCCATAGACAAGCGAGATCCATTCTTCAACATATCTGGTGCCAGGTAGTAACTACAAAATCTCAAGTTAATAATCAAATAGCAGCAACAGGAGATAAACTCCAAAATTTCTGTGGATTTATATAGCATGGGAGTACCATTTTGAAAACTTACCTTTGAGTACTTAAACACCTAAGTTTAAAAAATGGCTTCTGCACCAGCTACCCTCACTGAGCAAGCATTCTTTTGTCATTTATGGCTGTTTGAGATTATGGCAGAAGATCAGCCTGTAGTTCCTCATTGAAGAAACGCAGAACTCGATCAGTACTTCAGCAGTTAATCTAGAAGAAAAAAAAATTCTTTTCATTTCCCAAACCATCTTTTACCTGTGAAAAGTGACTAGAATAAACACTGAAGTCCTTCCAGGAGGGTACCTACACTGAAAACCATTCTTCTGCCTGCAAATTTGCCTGTGACCTAGTTAGAGGCAAAAATCTTGTACAAGGTTTCAAATTATGATGGCTAACCTGGATAAGAAATTTTCTACCAAAAACAAAAAAATTGCAAAGGAAAATCTTTAACAGTAAGATCTTCAGAGATTACCTCATTCAAATAATCCATTTTCCTCAATGGATCTTTCATTTGAGCACATATACACACACCTCACCCAACTCCATTGTGTCCCCTTATACTCAAAATAAAACTCAGAAGCAGTTTTCTATCAAAGAACTGAAGACAAGATTCTTAGCTTGGAACAGCACTCATGTACTTTATTCTTTTTTTTCTCTTTTTTTTTTCTGTATACAGTAAATATTTTGTTAGCAAGAATGTAGGTGTCTGAACTTTCTTGTTTGGAGATAATAGCATATGTTGGAAAAGAGCAGTTAACAGAACCAGAAAGGCAGACATTCAAAATATTAACTCCACCATCCAACAGATGTGACCCTGAACAACTTCCATGTCTCCATGTCCCTAATCTTAGGTTTCCTTATATAAGAGTAATACCTACACAGCTGTTAAGTTTAACTGAGATAATACATGCAGATAGTAGAAAAAGAACTAGTTTTTTCTCTTCTTTGCATTAAATGTTAGAAGACCAAACAGGCTAGAGAGAGAGGAAACCTGTTTGGCAACGCATTTAATATTTGGTCTCATTTATGAACTGTTGTTTCATCACCCTCTGGGAATTCTAACAATTTACTATTAAATCTTTTAATAAGTTCAGGAGCAAACTACACTGCAGCACTCTGCTCAAGAGAGTCGAAGTCCGGGGCACCTGGCTGGCTCAGTTAGTGAAGCATTCGTTCTTAAATAATCTCGGGGTCATGAGTTTGAGCCCCACGCTGGGCATGGAGCCTACTTAATAAATAAATAAAATTAAAAAAAAAAAAAAAAAGCGAGAGCCCAGATCAGGAGAAGAGTACTATCATTCACTGTAGTTTTCGAAAATGCCTTGTTCGTACCATACACCTCCAGGAGGAACATTAAAAACGGAGGGGAAGGAAAACCACATTCCCACAACAAATCTTCAGTAGATGATTACTTCCCAAACATCCTGCAATGCCTGCTAAAACATGTAGCCTATTCATCTGAAAAACAACTTCAAAGTTAAGTTATAGAAGACCTCTTAGGTTAACTTCAGGGATAAAATGTTTAATGAACTCACATTAAAAGTCAGGTTTAAGGTTAATACCTTCAAGACATAAAGAAAAACAGGATTTGTTTGAGGTACAATAAAACACTCTTTAGAAGAGTCTTGTCAGAACCAAGTTCTATGTTACCACTAAGATGGGTACTCGGTGTTTGTGTGTCTTCTTAATGAAACCAGGAACCATCAAACTGCAAAAGCATTTAGAATGGAGAGTAGCCCAAAATAACATTTCTGCAAACTGTGAAGTCGTTTCTGACATTATTTAATCCTGTTCCCCATCCCTTCTCAGAGCTTAAATCACATGACTATCCCTTCTTATCTGCAGTGGGTTCAACAGTGTTCCCCAAGAATCTCATGTCCACCCAGAACCTCAGAATGTGAATTTATTTGGAAACAGGGTCTTTGCATATGTAATTAGTTGAGGATCTAAAGATGAAATCACCCTGGATTTAAGGTGAGTACTAAATCCAATACTGGTGTCCTTATAAACAGAACAAAGGACAGGTAGAGACACAAAGAGGGGAAGAAGGCTGTGTGAAGAAAAGAAGAAGAAATTGGGAGTTCTGCTGTCATAAGACAACAAACACCAGAAGCCACCAAAAGCTAGAAGAGACAAAGGAAGATTCCTCCCTAGAACCTTCAGAGGGCCTGCCTATACCCTCGTTTTAGCCTTTTGGCCTCCAGATCTGTGAGAAAAAATTTTCTGTTGTTTTAGAGTTACCGTTTATAGTAATTTGTCATGAAATTCTTAGAAAATTCATGCAATACCTAAACCACAAATTCGAGGGGAGCCTGGGTGGCTCAGATGGGTGCGGGTCTGACTTCAGCTCAGGTCATGGTCTCACAGTTCAAGAGTTCGAGCCCCACACGCTGGGCTCTGTGCTGACCGCTCAGAGCCTGGAGCCTACTTCAGCTTCTGTGTCTCCCTCTCTCTCTGTCCCTTTCTCGCCTGCACGCTGCTCGCTAGCACTCTCTCTCTCTCTCAAATAAACAATTTTTAAACTACAAATTCCAATTCTCAAAGAAAATAGCATCAGATACCATAGAAAAATGCCCCAAAGATATCTGATGAAATGTCTTAGCAGACAGAATCCATAAAATGCAAAAGCATTTAATCTATAAAAGGCTTGTCACAAGGGAATACAATGTGTAGACTTTCAAAATACCCAAGGATTTCCAGAAGTATAATTTTATTATAAATCAAAACAGCAAAAACATTTTAAGAATTTTTTGTTTCAAGATTTTTTTTTTTACTTCTAAGTACAATATACCCCTGAACGTGGGACTGGAACTCACAACTCCAAGATCAAGAGTCACATGTTCTATGGACTGAGCCAGTCAGCACCCCTAAAACAGCAAAATCATTTTAAATACAAATGACAGTTGCTTAGAATAGTGGTACTGACAACAAATCATTGTGAATTTTGTATCATGACACAGAGTTATAAAAATAACACAATACCAATTTTCAATAAAACTGGGTGATAGGTACATCCAGGAAAGTGTAACTTCATATACCAGCTATCAACTTGAGTTCTACTAAGGCTCAAGATATTTCTGCATTCCATTCAGTCCCATTTATATATACATATATATAATAGGAAAAGACAACAAAGAATCTTTTAAGTTCTAAATACCTAATAAAATTAGTAGAGAGGGGCTTTTAAAAAAGGTAGAACACTAGGGCGCTTGAGCGGCTCAGTCAGTTAAGCATCCAACTTTGCCTCAGGTCATGATTTCATAGTTCCTGGGTTCAAGTCCCACGTCAGGCTCCGGGCTGAGCCTGCTTCAGATTCTCTGTCTCCCTCTCTCTCTGTCCCTCCCCTGCTTGCTCTCTCTCTCTCTCTCTCACTCTCACTCAAAAATAAATAAACATTAAAAAATAAAATAAAAAAGGTAGAACACCAACATCAATACTACGGGCACTGCAACAACATGGATAGAACTATAATGTATTCTAAGTGAAATAAGTCAGTCAGAGAAAAATAAATATATGATTTCACTCATATGGGGAATTTAAGAAACAACACAGATGATGGGGCGCCTGGGTGGCTCAGTCAGTTAAGCCTCCAGCTTGGTCTCAGGTCCTGATCTCATGGTTCCCGAGTTTGGGCCCCACATCGGGTTCTGTGCTGATAGCTCAGAGCCTGGAGCCTGAGCTATCTCTCTGCCCATGCCCCACTCTCCCTCTCTGTCCCTGCCCCGCTCGCACTCTGTCTCTCTCACTCACTCTCTCTCAAAAATAACAAACATTAAAAATGAAAAAAGAAAACAAGAAACAAAACAGATGAACATCGGGGAAGAGAAGGAAAAGTCAGATAAAAACCAAGAAGGAGTCAAACCTTAAGAGACTCTAAAATACAGAGAACAAACTGAGGGTGTTGCTGGAGGGGTGCTGGGTAGAGGGATCGGCTAAACGGGTGATGGGTATTAAGGAAGGCCCTTACTGGGATGAGCACTGGGTATAAGTGATGAATCACTAAATTCTACTCCTGGAAAAAAATAGTAATATGGACAAATAACAACAGATAGTATCACTTGAGCTCTTGTAATAAGCCAGGAACTATTTTAAGAGCTTTAAATGTATTAATGCATTTATCCTTACAGCATCCTGTGGATGCAGATACTTTCATTATATCCATTTCAGTGATGAGAAAACCAAAAACCACTGAGAACTTTCTGGGGTGATGGCAATGTTCTAAGTCATGACTATGGTACTGGTAGTTACATGCTTAATACACAGGTCAAACTTACTGAACTGGGACATTTAAATTGGTGAATGCTATTGTATAAACTGTTATCACATAAAATTGTACTTCAATAAAAACGAAAAAATTAAAAAGAAACCATACAAATCAATATATAACATCACTTCAGGAAGTTAACTAATACCAAACTATTTTCATTATAGAGGATGACATTTTTAAAACATACTTCTTCATACAAAAAAAGAAAAATAAAACATCTCTTTTAACTACATTTCAAGAACCTATCCCACTTGGCCCCAGCATGCTATCCAGCACATTTAGAAATTACTAATTTTTCTGTATAGAATAAAAAAAAAATTAAAGCTCAACTGAAGACTAAGTCTTTTCAAAGCAAACAATTCAACAAAACACTAATACTAATCATAAAGTTTTATCATTTTGCAAATAAACAACCTGTGGTAAGAGCAGCATCTGCCAAGATAAACTGTCATTTTCATGAGGAGAAACTTCTACCTTCAAAAAGAATAGAAAGGAATAAAAAAGGGGGCGCCTGGGTGGCTCAGTCGGTTAAGCGGCCGCCTTTGCCTCAGGTCATGATCTCGCGGTTCGTGAGTTTGAGCCCCGCCGCTGGCTCCTGTAGTCTGCTTCGGATTCTGTGTCTCCTTCTCTCTCTGCCCCTCCCCTGCTCATGGCTCTGTCTCTCTCAATAATAAATAAACGTTAAAAAAAAAAAAAAGAAATGAACAAAAAAGCTAACTTTTGCCCTAAATGCTTTTGACAAAACAGGATACAATTCACAGAGAAAAATATGAAAGAGCTACCTTAATAACTGCTAACGCCAAAAAAAAAAAAAAAAATCCCTATCACTAGTATACAAAGAGAGAAAAGCCAACAAGGAGCTGGGCCTCAATGAAGAGAGTAAACTTTGGGAACAGAGATTTAAGTCTGTAGATAAATATACTGTCTGACTCTAAGTCAATGAACCAAATAAATTTACCCCTGCTCCATACGTTCAGCTTTTCACATTAGCAAGCTCTGAACATTTCACAAAAGCAAAGGAAAAGGCACTTCTTTCATTCAAACTGAACAAAGATGGTACTATGAAGGTTCCCAATATGCTAAATCAGTGGTTCCTTCCTGGTCTGAAAACTAGCAAGGCATTAATTTGTCTGAAATCCTTTTTTAAAAAAAATTTAATGTCTTTATTTTGAGAGAGAGAGAGACACAGAGAGTAAGCTGGGGAGGGGCAGAGAGAGACAGAGACACAAAATGTGAAGCAGGCTCCAGGTTCTGAGCTGTCAGTACAGAGCCTGACACGGGGCTTGAACCCACGGGCTGTGAGATCATGACCAGAGCCGAAGTTGGATGCTTAACCGACTGAGCCACTCAGGCATCCCTAATTTGTCTGAAATTCTTAACAGTACACCAAACTAACAGAAAGGTTGAACAAATGTCTCAACAGCACATAAAGCTATTGGTCATATGATCATAAATGCTATTTTGACCAGGAAAACCATCAAGTCAACTAAATCTATTACTAAATTCACTGACTATACCATTAAGTAATTTATGATAGTGTAAAAGAGCATTCAAGACTAGAAATTTTTTTAAATTAGAGAGCTGTAGTACTGGGTGCCTGGGTGGCTCAGTTGGTTAAGCGTCTGACTCAGGATTTCAGCTCAGGTAATGATCTCACGATTCATGAGTTCAAGCCCCGCATGGGGATCTGTACTGGTAGTACGGACCCTGCTTGTGATTCTCTCTCTCTCTCTGCCCTTCCCTGATCTCTTTCTCAAAATAAATAAATAAACTTTAAAAAAAGAGAGAGAACTTCTTTACCCTGAAAACAGAAATAGGGGCACCTGGGTGGCTGAGTCAGTTAGGCATCCAACTCCTGATTTCAACTCAGGTCATGATCTCACAGTTTCTGAGTTGCAGCCTCACATAAGGCTCTGCACTAACAATGCAGAGGCTACTTGGGATTCTCTCTCCCCCTCTCTCTCTGTCCCTCCCCCACCTTGTGCTCTCTCTCAAAATAAATAAACAAAAAACAAAAAAAGAAAGAAGGAAAGAAGGAAAGAAAGAAAGAGCATGAAGTACTTCTTGTGACAATTTTTATCCCTATGCCTGAGGACGTGTTCATCTGAGTGCACTTTAACATACTACTTGAGGGTACACTCCTCCTTGGTGATTCTACAAAACTACAACGAACAATGGAATCAAGCCTATTTTGTAAGACTACGGCTGCCAAATTGTGATACTAAATATAGCACATATATTTCAAAGACTAAAACCCACTAAATGTAAACTGTTTTTCCTTGAGAAAGCTCATTATTCCTCTTTTACTAACATATTCAAGCAAAAGTGCTCTAGAGATAAGCTATTGGTAAATATCCTGGATCATCTTGAGAAACTCTCAAAAGGGTTTCATGGCCACAGTTAATTATTTATAACCTCCAACCATGATTTCAAGCTATTCAAATCAAAACAAAGTAATAAAGCCAGAGGGAGATTAAATCCCCTGTGACTAAGTCCCCTCACCTATTTCTCTCACTAATCTCCTCAAAACTAAAATCTAACCCAAATCTCCCACACCCTGCACAAAATTTAACTATCTTCCACTACCTAAAGTCCTGGCGTCCAATTTTTTTTAATGTTTCTTTATTTTTGAGACAAAGAGAGGGAGAGAGAGAGAATCCCAAGCAAGCTCAACACTGTCAACAACAGAGGCAATTCATGGCGTGAACCCACGAAATGTGAGACTGTGACCTGAGCCAAAATCAAGAGTCAGACGCTTAACCAAATGAGCCATCCAGGTGCCCCCTAGACACCAAATTTTTTGATCAGGAAAAAAATTATGAGTCCACCCCTCATTTTTATATTGTATGCATATTACTAAAGTATAGTAGTAAATAATACGCAACTATGTTATATGCATAATCATCATGTAGAAAAAATAACTTTTTAAATTTAAAAACTACACAAAAACTTAAATTTTACTAATGCTACACACACAAACACACAATTTAATTGGTCAACTTGCCCATCCATAGTACAAGGATCTCATAACTCAACCAAAAATCAAACCAATTAAAAAATGGGCAGAAGACCTGAATAGCCATTTTTCTAAAGAAGGCATACTGATGGCCAACAGACATGAAAAGTTGGGTAGCATCACTCTAATCAGGGAAATGTAAATCAAAACCACAATGAAATATCATCTCACACTTGTCAGAATGGTTAGTTATCAAAAAGAAATAACAAGTGTTGTCAAGTGTGTAGAGAAAAGAGAACCCTCTTACACTGCTGGTGGTAAAGTAAATTGGTATTCAACAGGGGAAACAGTATGACAGTTCCTCAAAAAATTAAATACAGAAACACCATACAATCCAGTAATCTCACTTATGAGAAAATAAAAACACTATTCTCAAAAGATACATGTACCCCAATGCTTACTGCAGCATTATATACAGTAGTCAAGATATGGAAGCAACCTAACCGCACATCAATGAATGAATGGATAAAAAAAGATGTGGCATATATAATGAAATATTACTCAGCCATGAAAAAAGGAGATCTTGCCATTTGCAACAACATGGATGGACCTAGAGGATATTATACTAAGTAATGTAAGTCAGAGAGAAAGACAAGTACCACACAATTTCACTTGTATGTGGAATTTAAAAAACAAAACAAAAACCAGACACAGACTCATTAATACATAGAATAAACTAGTAGTTACCAGAGCGGAGAGAAGTGCGGAGATGGGCAAGACAGTTTAAGGGAATTAAGAGGTACAAAATTCCAGCTATAAAGTCACAGAGATGAAAAGTACACAACAGGGAATACAATCAATAATAATGTAATAACTTTTTTTGGTAACAGATGGTAAATATACTTACTGCAGTGAGCATTTCATAATGTATATAAATGTCAAATCACTATGTTGAACACCTGGAACTAATACAATATTATAGGTTAGCCATACTTACATTAAAAAAAAAAAAAAAAAGTGCCAGTACCTCACTTTTGAGACCAGTGACCTATAGCACTGTTTCTCTAATTTCACCTGGGGAAGATGAAGGGCTTGCTCAATATACACAGTGCAAAGCCACAACCCCAACCCAGCATTCTTGATAGCATGTCCTGGGCCTCTGTATGTTTAATAAACTCTTCAGGTGATTATAATGCATAGAAAGATTTAAGAACTGCTGGCATACGAGCAAAACCCTACACTCCACTGCATAACCTATATACAAGCAAAACCCTACACTCCACTGCATAACCTATATACAAGTACTTCAACTACCAGTAAAATCTCCCTTCCTGCCACTCTTCCACCTCACTCTACTCTCCAGCAATACTTAAATTTACTTGAAGTTCACAGTCCACACTTCACAAGCTTTGCACATACCATTTTCTGTGCTTAGAGCCCTAACTTAATACCATAACCAACCACCAAAATTCTATTGATTTTCAAGTCAAACTCCAATTTCCTGTCAAACCTTGCCTAATTTTCTTAAGCAGACAGTTCTTCTCCTTTGTTCCTAATGTACCCTTACTTTTTTAGCAACTGTCTCATAGAATTTAAAAGTATATCTGTCTCTCAATAGAGAGGATCGGTGAAGGTAGGAAGTCTGTCATTTCATCTTTGTAACACTAAAGACCTCACCCCAAGACTGACACATGATTTAGTTTTTCAAATGTATGTTGCATAAAGACATAAGCAAGAAACAACAGTCTATTCCAAATTAACAAGAACATCTCCTTAAGTGATTAAAAACTAAAGAAAACATTAAAAATGGCTGTCATATCTATTTTCCACAATAACAATAACCAAAGATAACCAAATCAAGAAGGGAAAGCAACTATTACTTATGGAGTATCTAAAGTACTTTACAAATTATTTCTCATACCTAGAATAATGCTATGAAGCAGACACTATTATCCTTTTACATATATAAAAGCTGAAAGTATTGTGAGCCTCAAGTCACTCACCTAAACTTCAAAACTTGTAAATAGTAATGCTAAAATATGCTAGTGGATCTAACTGCACATCTGTCTAATCAAAGTACTTTAAGTCTTAAGAAATCAGAACATTAAAATGAGCACTATTGGGGGCTCCTGGCTGGCTCAGTGGGCAGAGCATGTGACTCTTAATCTCAGGGTTCTAAATTCAAGCCCCACACTGGGGAGTAGATTACTTTAAAAATAAAATAAGATTAAAAAATATGGGCGCCTGGGTGTCTCAGTCAGTTAAGCATCCGGACTCCTGATTTCCGCTCAAGTCATGATCTCACAGTCACTTTGAGCCCAGGGTCGGGCTCTGCAGTGACTGCACAAAGTCAGCTTGGAATTCTGTCTTTCTTCTGTCCCTTCCCTGCTTGTGCACAAGCACACTATCAAAAATAAACATTTTTTTAAATAAAAATAAAGCGAGCACTAATAAAAAGGCAAAAGACTAATTTTGCATTTACTTGGAAAGCCATCACAATTCTGATTCAAAAAGTCAAGGAGACCACGAGCCCCCTGCAGTTAGTCTCCTAGATTAGGTGAAAAAACCTCCCCAAAGGTTAACCTCTTGAGCTATCTGTGAGAACTAGAGCCCTACACTGTTCACGCGTCAATACATGAAAAACAGCAAAGTGTGGTACAGGGATGTGTAATCCTACTTATTAAAGTATAAGGTAAGGTGACACTTGAAATGCTTGTCTCCTGATTAAAAAGGTAAGCCTGTAATGTACTAGAAAAAGGCTCCCAATGGGTTCCCTTTTCTTACATACATTACATTCCAGTGTCCACTAATGTAGCATGATTTTCCATTAAATCAAAGTGACTATCAGCTAAATTAGTTCTCCACACTAAGTACCAGCACAAAGAGTGACCCTTTTTTTTTTTTTTACAACAGCACTACAATTTAAAAGGCGATGGGGGCACCTGGGGTGGCTCAGTCAGTTAACCATCCAACTTCTGCTCAGGTCATGATTTCGGAGTTTACAAGTTCGAGCCCTGAGTCTGGCTCTGTGCTGACAGCTCAGAGTCAGGAGCCTGCTTCGGGTTCTGTCTCCCTCTCTCTCTGCCCCTCCCCAACTTACGTGCACTCGCTCTCTTTCTCTCTTTTTTTTCCCTCTCTCAAAAATACATAAACATTAAAAAAAATAAAAGGTGACACAAAATATGTCTGAAAAGCACATATGCATAATAGCAAACACATATCCTAGACAGTTAAATATGTGCACACAATCTCAATTTTGATAAATTTTGACTCAAGACTCCTCTCTTCTAGTAACCTTTCACCTGTTTTCTACTGAAAACATGCACAGGTAGCGCCTACCAGACTAATGACCAAGGTTTTAAGAAGACTAGCTTATCATTTCTTACTGCACATTAACACAAAACTATTAACACTTCATATTGTTTTTTCATGTAAGGGGTATTATGGGCAATTCAACAACCTGTTTTAACAAAATGGGTCCCTTGAAATCAGAACATTTCTCTTTTTGCACAAACTTGTGTAAAAATTGCTCTGTGGGGGGGAGAATAAAAGAAAACTACCACATGAACAAAAAAAGTACTTAATAAACTTATTTTTGTGTCTTCCTCACTAGATTGTAAACTTTGAGAGCAAAAGATATGACTTCACCTTTGTTTCCCCAGTTGTAAATACTAAACAAAAGTAGAACTCCAATATCTGAAACTAATGCTATCATTCTGGTTTACTTTCCAGTTCACTGTCCAAATGAATCCTTAAATTAAACCCCTTGAGAAAAGCAGGACAGATCATCATTTCCTCTCTCAGAAGAGAAACAAACAAACAAATCTCAGAAAGCTAAAGAAACTGGTTCAAAATCACTGAACTAGTGACTAGAACTCTAAGACTGCTTTTTTTTTTTTTTTAATGTTTATATTTGAGAGAGGGAGAACACAAGCAGGGGAGGGGCAGAGAGAAAGAGAGAGACAGAATCCAAAGCAGGCTCCAGGCTCTGAGCTGTGCAGAGCCCAACACTGAGCTCAAACCCAGGAGCTGTGACATCATGCCCTGAGCCGAAGTCGGACACTTAACTGACTGAGCCACCCAGGAGCCCCTTAAGACTGCTATATTTTAAGTGAATGCTTTCAGGCAACATTGACTACCATCATCACTGAAATTGTGTTTAAAATTTCACTGAAATGTATAAAAACACAAAGAAGGTAATTTATAAAACACAAGTATTTTGTACATGCTTTTCATATAAAAATTCTCTCATCTGATTATAAATTTGAGTTTCTTGGGACGTCTGAGTGGCTCAGTCAGTTGAGTGTCTGACTCTTGATTACAGCTCACATCATGATCCCAGGGTCGTGGGACACAGCCCCAAGACAGGTTCCATGCTGAACATGGAGCTTGCTTGAGATTCTCTTTCCCTCTGCCCCTTCCCCACTTGCACACGTGCACACTCTCTCTAAATTTAAAAATTAAAAAAGTAAATAAATAATAAATTTTAGTTTCCTTGCCTTTCCAGCTTTTTTTTTTTTTTTTTTTTTTTTTTTAAGATTTTACTTTTGAGGTGACTGGGTGGCTCAGTCGATTAAGCTTCCAACTCTTGGTTTTTGCTCAGGTCATGATCTCACACAGTCAGTTCAAGCTCTGCAGCAGGGCTCCAAGCTGAGAGCACAGAGCCTACTTGGGATTACCTCTCTCCTCCCTCTCTCTGCCCCTCCCCTGCTCGCTTGCTCTCTCTCTTTCTTTCAAAAATAAATAAGATTTAAAAAATAATAAAAATAATAAATTATTTTTCTAAGGTCATCTCTACACCCAACGTGGGGTTCAAACTTACAGTCTCAAGATGAAGAGTCACATGCTCTACTGACTGAGTCAGCCAGGCATCCCTGCCTTTTCTAATTTTTAATTCACTGTGACCAGTGGCTTTTTTCAAAATGAGCACCACAAAGCTCCTGTCCCACCAACCCCCCATGCCCTGCGCTTCTTCCTCCAACAATTAAGCACCTACTATGTAAATCAACAAGTGGTTTCCACACGACTGGACAGTGAACCAAAAAAAATGAAAACACTAATTCAAAAATATACATGCACACTTCTATTTATTACAGCATTATTTACAACAACCAAGATATAAAAATAGCCCAAGTATCCCAGGAATGGATAAAGATGTGGGATAAACATGCACACATGCGTATTGCTTAGACATTAAAAAAAAAAAATTTACTCAGCCATAAAAAAACATGATCTTGCCATTTGCCACAACATGGATGGACCTACAGGATATTATCCTAAGAGAAGTAAGTGAGAGAAAGACAAATACCGTATGATTTAATTTACATTCATATAGTTCTAGAATAAACAATAACAGACTCATAATTACAGAGAATTGGTGGCTGTAAGGGGCAAAGTGGAAGCATGGGTAAAAGAGGCGAAGGAGACTAAGAGGTATAAACTTCTAGTTATAAAGTAAGTCACAGAGATGAAAAATAAAGCATAGAGAATATATCAACGTTATTGTAATAACGTTGTGACAAATAGTGACCACAGTTAAGGTCTGAGCACTTAGTAATGTATAGAATTGCTGAGTCACTGTTATAAACACCTGAAATTAACACAACATATATCAACTACACTTCAACAATAAAAAAAATTTTTTGTTTCCAGTTTTTACTTTTCTTCTCCAAATGTTTGGAACAGCAGCTTGATAAACAAGAGCAAAAATAAATATTTTAAGAACAAGTAAAAAGCTCAGCATTTTCTCTTTATTTCTAAAAGGGGCAACAATAAACTCAACAGACATCTCTCCGAAATTGTTAAAATCAAAGAGATAAGAATTATCATACATCATATACATCAGGAAAAGAAAATATACTAGAGCTAGCTAATAACCTGACAAAAAAGACTGGAGTATTTCCCTCCAGCAGAAATCCTATAAATTTCATTAAGTTATCTTATCAACCCAGTGCATTTTCCTCAAGCTAAGACTTTTACACATTCTGGTTCATCTAACTGAAACATTCTCCCCCCCTTCATCCTACTCGTATTTAGCTCTCACTCAACTCCCATTCTTGGAGGGGCTTTTTCCAACCCACTCATCTAATAACTCTCCCTGTGAAATTGTCTCAAGACATATCATTCCTTGGCTCCAAAGCATTCATCACAAGTTTTATTACAAACTCCTATCTGTGTTTAATGTCTATTTCTCCCAAGAGAGTATAAGCTCCTTGAAGTCCACTGGTAGGTTGTTTTTTAAAAAAAACAGCTTTATTATGGTATAATTTACACACTATAAAATTCACTTTTTTCAAGTGTACAATTCAATGATGTCTAATAAATTTACAAAGTTATGCTACCATCACCAAGTGATTGCTTGTTAACTCTGGCATTTAGAAAGAGATAAATATCTGTGAATGAATAAATCAATCTGATAATGAGTTACTCTTGTAATCCCATTACTACTAGTATGCATTCAACATACCACATGAGATTTTGTGATAAACTTGCCTGTATTACATTCCATTTCAAATACCCTTCAGTCAGCTCTTGAACCTACTCACAATTAGCCTACTGCCTGGCTTGGGGAACAGTGACTCATTCAGGTTAAGTTTATGTGTACCTACTACAAACAATTCCTTTTTCCCTATCAAGTAATACCCGCCTCTGCCCCTAGCCATTTTAATAAAATACTTAATAAAACAAAGGAAAGTTTAGGAGAAGTAATCTTACTAGGGAAGACTAGGCATTCATTTAATGGATGTACTTGTTTAATACCAAATTGATGGAAAAAAGTTCTTGGTACTGACATACACCTAGTTGAGGTCTAAATATAACTTCCTAGACACATAGCTAGAGCCAAGGGAAACAAAAGCAAAAATGAACTACTGGGACTTCAAGATAAAAAGCTTTCTGCACAGGGAAGAAAACAATCCACAAAACTAAAAGGCAGCCTATGGAATGGAAGAAGATATTTGCAAATGACATATTTGATAAAGGGTCAGTACCCAAAATATATAAAGAACTTATCAAAACTCAACACCCAAAAAACAATCCAGTTAAGAAATGGCAGAAGACGTGAACCAATATTTTTCCAAAGAAGACATTCAGATGGCTGAGGGGCACACACACAAAAAAATGCTCAAAATCACTCAACATCAGAGAAATACATATCGAAACCACAATGAGATACCACCTCAAGCTTTGTCAGAATAGCAAAAATTAACACAGGAAACAAGAGATCTTGGCAAGGAATAGGGAGAAGGGGAACCCTCTTATACTGTTAGTGGGAATGCAAAAACATGCAGCCACCCTGGTAAACAGCATGGAGGTTCCCCAAAAATTAAACCAAGAACTATGATCCAGCAATTACACTACAAAGGATACAAAAATACAGATTCAAGGGGAGCCTGGGTGGCTCAGTAAGTTAAGCAACTGACTCCACCTCAGGTCATGATCTCACAGTTCAGAGTTGCAGCCCCACATCACGCTCTCTGCTGTCAGTGCACAGGCCACTGTCCACTGTGAATCCTTGGTCTCCTTCTCTCTGCCCCTCCCCTACTTGCACATGTGCACTCTCAAAAATAAACATTAAAAAAAAATACAGATTCAAAGGGGTACATCCATCTCAATGTTTACAGCGCATTATCAACAATAGCTAACCTATGGCAAGAACCAAAATGTCCATCAACTGATTAATAAAGATGTGGCATAAACATTGGAATATTACTCAGCCATCAAAAAGAATAAATCTTGCAATTTGCAATGATGTGTATGGAGCTAGAGGGTATTACGCTAAGGAAAATAAATCAGAGACAGACGAATACCATGATCTCACTCATTTATGGAATTTAAGAAACAAAACATGAACTTACAGGAAGGGGAAAAAAGAGAGAACTGAGGGTTAAAAGGGTGGGCTAAATTATGGAAAGCACTTCTTATGACGAGCACTGGGTGCTGTATCTAAGTGATGAATCACTAAATTCTACACCTGAAACCACTATCACACTGTGTTAATTACCTAGAATTTAAATAAAAATTGGGAAAAAATATATAGTGACCTAAATATATAACTGGAAACTTTTTTAGATATAATCAGTCCCTTTGTTGTTTTTCTATGTAGAAAACAAATTTTCAGGCTGCCTGGGTGGCTCGGTCATTTGAATGTCCAACTCTTGATTTCGGCTCAGGTCATGATCCCAGGGTTGTGGGATCGCGCCCTATGTCGGGTTCCACACTGAGTGTGGAGCCTGCTTAAGATTTTCTCTCTCCAGGGGCGCCTGGGTGGCTCATTCAGCTTCAGCTCAGGTCATGATCTCATGATTTGTGGGTTTGAGCCCCATGTTGGGCTCTGTGCTGACAGCTAGCTCAGAGCCTGGAGCCTGCTTTGGATTCTGTATCTCCCTCTCTCTCTGACCCTCCCCTGCTCACGCTGTCTCTGTCTCTCAAAAATAAAAAAATAAATAAAATAAAAAAACATAAAAAGATTTTCTCTTTCCCTCTGCCCCTCCCCCCAGTGCACATGCACACATTCTGTCTCTCTCTCTCTAATTAAAAAAAATTTTTTTTTATTTTTCTTTTTTTTTTTTTTCCAGGACACGTGGGTGGCTCATTCAGTTAAGCACTAGACTCTGCATTTCAGCTCAGGTCATGATCTCACGATTCAGCGTCAGGCTCTGCAAACAGCGTGGAGCCTGCTAGCGATTCTCTCTCTCCCTCTGCACCTCCACAGCTCACACTGTCTCAAAATAAAAATAAATAAAAAATAAAAGTAACAACAAAGAAACAAAAAAAAAAAAAATGAGCAAAGAACGTGAAAACATTTATCCAAAGAAGATACATAAACGGAAGAGATGTTTAACATCTTTATCTCTTAAGGAAATAAAAATCAAAACCACAATGAAATACCAGCTCACCCCCATTAAGAGGGCAATTATCAAACAAACAAACAAACAAACAAACAAAGGAAAGTAACAACTACTGGAGAGGATGTGGAGAAAATGTAACCCTTGTTACATTTTGCTTGCTTAACGGGAATGCAAAATGGTGCAGGAGCCGTGGAAAACAGTTTGTAGGTTTCCCAAAAAAGTTAAACCTAGAATTACCATATAACCTAGCAAGTCCACTGCTCGGTACATACCCAAAAGAATCGAAAGCAGGGACTCAAACAAACACTTGTACACCAATATTCACAGCAGCATTATTCACAAAAGTCAATACATGTACTAAAAAAGAGACAACAGGGGGCGCCTGGCTAGCTCAGTCAGTAGAAAATGGGACTCCTGATCTTGGGGTTGTTGAGTTCAAGCCCCACATTGGGTATGGAGCCTACTTAAAAAAAAAAAAAAAAAAAAAGATAACAGGTCCAAAATTTAGTCACCTGGGCTAAGCCTACATCCCCAAACCAAGACATAATATCTACCTAACTGCTTCCCCCAAGAATGTAATCTTAACTAGTCAGTCTGGAATTTCCTGGTCAGCACTTAGTGAGGTAATGAATGTGCCTGATAGACTCAGGCTGTCCACCAAAGTACGGTGACCTGCCTTAAACAACCCACTCTTTGCTAGTAACTTCCTTGTCCCGCCTCCTTTTGCCTCTAAAAGCCTTCCATTTTGTACAGCTCCTCAGAGCTCCTTTCAGTCTGCTACATGGGATGCCGCCTGATTCATGAATAGTTGAAAAACGCCTATAAGACTGTTAAAATTTACTGAACTGAATTTTGTTTTTTTAAAAGGCAGAAACAATCCAAATGTCCATCAAAAGATAAACAAAATGGTCTATACACATACAATGGAATTCAGCCTTAAAAAAGAGGTAAATTCTGATACAAGCTATAACATATATGAAACTTGAAAACATGCTAAATGAAATAAGCCAAACACAAAAGGTCAAATGCTGTATGATTTCACCTACATGAGCTACCTAGAACAGGCAAACTTACAAAAACAATATAGAATAAAGGTTACCAAAGGCTGGGCAGGGGAGGAAATGGGGGCTTACTGTCTGCAGAGTTTCTGTTGGGGATGACAAAAAAAGTACAATGGCTGCACAACATTGTAAATATACTTGATGCCATAAGTTGTACACTTAAAAAATGGTTAAAATCATAAATTGTTATGTATATTTACAATTTTTCCAAGCATACCTACAGTAATTTATACTATTATATTCTCCAATACTAAAGTTAGTGTAAAATGAAGAGAAAGCCATGCAGATGGAGGTTATTCATAAACAATAATAAAAGGAACTGTCATTTTACTGGTGAGGGAAAAGTGACAAGTCATAATGTATTCATTTCAGCCATTTTGTCCTAAAACAATGGCATTCTAATAAAAAACACACTGTAAAATTTACTTGGTGAAGAATTTTGTGACACTGTGATATGCCTTTCTACACCTTTCTAACGGTTTAAGCATGCATGCTGTGTCAAAAATCCCTAAATGATGACACAACTGGAGAAGATACTGCCCTAACTTGAAAAGCAGCATAGATTAATAAAGAAGGAATTCCTAATGGACATACAAATAGTGACCATTCATTCAATTTCATCAACAAATAATTAAAATGCACAGTACCTCTGAGAAACCCAGGCCAACGAGTATGGCTACTATATTTGCAAAAAGCAAAAGTGAAGACACATCCTTACATTAACCCCGAAAGTAATTCAAACTTCCATTAAATGTCTGCCTTTAAAGGTAAGTGCATTTAAGTCATTTAATGTCCATCGTATACATTATTGTGGTTCGGGTTAACATTTTTAGATTACCAGCTCCTTGAAAAGAAGGTAAATGACCAACGTGAGGTACTTCTCTTCATGATTAGATGGCACACTGCGGAACCTAATATAATTCTGCAAC
Source organism: Cryptoprocta ferox (assembly GCA_028646485.1). Classification (NCBI taxonomy): domain Eukaryota; kingdom Metazoa; phylum Chordata; class Mammalia; order Carnivora; family Eupleridae; genus Cryptoprocta; species Cryptoprocta ferox. The sequence goes on from CM053572.1 coordinate 27,155,016, forward strand.
GGCCTTTCTAAAAGTCAGTTTGATTTTTAATTGATTACAAATAAAAGTTACCAGTTTCTCACGTGTCAAGTGTGCCAGTGGATTCAATTTCCTATAACCTTATCTCGAAAACCAGTCGCCCCAACTGTAACTTAATACTGTACCCATTCTGGCCTGCGTATTCAAAGTGTATTCTAGACAAGTCCCCAGTGTACCAACAGCCCAATTTTGGCGATATTCTCTGAGCGATTTAAGGAAGTCAGCAACCACTCATCTCACGTGATCTTTAAAAGGGGCGCAGTTGAGCCCAGATTAAACCACACTTTTTTTTTTTTTTTTTTTGCATTGACTTCACAGACCAGACCAGCATCAAGGAAGTGGCAGGGAAGTGGCGCAGTCTGCTGCACAGGGAAGGCTAGCAAACGCGTGGGTTGCTGTGCTTTGGAGTTTGGGGGAGCTAGGAGGTAGGAAGGCACACCCGCTCACGCGCATTGCAGCGGCAGAAAAATCGAAGAGTGCCACACCCCCCCCCAACAGCCCGGGCAAGGCTTCATCTCTTCAAGCTCGAGCAAAAAGGGGGCCCACTCTACGTACTAGCCCATCTTCAGGGCACTGCTCCCAGCCTGGGCACCCCAACACGCAGCACCCTTGAGCACAGCGCGGGTGGTACTAGGCGCTGGGGGGCGCAGAGGGGGGAGGGCCGCAGCCCTGGACGACCCGCGCATGCGCAGATAAGGGTACCCGCCCGTTCACCTACCGTTGGAACCGCGACGCCCCGTTCCCCGGCCGCGGCCGCTTCTCCAGGACCTGCGGCGACGGCAATAGAGCGAGAACTGAGGCCCCGGGTGGCTCCGCGGCCGGCGAGCCTCCTCCTGTGGCGGCCGCTGGCGAGACGCTGAAGCGACGGCTGCGGCTCGGGGCCAGCCCGGTAAGCGACCCCCGGATGCCCCCGGCGGTGGCGGCGGCGAAGACGTGGAAGAGGGGGCAGGAGCGGTGACTGAAGCAGTGGCTGAGGCGCAGACCCTCCCTAACGGCGAGCGGGAGGAGAGCGGAGGGCGGAGGGCGGGCGGGGGCCGGACCGGACGTGACGTGCGTGGGAGGGGGCGGGGCGGGCCCGCTTGCGGGGGCGGGGCGAGCGCGACCTGATTGGGGGTGTTCCCCAAAGCTCCTGGCCCCAGTCCCGGAGTCTGCGGGCTTTAGAGTTAACCTTCTCCCGCCCCAAACTTGGGCCCTTGACTTAGGGTGCGAGAAGCCAGGCGTGGGCCTGAGGGAGGTGTTTGGGGGTCCTCAGTCTGGAGAGGTTGGAAAGAAAATAGAGAAAAAACTCGGTAAAACTGGAAAACCGACGTCTCTCCTAGTCTCTGCGGAGAGGGCCGTGCCTTCCTGCAGAAGACCAGAAAAACCCAGGTGCCCTTATCCAGGTGAGAAGCACGGAGACCTTAACAGAAAACCGTCAGGCAGGCCAAAGCAGTGACTCACGTTCCCATTCCCAGCGTAGGAGTCAGATCCGGGACCCTGCCCGCCCTCCACCCTTGTCTTCACTTACGGACATGACCTAGACTCCAGAGAGAACATATATGCCTCTGGTGCGGAAACCGTCGGGGAATATGAAAGTTGATAGGCTACATGTTCAGAGGGAGTTTGCTATACTAAACCAAAGAGTTTCAAAGGCAGAGCTGAAAGGAGGCATAAAGAATGAGGCGCCCTCTGAGTCTAGGGAATCAGGGAGTTGGTACTTGCTTGCATAGCCACCCAGACCGACCCTGCAGCTCCCACGCGCTCACAAAGGTGTGAATATTCAGCCAATCTCTTCTCTGCTTTAGTGTGCTAAATAAAGGCTTTGACATCTTCCATTGAGTAAAACGCAGTGTTCTGCTTTTGTACTCCTTGATGGCGGGTAAAGCCACACCTGCACAAAGAAGTCTGGGTGTCTGTAAAAATACAAATGACCACAATTTGGTTGTCTCCTGTTTGCCGGAGGTGCAAGTCAGTAACCCAGAAAATGTAAAACAAGAAGCCTCATAGAACTTATGACAAGATTTTTTTAACAAAGAAAAGAAAAAGTCACCGTGTGAGATGATCTGTAAATGTGTTACAGAGGCCAAAGTAGCTCCCAAATTTCATGAGACAGTGAAATAAACCATCTGTACCTTTAGTGTCACATGCCTAGTTGATGCTGTCATAAAGTAAGGGTGTGGTTCATAAAAGAGTCTAGAACCAGCAGAATCTGAATACGAAGGCATTGTGGGCTTGCGCTCTGTCCAGGAGAGAGACTCCTGATTCTAATGACCAGGATCAATACCTATTATCAAGACAGGTAAAAATTTAATTCAAGTTCAGTCCCTCACTCAACGAATACCCACTGAATGCTTACTATGTTCTAGTCTCTCAGAACTCTACCGCAAATAAGATCTCTGCCTTTATCTAGTTTATATACTAGCAAAGTTAAATTATGGATATCCTTTAAGAATATGCAAAGACCCATGCTCTGATTCCATACCCATGAAGTAGTCTTCCCATCACTTAAGAGGTCTTAAATAAACCCACTGAGAAGCAATTGTCCAAGGCACATAACTGGTACTAGTTAAACTAGCTATATATACTCTCTCAATAAATTCACCTGAGGGTTATAAAACTGGTACTAGTTAAACTAGCTATATATACTCTCTCAATTAATAAATTCACCTGAGGGTTATAAATCAGCTTCTGTTCACTGGGTTGAATTATAAAGTTGCTTTATCCAAATTAATTTCTCAGAGCCTAATTAGGCTTCAGTGAAATGAAATGTAAATTTCTGAATCTTGGCAAACTGAGGACCAGACAGGCCCCAGTTTCATAGCAGCCCAATCAAGATGCAGCCTATGTGTTCATGGGGCACCTGGGTAGCTCAGTCAGTTAAGCAGCTGGCTTGAGCTCAGGTCATGATCTTGCAGTCCTTGGATTCAAGCCCCGTGTCAGGCTCTGTGCTGACAGCTCAGAGCCTGGAGCCTGCTTCAGGTTCTGTGTCCCCTTCTCTCTCTGATTCTCTCCCTCTTTCTCAAAAATAAATATTTTTTTTAAAAAAGATGCAGCCTATGCACTCAGCCTTGCATCTTTCTTTAAATATCTTAAATGGAAGCTTTACCTGTGGTTCCATACTTGAAGAATAGGGGCAACGTGATTGCTTCTAAAGCTTAAGAGTAAGCAAGTAAAATAGAGTAAATCAATAGAGTAAAAACCTTCTTATACCTGCCTTGCCTATGCAACACAGGCTCTTGTTGACATAACTGACTATAATAGGGACATTATTCTTGAGTATGAAACCCAAGACTGTAAACTCCCAGAGGACAGAGATTGCCTTGCACCCACTCCCAAAGTATGGGCTCCCAAAAAATGAATTAATTTGATGACCCTTTTCCCCTGTAAAACACAAGAACATGTCCTTGGAAGATACCTTTTCCAGATCCTACTTTATAACATGTAACCAGTGTGATACGTGACCAGTATGAATCCATGCAAGATTCAGGAGTATCATTTTAAAAAACTAAAACAAGGGGCTCCTGGGTGACTCAGTCAGTTAAGCGTCGACTTTGGCTCAGGTCATGATCTCACAGTTTGAGTTCCAGCCCCATGTCAGGCTCTGTGCTGACAGCTCAGAGCCTGGAGCCTGCTTCAGATTGTTTCTTCCTCTCTCTCTGCCCCTTCCCCACTCACACTGTCTCTCTCAAAAATACACATTAAAAAATATTTTTTAAAAAAACATATTTATTTTCATCTTTCACTATCCCTTTAAACCTGGGAAGTGGAAGTATATCAATTATACACTTGATTCAGGCAGGTTCCTTGAGTTCCATGGTCCCTCTTAGGAAGAGAAAATTCCTAGGGTGTTTGAGCAGTACCTGGCTAGTTCAGTCTATAGAGTATATGACTCTTGGTCTTGGGGTCATGAGTTTAAGTCCCATGGTGGGCATAGAGCTTACTTAAAAAAAAAAAAAAAAAAGTCCTAAGGTGTTTGAGTCACAAAGAATGACACGCTTCCCTCTTTTCCAGCTGAGCATTGCTCTCTCAATGCCTGCCCTAGAGAGGCATCATGCCTGTCTTTCTTGTATTACCCCAGCTTACCAACCAGAGGCAAAGAGAGGGAGAGAGAGAAAAGGTAAGTGGGATGGGAGAGTTCTTAACTTTAACTTCCATGTGATGGTTTAAAGCCACCTTGTTTTTCCTGACGGATACTTGTATGGTTACTTTAGAAACCACGCCCATCCCCATTCTCTGGTGGTTCTCCACCCATAGTTCCCTTGATCTGAGCAAAACCACTCTGTTCTGGCAGTTCTTTTACTCCCTCTTTCAGGCCCTAGGATCCGGAGGTCCACTTTCAACTTCTTGTCTTTGAAACTTGTTATGCTCTGTAAGCACTCTGATAGAATCTAAGATGGCTCTCACACTGGCCCATTTGCAAGTGGTCCCGGGGCCATCCCCTATAGCTGTGCATGGTGGTGCCCTCCATACCCTAGGGAATGCCATTCCCACCATCCTTGCTGTAGATTTGTGTATTGGTTTTGACAGTTTTCCAGGAGGTGGCAATACAATGTTGCGTCTAAACCAAACTAGTGGGACTGTTTTTCAATAGAAGGTATGAAGTGTCTGGATGAAAGAGGACTTCCTTCTCACAGTGCCATTTAGGCTAGAGGCAGCACTGTATGGTCCACACCTGGTATGCATGAATCTCTCACGCACTCCTTGCCCCAACAAACTGGGGAGGACAGGCCAAACCCAGTGCAGTTTGGGTGTTCCTCTGCTCTTCCACCAAAACAGTTGTCAGCCCTTCTCTTGTCCTATTTACCAGGCAGGAATCAGACAGAGGTCTGCTGCGCCTCTAACTACAAGAGGTACGTTTCAAGTAGTCTGAGTAGTTCCATAGAAGGCTCCTCTCCCTCAGCTTGAGGTAAAAGGAAGGCAGGTGTCTGGTAAGAATCACAGCATTATCAGCAACAGTCTCAAAGAAATAATATTCTCACTTGACCTTTTATAACTCGTTGTATTTAGAGTTATCTATCGGATTCTTTCTAAGTCCTTATTCTCAAGGGAGTCCATTTCAGAACTCACTTTAGTGAGTTTTTTGGTGGGTAAGGGGGAATTGTTGGTTTTTTTCCATAATATCCTGGTGCTTCGGTTAAAACAATATTTCTCAACCAGGGATAATTTATGTGACCAATGTCTAAAGGCATTTCTGTGACCTCTTGCATCCAGCAGGTAGAGGTCAAGGACACTGCTAAACATCCTGCAATGCATAGGACAGCCCTCCCCACAACAAAGAATTATCTGGCTGAAAATGTAACATCTTGTCATAAATAGAATTTCTTCTTTTGACAGTCACTGTAAGTAAGAAAATACCTCAAAATTACATCACTTTTCTTCTTCCTTTTTCCTCCAAATGCTTTACCTATAGATGTAGAGGTTACGTTTTAATATATAATTAGCGTCAAAAACAGCATTTCAGATAGGTGTTTGGCCAGGATGAGAAGTGTTTGGTGTGTTGCTAAGACTTCCGCTGGAGGTGACCCCTGCCAGGAAAATTATTATCTCAGGTGAAATTTTTTAGTTGTTTCTTTGCAAGACGACTTTTATAGCCCAGTAAAACAAACACCTTACCCAGCTTCTCTGAGCAGAGGCTTTATGCCCCTTAGAAGTCGAGTCATATGTCAAATCACTATGGAAGAGATAGATACTTCCTGCAACCTCAGAACACATTCTAGATGCCAGGGAGGACTTCAGCATGTCTGCCTTCCCAGGCTCACCGGTGTCACTGGGATGATACTGAAGTGAGTGAGTAGCTCTCTGTGCTCTGTAGTCACTTCACTGCTGACACCCTTATTACTCAAAGAGAATGCAAATGAATCTCTCCCTGCAACCACACTGTGGAATAGTCCGATTGAATTCCCTTTTCTAGTTGTAGCAGGATGTTGAGCCCTTCTTTTGTGCCTTCAATAAGGAAACTTTCATTGTTTAAGTATCCTCTTCACCCTTACTGATCTCATATCTGACCAAGGCTATTTGAGGACTAGCATATAGATTAACTTTTGTTCCGTCAGGTCTGCTATTATCTTTTTAAATACCGTGTTCATAAGAAACTGGAGCCATTGTAGCCAACCCGAGCCAAAAAGACATATCCCATCCTCACTAATTCTATGACTTAAAAAGCAAAACAAACACAACAGACATTCAATACTTATGAATATCAGACTTGGAATAAGAACATTGAACTTAAGGGGCACCTGGGTGGCTCAGTCAGTTAAGCATCTGACTTCGGCTCAGGTCATGATCTCACCATTGGGGAGTTCGAGCCCCTTATCAGGCTCTGTGCTGACAACTCAGAGCCTAGAGCTTGCTTCCAAGTCTGTGTCTCCCTCTTTGTGCCCCTCCCTTGCTCACACTGTGTCTCTCTATCTCTCTCAAAAATAAATAAATATTAAAAAAATTTTAAAGAACGTTGTACTTATAATAAGAAAATCTGTTTTTGAGTTCTAGCCCTTTCACTTGGTAGCCATGTGACTCTGGGCAAGGTACTTAACCTAAATGCACATTAGAGTCCCCATTAGTAAAATAGGAAAAATAATACTTAAATGAATTGGTATACATAAAAGTGATTTATAAGCTCTGTACTACAATTTTCACTCTTCTCTCCTATGCTGCCTTCAGAGACCTAAAGAACTCTCTGGAGATGTTTTGCCTCCATCTGGGTTTTTATTGCTAAGTGACGAGTCCCATGTGGAAGTCTTTTTTGGCAGATGTTGCTAAATACTTGTAAATTTATTTTTATATGAAAACTAACAACCACTGAGAACCCCCCAACTCTTGGGGTTATTTAAGATTTTTTTTTTTTTTTTTTTTTTTTTGAGAGAGAGAAAGTACACAAGCGGGAGAGAGGGGCAGGGGCGGGGGAGAGAAAGAGAAAAAGAAAGAATCCCAAGCAGGCCTCATGCTCAGCACAGAGCCCAACTCAGGGTTCAATCCCATGACTCTGGGATCATGACACAAACCGAAATCAAAAGTCAGATGTTCACCTGACTGAGCCACCCAGGCACCCGTTTTTCAGATATCTGAACCTTGTGAATTGTAACACATATAAGCATACCTCCTCCCTAATAAGGAAGCATATTTATACTGCCCGCTTATAGAATAAGACATATGTATTGATAAGGATGGGACATGTATGCAGTTTTGTGTGCAGGAAAATCGACTGCCCAGGAGATGATGTTGTAACTACCTGGATTCCCACAAAGTGGCAAAATGCTACTGAATTCAGTCAAACGCAGCTAGTTTTCTTTTTCTTGAAGTATTACTGTATATTGGGGTGAGGGGGGAAGAAAGGACTAAAAACTCAACAAAATTAAATTTTTCTCATAAAGAAGCAACTCACCATTAGAGAGTGGTACTGCTGGCTCTTCTGAGGAATGCGACAGAACCTATCTGAGCCACTTTCCCCACGACCATGGTGCCAGTATGCAAGAATGCATGTTCTTCATTAAAAAAAAAAAAATTACTAGCTGCAAAGAGAAGAAAGTGTTCCAGGGTGTACAAATCCCACGCCAACCTCCCAAATAATGGCAAATACTGTTCTGATCTTAGCAACCCAAAGTAACCTTTGAGCCATTTATTTATTCAACACATATTTCTTGAGCAACTATTATGGGCCTCGTACTGTGTTAAGAGATATAATCATGATCTCTGCCCTGAAAAGCCTTCATCTTACATATCTCTGGAATAGAATGTTTTTGGAAGGGAACCAAAGTTAACATAATGTTTCTTTCAGTTTCCATGTTCACTCACACAGCTACTGGTGCCGTCCAGTTTGGGGAGCTAGAACAATTGACAGTAACTCTCATCTCTGCCAAGTACACATTTTTGGCCTGATCACTTGGAATTCAGAGTATGTCAATAATATAAGCCAATGAGATCATCAGCTATAAGACTAAGTTCTTTTGGCTTCTTGATTAAATTCCTATAGTCAAGTATGTATTTTTTCCACAATCACAATTTTGTTGTTTAAAAAAAGGGATGGCACCTGGCTGGCTCTTTCGGTAGAGCATATGATTCTTGATCTTGGGGTCATGCGTTAGAGCCTTACGTTGGGGGTAGAGTTTACTTAAAAAAAAAAAAAGAATAGATATCCATTTCTCTTCTCTCCTCTCTCTATATCTGTGTAAGGGGAAAAAAAAATTTTATAAGAAGGAAGTAGCTTAGCTAAGGATAGGGAATAAGCTTTTTATTTTATTCCTTTTTTTTTTTGAGAGAGAGAGAGAGAGGTTGCAAGTGAGCAAGTGGTAGAGGAAGGGAGGGAGAGAAAGGAAGAGAGAGAGAAGTGGGGCTTACCCAAAGCAGGACTCGAACTCATCGAAAGCAGGGCTCGAGCTCACCCAAAGTAGAGCTGGAACCCATGAATTGTGACATCATGACCTGAGCTGAAGTCATCTGCTTAACCAACTGAGCCACCCAGGTGCCCCTTTCTATTTTATTTTACGTAAACTCCTTGCCCAACATGAGGCTTGAACTCATGACCCCAAGATTGAGAGTCATACACTCTACCAACTGAGCCAGCCAGGCACCCCTCCATGTAAAGAAAACTTAAAAAGTCCTCAGAGGGGCGCCTGGGTGACTTAGTCAGTTAAGTGTCCAACTTCAGCTCAGTCATGATCTCACGGTTCATGGGTTTGAGCCCCACATCGGGCTCTGTGGTGACAGCTTGGAGCCTGGAGCCTGCTTCAGATTCTGTGTATCCCTCTCTCTTTCCCCTTCCCCTGCTCAAGTGCTCAGCTGCTCTCTCTCTCTCTCTCTCTCTCTCTCTCTTTCTCTCCCTCCCTCCCTCTCTCTCTCTCTCTCTCTCTCACACACACACACACACACACAAATAAATATCAAAAATATAATAATAAAATAGGTGGCTCAGTTGATTAAGCCTCCAACTTTGGCTCAGGTCATGATCTCATTGTTTGTGGGTTTCAGCCCCACATCGGGCTCTGTGCCAACAGCTCAGAGCCTGAAGCCTGCTTTGGATTCTGTGTCTCCCTCTCTTTCTGCCCCTCCCCTGCTTGTACTCTGTCTTTCTCAAAAATAAACATTAAAATAATAATAATAATAATAATAAATTAAAAGTGCTCAGAGATTCAATGACATTTTGACCTTCACAAAAGCATGGGCCTTCTGCTACCCCTTTAGCCAGAAATCCAGGTAGGAGGGTCTTGCCATTTTGCATACCTTTCTTCTTTCTTAGAAACCTAAGGTTTTTGGGTCCTCCTACTCTTTGACCAGCCAGCCTCCTCAAACTCCTTTCAGTAGGGCCACACCTTCTCTGGCAAACTAACAGCCCAAATACTTGCAGATTATATTCTACAACCATATTTTTGCCAAATATTTACACATGACTTCTCTTTTCCACTAAAGACAAGGGTATAATGATTTACAGAAGCATCCAGTGTTTTTCTAGTCTCCCAGCTCATCAGCAGAGAAACTCTGAAGCATGAGGGCTCACATTCTTACTTCAGTCTTTCATAGTAAGAGAGAAACCAAACTGTACATGGGGGAGAAATTTATAGTTATTATGAATGTGTCTTATTACCCTTTTAGAGTAGGACACTGCCTAAATGGATGTCTTATCAAAAACAAGTGCCATAAAAACACTTGTGGAAAAATGAAATGGCCCTTAGTGTAACCAAATTTGTTGTCTTTTAACACCAAATTTTGCTATTTGTTTCTTCCTGTTTGCCTTATGTATATTGTTTCCCTCCACCTGGAATACTTGGATAGTTCATACTCATTCACACAGTTAAAAATATTTATTGAACACCTAGTATATGCCAGGTACTGTACCACATTCTGGAGACAAAGCAGTGAACACATTAGACATGATTCCTGCCTTGTGGGAAACAGTGTAATTATGTCAATAAGCCTAAGTCCAGTTCATGTGTCCTAAGTATCACTTTATCTGGGCAGCCTCTGTGATCTCATCGAGGTTGGATAAGGCATCTGTACTCTCTGGGCCTCTGGTATCTTGTCCATAATTCACATTGGAGACTTTCCCCAAACTAAGATCCCTGAAGGGCCACATCCTCAACAGGAGAACAAGAAAAAAACTTGACCTACCAAAGGAAAGGGTAAGGAAATCTGTCTCCAACTTAATTGAGGATGGAGTAGATAAAAAGAAAACTCCCCTCTGAGAATTCCTAAGTAACTTTACAAGCATATTGAGGGACCTAGAATTTCGCAGTACTCATGACCCAGAAAACCCTGAGCTGAAAACTATAAAGGTGATCACATTAGTGCCCGCCCCCCTCCACCCTGCACCTTGCATAAGCAAAAGTGAATCCTCTGGAAATCCTATAGGTAAGGTTCCAAGAAATATGACCTCATAATATCACACACAATAAAAACAAGGCAATAATAAACTTCAGAATAATACCAGCAATGAATGCACGTATTCTAGTTATCAGATATGGAATATAAATAATGTATATGTGTGACATTGTGGTATAATAAGAAATACATATTTGGTCTATTTCCTGGTTCTTGGCACAGAACTCCTAAAACCCTTGTAATTTCCTGGGTTATAGGGGTGTATATTTTCTTATTCATAATAAGTCCCTTTTTCCATCACACCTGAGTTTATGTTAATAAGTTGACTTAAAGAGGCCCCTTAGATAACCTCAGGATGAGGCTGATGCCAGAAAGACCAAATGATTAGAGGGTTAGAGCTTGCAGCCCCACCTCTGACCTCCTGGGAAGGGAAGGAAGCTGGAGATTAAGCTCTATAAAAACTTGAACAACAAGATTTAATGAGCTTCTGGGTTAGTGAATGCATCCATGAGCTGGGACAGTGGTATATCCCAAATTCCTCAGAGACAGAAGCTCTTAAGCTAAGGACCCTGATGCACCTGGCCCTACATACCTCTTCATCTGGCTATTCATTTGTATCCATTATAATATCCTTTAGAATAAACCAGTCATAGAAAGTGAAGTGTTTCCCTGGGTTCTTTGAGCCATTATAGCATTATAGCAAATAACAACTTGAGGAGAGGATCATGAGAACACCCTTGGTTTGTAGCCAAGTCAGACAGGAGTGGGAGTAACTGAGGGACCCACTACCTGCAATTGGTATCTGAAGGTTGGGGGGCAGGGGGACAGTCTTGTGTTTGTTTTGGAGTGTTAGATGTGAGATTGACTCAGCCCACCATTGCTGGCCTGGAAAAGCAAGGGGGGGGTTGGGGGGAGGGGCATGAGCCAAGGTAAAAGTGGACAGCTACTAAAAGCTAAAAAAGGGAAGGAAACAGATTATCTCCAGAGGCCCCTAGAGCCCTGATTTTTAGCCTAGTGAGACACAATTGAGACTTTTGACCTACAGAATTGTAAGATAATAAATTTGTGTTTTTTGTTTCTTGTCTTTTTGAGAAAAACAACTTTATATCTTGGAATAATTTTAGGTTTGTAGAAAAGTTGCAAAGATAACACAGACAGTTCCCAGCTAGCTTAATCCTAGTACCTAATGCTTAAAAAAAAAAAAATAGACATTAGAGCAGCTTTAGGTTCACAGCAAAACTGAGAAGGTAGAGACTTCACAGATACTCTCTGCCCCCAACATATGAATTTGTATTTTTTAAACCACTAAGTTTGTGCAGTTTGTTAGAGCAATAGTAAAAAACAAATACAAAGGCAAGTGATGTTTTGAAGAGGAAAAAAAGAGATGATATCCATATATATATATGGTAAAATACTGTTAAAAAACAAAATTGGCTTTATTAAACAATTCATGAATTGGGCAGCATCCCATCTAACAAGTAGAAGGGAGCTCTGAGTTCAAAATGAAAGATTTTTATAAGCAGAAGCAGGATGGGACAAGGAAGTTCAAAGAGTAGATTATTTCAGGCCAAGTTACCATCCCTTTGAGAATGACTGGGGGTTTTATCAAGCAGATTACCTCACTAGCGCTGACCTGGAAATTCCAGACTGACTGTTTTAAAATTTCACTCCTGGGAGAGGCTGAAATTGCAGTTAGGTTAGGTATTAAATCTTGGTGGGACTAAGCACAGGTGACTCCACAGGCCTGTTGTTTCTTTTCAACGATGCTAAAGAAAAACGAGAGAGTAATTAAGCCAAAATTTAGTATAATTGTTACTTCTAGTGGAGGGTATGGAGCATATACATGCGACCACCCAAGGACAGGGCTGCACTAGCCTCTATGTGGCCCAGTAGCCCAGAGGTCCACAGCCTAGCTGCAGGTGGAGCCTTTGTACCCCATCCTCCTGGAGCAGATTTCCCTCCGCTTGGCTAGGACCTTTGTGAGTGCCCAACTGGTACCACAGTACTGGCAGCCGCACCAAGGGACTTTAGAGGTTCTGCAATATTCTACTTTTTAAGCTGGTTGGAGGGTACATGGGGCTTATTATTCATAATTATCTTTCAAACCATATATACACATATACCTTATATGCTCTTCTATAGGTATTTTTCACAGTTTTTAAAATGTTAAAGTATTCAGATATGTGATGAAATGTACCCTTCCACCCTGTGCAGAGCTTTGCAAGTACTTGGGCACCATTCTCGCCCTGTGTACAATCTAAAATTGAAGGAGTTCTGAAGGATATTAGATGCTTTGTTTTTTGGGCGCCTGGGTGGCTCAGTCAGTTGAGTGGCTGATTTCACCCCAGGTCATGATCTCCAGTTCATGTTCGAGCCCCTCGTCGGGTTCTTTGCTGATGGCTTGGAGCCTGGAGTGTGCTTCAGATTCTGTGTCTCCCTCCCTCTCTCTCTGCCCCTCCCCTGCTCACAGTCTCTCTCAAAAATAACATTAAAAAGAATAATAATAAAAAAGTAAATTTGGTAGGTAAAACTACCAAACCTACTTCAGAAGAGGTTTTACAGAAGAATGCCTTTTTGTTTAAACTTTCACCAACAATAGATATTATGTATATTTTTATTTTTTTGTCAATTTGATGAGCAAAAACAATGGTACCCATTATTTAACTTGCATTTTTCTAATTGCAAGTAGATATATATATATGCTTCCTTGCTGGTTGTATTATTTAGGTGAATTACCTATCCAACTCCATATCTTATGGATGCTTGAAAATAAAGTTGTTTATTTTAAAGTTTATTTATTTATTTTGAGAGAGAGGGAGAGAGAGAATCTCAAGAAGACTCCGAGCTCAATCTCAGGAACTATGAGATCGTGACCTGAACCAAAATCAAGAGTCAGACACTCAACCAACTGAGCCACCCAGGTGCCCCAAAATAAAGTTTTTCTTAAAACAACCCATTTTGCAGATAAGAAATATGGGAAATATATGGAGATGAGATTCCAAACCCTCATCTTTTTTACTCTTGAGGCTGTACTTTCTCCACTATGACACTTTATCAAAAAGCCTCATTTTAGGGGTGCCTGGCTGGCATAGTTGGTAGAGCATGTGACTCTTGATCTCAGAGTTGTATGTTCAAGCCCCACTTTGGGTGGAGAGCCTACCAAAAAAAAAAAAAAAAAAAAAACTCATTTTACCCAAATATGGAAGGGAGGTGACTCACCCAAACACTCACAGCTCTGCAGCTAGATGCACATCTCAGCATAGACCACTCATGGGCTTTTCACCACCCTGGCCTTCCCGGAAAACAATGTTGAAAAATGCCAAAAGGCTGTTCAGGCAAACATTTCAGATTTGCCTGCCTATTATCTGTGTCCTTAGAAATAAAGAACCAACCCGAAGTACAAGGGTCAAAGATAAAATAGAAACACCAAGAAACATGGAGACCTTGGCCCCATTCCATCAATATAACAGTCAAAGAAGAGGGCTTATAGCCCTACAAATCAGCCCTAGGGAGTAAAATGGTTTCCAGTCACTTCCCAACACCCACCTGCCAAAGTACAAAATTTTTTTAAAATCTGAAGCTGAATGGAACTATTGATCACAGGCATAAGTAGCAAATAGTTTGAGGCTGCTCTTTATAAAATCAGGATGTTTTGGGGTGCCTGGGTGGCTCAGTTGGTTGAGTGTCTGACTTTAGCTCAGGTCATGATCTCTCAGTCTGTGAGTTCGGGCCCCACGTCAGGCTCTGGGCTGGCAGCTCTCTCTGGGCTAACAGCTCAGAGCCTGGAGCCTGATTCAGATTCTGTCTCTTCTCTCTGCCCCCCGCTCCCCCCCCCACTCATGCTCTGTCTCTCAAAAATAAATAAACATTAAAAAAAATTAAATAAAAAAAATAAAATCAGGATGTTTATTTTACAGTTCTTGTATTTAAAAACCCAGAATTCCAAGAATTCCACCTCTTTTTTCTCAAATGTGATTAACCCAATGAGAAATATAGGAAAGGTGATTTTCTGATATTATTGTTCATATTTATCGTAATCTTTTTTTTAGGGGAAACCTCCTTTTTTTAACATTTATTTTTGAGAGACAGAGCATGAATGAGGGAGGGGCAAGAGAGCGAGGGAGACAGAGAATCTGAAGCAGGCTCCAGGCTCTGAGCTGTTAGCACAGAGCCTGACGCAGGGCTGAAAGCACAAGATCATGACCTGAGATGAAGTCTGATACTTAATGGACTGAGCCACCCAGGCGCCCCAATATTGATCATAATCTTCTAAAGAAAAGGAGAATGGAGGTAAATTATTTCTAAGACACTCTTAAACTTCTTTTCTTCCTAAAGCATTAATTAAATGCCTATATAATAAGTTGATAGCTGTCTGAAGCTGGGTTCATGGAGGTGCAATATACTATTTTTTCTACCTTTGTACGATTAAAACTTTCCAATGATAAAAAGTTAAAAAAAAAAAAAGGCCTATGTGCAGACACAGGGTTGGACACTGGAGGTTCAGTGACAAATGGAACATAGTTCCTGTTCTTCTGAGGAGCAATAATCTCCCTTGTTATCAAGTTAACATGTTACACATTACAAAGCACTTTCAAATGTATTATCTGATTCATCCCATAAGTACATATTACAATTGCGAATTCAACCTGGAAGCCACCTTCTGTTTATTTTTCTTTTTTTTCCTAGTCTTTCTTTGTTTTCTGTGATAAATCCAATCTAGGCAGGGACAGATCTCTAACAGATTGAATTATGGTTTCAGGTTGGAGGGGTGGGCTGAACCAGGATGGGAAGATGTTTCTTTATTCTATCAGTGGGGCCCTGGGAGGAGTTAGTTTCAGGATACTTCAAACAGAATTATCAGAATCTTAAATGGCATCTCCACCCTTTTAAATACTTAAGGTGAACCCTTCACTCACAAAATCTTTCTTTGAATTCAAGGTGATTCTCCTGTTTCAAGACAGTTAAACCAGGTCACAAAAAAGAGCCACTTTCCCAAGATTAGATAGCAAAATGGAGTAAAATTTCATTACCTTCGACCCACAGAGTCTCTTTCCATGAAGCCCAACCATGAAGGGCAGAGAACTGGTGCTTTACAACTAAATTCTGTGAAACATCAGCTTGATCACCCACTCCACAGAGCTGCACAAGTAAGTAACCCATTCACCTTCAGAATGCTGTCACCCTCTCAGCTTTCGGAGACCACAAGAGTATGTTATGTGCTGCATTTCCTTTTAGAAGTTTCTACCTACCAATTTTCTCCCATGTGATTATAGGATCCTTTACTGTGTACAAATATTCACTTCTTAGCCAGTTAGTCATGAAAAATTTCTTCAGAGAGCTCAGCCATAGTGAGTGTGCCATCTTGCTCCTTGGTTGTCTAGTTCTTAAGTGTGTGAAGAGGAGGTGAGTTTATGTGCATAGACTAACCTGATTATCAGAGATAAGCACTCACCTATTATTCCCACCAAATCCACAATTACTTCATTCTTCTTGTCTCCATTTCCCTATATTTGCAACCTAGAATTAGATGCTTCCTTTCTCCTTCCCAGAAGTTTAGATAGATTTTGATGTAAAAGCAGGGCCAAGAGTTCTCCAAGTTCTTTCAGAGTTGCAGCTCAACAAATGTTTCCTTGTCAAAAGATCTACACCAACCACTGTGGTTTAGACAACACAGTTTCCCACAACAGAGGGAAGTAAAAGCCCATGGACAGAGGTGAGATGGCTGATAAAAAGCCTCCCTTCCCCTAATCACCCCTCCAGCTTTGTTGGGGGACCATAAGGACAATCAGCCTGTCTCACAGCCAGCGCTACTGCTCCCAGATCACAGAGGGTTAAGAAGTGAAATAGCACTGGGCCCCAAGGTTGCTGGATGACATACATTATGGGGTATATTCGTCCCAAGACTGGCTGGTTTTTTTCTCAACTCCTGAGAGTTTAGCATCAGCCTCATCTCATTCGTGTTCTCAATGCTGAGAATCCTAGTTACTGACAAAGATGGAGATAAAGGGCCAGACTAGAAGACAGCTCCAAGTAGAAGAGCTGGCTCAAGTTGAGAACATCTAATTGCTCGAGAAGGGGAACCAGATTTTCTCTAGTGGCTCTAAGCAACACCTGTTTTCAGCAACTCCCTGCATGAGAGGCCAGAGGAAAAAAGCTATGATCCCTAAAACAAGCCCACTTCACTTCCCAGCCTCTAGAACACCAAGTAAGGAGAAGGACAACCAATGAAGCATGGACTGAAAGTACTACCTCATCAAGGTGAGCCCCCATTGGCTGAAATTACCTGGGCAAGGCTTTCACGGAGTAAATTAACCCTTGTCAGGAGCACAGACCCCACGAGGGACTCCTCTCCTCCCCTATTGCTCCTTATTTTCAAACTAAGAGAAGTATGGAGAAATATAGACCTTTCCCTAACACTTTTCTTAAACATACGTAGTTAAACAGTGATTATGAGAAGGTTTAGATCTCCTCTCCCTAGAATGTATTTTTTGATGCCTTTTGGATAAAAAAGGAGTCACCTGCAACAGATTGGAAAGTTGGAGAGGAGGAGACAGAGTGAATGGTCAGTATTGTTCTAAACCTGCAGTAGAATGGTTAGAGGGTCAAAGACCAAAAAGTATAATAAAGATCAAAATGCCTTGGGGCAGATTGACAAGAAACTGATCTTGTTTCTGCAACTTTTTGTTTTTGTTTTTTTAAGTAAAATCTACCAATGTAGGGCTGGAACTCACGACCCAGACATCAGATGTTCCACGCTCTAACAACTCAGCCAGCCAGGCGCCCTGCAAGTTATTTTTTAAAGTTATCTCCATAGCTACAGCTTCCATTTTTAGTGAAAACTGCCAAAAGGTGTCCTGTTTTTTTTTTAAAGTAAATATCAGCAGACAAACGTTCTCTTGGACTTAAATCCTATAAGGAAGAAAGCTCTCAGTAAACCTGTCTTCCTGCTATCAAAACCTCATTATTTGACAGAACCAAGAACAAAAGATTGTATTATGTATGCTTCAAAAACTTTGCATTCAGTGACTAAAGTCAAGGGAAAGGAAGGCACAACTCCTAAGACAAGCTAGACTCCATCGAGTAGAAGTTCTTCTCACTTCAAAGCTTATTTGCAAACAAGGCATGAAAATCACTCTACTTTCAAGTATTGAGAGCTGAATATTTGAGGAGGGATCCCTGTTTCCATACTGCAGGCAGAGGCTACTTGAGAACATAATTATATCTTTTCCTCTAAATTGTTTTAAACTTAAAATTGACAGAATGTAGAGGGCTGGATTGTTGCATGTTGTTTTTGTAAGGGCTTAAACACAGCTATTCTCTAGAGAAGGAGGCTAAACCAATGACTGGTTCACTTTTGCTACAGTATAACTCCCACACCAGACTCCTACTTTGTGGCCAGGCCTATTATGATTTGGAAACATGTTGGAATCTGTGGCAAACTCTTCAACTGGAATTCTACAACAGAGCAATTTTACCACATTGAAACAGGATTAAGACCAAAATCCTCTAGAGAAAATGGATTCTTATTTGGGGATATCCTCGGAAAGTACATTGTGCAAGGTACAGGCTGTGAGGAAGAGACATTATTCACCTTAGTGGTCATGTCCCAGGTCACCTTTTATCTGTGACACCTTCACTCATTCAGGCGACCTTTATGCAGCACTTCTATGTGCCTAGTACTGTTATTCTAAAGATGTGTCAAACTCTTCTTGATTTATGCTTAGCTCCCACCACTACGAGAAATAAGCAGTAAGTGATAGCTCTCTGTTCCCTTTTGTAAGCTTCCTTAATAATTTTTACTATTTGTTGAGCACCTACTATATGCCAAGTACTTTCTATGTATCAGAGGTTTCCAAACTTTCTCTCAATAAGTTTTCCACCATTCCCTTGGGCCAAAAGAAATATCTAACACCTCCATTTATTAAATAATTAGATCCTTGTGAAGCCTGAGTGGCTCAGTTGGCTGAGCATCTGACTCTTGATTTTCAGCTTGGGTCATTGTCCCAAGCTTATGGGATCAAGGCCTGCATTGGGCTCCATGCTGAGCATGAAGCCTGCTTAAGGTTCTCTCTCTCTCTTTCTCTCTCCCTCTGCCCCTCTACCCCACTCATGCTCTCTCTCTCTAAAAAATAAATAAAAATAAAATAAAATATTAAATAATTAGATCCTAACAAATTAAGAGGCATTTATATATTCACAACTTGGTAGTTTGAAAAAAAAAATGCCTGTAAATTAAAAGAAAAATATGTTTATTTTATTCTTTTTTTACATCTTTATTAAAGTTTATTTATTTATTTTGAAAGAGAGAGAGAGAGCATGAGCAGGGGAGGGGCAGAGAGAGAAGAGAAGGAAAATCCCAAGCAGACTCCACACTCTCAGCACAGAGGCCAACGTGGGGCTCAGTCTCATGATCCATGAGGTCATCACCTGAGCTGAGATCAAGTCGGACGCTTAACCAATTGAACCACCCAGGTGCCCCTTATTTTATTGTTAAATAACCACAATTATTTATTAATGGGATACGTGCACCTACTGCACACTGCTCAGCTTCTTAATCGAGTCAGATACCACCCCCCTCATTCTGTGTTCCACGTTGATTTTCATATAGTACTTGCCTTTTATCTCACTGACAACCCCACTCTGTGAAGGTACCACAACACAAGGCATCAAGGAATGTAGCACAATCTAATGTTGAAGCTACAGACTACCTCTGGTACCCAAAATATGTCATTGTGTTCCCTCAGAAATTTGCAAATCCCATGGTGGTCCTATGTGAGTTTACTGCAGAGCCTTAGGTTGCCCCAACACAGTTTGGGAATCATGGACGTACACTCTTTCACTTCAGCCTCAAAACAGATCTTCATTGTAGGTACAACTACAAATGTACAGTTTGGGAAATGAGACTG
Organism: Cryptoprocta ferox; assembly: GCA_028646485.1. Classification (NCBI taxonomy): domain Eukaryota; kingdom Metazoa; phylum Chordata; class Mammalia; order Carnivora; family Eupleridae; genus Cryptoprocta; species Cryptoprocta ferox. The sequence continues at coordinate 27,174,230 of CM053572.1, forward strand.
AGGACAGTTAAGTAATTTACAAAGTTCACATAGCTAGTAAGTGGTGGTGTTGGGAACTAAAGCTAGATCTGCCAGACTCAACACCCACATGCTCTTCCTTGTTAACCATGCTACCTCTTACCAGCTTTGCAGGATATTAGAATCGCAGACTCTCAGATCTGAAAGGGATATCAGGGATGACATACTCAGAAAACTAATGACTGAAAAGTGAAATGATTTGACCAAGGTGCACACCTGCTTAAAGGCAGAGCTGAAGCCCAGACTTCCAGGCTCCTAGTCTAGAGCTCTCTCCATTCCATTAGCCTAATTCCCTAATAGATGAGTTTAGGAGGAGGGAAGGGTGTCCCCAAAAAGAATCTTCCCCGTAAGAACCCTTGTGGGGGTTCATGTGGTCCTCAGAGGGAAAGAAGGGCTTCCCTCCAAAGATCAGAGACTGCCTCTGGGGCACAAAAGGTAACTTCTTTCTTCTTTCCTCTCTCTAGTATTTTCCATCTGGAACTAACCCTCAAGCTAACCACTGCTCCCACTGCTCTTCTTGAGCATCTTGTCACCATCAGGTAAAGCCCCACCTCCTGAGTCTCCTCTCCTTTTAACCTCTGTCTAGCAATCCAAGGCAGGGTCTCTGAAATGTGAAGGAGAATGATGATCCTTCTCCTCATTGGTTGTGTTTGCAATGCTGTTGCAACAAGGAATCATTTGTGCAAGCAACGTATCAGCAGATTTATAATCACTAAAACAAGGAAGCTGCAAACAGGTTAGGTCATGCAAAGGTATATCTGAAATTTCCAAAGGAATTTTAGAGTTTCAAATTTTTCATGAGAACAGTAGCTCCCAAGAAACATCTTCCTGGGTTCCAGGTTCCCACTGAGCTATTCATAAATATCAACTACAGGTAATAAAGGCCAGCAGATCTTCCCACCCAGTTGCCCACTTGACAGCTAGAGCAGAAGCAGGGAAGATAGAAAATCCGTTAGTTTTCTCTCTGCAGTGATATGTTTTCAGAACAAGCGGCTCTGAATTCAATTTTTGTGTCAGTACAGACATAAAACTATTTCCTGGCTAAGCATTAACCTTTCCCCACTTTTGCACACTCCTCTGGAAGACATCCTCTCACACCCTTCTTCTAAAGAATCCAAGAGCTGAGGGGCGCGCCTGGGTGGCTCAGTTGATTAAGCATCCGACTTCGGCTCAGGTCATGATCTCACGGTTCGTGGGTTCGAGCCCAGCATTCAGCTCTGTGCTGACAGCTCGCTCAGAGCCTGGATCCTGTCTCCGGATTCTGTGTCTCCCTCTCTCTCTGACCCTCCCCTGCTCGTGCTGTCTCTCTCTGTCTCTCAAAAATAAATAAAAAACATTAAGAAATTAAAAAAGAGAATCCAAGGGCTGAAAGCACTTGTTCAGGAATGGATGGCAGGGTCAAGACAATGATAATGATATTCAGCTAACACTTACCGGACACGTACTGTGTGCCAGGCCAGGCACTGGGCTGAGGGCTTTACAGTTGTAATTTATTTTCTTTTAATATAATATTGTAAATGATTTTAAATATAACATATACACAGAAAATGGCATAAATTACATATATGAAGTATAGATATGTGTGTATATATATATTTTAAAATAGTTACAAAGTGGGGCCCCTGGCCGGCTCAGTCTGTAGAGCATGCAACTCTTGATCCTGGGACCACTGAGTTCAAGTTTCACATTGGACAAAGCTTATTTTAAAAAAAAAAGTTATATATAAAAAAAAAAGTTATAAAGCAATCATGATGCAATATCATTCAAATCAAAAAACAAAACATGGCAGAGTGCCTGAGAAGCTCAATTCATTAAACCTCCGGCTTTTGATTTTGGCTCAGGTTATGGTCTCAGGTTTTGTGGGATCGAGCCCTGTGTCAGGCTCTGCACTGACATCTCAGAGACTGCTTGAGATTCTCTCTCCTGTTCTCTCTCTCTGCCCTGCCTCTGCTCACTCTCCTGCTTTCTCTCTAAATAAATAAACATTAAAAAAAATTGCCAACATCTCAAAAGCTCCTCTCCCATCACAGCTCCCACCCTCATTTGTAGAGGTAACCTCTACCCCAACTTTTATAATCATCATTTCTTCACTTTTCTTCATGGTGTTACTAACTGTTGGCATAATGATAAACAATATATGGCTTAGACCATAAACAGCTTCGCTCCCGGACCCAGCCTTCCACTCCAGACACACTTGCTGCTCGGAGGTTCTACTCAGACTTCCCTTCACATCTTCCTGGCAATTCCTCTACTACCTGGATTCTTCATCCAGTGGCTTCTTGAGAAACAGTGTATGGGAAATGAAAAAAGTTAAAACTACCTATCTAGGGGCACCTGGGTGGCCTGGTTGGTTGGGTATCCGACTCTTGATTTCGGCTCAGGTCATGATCTCAGGGTTCATGATATCCAACCTCACGCATGACAGGCTCTGCGGTGACAGGACTGAGCCTGCCTGGGATTCTCTCTCCCCCTTCTCTCTGCCCCTCCCCCACTCATGCTTGCCCACACACCCGTGCGCTCTCTCTCTCTCTCTCTCAAATGAATAAACATTTTTTTAAAAAACTGCCTATCTAGGGATGCCTGGGTGGCTCAGTTGGTTAAGCATCTGACTTCGGCTCATATCATGATCTCACGATTTGTGAGTTTGAGCCCTGCACTGAGTGAGCTTGAGTCCTGCTGGGGGCTCCTCACTCTCTCTCCCTCTCTGCACCTCGTGGGATTCTCTCTTTCTCCCTGTCTCTGACTCTCGCTCACTTACGCTCTCTCTCTCTCTCAAAAAGAAAAATGCATATCTAAAATGTCTTAATTGTATCTTCAAATTTGATTGATAATTTGACTCAGAATAGAATTCTAGGTTAGAAATCAATTTCCATGGGACACTTGAAGGCATTTCTCCACTGCCTTTTAGCTTCTAATGGCATTTTTGAGAAATCTGATGTCATTCTTATTCCTGTCCCTTTGTGGATGCCCTGTGTTTCCCCTCTGGAAGCTTCTATGATCTTCTCTTCTTATTTTATTTTTTTTAGTAATCTCCACATCCAACGTGAGGCTCAAACTCCCGACCCCGAGATCAAGAGTCACATGCTCTTCCCACTAAGCCACCCAGGCGCCCCTGGGATCTTTACTTTATGCCGGTTCCGGAGTTTGGAGTGACGACTGCTGTGCTGCACAGTCCAGATCCCCCTTGAGGAACGCAGGACTTGCTCCCCCAGCTTCTGGGAATGCTGCCATGACCCTCAGCTGTCAGCCCTCTCCGCAGAATGCTCTGGCTGAAGAAAACCTCCAGGACAGCCTGTACTGCATAACTGACAACATGGGAGTGTGAACAGCACCCCCTCACCACAGTTGGCAACAGCTGTGCAGGCTCATCCCAGCGCTAGAGCTCCCTGTGGGAGGTCAGCTGAGACCTTCCCTGGGCCTGCACCACAACCCACTTCTTCCTCTGCCCAGTCTTGTTTTCTTCTCCTTCCTTCCACAAGTGTTGACACCAAGAGCCCCCTCTCATAAATGCCCTGGCTGCTACTCTCCAGCTCAGAATTGGCTTCCTAGAGAACCCACCTTGAAACTACAGAATGCCTTGCTTTCCATTCATCATGCTGAACAATCTGTTGGCCCCATATTATTGCTAATGTCTACCTGTACTGTGAATGTGATGGCATTATGCCCATTTTATAGATGCACAAACTCTGGCTGTGGAAGCAAAACACAAAACAAAACCAAAAACCAAAAGCCAAAAAACAGAACTCACATAACAAGGCTACACAGATAGTAAGCAGCAGAAATGGGATCTGAAACCAAGTCTGCCCCAGTGCAAAATCAGTACAGTGTTCATTTTTGGAGTGGCTATGGAAGTTTTAGATATACGCACAGGGTCTCCGGCTTTCTGAGGAAGGAAAGAGGAGCAGGCATCCAAATGAGTGGAAACAGGAGTCTGGGACACAGCACGAACACAGTTATTCATCTTTTCTCCGTGCAAGGCATTTTGTTCCTGTGGGAGAAAACCGATAGTGTCTGCTCCAATGGCTGGTGTGCTCTCAGGTACCATGGCAACCATTCAGCTGAAAGCTGAATTTTTCTATGTGAGAGGTTCTGATAAATAGTGGACTGGTAAAAAGAAACATACAGTAAAGTGGGGAAACAGAGGTTCTATCTAGTGCTTTTCTCTTCTGACAAAGATTTGATATTTAATTTTATTGCCAGCAAAGTTCATGTGGATATTGGAAAGATTCTTTCTTTCCAAACCTCAGTTTTTCTTTTGTAAAAATTAAAAGGTGGGGGTAAAACTGGCTGGCTCAGTTGGTAGAGCATGTGTTTCTTGATCTCAGAGTCATGAATTCAAGCCCAATGTTGGGCATAGAGATGACTTAAAAAAATAAAATCAAGGTGCCTGGGTCGCTCAGTCGGTTAACTGATCGACTTAGCTCAGGTCTGGTCTCACGGTTTGTGAGTTCGAGCCCTGTGTTGGGCTCTGTGCTTACAGCTCAGAGCCTGGAGGCTGCTTCAGATTCTATGTCTCCCTCTCTCTCTGACCCTCCCCCACTCACACTCTGTGTGTCTCTCTCTCCCCCCAAAAAATAAACATTAAAAAAAATTTAAAAAGTAAATAAAATCAAAAGATTAAAATAGATAAATCCCATGGGTTTTTAAATTTTCATGAATAGCCACATACTGCATTGAACACCTATTTCCAAATCTTAGACCTTCATTCAACAAATACTTATTGAATCCCTGCTAGGAGCTAGGGAAAGTTCTAGGCACTGGGGACATATAAGTCAACAAAACAAATGAAAATCCCTGTGCTGGAGGAGCTCACATTGCACTGAAACACTCACATAGTGCTCACACTGTGCCAAGCAGAGGTCTGAGCACCTTAGATATGACAACTTGTTTAATCGTCATGATGTATCTATGAGGTATAGGTACTATTAACATCATCCCCATTTTACAGATAAAAATGAAAATGCAGAAACATCAAGTTATACTAATCAGTTACAGAGCTGAGATGTGAACCCAGCCAGGCTGGCTTCAGATCATAGGCTCTTATGTCACTACTAACTCTGGAAAAGTCCAACAGAAAGAACTACCTTAAAAATTTATTGGTTTTCAGGGGTGCCTGGGTGGCTCAGTCGGTTAAGCCACTTCAGCTCAGGTCATGATCTCACGGTTCGTGGGTTTGAGCCCCATGTCAGGCTCTGTGCTGACAGCTCAGAGCCTGGAGCCTGCTTCAGATTCTGTGTCTCCCTCTCTCTCTGCCCCTCTCCCACTCATGCTCTGTGTCTGTCTCAATAATAAATAAACTAAAAAAAATTTTTTTTAGTTTATTGGTTTTCAAATTCTTGCCAAAAGATGATGACCTTGTAAACCTAGCATAAAAGGCCACTTTTGAAACAGTCCATACTTAAAAGATTTATAACGGAAAGAAAAAATTTTCTATTTGATAGTAACAGAAATTGAGAGACAGAAATCATTCTTTTACTACCCAAGTAAAATTCTGAATAGAAATGATAACCACACATCACTCCAATACAATTGTATAGGATACAATTTAAGTGAATATAGTGCCAGCTGGGAGCTTTGAGAACTTTATTTTTCTTACTAAATTTCTTTTTGGTTTATATTTTCCTTGAAGCAATCTGACAACTAGGAATAATAATCTTCACTTCATTTTGTAGGTGACAACAAATAATTATAATACACTGTGGACATTGACTACTGTCACTCACAGAAGGCTCTATCTATAAGAAAGAAGGGTCTGTTGAAGAAGTTGCTGGTCCTTGAGCCCTTGGGTGCACCCTCCAGTGGTGACACTGGTCCTGCCCAAGCTCAGGGCAAGCTCCAAGAGAAAGTGGATGTCTGGGCAGCATGGACAAATTTCCAAATTGTTTCATTAGTGCTGGGAGGGCTCTTTGATATCATCTTGTCCAGGTACCCCACCTTACCAGTAAAGAGTAAACTCAGGCTCAAGGGGAAAGGAGGTAATGGCAGATGCAGTGATAGAGCCCAGACCTCCTAATGGCATGATCAACTGTCCCAATTTTACCATGTGGAACTTCTGGTGTTAAACTTGGGCAAGTCCAGGGAACAATAGAATAAGTTCGTCCCTCTGCCTCTTGGTTCTGGTCGTCCAGTGCTTTTTAAAAACATCTTTAGGAAGCTGCATCCCTGCTGATCCCAAGTTCAGGAAGAAATTTTGTCTGTTTCCTTTGTCCTCCCTTTCAAGTTTTACACAGAATTTTTGAGACTGTATCCTCCTGCTTATTGCCTATTTCTCTTTGTCTCCTTTTCCTTGTTTTCTCTAGGCAAGTTGAGTTTGCAGGGCAAGCTGGGTGATAGGTATTTAGGAATTCGGAAGGAATGATTTCATCTCTAGGAAACCAAGAACTTCTATGTCTGCTTCTGAATGGTCAAAATGATGTCCAGGGGCACCTGGGTGGCTCAGTCGCTTAAGTGTCCGACTTCGGCTCAGGTTTTGATCTCACAGCTTGTGAGTTCAAGCCCCGCGTCGGTCTCTGTGCTGACTGCTCAGAGCCTGGAGCCTGCTTCAGATTCTTGTCTCCCTCTCTCTCTGCCCCACCCCCACTCATGCTCTGTCTCTCTCTCTCTCTCAGAAGTAAATAAAAACATTTTTTAAAAAGTCTTTTAAAAAAATGATGTCCAGAGAATGAAGCAGTCTCCCTCATACCACATGGAAGGTGAGAGCTGGCCTCTAAGTAGGTAGACGGGTCCTGAAAAGGTGTTATTTCAGAGCCGGGAATGGTTCTGACTGCCCTCTCTCCAACAAACACCTCTTCTTCCTACAGACTCAAGTCAATAATTCTATTATCAGACTTTAATTCCTGCATCTTAAGCCAAGCTAAGGCTTTACTCTTTTTTAAACTTATTTTTTGGGGTGCCTGGGTGGTTCAGTTGGTTAGGCAACTGATTTCGGCTCAGGTCATGATCTCACGGATCATGGGTTCGAGCCCCACGTCAGGCTGTGTGCTGACAGCTCAGAGCCTGAAGCCTGCTTGAGATTCTATATCTCCCTCTCTCTCTGCCCCTTCCCTGCTCTGTCTCTGTCTCTCAAAAATAAATAAACATTAAACAAATTTAAAAAAATAAACTTATTTTTATTTTTATATTTATTTTAGAGTAAGAGAGAGTGCATGCAAATGGGGGAGGAGGGCAGAGAGAGAGAGAGAGAGAGAGAGAGAGAGAAACTTAAGCAGACTCTACGCTCAGCATGGAGCCCCAGGGCTTGATCCCAGGACCCTGAGATCATGACCTGAGCCAAAATAAAGAGTCGGACGCTTATCCAACTGAGCCACCCAGGTGCCCCACAAAGGCTTTACTCCTATTAAATGTGAATTCCCTTTGCAAAGGTTATGAATCAGCCACCACTCTCTCTAAAGAAAAGACTTTCTCAGAAGCTGCAACTACTTCTGGCCTTTCCAGTGCTCCTGTCCTTGTCTGTGTGTACACAACTCAGGCTCACATGCTCATGTAGTCTGCATTCCCTCTGCCTATGCTCCCTTCCACGTCCCCCACTGGCTGATGAGGATATCCCTATATCCAGCTCCCATTATAGGGTCACAAGAGAGAAGTGTCTCATAGAATAAAGTCTAAACTCCTCTCCTTGCTTGTGAAGACCTATTTGATTTGCTAATAGGTATGCTTTGAAGTACAACACCTTGGTCTATATCATATATATTCCCAGAAACTGACCTGGTGCATAGTATGCAGAGGTGCTAAAAAAAAAAATACATGTTGATCAACTAACTGATTCAGTTCTTTCTACACACATTTATCACCCAAGACTTCCTGACTAAACCTCCTCTCACAAACTCCCAACAACTCCCTGACCTTGCACATGCACTCAATGGTCGGAATTATCACTTATGCCTAGATTCTTAGGCTTTTTACTCTGGAACTCCCTGCTTTTCATCTCCATCAACCTAGTCTTCCCATCCTTCAAGGTCCATTCAAGTCCTGTTTCTGTCACAAGCCTTCCTGAGTACTCCAACCTACCATGACTCCTCCTTTGCCATATAACTGCTGTGCTAGCTGGCACTCCAGCTTAAATTGCCCTAGGCTTTTGTACTGCCCTGGGGATGCAACCTTATCCTATTCATCCCCCCCCCCCCCACTTCCTGTGCCTGTGTTGCCTCCCTGAAGATATGTCTTTGGTTCTCTGCTCTTTTTTCCAGCTCCCTCTCTCAGATGCCTCACACAATCTCACAGCTTCAACTGTTCCCTCTCCACTGTAGATTCAAAATCTAGACCTTCAAAATTTTGTCCTGAGCCAAATTTCCAACTGCCAACCACACATTTCCAGTGGACTTTGCTGCTGTCACCTTTCTCACCAAATGAAGCCCTGACTTGTCAGGTGATAGCATCACTCTCCTTCCCTCCAGTCACACAGGCTGGAAAACGCTGAGGGTGAGGTGGGGGTCAGGGATGAGGGAAGAAAGGTAAATTAAGTACCAAGACATGGTTGGTTCTTCTTGGAAGAGATATGTCAATATAGCACCACCACCAGTTCATTGTCCATACAGCAGCCAGAGTGATCTTTTTTTTTTATGTTTTTTTTAAATTTATTTTTAAGAGACAGAGAGAGACAGCGCGAGCAGGGGAGGGTCAGAGAGAGAGGGAGACACAGAATCCAAAGACAGGCTCCAGACTCTGAGCTAGCTGTCAGCACAGAGCCGAACGCTGGGCTCGAACCCACGAACCGTGAGATCATGACCCAAGCCGAAGTCGGATACTTAACCGACTGAGCCACCCAGGTGCCCCAGAGTGATCTTTTAAAAATGTGAGTTGATCAGGGTGCCTGCATGGCTCAGTAGCTCTAAACGTCTTACTTTGAATTTCGGCTCAGGTCATGATCTCATAGTTTGTGAGATTGAGCGTTGCATCCTGCTGTCAGTGCAGAGCCTGCTTGGGATTCTCTCTCTCCCTCTCTCTCTCTCTCTCTGCCCCTACCCTCCTCACGCACGCATGCTTGTACATGTGCCTGCTGTCCATCTCTCTCTCTCTCTCTCTTTCTCTCTCTCTCTCAAAATAAATAAACTTTAAAAAATTAAAATTAAAATGTGAGTCAGTCAGGGTACCTGGGTGGCTCAGTCAGTAGAGCATGTGACTTTTGATCTCGAGGTCATGAGTGCAAGTCCCATTTTGGGTATGGAGTTTACTTAAAAACAAAGAAATTAAAAACAAAATGTGAGGCAGATTCCCTTCACTCCCCATGCATCTATGTAAAACTGTGCAATGACTTCCCATTGCACCTAGAATGAAGGACCCACATGGTCTGGTTTGTGCTGCTCCCTTCATCTTTCTCAGCTTTCTCTCTCCTGGACTCCATCAAGATCTCTGAGCATTTACCCTTGGGGTTCCCCTGCTAGGGAGCCTTCTCCCTGACTGGTTGTAGAGCTAACATTTTTAAAAACCTGCTTCACCTTGAACCCAACCCTAAGTATTTTGAGAAATACCAGAAGGGTTACTTATGATTCAGTTACTTATGATTCAGGATATACCTGGTTTGTACCTGAAGTGACCTTTGTTTTCCTCTCTAATACAGTTCCTGTTTCTCCATTATAGTCCAGCTGAGGGGCACCCGGGTGGCTCTCTCAATTAAGTGTCTGACTTCTGCTCAGGTCATGATCTCACAGTTCTTGAGTCTGAGCCCACGTCGGGGTCTGCCTGACAGTGCAGAGCCTGCTTGGGAGTCTCTGTCTCTCTTTCTCTCTATCCCTCACCCCTTTCTCTCAAAAACAAATATTTTTAAGAGATTTAAAATATTCAAAAATAAATAAAGTCCAGCCAATATCATCTCCTCCCTGTGACTGAGCCAGCTGAAATCATCCCCTGCCATGAATCTCACAGAATTTAGGATCAGATCCATCATTCAGTACTTATTAGACCCTCTTCTTTTTTCTGTGTTGTCTATTTTTAAATATGTATGTATATTGTTTTATTTTTCAGATATAAAATTTCTTCTGAGAGCAAGGAGAGTCTTTATATTCTGAATTGTATCAAATCCACTACACCTAACTGAACATCTGCTCAGCCCTTTATTTTTTAAAGTGGAAATCCTTTTTTTAATTAATTAATTTTATTTATTTATTTTTGAGAGAGAGAGAGAATGAGTGTGAAAGAGGGGCAGAGAGAGAGAGAGATTATCCCACGAGGTGCAGAGGAAGAAGGAGAGAGAGAGAGAGGGAGAGAGTGTAGAGCCTGGAGCCAGGCTCAAGCTCATGAACCATGAGATCATGATCTGAGCCAAAGTCAGATGCTTAGCTGAGCCACCCAGGTACCCATGTTCAGCTCTTTAAAATATGTTTTAAATAGTAATGGATATATCTCTTAAAATAATAACTTCACTTAAACTTCTCTTAAAATAATAATTCACATTTGAAAATCAAAGCAATATAAAACAATGGAAAAGCCTTGTTCCCATCTTGTCTATATCTATCCATATCCTATCTACCTCATCTCTGAGCGTACAAGAAACCACTTTTATTAGTTTCTTATATATTATTCTTATGTTTCTTTTTTAAAAAACTTTTTAATGTTTATTTATTTTTGAGAGAGACAGAGACAGAGCATGAGCAGGAGAGGGGCAGAGAGGGAGACGCAGAATCCAAAGCAGGCTCCGGGCTCTGAGATGTCACGACAGAGCCTGACACAGGGCTCGAACCCATGAACCGTGAGATCATGACCTGAGCTGAAGCTGGATGCTTAACCAACTGAGCCCGTCAGGTACCCCTATTATTTCTATGTTTCTTTATGCTAATGTGAATAAATATTAATATGTATTTTTCTTGCTCCCTATATGTATACAAAAGGGGTACACTCTTCACACTGTTCTGCACCTTTCTGTTTACATTTAGCAGCATATCTTGGAGATCTCTCTATAACAGTACATAGAGAGGAAATATTCCTGATCACTTTTTCCAGGCTGGAGGGTATACCATTGTGTGGTTAGTTTATTTTACCCAGTCCCTGATGCTGGGCTGTTTCTATCTTTGCTATTATAAACAATGCTCTAATGAATAATCCTGTACATATCATTTCACATTTGTGAGGTTGTAGCTGCAGATAGATTCCAAAAAGTGGATTCTGGATTAAAGGGTAAATGCATCTATAATTTTCATAGAGATAGCTCCAGACTTTGGTTCTCAGGGTTATGGGATTTTGCATTCCCTTCAGCAAAGGGAATGAGTGACTATTTCTCCATAGCCGTGCTAACATACTCTTAGAGTTGTGCTTTCTCATCTACCAGGTGAGCAATGGTACCTCAGTGTAGTTTCTGCTTCTATTGCTCTCATTATGACCAAGTTTGAGCATCTTTTCATATGATGGACATTTTTTTCTTTGACTATGAATGGACTATCCATGTTCTTGTCAAATTTTCCTAGTAAACTGTGATCTTTTCTCAGTTTCTAGGCTCACACTAGATTAGATTAGGTAGATTAACTTTTGTCTGCAATATGAATTATAAATCTTTTCCCCAGACTGACTTGTCTTCTGATTTTACTTATGATATAATCAACTGTTTTTGATGGGGCACCTGGGTGACTCAGTCGGGTTAAGCATCTGACTCTTGATCTTAGCTTAGATCTTGCTTTTGGGGGCGTGAGTTCAAGCCCTGTGTCCACAATGGGTGTAGAGTTTACTTTAAAAAATTGTTTTTGAGGGGCGCCTGGATGGTTCAGATGGTTAAGCCATCCGACTTTGACTCAGGTCATGATCTCGCAGTTCCAGAATTCGAGCCCTACATTGGGCTCTGTGCTGACAGCTCAGAGCCTGGAGCCTGTTTCATATTTTGTGTCCTCCTCTCTCTCAGGCCCTCCACCATTCACATTCTGTCTCTCAAAAATAAACGTTTAAAAAAAGTTTTAAAAACTTTTTTGAGATATGAATATAAATTACCAAAATTGAAGAAAAAGTTAAAAATCTATATAGATCAACTAACTACACTAGAGAAAATCAGAAGAGTTTTCAAAGCTCATTTTAAAGAGGACACCAGAGGGTGCCTGGGTGGCAGAGTTGGTTAAGCTTCTGTCTAGGTTTCAGCTCAAGTCAAAATCCCAAGGGTTGGGGCGTCTGGGTGGCTCAGTCAGTTGAGCGTCTGACTTTGGCTCAGACCATGGTCTCATGGTTTGTGAGTTTGAGCCCTGCATCAGGCTCTGTGCTGACAGCTCAGAGCCTGGAGCCTCCTTTGGATTCTGTGTCTCCCTCTCTCTCTGAAATCTCAAGGGTTGCGGGATGAAGCCCCACACTGGGCTCCAGGCTCACAGGCTCACAGTGCAGAACCAGCTTGGGAGCCTCTCTCTCTCTCTCTCTCAAAATAAATAAATAAACTTAAAAATAAAATAAAGAGGACACCAAATGAGCAATGGGTGTTGCACATAAGTGATAAACCACTAAATTCTATACCAAAAACCAATATTACACTACATGTTAACTAACTGGGGTTTTTTTTGTACTCTATTCTATTTTTATTGTATTTTAGAGAGAGAATGTGCAAGCAGGAGAGAGGGGCAGAGGGAGAGAGAGAATCTTAAGCAGGCTCTATGGTCACTGCAGAGCCAGATGTGGGCTCAATCCAATGACCCTGGGATTGTGACCTAAGCTGAAATCGAGAGGTGGTTGCTCAACTGAATGAGCCACCAGGCACCCCACTGAATGGAATTTAAATAAATATTTGGAGGAAAAAAATTAAACTTGTAGAAGCAAAATAATAATAATAATAATAATAATAATAATAAGGAAAAAACCAAGAAGACACCAGGTTCAGAGAGTTATACTGATGAGTTGTAACAAAATTCATGAAACAATTCCTATATTATTATTTTTTTAAATTGTGACAAAAAACACATGACAGAGAGAGAATGAGAAGACAAGCCACAGACTGGAAGAAAATATTTGCAAAGACACATCTGATAAGGGACTGTTATCCAAATATACAAATAACTCTTAAAATCCAACAATGAGAAAACAAACATCTCAATTAAAAAAATGAATCAAAGACCTTAACAGACACCTCACCAAAGAAGATATACAATGACAAATAAGGGCATGAAAAGATGCCCCATAGCATATGTCATCAAGGAAGTGCAAATTAAAACAATAAAGAGATACCATTACATACCTATTAGAATGCCCCAGATTCAGAGCACTGACACCACCAAATGCTGGCAAGGTTGGGGAACAACAGGAATGCTAATACATTGCTGGTGGGGTTGCAAAATAGTACAGCCATTTAGGAAGACAGTTTGGCAGCTTCTTACAAAACTAACGATCCTCTTACCGTGCAATCTAGCAACTGTCCTTCATATTTACCCAAAAGAATTAAAAACTTATGTTCTCCCCAAAACCTGCAGAAAGTCATTTACAGCAGCTTCATTCATAATTGCCAAAACTTGGAAGCAACCAAGATGTCCTTCAGTAGGTGAGTGGGTAAATAATGGTACAACCAAACAATGGAAATTCAGTGCTAAAAAGAAATGAGCTGTCAAGCCAGGAAAAGACATAGAGGAAACTTAAATGCATATTACTAAGTGAAAGAAGCCAATCTGAATACAGTGAATACACTGTATGATTCCAACTATACAACATTCAGGAAAAGGCAAAACTATAGACAGTAAAAATAACAGTGGTTGCCAGGGGCTGGGGGGGCAGGGTGTGTGTGAGGGGAGCAGGCGAGGAATGAACAGGTGAAGCCCAGAAGATTTTTAGGACAGTGAAGAAACTTTGTATGATACTATAATGATAGATACATGTCATCATACATTTATCCAATCCCATAGAGTGTGCAGCAGCAAGAGTGAACCCACGTTGGGTACCTGGGTTGCTCAGTCAGTTAAGCATCTGACTTCGGTTCTGATCATGATCTCACTGTTTGTGGGTTTGAGCCCCATGTCAGGCTTTGTGCTGACAGCTCGGTTCCTGGAGCCTGATTTGGATTCTGGGTCTCCCTCTCTCTTTGCCCCTCCCCCACTTGCACTCTGTCTCTCTGTCTCTCAAAAATAAATAAACATTAAAAAAATGTTTTTAACAGAAGAGTGAACCCAAGTTAAACTGTGGACTCTGAGTGATTAGGATGTGTCAATATAGGTAAAAACGTACCATGCTGGTGACTGATGCTGATAATGGGGGAGGTTATTCATGTGTGGGGAAAGGGAGGTATATGCAAAATCTCTGTACTTTCCTCTCAAATTTGTTTTAACCCTAAAACTGCTCTAAAAAATAAAGTATACACACTCATACATTACATACCCATCAACACCCACACAGAAATCAATCAGTGGTTACCAGGGGCTATCATGAGGGAAGTGTTGATTACAAAAAAGCACTGAGAGGAGCAGCTGGCTGGTTCAGTGAATAGAGAGTATGCAACACTTGATCTCAGCATTGTGGGTTCAAGCCCAATGTTGGGGGTAGAGACTGCTTAAAAGTAAAATGTTAAAAAAAAAAAAAAAGCACTGAGAACTTTTGGGAGTAATGGAAATGTTCTCTGTCTTAACTGCAGTGGTAATTACATGACTGTATGTATTTGTTAAAACTCTAAGTCGTATACTAAAAGAGTAAAGTTTACTGTATATGTTATCCCTCACTAAACTTGACTTTAAGAAAATTTAAGAATAGATATCTTTTAAAATTCATTTAACAGGGGTGCCTGGGTGGCTCAGTCGGTTGGGTGTCTGACTCTTGGTTTCAGCTTAGGTCATGATCCCAGGGTTGTGGGATCGAGCCCCACATTACTGGGCCCCCTGCTGAGCACTGAGTATGAAGCCTGCTTGGGATTCTCTCTCTCTCTCTCCCTCTCTCTCTTTCTCTCTCTCTCTCTCCCCCCCCCGCCCCTCTCTCCTGCTCATGTGCACATGCTCACTCTCACTCTCTCTATATATATAAAAAAAAAATCTATAAAATTCATTTTTTGAATTTCTACTCTGTGCTTGGCACTATTCCAGGATCTGGAGATACAACAGTAAATAAAACAGACAGACCATTCCATTCAAACTATTCCAGATTACCATTGATCTCCACATTGCCGAATCCGGGGTTCATTGTCAGTCTTCATTTTATGTGATTTTGCGGCAGCACTTGACATAGATGATCCACACTCCAACTTGTAACCGTTGCTTCTTTTAGCTTCCAGGACTCCAGGGATGCCTGGTTTTTCTTCTATCTTTCTGGTCACCTTCTCTCAGTCTGCTAGTTCCCTTTCATTTCTCTGAGCTATTAATAATGAAGTGCCCTGAGGCTTATTCCTCAGACATTTTCTATCTATATTTGCTCCCATTTGGTTACTACACCGGAATTATACTTTTCATTAGACTTCATCTGAACTCCAGATTTTGTATATCCAACTGCCTACTTGACATTCTCAAGTAGGGCCTAATTGGCTATCTAGTAGATATTTCAAAAATAACTTGTCCAAAACAGAGCTTCCCATTCTCTTCTTCCTCAGCTCTCAGTTTGATCCTCTAGTCTTCCCATCTCAGTAATGGTAACTCTGTCCTTCAGCTGCTCAGGGGAATAATCATGAAAGAAGCCTAGAATCATCTTCCTCAACCCCACATCTACTCTGATAGCAAATCTTATCAATACTAACACATTAGATATTTTCTGTATTAATTTTGTTTTTCTCCTTCACCAGAGTGTAAACTCCATGAAAATAGACTTTTGTCTGTTTTAGTGAAAGTTTAAAGAGACTCAAGGTTGCTTTTTGTGGAGTTTTGAACTCTGAGGAGGCCACTGGTGAGAGTTTACAGGAAAGTAAAAAAAATCATTTTGGGAACTGGAAGAAAATGAGTACTTGTTTTGTAAGGACAGAAATTTTAGTAACACTGTTGTTTTCATTTTTGAGGTAAGTAGAAAATATGGCCTAATGAACAGGGTGATTTAGCTAAGGAGATTTCCAAAGCAAAGTGTTGAAGATGCCAGCTGGTTTATTGTTACTGATCATAGTAAATGTGAGAGGAGATAGATAAATTGAAGAAAGGATTGTTAAACAAAAAGAGCAAGGACTTGATAGTTTCTAAGATCCGTAGCTTCTCTAGACAGCAAATGATGCTAAAATGAAGAATTGGTGG
Source organism: Cryptoprocta ferox (assembly GCA_028646485.1). Classification (NCBI taxonomy): domain Eukaryota; kingdom Metazoa; phylum Chordata; class Mammalia; order Carnivora; family Eupleridae; genus Cryptoprocta; species Cryptoprocta ferox. Next base: position 27,190,327 of record CM053572.1, read on the forward strand.
GGTGCCTGGCTGGCTCAGTTGGTGGAGTATGTGATTCTTTTTTTTTTTTTTTTTTATGTTTATTCACTTTTGAGAGACAGAGAGAGAGTGCAAGCGCAGTGGGTGGGGGGTGGGTCAGAGAGAGGGAGACATAGAATCTGAAGCAGGCTCCAGGCTCTGAGCTGTCAGCACAGAGCCCAATGTGGGACCCAAACTCATGAACTGTGAGATCATGACCTGAGCCCAAGTCAGACACTCAACTAAATGAGCCACCCAGGCACCCTGAGTATGCAACTCTTGATCTGGGGTTGTGAGTTCAAGCCCCATATTGGGACTAGAGCTTACTTAAAATTTAATTTAAATTAAAAAAAATCAAAAATTGGCTTTTGAGCAGAGATTAAATCCAGGACACTGAGAAAAATATGGTTTAAAGATGAAGCTGAGGATCAAAAACCCTATTGTTAAAACCTCAGAAAGGTTAAAGGAGAGGCCTCAGAATACTAACAACTAAGTCAACCAATAGACCCTTTAATCAAATTAAGGGTGTGCCTCACAGATCTGTTGGGAGGAAAGTGTATTTTGCGTGTTGCAGGGATGTGAATCATCAGGGAGGCAGAAAGCTGACTAAAGTAAGTAGGCAGCCCCGCAGATAGTCCCTCATGATCCCTGCCTCCTGGTATTCACACTCTTGTATAACCCCTTTCACTGAGTGTGAGCTGGACTTGTGGACTCACTTCCAACACATAAAACACAGGAAAAATGATGGGCCGTTACTTCAGGGATTAGTTACAACAAGACTGTGGCTTCTGTCACAAGTGCTCCTGTTCTCACCTTCATTTGGTCCCACCTGCCCCCAGCGGGGAGGTGGAGGGAAGCCAGCTGTCATGCTTTCAAGTGGTCCTAAGAGGCCTTGCACAGGAATCACCCAGCTAAGCAGCATCCAGAATCTTGACCCACGTGTACTATGAGATGATAAGTGTTTGTTGTTTTAAGCCAGTAGTTTTGAGGGTAATTTGTGAGACCAAAACAGATAACTAATACAGACTTAGCATGAGCCAGAACCTAAAATCTTGAAGAGATTGGAGATGGAAGAGTACAAAGGATAGCCTTTGTACAAAAGTCTCCTCTTTGTAAAAGAGGAGAAATGAGTAGGAAGGATGAACAACACATGATACAAAGCTGGGTGTTTTTATGGAGGAGAGAGGAAAAATAGTCCAGGAGCATCAATAAGTAGTGAGGAGGACTTGAGTGGCACAAGTGTAGGAGAAAAAGGGTTACTCCTTGGGAGGGCTGCAAGGATCAATGTCCGGAGGGAGGATTCAGTTAAAGCAAGAAAAAGAAGGGAACATTAGAAGAGGTTGAGGATATAGGGAAAGATGCTGGTGACTGATGGCAAAATCTAGAGGATTCAGTGAAGTGGTTTTAGGAGATAAGAAGGGGAAGGAGATGGAGCCAGAAGGGAAGATATAAAGAGCAGAGCGGGGAGCACAGTGTGAGGATGAGGGGCTTCTTGGGCTTCTTGTAGTGATTGACAGGGCAAGGATAAAGAGAAGAATGAAATTATTATTGATAGTACCAAGGCATATCTTTGCAATGAGGCTGTATCAGTGGGAGAGAGGGGTGTGGGATCTTGCTAGAAGTTCTAGGGCTATCACCTGACTCCTGCTGATGGAGGCAGAAAGTCATGTGGAGGAATAGTCATTTCCCAAGCACAGGGGCTCCCTGCTAACGTCTGCAGGAGGAGGTTTTTAGGCATGCACAGGAGCAGTCTCATTCAGAAAACATGGCTATCCTCTTGACCTCTGCTGAGTGCAGCCTGCAAAGCAGCAGACTAATTCCAAACATGTGCACTCCCTTTTGATTTCTGCTGAAGGAAGATTTTAGCATAAAAATTCCATTTCTTTTTCTTTAAGATTTATTTTATTTTATCTTATTTATTATTTTATTTTTATTTTTTATTTTAAGTTGATTTATTTATTTATTTAATGTTTATTTAGTTTTGAGAGACAGAGACAAGCATGAGCAGGAGAGGGGCAGAGAGAGAGGGAGACACAGAATCTGAAGCAGGCTCCAGGCTCTGAGCTGCCAGCACAGAGCCCACACAGGGCTTGTGAGATCATGACCTGAGCCGAAGTCGGACGCTCAACCAACTGAGCCACCCAGACTCCCCTTATTTATTTATTTTGAGAGAGAAAGAGGGCACATGCATGTGTGAGAAGGGGAGGGGCAGAAAGAGAGGGAGAGAGAGAATTCCAAGCAGGCTCCATGGTGTTGGCACGGAGCTGGACTTGGGGCTCAATCTTATAAACATGAGATAATGAGATCATGACCTGAGCCGAAATCAAGAGTCAGACACTGAAGTGACTGAGCCAACCAGGTACCCCTATTTTTTTAAAGTAGGCTCTGTGCCTAACATGACCTCGAGATCAAGAGCTACATGCACTACTCACAGAGCCAGCCAGGCATCCCACACTCTTGATCTTGGGGTTGTAAGTTCACGCCCCAGCTTGGGTATAGAGATGACTTACTTAATAAACAAATCAGTTAAATCAATCAATCAATAAATAGTTAAACAAACACATAAACAAATAAATAAATGTCTTGAGAAACCAAGAACTAAATGCTTACACAGGAGAAGCAAACATCTGCCACTGAATCCTAGAAAGGCTCAGAAGTCTGACATGCCTAGTTCCTCTGAAGGCATAGAAGTAAGTAGATTAAATGTCTGATTAGGGATATTAGACTCCCATATTTCATCCCCCATACAGCAAAAGCCTGGAAATTTTCTTTCTAGTAGCTCACTCAAAGAAATTCTAGGTTGGGAGGCTAAACACAACTGAGAGTAAGCCATCAAATAAATCTGAATCGTGAGAGCTCCTAGTCCCTTTCCCATATGACTCCCAGAATTCTGACAAGAAATTGAAAGGCATCTCTGGACTTACTCTGGAATTACTGGCCAGCTCTAGAGGAAAGACTTAAAAATACTGATGCTTGGCATTTCACGGTGAACTAGCTAGAACCTACCTTATCACTCTAGAGTTAAGTACATCATTCAATAAACTTCATCCAGATACGAACAGCTTCCTACCAACTTTTTTAGTCCCTTGTTTTTAAGTATGAGTGCATAGACTAGCATCACCAGACTTTTCAGAGAAGATCCTAATGTTATAGGGGGGAAAAAAGGATCTTGAAAGAAGAAATAAGGTAGGAAACAAAAGAAAACGTTTTAAGAATTGTATCCTTGGGGCACCTGGGTGGCTCAGTCAGTTAAAAGTCTGGCTCTTGGTTTCAGTTCAGGTCATGATCTCCTAGGTCATGAGTTTGAGCCATGCATCGGGCTTGCTGCTGTCAGTGCAGAGCCTGCTTTGGACCTTCTGTCTCCCTCTCTCTCTGCCCCTCCCCTGCTTGTGCTCTCTCTCTCAAAAATAAATAAAACATTAAAAAAAATTTAAGTTTCCAAGGGAAGTTTGGGGAAGAAGCATAGGTAACCTACAAGAGACTAGCATTCAAAATGGCATAAGATTTCTCAACAGTAATACTGGAAACTAGAAGACATTGGAACAATGACTTCAACATTCTGTGGGAAAATTATTTCCAACCTACAATTCTATACCCTACCAAAGTATTAATTAAAAAAAAATTTAGTTGTTCATGGGTGACTCAATCAGTTGAGTGTCAGACTCTTGATTTTGGCTCAGGTCATGAGATTCTCCTTCTCTCTCTCTGTCCTTCCCCTGCTTGTGTGCACGTGCCCCCTCTCTTTCTCTCTCTCAAAATAAATAAACTTTAAAAAATTATTTTAAAAGTTTTTAATATCAAGTGAGAGTAAAATAAAGATTTTCAGATATGTGAGGTCTCAGAAAATTTGTTTCCTATGCACCCATTCACTGGACACTACTAAAATATGTTACCCATCAAAATAAGGGAGTAAACAGAGATAAAAAGACATAATACTGAAGAAACAGGTGTATAAAAAAGTGAAGAAGCAAAGTGAACCCCTATCCTGACAGTGAAAGAAGATACTAAAATGACTAGAGCAGATCTGAGAGTTAAATGTCTTGAGAGGTGTTTTAGATAAGAGGCATCGTTTGGGCTTTGGAATGGTGATGGCTACACAGAAAACAAGCAAAGAATAAAAGAATAAAAAAATTATTCATTCTAGGGAAAACAAAAGGACTTGTTTAGAAAGAAAAGTAAGCCTGGTTTACCACATGACTCTCCTGTAAATAGGAGATGGGAGGATGAGAAAGATGGATTTGTATTTGGTAGGTGGGGAGAGAAAAAGGAGGCAAACCCTCATCCTCCATGGATAGGTCTTTTTACAAATATGGAAGTAGGGGATGCCTGCTGACTCAGTTGGTGGAGCATGTGATTCTTGATCTCAGAGTTGTGAGTTCAAGCCCCATAATGGAAGTAGAGATTACCTAAAAAAAAATTGGGGGACCCCTGAATGGCTCAGTCAGTTGAGCATCTGACTCTTGATTTTGGCTCAGGCCATGATCCTAGGGTCATGGTATAGAGCCCCAAGTTGGGCTTTGAGCTGAGCATAGAGCCTACTTAAGATTCTCTCCCCTTCTCTTCCTTTGCCCCTCTCCCATGCTTGTGCGCGCGCTCTCTCTCTCTCTCTCTCTTTCTCTCTCTCTCTCTCAAATAAAATAACTAAATAAAAATAAAATAAAATCTTAAAAAGTAAGTAAGAAATATGGAAGTAATACTAATAGCATCAAGGGGTGCCTGAGTGGCTCAATGAGTTAAACATCCAACTTTAGCTCAGGTCATGATCTCACAGTTCATGGGTTCGAGGCCCATGTCAGGCTCTGTGATGACAGCACAGAGCCTAAAGCCTGCTTCTGATTCTTTCTCTCCCTCTCTCTCTGCCCCTCCCCTGCTTGCAGTCTGCTTCTCTCTCTCTCTCTCTCTCTCTCTCTCTCTCTCTCTCTCAAAAATAAACATTAAAAAAAATTTTTTTAAATACTAACAGCATCAGGATAAAAGAACTGGAAGTTGTTGCTTCTTGAGAGGAAAAGGGGGTATAGTTGAAGAAGGCTGTGGCTTTTCTTAACAGATCCTATAGAACTATTAACTTTTAGGAGCATGCTTTTGATTTAATATAAAAATTAAGAAAAAACAAGGTAGATTGTAACGTAGTACTACAGAAAGAGTCGCTGAGATAAAAATTTAAAAACTAAGTTGAGGAATAATAACACAGTTCTGTTTTTAAAGTTACATTATATATATGTTGGGGCACCTGGGTGGCTCAGTTAGTTGAGCATCCAACTTTGGCTCAGGTCATGATCTCATGGTTCATGGGTACAAGCCCCACAGTGGGCTCCGTGCTGACGGCTCAGAGCCTGGGGCCTGCTCTGGATTCTGTGTCTCCCTCTCTCTCTACCCCTCCCTAGCTTGCACTCTGTCTCTCTCTTTCTCTCTCAAAAATAAATAAACATTAAAAACTTTTTAAAAATAAAAACAAATAAATTTACATTATGTATATATGAACATTTATATATGCAGAGAAAAGAATCCAGACTAAACTGTTCATAATGGTTGCCTACAGGGAGTATATGGGAAAGAGTCAAATCTTATATTACATATTTCCATCTTATTTTATTTTTTTTGTAATGAGCATGAGTCACATATACTTTTTTAAAGCTCATTTGTTCATGGGGCCCCTCAGTGGCTCCGTCGGTTAAGCCTCTGACTTTGGCTCAGGTCATGATCTCATGGTCCATGAATTCGAGCCCCGCATCAGGCTCTGTGATGCCAGCTCAGAGCCTGGAGCCTGCTTCAGATTCTGTGTCTCCCTCTCTCTGACCCACCCCCATTCATGCTCTCTCTTTCTCAAAAATAAATAAACGTTAAAAAAAAATTTAAAGCTCATTTGTTCATGCACGTGCATCAAATATTTATTTGGTTGATAACTTATTTAATTATGCCTTATAGTCACATGCACACTGCAAGTTTTTCATGAGCAGAGATCATTTTAGAAGCTTTACGCACCATAGTGTCATACACTGGGCTGGCTACCCATTAGGTGGGTGCTCATAAAGGCTGACATTGCAGTAGTGAAGCTTCCAACTGTGGAACAAGGAGCCTGTTGTACCACTCACTGCCACTAGATGGCAGGTCTCTATCAGAAGTCCCAATGTCTGGAATTTCCTCATTATTCATTCCCAGCTCCAACAGAGTACTTGATTTACATCACTGTATTATTATAAATTCTTTAAAATTCTCTCTCAGACCAGACTGAAAGCTTGCCCAGGATAAAAACATCAACTAGATCAACTAGGGATAATTCATTCATATTAGACCCATGTGTTGAGTACTGGCCTGAACTCGGTAGATAAATTTTTTTTTTTAATAGTTTATTGCCAAGTTGGTTTCCATATAACACCCAGTGCTCTTCCCCACAAGTGCCCCCCACCATGATCACCCCCTTCCCCTTTCTCCCTCCCTCTTCAGCCATTTGTTTGTTTTCAGTATTCAAGAGTCTCTCATGATTTGCCTCCCTCCCTCTCCCTAACTTCCCCCCCTCTTCCCCTTCCCATGGTCC
>CM053572.1:27812954-27887761 GCA_028646485.1 Cryptoprocta ferox
AGGTGCCCCTCTAATTTATTCTTTTAATTGCTGACTAATATTTCATGGTATGGATATACCATAAATCATTTGACAACATCTCTCTTCTTGTGAGCATTTGGTTAAGTTTTTTAAAGCACCATGAGCAATGTTGGAATGCAGTGTGTTTGCTGCTTTACTTATGTGAAATAAATTGATTTTATTTCTCTGAAATTGCTGGGTTTCATGGTGTGTGTGTATATATATATATATAATGAATGCTGGTGGATTATTTTGCAAAAAAGCCTAACCTATTTGCAGGTCTAACACCAGCGTATGAAAATAGCCTTTTCTTCACATCCTCTAATAGAAGGTGTTGTTTTAATTTTCCTAATCTCATGAAGTCAAAGCTCATTATTACTTTAATTTACATCTCCCTGACCACTTTTGGATTGAAATAATCTTTTTCTTTCCTTTTAGGTCATTAGATTTGCTCTTCTCTGAATTGCCTATTGATATCCTGTACTCATTTTTCTAATGACTTATGTGTCTTTTTTCTTTGCTAAAGCTCTTTGTATATTATGGGTATCAACGTAATTTTTGCCCATCTGCATTGTGTGTATTTTTAAAAATCTGTCGTTCGTCTTTTGCTGTTGCATATGGCTTTCTTTTTCTTTTCACCATATCAGAGTTCTGTTTTTGTTTTCATTTATGGGTGTTTATTTTTGTTTTATAGCTAGGGGAGTTTGTAGGGTCCACATGCCTTCCCTACCTTAGATTACTTACACATACACACACATGCCTACCTTTGTGTTACTTAGGGTTCAGTCACAGAAATAGAGCGACTATGAAAGGAATTTATTGTACGGATTTGACATATGTAATCATTGGAGCAGATTGAGTAGTCTGTACGAGGCTTTGCTTTTGTATCTGGTGCTGGAGCCAGAAGTGAGCAGGCCATGCAATTAAGTAAGAACAGGTGATACATGTGAAACAGGGTCACTCCGGAACATGAGCTGGGCCCCATGAAGGACAGCCTGGAATTCATATTGGCCTCTTAACTACATCTGTGGCTTCAACTCTGATGAGAGAGCTTTCCTAAATAAGATGATTCCCTTTATCACAGATTTAGATATGTACCTGACCTGGAAGTCAAAAAAAGCTGAAGGAGAAAATCCTCTAGAAGTTGTGGTTTTGATTGTTGCCCCATGCTAACAAAATGAGCCAGCAGGAAAGCGGTGATGTGTGTGACCCACATTACTATACTAGTCTTACCAGCATAAAACAAATGGTTTCTGTTTCATTTCTGCCTTCCAAGTCTCATGCAAGGATGTCTCATGTGGTCCAGGCTAACACAGAATTATGTAGGGAAGGGGCTTCTGGGAAATGTAGTTCCAGATTAGCTAAATTGGCACAGTACAAATCACGTCACAGTCTTTTATCTGCCTGGTGTGAGGTAAGTACTTCAATTTAATACTTCTTCCAATTGGATAGTGACTTAGGTTTTATGCTAGTTATTAAATAAAGTATCTTTTTCCCCCTAGTGAATTGGAATACTACTTTGTCACATACTAAGTTACACTAGCAAATATGTACTTGAGTTTAAATTGAGATATTGGTCTGAACTTAGTTGTGTTTCAGGATTAAAAGATTTTAATTTTCTTTTTGGCCTTTGAAATGGTTATAGGTAAATGATAAAACTTTTCCTACACTTACTAACTGTGCTCAATTAGTTTTTTAGGTGAGGAATTACAGTAATAGCTACTGCTTGAGACTTGGAAGGCTTCATTAATGGTTACTCTTTTTTTTTTTTTTAATAGACTTTATGCCCAACTTGGAGCCCAACATAGGGTTTGAACTCATGACCCTGAGATCAAGGCCTGACCTGAGACTAAGAATCAGATACTCAACCAACTGAGCCACACAGGAGACCCCTAGAAGAGAAATCTTAATTCCATACTTGTGTAACACACCTGTACAGCAAAGGCATATTTCCAATTCTTGGTTAAGAATGGAACAAAAATATCCAAAAGGAATATCCTGTGGCTTTGTGTGTATGTGAAACACATGCAGAAATAGTACAAAAAAGGGAGAAAGTGCTGTTTAACTCTGGTTCTAGGAAAGAATATTCACATTTCCAATAGAGTTTCATATAAACTGATCTAAGTACAAATTCCTTTGTAAAAGTTTCATGGTTGAGTACAAGGTAGTAATTAATTGTCTGACTTTGAGCTTTGAGGCTTTATAAAAATTCTTTTCACACCAGCCATTTTAATTGTTTACGATCAAAATTCATTTAACCTGGATATATAGAGGAAGCCTTCCAGTCAGGGGGCTAATTTAGTGATGGTTTTCAGAGCCTTTCCTTCTATAGCAAAATAAGGTAAACCTGCTTTTCATTTCTCAGTGACATCACATCTGCAGGATTTTTATACTTGTAAATAGTTTTAAGAATATTTATTTTGTTTTTATTTTTATCCGCATCTGCAAAATTTGTGTGGATATCTGCAGTTTATTTATAGATATACAAGTTTCTGAATGCAAGCATTGAATGTGACTCTACACATACTCAAGTGAGAGGTTCTTTTTCTAGTCAAGTAAAAATGGCTGGTATAAGACTCGAATTTAGAGGGAGGAGCCAAAGTTAAAAAAGAACATCTTTGACAAGAAATAATGACTTTCTCTGTAAAATAAATAGAGGCTGTTTTGTCTTGATGTAGGGTCTTTTTGCTTCCATTTCCCCCCAACTGAACACATGTGCTTGTGCGTATACACATACTCTCCTACATAGACGTAAGTGAGAAGTGTAATTGCTCGAGAGCTCCCAAGTAAAGAAAGAGAATGAAAGGATGAGTGAGTGGGCTGCTGAGCACCACTGAAGAGAAACCTAAGTGGGAGAAGAAGAGAAAGAGAACGGTTTGACAAACACCTCCCACTGCAGTAGTGTAAAATATTTTGGGGTACAGTGAAAGAGTAAAGGATTTTAATGGAAGAATTGATTTGACCCACTAGGTCCTTCTATTAGGAAAACAAAAACCCCACTGAGCCTTTCTGTACAATTTTTTTCCAGTTTTCTTTTTTGTTTTTGTCTAATTTATTGTATGTCATCTTATTCTTCCTTATAGTGTATAGATGTTAATCATTAAAAGAAGTAATGACTTTTTAATAATGTCTTTCTATTTGGAAAGGAATTTCTTACCCTGTGGGACATAAAGTGAGCGATTTCTCCATAGGACTGGCATTGCAGTTTCACTGATCCTCAGAGAGTTTTGAGTAGCAGTTGTAACCCTTGACATACTTTTATTTTCATAGAGAAAAAACATTGGAATTTAGAATGTGAAGACCAAAACTGGTCCCTACAAATAACATACCTAGGACTAGCTTTTTCACCTTTGCTTTAATCAAGCAGGCTAAGAGGCCAGTTCTTATATATAGTTCCTGTATATAAATATTATTGTGGATACAGGAAATTGCAGATTTACAAGTAGATACCTTTTTAATACCAATGACAGAATGATCTAACATACACTGGGGAATACATTTTTTTCTGTCTCCTAAATTTTGTATATTGTTGAGTTTTTATCCTTTCTTGTTTTTTAAAGCTTAGAATGCAGTTTTACCAGTGGTTTTTAGTTGTGGACGCTTCCCTAGAGGCATGTGGAGGACCCACACTTCATATAGTGTTTGGTGGATGAGACAAGGTCTCCACTCAGTTACTCTTAGCAGAGAGGACAGCATGTCCCTTTTCTTGTTAGAAGGAAGAGTTGGAAAAAAAGCAACCAGAGTTGATTTCTGGTAGGTTCTTCCCATTTGGGTTTTCCCCTACTTCTGTTAAATCAAAATTAATCTAGAATTGTTAAGTCTTTGGAAAAGTCTGGGTATCTGATAATTTTCATGGTTTGACTAAGTGGAGAAATTTATTAGCTAGTCTTGATTTTAATGAAAATGGAGAAAAAAAGGATGCTGTTCTTATTTGGGACATATTGAAGATCTTTCATAGTTGTGATTTCTGAAAGGATATTTCTTTAAAAAAATTTTTTTTAATGTTTATTTTTGAGAGAGACAGAGCACAAGTGGGGGAGGGGCAGAGAGCGATGGAGACATAGAATCCAAAGCAAGCTCCGGGCTCCAAGCTGTCAGCACAGAGTCCGGTGTGGGGTTCGAACTCCCGAATGGGCAAGATCATGACCTGAGTCAAAGTCAAGACACTTAACTGACTGAGCCACTCAGGTGCCCCTGAAAGGGTATTTATAAAGAAGGAGAAAGTATTTGATTATGGGAGGGAACTAAAGATTATGATAGATTTAAATCTGAGTAGGGAATGAAGGGATTCTGAAATACTGAAACTTATTTATTGTGAAGTGTAACCCTTAAGTTGTCCTGTTTTATCTTCAGTTTCTTTTATTAGTTGGGAGGTAGATAATGGTTAGGGCTTTTATTAAGATTGTATTGGCAGCCATGCTACATAGTTTTTAACAAAAACAGCAGTTCCACTGAGGTTTCTAATAGTGAAGGCATTAATGAACTTCTTATATATGAAAGTAACAAACCTTATAAGATTCTATTGTAGTATGTGAGGGAGTTAAATTAACAGGTTGTCACTACACTGTGCTCCTGCATTTCTTTTTAATATTTGCACCACATTAGGGAGTCAGAAATTATTGTTCTAAAAGTTTAAAACTATCTTGTGAAAATGTTATCACTATATGATTAAGAGTGAGAAAAGGGGTGAATGGGACCCTAATAAGAGTTTTGCTTTATACTTTTCAAGGTGGAAACCTGTTCTTCCTTTTCTGTGTCTAATTTGTAAGAGGAAGTTTTTATTGACACTTGAAAAAAAAAAGCTGCAGAGTGAAAACATGGAAAAACTGTATCTTTTCTGTCTTTTCAGAAAATTGTTGTAGATTGGAGATGAATAGTGAAACCTCGAGATTTAACATGGCCCCACGGACACTCTTTTTTATTGCATCCTGATGAATGAATGATTTCTTACACATTTTCCCCTCATACCCTAACCTTCTGCCCATTTCTTTTGAGCAGGGCTCTTAGAGAGAGCCATTTGTTCTTCCTCAGCTGACCGTTGGTTCTTAACCTTTGCCTGTCCTTTAAATAAATCTCTTTCCCTTATCCTTCTTCCTTAGCAACACTTTCTGATAGTTGAAGTTCTGGGTTTTGTTTTTCTCAGCAAAGCAAGAAAAATTGCCAGAATACATTTTTTCTAAATCACTGCTTTGATCATCATATCCCAGCCATCTCCAGAGATCTGGAACGGCTGCTCTTGCTGACCATGTTAAATCTATACACCCTTTCTGGTCCGAGAGTCCCCTTGTCATCTGGCTCATTTTAGCTGCACTTAGTGGTAGCATGTGTCACATGAGTGGTTCTGGCTACCCCTGTACCCACCGTATTGAAATCCTGTTGGTACTTTCTGTGACAAGGTTAAAAGTCTTTCTCTGTTACATTCTTGAGTGCCCTCTCTGTGCTCTGAGTATTAGTAATCTAAGTATCACTGTCCAATTCACATTTTTGGGCTAACTTATTTTTTATTAGTTCTTTAATGAGTATTGTTTCATCTCATATAGTGGAAGTTGAAGTAGTACCTGTTGAATAATTTAAAATGTTTAGTAATCATCATCATCATCATCATCATCATCATCACCGTCATAATACATCTCACACTTCAGCACTTACTGTGTGCCACGAAGTGTTCCAGGTGTTTTACACATAGTCTCATTTAATCTTCAGAGCATGACTTTTGTACTGTTAAGGCATAAATGGCTCAGGGTCTCATAGGTACTAAGTGGATGTGCTATATTTTGAACCTAGTCTGGCTCCATAGTCTAAGCTCTTAACCACTCTGTACCACTGTAGGTCTTACTGAAAGGAATAGTATGTTAGATTGTCAATACCATAAATTACAATTGTAGTTAATATTTTTCCTTTCCTCCTAACATTTTATTAAGGAAATTTTCATGCATACAGAGAAGTTGAAAGAAATATGCAATGAACATCCAGATATATATACATACCTATTTCCTAGATTTTGTGGTTAACATTTTGTTAGATGCTTTATCATATATTTATGTCCCTGTATTAATCTTATTTGTTTGGATGCATTTTAAAATCAGTTGCAGACACTTGTATACTTACCACTAAACAGTGCAACATGCATACATTTCATTAACTGGAGTTCAGTTTTTTTATGGAAATGTACACAGTGAAATGTACGGATTTCAAGTGTACTATTTGATGAGTTTTGATCAATACACACTTTGTAATCCACACCACTATCAAAGATAGATAAGTTTTATAGTGTTACCTTTTTGGTGAATATTTTACTATCTGCCAAGTACATGAGCTGTACATTTGCCTCTCAAATTGAACCTGCTTTTCTCATTGTACCATGATCTTTCATTGGTTCTTTAGTTTATTACACTGACCTCATTGAGGGTAAGTCCATCTCTAGTACCTACTTGATATGGAGAATATACTCAGAGGTTCTGTGAGTGATGGACTTGTTATGCAGTAATCATTTTTCCTAAAGCAGTGTATGTGCACACCTTTAATTGGCAACAGTTTGATAGGTAATGTTTTAAGATCATTTTTCTGAATTTAGCTGACCTTATTCCCATAGTTTTCCAGTAGAACATGCTTTGCTCAAATGGCTTTGATGGTGAAGGGCTGCTGCTCTTGAAACTCATCCTTTTTTGTTGACTGCCATTTGATAGATATTGTATAGATTTCACAGATTGGTATAGGAAGAAAGTGTGTTTCTGTAAGTCTCTTCTCCATCTACACTCATTCTCCTGGTAATCTCTTTGAGTCTTGTGACTTTAAATACCTGTGTTTATTGATGATGACTTCAAAATTTGTATTTCCAGTCTAGATCTCTACCTTGGACTTGTCATCTCTTCTTGAATGGCTAATAAACATTTCGATTTTAACATGTCAAAAAATGAATCTTTCCTATCTCTCCCCTTACCAAATTGTGTTGTATATAATGGTCTCAGTTCCATTTGACCTCAAGAGTTGAAATTAAATTAGCTTAAATGCTAGTTGATATCATAATAAAGTGGATAGCCGTTTATAGGTTTTTATCTCATTCCCAGGCCATACCTCCTTTAATTTAAATCAAGTGTTGTATATGTTTAAAAATTGACATAAAATATTTAAATGGTGAGCTCTTCAAAATACTGTTTATATGTTTTGGGAGACTAGTAGATTTGTTTTTTTTTTTTAGTGAAATGTTTGATAGTTTTTGTAATTTATGATGTTGCATTTGGTGGGCATGTCAAGTAGCTAGACTTCCGTAAACTCTTCATGGATGTTCAGTTCTTCCCATTTGATCAGTAATTCATCTCACATCTAATTCTAAGTGAACACAAAATGGGTGATATCACTCATGCACTGTGATATTTTTTTTTGACACTTCAGGAATGCTACTTTGAAACAGAGAGAATTCCTGACCACCTGCTGTTAGTTTTTCATGGAGAATAATAGATAAATTTTAGACTGGCAGTTTTAACACAATAACAAAATGGGCTCTACTTGTTGGAAGTTGACGGCAAGTGTCAGAGAGCAATGTTTTGCACACATTGGCCTGAAGGGATTGTCAGGAGAGAAGAGGGAGATGGTGATATGGCATTGTTTGAGATGCCTACAGGAGTGTGCTAAGATTGGTAAATTCTCTTCCCTTGTTCTTCACTGCCATCTTTTTTTTTCCTGGTGAATTTCCAGGGAAAAGTAGGGAGGTTGATCAGAGAGCAGTAGCACTTCAGGGCCACTTCTGAACAGATTTCTTAGTGTCTGCCACGTGCGGCAGTTCTGCCTGGTGTTACCAGTGCCTGGTGGTCATGTCTTCTTTCCTCTTAGGAGCAGAACCTGCCAGAAAATACTTTCACATGAAAGATCAGTGCTTTTGTGACCAGTTCTATGGAATCCTGACAAAACTGGTATAAAATTTTAGAGGGTAGATGAGGGAAGTAAGGATTACGGCCTGTCATTACCCCAAGAAGTCTACATTTCTGAAATTTTCACAACTGTGTCCTCCTGTATGCCCATGTGCTCTTTGCCCCAAGGCACATTCCTCACTCTCAAATAAAACAGCAGAATAACTATTCATATTAAAGACGTGAAAGTTCTGGGGGATTTTATTTCATCAGAGAGCTTGAGTGAATGCTAATTATTAAAGCAAAAAGGGTACTATTCTTTTTTTTTTTAATGTTTTATTTATTTTTGATACAGAGAGAGACAGAGCGTGAGCAGGGGAGGGACAGAGAGAGAGGGAGATACAGAATCGGAAGCAGGCTCCAGACTGTCAGCACAGAGCCCGACGTGGGGCTCAAACCCACGAACGTGAGATCATGACCTGAGCCAAAGTCGGAGACTTAACTGACTGAGCTACCCAGGCACCCCAAAAGGGTACTATTCTTAAATGACTGGATTTTCTGGCCTTTTGAAAGTAAAAACAAAGTGAATAAACATTATTTGATACTTGAATCTATACAAAGGGAAAGGTAGACTGAGAAGACAATGTGGATGAGGGATTTTGTTTCCAATGGTGTCTCCCAAATTTTGTGGATCATTTTGCAGCTGTGGAGTCAAGGAGCATCTTTAAAATTACAGATATATTTTTAGAATGTTGGTACTCAGCATTGGATATATTATAACTGAATGGTTTCTACTCAGTAAGGTGGTTTTCCTTGGAATTTTGGGAGCCGTGAGGAGAAGCAGGTATATGAAAAGCTTGTATATGTGGTGGTAAATGAGGATCTAAGAGCAAGCCCAGTATCAAGAGATGTGAGAAAATGGAGAAAAATTGTGGAGGAGGAGAGGAGGGAAGAGATAAAGTGATCTTTCTCGTTGGATGAACTGGATCATGATCTTGGAAAGACAATCCATGAAAAAAGTTCTTTGTCTTAAAAAATTGGAGCCATAAGGTCTGCAGTTTCTGAAAAGACTGAATGTTTGTATTCATTCAGACGAGTTAATTCTGAGAAGCTTTGTATTTAATATTTTGATAATACGGAGGATCAGCAGTAATCACGAAAACTACCTTTCTGTGTGCACTGAAATGACAGGTTATCTTGGTGTTTAAAAAACATTTTTTAATGCTCTATTTTTGAGAGAGAGAGAGAGAGAGAGAGTGAGCAGGGTAGGGGCAGAGAGAGAGAAGGAGACACATAATGTGAAGCAGGCTCCAGGCTCTGAGCTGTCAGCACAGATTCCAATGTGGGGCTCGAACTCCCAAACCGCAAGATCATCACCTGAGCTGAAGCTGTATGCTTAACTCACTGAGCCACCCAAGTGCCCCTCTTTGTGTTTTTAAATTCTCATACCTCCCCTCCTTATCAGTAATTCTGGCAAATCTGCCTGGGAACCAAATCTGCCACAATTGGATGGGCTCCTTACTTCCTAGATTAGATGTGGTAGACTTGAGGTACATTGTCTTCTAAACAAAAGAAATAAACATAATAGTGATCCTTAATCCTTAGCCGTATATTTTAAAAATAAAATTGCCAGAAGGTGAAATTTTATTGGGATTATTTCTTATTTCTTTTGAAAGATAGTATCTGTTTATAATAACGAATAGTATATGTTCTCCTATATAGTTTTATTGAACAAGGGAAAGAGATAACACTGGATTTTGAGTGACTACCTTACATAGAAGGAATTTTGGAATTAGGGAATCTATTTTTTGAAATTTAGCCTTGATTTATAAAGCCAAACCGGAGTAATATCATACATGATATTATGATACATTTTATAAAAGCAGATTACTTGATTGTGAGATAACGTGGTCAGTTTTAGATCAATTCTAGATACGAAATGTGTATGTAGGCCATTGGCTTATTAAAAGTTGCTAATTATTAATCTTCATTTTGGATACTGTTATGTTAACTTAGTTAAGTAAGACTAGAAAGTAAGGAGTTTCATGGAGTAACACAGAAGTCTGACATGTTTTTAATATGATTATATTCTCTGCTTGATGGATCTGTTGCATCGAGTTCTCCACATATGGCTATTAAAATAGGAAACATTTATTGAACATTTATTCTTTTCCAGCCTGTCCTCAGTACTTCACATGTATTAAATTACCCTTTGGTTGTTACTACTATTAATTGAATGCATGGTAGGGATGAGAGGCCTAAGGCACAGTGAGGTTAAAGAATTGTCCAGGGTCACAGGACCAAGTGTGGAGGTCTTTTAATCACTGTGCTCTTTACTCCTGTTGAAATCTAGGTAGTTGTTCTAATAGTGTATAGAATGAGTTAAATTTTAAAGGACTAGTTAAACTTCTGTCAGCTGTCAGACCAGTGGATGCTTTATCTTTTTAAGTCTATTCTTAGAAAATTTTAGTTAACATCTTAGGGATGTCTTATCCAAGGAGAACATTTATGATTATCATTGGCACAACTAGAGATGATGCATGAAATGTGCATCTTTTTGTTCATGATGTAGTAGAATAATTTTAAATTGTACTCTTCATCTAGAAGTCTTATAATGGAACAGATATTTACTGGATGTCCCTTAGTTGATGGAACACTAGTTTGGATCCTAGGGATAAGAAGGAAACGTGAACTACTCTCCCAAGTGGGTGCACGTTTGATCCTGCTGACTTTATAGGCAACATGCTTATGTAGGCTTCCTTACTCTTAGCTTTTTCAAGGATTGACATGAGGAACAAGCCTACCTCTTCTTCAGAACCTCCTTGGAGATACTGACATTTTTTCTTATTGATCCTACAGCTGGTTCTGTTTTATAAGTAATTAACATGGTTTTGCACTTAAGTGTCTCTTCCCCTAAATAAAGTAGTGTGCTTCTTTTATCAGATGAAAGCTTTTGGTTTTGTTCTTTGCCTTAGCCACCAGGAAGGTCAAGGCCAAAGTAGTATCACTTGAAAGAACTATTTCATTGCTCTGCTAGGGCTTTTTTGTAGGTTACCAACACCCTTTAGAATCTGGTGAAATATTTAGACATACATACAATATTTGCATTGTTATTACAAGAGCTTCTTGTATTCCATGAAACATATCCTGGGCGCTTAGAGTTAAGAATCCCTGCTTCTGATCTTTTCACATCCTTATTTCAACCATTTTGTACATATGAATGTATTATGCTAAGTTTCCTTGACTTAATAGAATTAAGTTATATGTAAATGATAAATAAATAGTTGTCAAAGTTTAAGGTGCTGATCAGTTTCCCTTTTTGCATTTGGAAGCTAGTCCATGGGAAATGTTTTTTTAGTCTGTCTCAAGAGGAGCTTTTTGCTTCTCATGATGATGAACAGCTGGGCTAATATAAATGAGCTGTCGAGTCTTTGATTTTTCAAAGAAGTAACCTAGAGATTATATATATGTATATATAATACTATATTTATATTATACACGCATATGTATGTATAGATACACATGTGTGCATGTGTGTGTATTTTTTTATACAGATATGGAGCCTAAAGATGGAGTTTTTGTTCTCTGAACACAATTTCGAAAGAATATTCAGTGAAGTTATGACATTTTTATATCTCTTGGTAAAGTGTCTTGATGAAAGTTGTAAAAAGACTTTGGGTATTGTCTCTGGGACTGCAGTTTTAAAATCTAGTTCTCAAATGAGGGGGGAGTCTTCTCTCTTAGGGTCGTGGTAGAGTGTTTGGCCCCTGTCTTCCAGGGTAGTTGTTCACAGATGCTCCTTCATGTTGGATTTCTGGCAGGAGATCCTGAGTTGGAGGCCGTGTGCTGGGCTTTGCTCTTAGGCCTCCATGTATAAAGGAATGGTGCATGGTACGTTTGCAACCTTTGCATGATAGCATGCCTCATTGTACTTCCTTTGGAAGTTTTTTCCTCTTTAATGTCCCCTTTGAATAGAGGAAGGGAGGCTCAACATCCGTCCTTAAAGAGTGTTCCCAAAGCTTTGGCTAGTCTGGAGGAACTCATGTTAAGGAGGAGAAATGTTAGGAATAGCTGTGATTTTTCACCTCTCTTTCCCTTCGCTCGTTGTGAAAGACAATTTGTAGTACATTCTGTCTAAGGGAGATTTGAGTACCCAGCTGGTTAGATATATTTAAAGAAAGGGAAAAAAATCACTTGAAACAGACCTTGAAGAAATCTATTATAAATTTGAGTGGGAACCTGAGAATGCTGTGGCATACAGGCAAAACTAATTAAAATAACTGATAAAGAAATGAGATGTAGCTTTACAAGGGATTTTCAAGATTTAAATGTATGACAATTAGGTTAATAAACTTTTTTAACTCCATAAAGTATAGGAATTCAGTCCTTTGTGCAATTTGAAACCACTATCACCTGTGCCCTCTAGTGTAATGGATGAGTTTAACAGTAAAATTTTGTGCTGTCGTTCTTTTCTCCCTCTGCCCTCGTTGCTGCTGAGATTCCAGTATGATCACTCTCCTAGCTTCTCTGATCCCCTCATCCCTGGATAAAAGGGGTGGCCTTATTTCTTCCTGCCTATCTGGTCCTGCTGCACTGCTCTGGACCTGGAGAAGTAGTAAGTGCACCCTGGCAAGTATGGCAGCTCCTGGCAGTCAGTTGCTTGAAACCAGGGCACTTTCTGCCCCTAGTGATGCCCAGGCAAAGCATCCTATTCTGGGGGTATTTATGCCAAGCAAGGGACAGGAGTTGAAAATCTTACCTTCCTTTTCCATAGCCATATTTACTGAGCTGGTGTCTGGGATAGAGTGGGTCATGTAGGGATCCTGGAGATCCCAGGGTGGTCAACATCTGTGGACATCCCTCAGGAGTGGTGTGCAAGGTGCTGCTGGGATCTATCCCCACTAATGGACCCCCAAGGTAAAGGCCAAATTGCTGTTTACTGGGTAGAGGCAACCTTTTTGAAGCTTCCCAGGCTGTGGTGACAGTCCACTTTTGGGGAGAATGGGAGATGGAAGCCAACCTTAGGCCCTGTGATTTCCACGGATAGCTGTTTGTCTACTTGGTAAGGCTGGTGACAGAGCAACTCTTAATGTGTAACTGTTAGGAACTGGCATGGTAGCTTTTTATCTAGGCCTCCCACTCCCTGCCCCCCACAGTTCCCCACCCGTCCATATCCCCTACCCACACCCCATACCCGTTACTTTCTTCTTAGCTTAGTTTAACCTTTCTCTTCATGAAGACAGTTGATTAGCTGCCCTTTACTCAACTGGCACATTTGGCATTGTAGAGAATGTGGTACAAAACAGATGTTCATTTAAGGTTTCTGTATCTGTCACAAATGGTTTTTTAAATTTCACGAGTCAAAATTGATAGCCTACCAAGGAAAAGCTTAAAAAAAAAGACATTCACTTTGTACAGTATATACAATTTTAATAACAAAACTTTCCTGTACACTGCACTTTGTTACCACCCCCACCCCAGCCCCCAATATAATAGTATTTTCTTCCCAACCCCTAACCCAGTTGCCCACCTCCCAGTGGGGGGGAAAAAAGGCTCTTAAGGTAATTGAACATAATGTGTTTGGACTGTACTTTTAGTGTCCAGTCTCAGTGTTGATAGGAAGGTTCATCAAACATTCCATATATCAGACTTGTTTTTAGTTTACCAAGGAAGAATAGGTTAGTTGAAGGAGTAGCAGATGTTTCTAAATGTTTGTAATAGCTGCATGAAAGCTTAACAGCCATTTTCTATTTGTTTTTGGCCATATTCAAGCACTATGAGTTTGCCCTAGGTTAAGAACAGAAATATTTAATTATCTAAGGATGACCTTATCATCCTTAGTCTTTTTCTGGTTGAAGCACTTTAGCCAGTAAGATAGGAAAATCATGTCCCAAAACAGACTTTTGAGACAGGTCTGTCATTGTATTGCTCTGTTAGGAGCTAAGCTTCTAAAAATATTCTTTTAAAATTTCTTATAGATATCCACATTTTAGGGAGAGAATGGGGCATTATATAGCTTTTTATTCCCTGATAACATGTGTAGGAAGTATGCATTAAGAAAATGATATGCCTGTTTTGAATTTTAGGTTTTGGACCTAGCGATACAGAGGGCTCATTTTTATTGGAAAGATGGAGTCTAGCTCTTGGTGACTAGCATTAGAATAAGCAGATGGATTTTAATAATTAGTGGAGTTGGAAAGTTCAATCAATTCCATTCATTGAATTGGTATAGAAATTAACTTAGGCACATTAAGAAATTACATGTGTTAGTGCAGATTTTTGGCTTAAAAAATTAGTATCTTTGCTATTTGATGTTGGCAGTGGGTATTCTCTGAGTTGTGTGTGGATTTGCAAATTTATCAGCCCACTTTCATTTTAGAAAAGTGATTGAAATCCCTGGCAAGCTACAGAAATGATTATAAATGATTCCAAACAAGCTCTGGGTTACTAGGTGGGTACAGTATCATAGCCTTCTTAGCTTTTTTTTTTCCCCAGAGAGATTTAATTATTTTTCTGGTTCTTGATTAAGTGGTCATTTTCCTCTAACCTTGAAAGTGAAAAAAGGCCGGGATTGGTGGAAGAGGGGGAGGTGCTGAAGAAGATAGGACTACACTGAAAAAGAAAAGCCCTAACGTTGTTTTACCAGGATCTGCAGTGTAGCTGTGATGCTTTTCTACCCTAGCCAGTTGGTAAAGAGAGCACAGATGACTAACAGTCTCATCTTCAAACCTGTGCTGATACTGAAACACAAATAGGCCAAAATTAAATGGAATCCTGCCTCTACAGGCAATTGAAAAGGAAAGTTCGCCCTTTAAATGGAAAAGGAAAATGCTTTCTGGCACTGTTACTCACTTTTCTCTGACAGCATTACCAGAAAAATAGAGGGCAAAAAATTTTATAGTTTCCAACTGGAAATTATTCCTTCATGGCTTTGCTATGTTCCCCAGAATTAATGAATGGCTTGCTGTTCCAATTTATGTTTCTACATAGATTAAGGATTTTGTCATTTGGTGGCCCATTTTACTAACTATAATCTTTAAGATTAATGTGGGAATTCTCAGCCAATATTTCTCATCCTTCACAATTTGAATTAATATTGGTTGTGGATGAAATGATGGAAAATACTCCAGTGCTATCCTTCAGGGCTAGTGGAGTCTGTGTTCAGGCCACAGTTGTATTGTGACAAAGCTGTGCCCTGACAAATGGCCATGGTTACCCTGATAAATGGGTTGGTAAATTTTAGCTCGTGGAGCTCTCATTTGTAATGGGGCTTCTCATCCAGCCCCTCCATGGGGAAGTAGTGAGCTGTGCTCTGTGCTGTGAAATCAGCTTCTGTCTCTGCCCAGACAGGCCCAGGGTCTGGTTTAACAAGAAATGAAATGCTCACCGCTCAAGATCAGCTGAACACAGCTGGGCTGAGACTTTGCCAAACTAATCTATCCACCTTAAAAAATAGAGCACATTTTTACCTTAATTTGTGATCTCATCTGCTTTTTTACTAAGACACATTTTCTTTGAAATGTGTTACAGAAGACACCCCTCTCTTAGTATTAAAGAAGAAAAAAATTACAGTTAAATCTCATGGGTTAAACTGTAGTCTTAGCATGTTTTCAATTCAATCCTGGGAGGAAAATACGCTTTGAATGAAGGATATCATGTTAGTGGTCATCTTAAGGAAAAGATAACCTTTTTTTTTTTTTAATCATCATGATTTTCTCTAAGGATATGTGCCTTTTTTCACATACATTAAATGTCAGTTGTGGAAATGCTCATTTTTCTAAAATTAAGTCAGTAGTCTAATGGGTTTTGCTACTACGTACATGGAGCCTCGTTTATGGAAAAATTCTGTATGGATTGGTGACTTGCATCTAAATCCCAAATATGTCATAGTTTCTTTGTAGAAATCATAATCAAAGAAATGAAATACTTGTGGCAGTTTTCTGCATGAAAAGCGTGGCATCGTTATCATTTGTTAATTATGGAATGTTTCTATTAACACTCTCTCTCCTTTTCAGAGGCAGGTCTCAGGGCCTTGCCCTGTTTGATGCAGATTGTGTAGTTAACCTTTGCCTTACTGTTGGCTGCCTTTTAACTTAAGCTAAGCTGTTTCTGCTGGTCACATTTCAAAATGCTGCCTTTCCCTTTCATCCCTTCACATCCTTGCCACCTTCGAGTTAACCACTGTGTGGCTGCATAGGCATATAGAGTATTCTACCACGAGAAAGCTTGCCTCAGTAAGATGTTGTTCCCTTCACTTAAAAGGAACTGCTCTTACACTATGGGTATGTATCTTTATTAAACAGTCAAATTTTAGCATATCATATTTAGTGGGGTTTTTTTTTTTTTTGTTGTTCCATTGTACTGTATTCTAGTATATTCTTTTGCTAGCCAATTACTTTTAATTTGGCTTTTTGAGGTTTGACAATCAGGAAAAGGCAGAAGAAAGAGGTTTAAACCCCTTTGTCAAGGCATCTTTGATCGTGGAGGGAGGGAGAGAATTTGTGTGTGTGCTTTCAAACTACAGGGAGCAGGTCACAGGATTGTTAAATGGACTCAGTTTATCTCTTTTCTCTCCAAAATAATTTCTAAATCTGTTTTCACATACAAATGTAAATATAGGATTTAGTAAACTAGTTAGTAAAATGATTTTTAGATTAGTTTAAAAAATTGTCTAAGTGCCACAAAAATCAAAATTTCCATTATAAGTCAAACGAAAGATGTATGATGTGAAGTCAGTGTAATTATTTACTATTGATTTCATTGTAATGAGACCGTTTCACAATCACTTGGATTCATTGTTTAAATATATTAAAGAGTCACTCAGCTTATTAGAATTACATAAAGGGTTCTGATTTCATAATGTGGACTTTGATAGTATCTACTAACCCAGGCAAAAACTCTGGAAGAAGAGTGTTTAATATTTACCAGTCTTCAGCATACACGGAATTCTACTTCCCACACTGGCAATAAATTGTAGATTTGAGTAAATACCAAATTATTATAGAAGAGAACTTTGCTAAGCCTCCTTTAAGCAGCAAGCCAGTTGTGGTTCTTGGGATGGAGAGCAGTGATCTAACAAGTATTGATCCATGCTCAGTAGCTTCTTTCCAAACTGTTTTCAGTAGAAAAAAATAGCATATGGAGACCTTAGTGTAAATGTTTACACATGATAGTATATAATAACTACATACATGAAATGTCTTATTTTGAAGTAAGCATTTTTAGACTTTGCAACAGGAGTGCAAATTAATATGAGCTTTGCTTCATATAACACTTAAAATATGGGTTCATTAAAAAAAATTAAAAATATTTTAACACTTCAAAAACTTAAGTCTCCACTTGGTTTGGAAAATTAGGCTTAATGTTACCATTGGTAAAAATTAGATATGTATTTATCCCCTACTATGTAAAATAGGTTACTTATCTGATGTAATTTTTGATGATGGGTAGATATTATACTTCACATTCTTTGTATGGCAGCTGCTGACACTTGCACTGTCCATAACCATTAATGATGATGAAGGGTCCTTCATGGGTGGGTTCATATTCATTATACGGTCCTTGGTCTGACATGTTTGACATATGGAGTCGTGTTTGGGATCGGAGCTGCCTGTGGTTCTGAATCATTGAGCACTGCCTAATTCTTCTTAAAGTGGGAGGGCAGCACTTCCTGGAGATGAACACTATAAAAATAATAAAAAAGAAAGAAAACAATAAAGCCATTGTTCCTGTAATTACCCGCTGAGTGAAGATGGCATTGTCTGGTTCGGGAAAGTGTTCCTCAGTAGTAACTGCTATGCCTGCAGTAGTTGGGATTTCTTTGTCTCCCACATGGTAACTTGATGAGCTTATTCTTTTTGTATATTCAGTGGTTGGATCCCTATAAGTTGTAGCCATGGCTGTGACAGTGGTTGATAAGTTCCAGCAGAGCTGAAATCCATGGACTGCATCTAGTATATCCTCTCCTTGGGTGTGGTCAGGGCTGTGACATAGGATGGAATGTTCCCACCGACCTTGGAAACTGCCCAGCCAGGAGGCCAGAGCACATATTCGAGGGCTGCATTCCCACAGATTGCCAGAGAGGCCAACAGTGGTGAGGGATCTCAGGGAGTTTAAGATCTTGGAATCAAGGCTATTTAACTTGTTGTTATCCATGAGGAGAATTTTAAGATTAGGCATAGTGTCAAACACTGTCACGTCGATGGCTTTGATTTCATTTCCAGTCAGGTCTAGCTTTTCTAAAGTGCTCCAGGTCCACTCCATCCCACATGTCAAGTTGCTGATTTTGTTCCATTGTAAGAAGAGTGTATGCAGACTGCTTAGCCGTAGGAAATGAGCAAAATTAATCTTCGTCAGCTGGTTGTGCTCTAGGTGAAGCTCTCTCAGTTTGATTAATCCTGCAAATCCATTGCGAGCCAAACTTCGCAAACGGTTTGTGCTCAAATCCAGAAACTCCAGACTACGACAGTCCCAGAATAGACGTACTGGGATAGTCCGCAGGGAGTTGGACCGTAAATGCAAGGTCTGCAGCTTCCGAAGGCCATAGAAGAGCTCTGGGTGCAGAGATGACAGCTGATTAAAAGACAGGTCCAAATTTTGCAGATTAATCAGTTGAGTAAAAGTTGTGTTTGGCAAATAAAATATTTTGTTGGAACTTAAGATTAATTCCTTAAGTTTATATAGTCCTTGAAAAGCATCTTCTTTTACTGTTGAAATTTGATTGTGGTCTAAGTGGAGCCAGGTAAGTTGACTGAAGCTGGCAAATTGATCCCTTTCGAGCTCTGTGATGTGATTGTGCCTCAGGGACAGGCCCAGAGAGCCCTTGTCTGTGGCGTTTGGCACTGAGCGGAAGCCCTGAGAGTCGCAGTAGAAGAGCAGCTTCTCGCAGCGGCATTTGGGTGGACACGCCATACCCAGGGCAGGCAGCATTTTTAAAACCATACTCATTGCATATATTGCTGCCAGCATAGGGGCCCCTAATGGCCACTTGAAATGTAAGCCTGCAGAATATAATTTAAGGAAAACAAGAAGATAGGATATTTTTCAGCAGAATGTGTGAGCTCTTAAAAAAAACAACATAACATTATGGCGAAAGATTTCACTGCATATAACTTATTTTTCATTTGCTGCAGAAAACCTAACCTTGTTAGTATGACTAGAACACAACTTAAACCATTAAGAAAAAAGATAAAGAATGTTCTGTCATTAGCAGTATATGCTTTTACCTAAACCTCAAAACCCAGACATTTGATAGTGATCTCCCTCATAAAATGTGAATTTGATGGCTTATTTTAAAAAGCATGATTCCTTGGTGACTGTATAAGACACATAAATGCATGGACTTACCCATTCTTCTGAGCACATTGGAGGCTGCATTCAGTCGCGGTTGTTAGACTCAACGCAGTGAGTCTGTAAAAGGCTCTAACATGCAGGAGCCTTTGACCAGTTTCCTGTTTTCTGTGTCCCAGGCTTTCTGAGTAAAATTGAATCCAGCAGGATGAGTTATTTTTTCCTTAGGATATTCCTCTCGAAAGCATTGGTTTCATTTTCTCTGTCCTCTCTGATTACTTCAGTTTTGAATGTAAGTTATTAATTTCGTCCTCCTTTAACTGCTCAGCTGGTTAATCGAAGCTTCAGTCTCTCCTTTCCGCAGCCGTTAGTTCTCTCAGTCTTAACTTGTTGATGGCAGATGGGCGGCTTGTTGCAGAGAAGAGCTCCTGGAGCAGCATGAGTGCATTTACTGAAAAGCTTTTCCGAGAAACGGCACAAGAATGGAATTGCTTATGTGCTGCGACCACACAGAACTGTATATAGGCTGACGTCACCGGGTGACGTGTCTTTTGTTTGGGTTTTCCAGAAGCTTTACTGTTATGAAGCACCGTGCTTTTTAACAGTATCAGGGTCTTTGTAAGACCCCTTGGTTATAATAAAACGAGAAAGAGAACTCCTGACTTAAAATCATGGTATTCCTGCAATGTATGAAGCAGCAGTGAGGTTGTAATAAAGGCTGCATTCAGGAAGACCCATCTGAACAGTGAGTTGGGATAGCAGAGTGATGATTTTTAATGCTTGGAAGAGCCAGTGTTGGACTGCCGATTCTGCAGAGAGAGATCATCTAAATGGGCAGGAGCCTGCACGCTTTATGAAGTGCAGATTTAACGCCAGCCTATGCAAGGAAGTGCCTGCTGTTCTGGTAGCTTGGAAAGCTACTCAGTCACCTTGTTGTCATGCTTGGTTAAAATAGAAGTATGACTGTGGTTTGCTTTATGTGTGTTGGAAAATTAGCCAGGTGGGCTTGGCTTCTTTGTCATTAAGAGCTTATTTAACATCATAAACCAAGAATAAAAGGGGGGAGGGAACCTTACAAAACAAAGTATTTGATTACTTTGCTGGTTGAGAATTTAAGGGGAACTTGAATTAAAAAGATTTCTCCTTCTCTGTCTCATTTTATAACAATGTTTTAATCACAGTACTGATTGAAGAATAATGCTGATATGATCCTTATATGTCTCACTAGGAGAAACGGTTAGGGTGATATTGTCATTTAATACTGCATGCCCTAAACAGTGGAACAGAGGTGATTTGAGACAAGTGATAGAGCATGGTTGGATTCTGATACAATCCAACCTCAGAATCTCACCTACTCTTTCAACTGAAAGCCTCAGCTGATGCTGAGCATGACTGGGGCCTTGTGGCACCCAGGTAACAGGGCATTTGCATACTTAAGAACTCCTGCTGGCACACTTAAGAACTGACTTTGAGTTGCACACTAACTGTTGGAATCTCTGGTGAATACGGAAGGTCCCTCATTCTTTGAAATAGGATTTTTGCTTTGGCTGTTTTTACTTGACCTGATGGTATCTTCTCCCTGTTGAATAGTGTCGTCACTGTTAAGAACTTGGTTTTGAAAATTAAAGCACCATGTTTAGTATAAATGTGACAGATTTTTCTAGCATTAGTGAGGGTAATATATTCAGGCCTGAAAAACATAACACCTTTTACACATTTTACCTTATTAATTTGGCCTTCCACGGCAATTTCTGTCATAACCATTGGTGCTTAACCTTAGTGGGTCTTGTCTTAGAACCGGAGGCAAAAATCTCAAAACTACCCATGGTGTCTGTGAAACCAGAACATCATTGACCTGTTGGCTTCCAGGGGCTTCATCCCACTGGGCAAGAAGTCATCATCTTAAGAGGCATAATTTCTATGTTGAAGATTGGTACTGGAGTGAGGATTGGAAGCATCCAAGGTCTTTTCCTCTGGGACCTGTGTAAAGGTACTGTGAAAATAGCAGCACATGCAGGTGGATAGTCTGAATCCTCCTAGAAGCAGACCCCAGGAAGGATTAGAAGTATTAGAGTTTTGGGGTACCTGGGTGGCTCAGTTGGTTGTACCTTTGACTCTTGGTTTCAGCTCAGATCATGATCTCACAGTTCATGGGTTTGAGCCTTGTGTCGGGCTTTACACTGACAGTGTGGAGCCTGCTTGGGATTCTCTCTCTCTCTCTCTCTCTCTCTCTCTCTCTCTCTCTCTCTCTCTCTCTCTCTCTGCCCCTCCCCTGCTTGTTCTCTCTCCCTCCCTCCCTCCACCCCCCCGAAAATAAATAAATAAAATGAAAACAAAACTGTGTAAAAAAAAAAAAAGGGAAGTATAAAGGTTTTATATGAAAAGTGCCTAGGAAGTACAAAAGGAAAGAGAAGACCATAGGAGTCCTCTGAGGGTCTGTGGAGTCTTCAGACCACAGGGCAAGCCTGACACCTCTGAAAGGAGAGAGGAAGGAAAGATTTAACAGACAGTCTTAGACTGCAGTGCATCCCCAGGCCAGAGAGAAGCCTCCAAACCAAAGTTGCCCATGAATGGAACCCCACATTCTTCAGAATGAGCCTGCATTAGCACTGCCACCTTTTTCCTACATCCTAGTTAAGAAGGAACGGAGGGAGAGGTCCTCAAGGATGCCACTCGCCCCACTGACCTTCATCTTTTCCATAGTCTTGTCTGACCACAGGCTGGTAGTTCTTTACCTGGTTCCATAGACTGATTTGCAGAGTTCTGTGGCTTGTGCATTTTTCTGTGAATAAGATTTAATCACACTCTTACAGGGTCTGTGATCCTAAGTTACGAAATTTCTGTTCCATAGGAACTTTTTTCTAAAACACTTCAGGAGGGGAGTCTGATAAGAGTGGTCTCTTAATTTTTTTTTTAAAGGAAAACAAGCCCTTGAATATTATAAATGCCCTTATTGATGTCAGTTACTGTCTGATGAAAAAACCTTTGCCAGACAGGAGGAACTGGATTAAATCCTTCCCTGAAGTAACCACTTTACTTCTATGTGGAGAAAAGCATTAAACGTCAATTGGATTTGAGCAACCACAATTAGGAATGAGTTGTATGTGAATATATAGAAGGAAAATCATCTCCTTCCCCTTAGACTCTTGGTTCCTTTCTCCTCTCTAGTCTGCTTGCCTACCTCTTAAATATTAACAAATGGAAAATGCTTAAATTACATTATCCCAGCACTATTATACCAGATTTATGGGCAAGGAAAATTGCTCAGAGAAGCACCAGTGCAATCAAGAGTAATTATTTTTTGATGCATCTGGAGAAGTGGGCAGTACTGCATTGCAAAAGTAGGCAGTAATACAGTATCACAGTACCCAGAGAATTTGTTCTGGGTCACCAGTCATTTTGCTCACTTGCCTTCTCTTTGGGTTCAGAAGGTTCATTCTGTGGAACCAAAGAAGATACGGTCTTTGTCTTAAAGTTGGTGGAGCACACAGTTCTGTTGATGGAATTTTATATCATTTAAAAATTTTTTACCTTTTCGCTAAAAGGACTAAACAGAGACCCATGTTCATTCTGAATTAAATATTTTTTGTTTTTGATTTTATTTTAGAGCAGCTTTACTCTGCACACATATGCCTTTGACTTAAAGTGGCAGTACAACTTTGCAAAGCACTATCCATATCATCTGTTTAAATTTTTACTGCTTTAGTTATTGTTCGTGACAAGGCAAAGGAGAAGTAAAATCTAACTTGTCTTTTCTCTTTGTGAATGGTTTTAAGCAAATTAAGTGAGTCAAGCAGTAGGGCTTAGGTGCTGTAGTTAGATGCACTACTCTACGTGAAAATTTGTTTTTATTTTATTTTTAAAATTTTTTTAGTATTTGAGAGAGAGAGAGAGAGACAGAGCACAAGTTGGGGAGGGGCAGAAACAGAGAGGGAGACACAGAATCCGAAGCAGCTTCCAGGCTCTGAGCTGTCAGCCCAGAGCCTGACAGAGGGCTCGAACCCACAAACTGTGACACTGTGACCTGAGCCGAAGTCGGTCACTTAACCAACTGAGCCACCCAGGCGCCCCCAAAAGTTTTAAAAAGTGAAATGTTTCTTTAATCATACCCAAATCCAAAAATTTAACTCCAGCGCCAGCGGTGTGGCACAAAAGGTGCTCTAGAGAAGTAATGTTAAAATAAACCTTGTTGCTACCAGTCTTGATCACTACTTGGGAACCTCTTCCTGTTTATCAAAAAGTAATAGTCATTTTTAGCGTAGAGGTCCTAGATTTTGTGGGTCTGAGTCTGTCCCTTTCTAAGAATCTTTTAGGGTTCTTAGTTGGCAGCCTCATATTTGGGCCTACATTGGAGTACATGAGTTTTACTAACCTTCTTTTGGAGGGAGCGAGGAAGGAGGATGAGAGAAGATTACGGTATATCCTAGAGTTGTTCACTGCTTTCAAATTGCGTATATTTGAAGGCAAAGATGTGACTGTTCTTATAAAGTTTTTGATTCACTCTAAAAAAAAAAAAGGGAAAAATCAGTGGGGTTGGTGCTGAACATTAGTTTGTTATCTTCCTAAGAAACAAAACCTGACAGAGACAGATAGAATATGTATGAATTGATGGCTTTACCAATCTATCGTATTTGAGATGGTCTAAAGAGTAGTTAATAGTCACAGGTGGAGCCAGAGGATCTGAGAGCATTCTGAACAATAGGCTCCTACATTGTTGGTGCTCACTAGACCACTGTTGCATGTAAATAAACATATGGGTGGTTGGGAATCTCCGTTTAAAAAAAAAAAAAAAGCCTTGTTTTAAATTAAGCTGTCCACATAAGGCCTCCAGAATCCCCATTTTTGACTAGATCTTTGTCCCTATCCCTGCCCTCCATTGATTTTGATTTTTAAAAGTCCTTTTGTTCTCTTCTTAGACACGATTGAGAAAGCAGTAAGAAGTAGTGATGGTTCTGCTACGGATGGTGAACTGTGTTTCTTTTGATGCTATAACTTAAAAGGTTCAGGATTTCTTCTAGCTTTGGAGGCATTTGCTTTTTGGTAGTTGTTGCTGTTGGGGGTGGCGGGGCTAGGATCATGTGACAGCCTAATTTTGTTGTGGTAGTGTTATGTTCTACCAGGGCTAGGTAAATCAGCAGTAAATTTTGGGGTGATGCACCTGTCTCGGACATTAGGTGAGGGAATATCTTCCATAGAAGTTTGGGTACAGGTACATTCAGCCATGAAAGATCTTTTATTTTGCCTACCATAGACCTCAAACCAAACAGAGCTATCTTAAAATCTTTTTGTGTGTGTGTGTGTGAAGTTTACTTATTTATTTTGACAGAGAGAGAGGAAGGGGCAGAGAAAGAGGGAGAATCTTAAGGAGGCTTTGCACTGTCTGCACAGAATCTACTTGGGCCTCGAACTCACGAAACCATGAGATCATGACCTGAGCCGAAATCAAGAGTCGGATGCATAACCAACTGAGCCACCCAGGCGCCCATTAAAGTCCTGATTAGTGCACAGACTGATTGACATTTGTATTGCCAAGCCCTTTTCTTATTCTTGTTCTGCCAGTGGCTACATCATGTTCATGTTTACTCCTTCCCCTGTATGTGGCAGGCTTCATTTTTAAATTCTTAAATATGGCTAAGTTTGGAATTGTCCTTCCCGCTTCTCCCTCTGCGTTTACAAGTAGTTTTCTGTTTAGATATGTTTCTCATCCTGCCCACATAGGTGGCCCACAGGTATACAAAGCCATTTGTACAGAATCAAATTAAGAGTTAAGATACCTATTCATATTTTCTTGAAGAATCCCTTTCAATTTTAGAGGCCTTTTGACCCCATTGGCTAAATTTAAAAGGGTGCATTTGCATGTATATTGACTGGATGTTAGCAGTCTTCATTGCTGAACCTTGGAAATGTCATTCCCGTACAAGGACAGCAACATGTGGTAAGACCAGCAAAAAAATTGAACATGTGATGTCATCAGTGCAAAGAAAAGCAATAACAAAAATTTGGTCCAAAAAGAACAAGATCGTTTCTTATTACGAAAGTCTTATAACAGTATGGCAACATTACAGCTGCGGTTGAAATGAACCCATCTTGCTGAAATGGTACTGCTAAGGCTTGACGTCCTGTGGGAGCTGATTCTGCTTTGCCCACACGTGTGTGTGCATGCGTGTGTGTGTATGTGGGGTGGGGGAATGAATGAGAATGAGAGTGAGATGTGGGGTGTCTAATGGCTTCATAGTTTCCCCTTGTATGGCTATTCTATAATGTATGGACATGTAGTTTGTTTTGAGGGTTTTTGGCTTTTGCAGACGGTGTAAAATGAAAACCCTTTTAATATCTTTGCATTCTTAGGCAAGTTTTTATGTCAATTCTGAACTATAAAATCACTAGGTTATAGAGTGTGTATATTTAAAATTGATAGAGGCGCCTAGGTGGCTCAGTTCATTGAGCTTCCAACTTCGGCTCAGGTCATGATCCTGCAGTGCATGAGTTTGAGCCCCGCATTGTACTCTGTGCTAACAGCTCTGAGCCTGGAGCCTGCTTTGGCTTCTGTGTGTCTCTCTCTCTCAAAAATAAATAAACATTAAAAATTATTTTAATTGGTAGACCTTGCCACATTGCCTTCCGAAAAGTTTTATATCATTTCATACTTCCCTCAGAAGTCTGTAAGTGTTCACTAACCACCCCACCAACTCCCTCCCCACCCTTACACCATGTTGTAAAATATCTGTGAATCTAATAGGTGAAAAATGCTTCTTTTTAATTTGTTTCTTTTATGAGTAACAGTGAGTATCATGTTATATGTAGATGTATTGTCATTTTTGTTCCTTACTGTGGACTGCGTATTTCATTTGTTCATTCCCACTTGGAATTGGTCATTGTCTTAAAGATTGGTAAAGTGTTCTTTTATTAACGAAATTAATTTTTCCCAAATACTTTAAAAGTATTTCTTCCACTTATTCATTTGCCTTTTAAAGGTCTTTGCTTTATATAGCTAATTTTAATGAATGGCAAAAGCGATGAGAATATTCCTTATATTAAATAAAACACACACACACTTGCCATATTATGCTCAAGATCTAGTACCCTTTGGATGAACATGAGATGTTGTAAAATCATCAATAAACAAAGATTCCCTGTTAACCCATTATCTTAATTAAGTAGGGCAAAGAAGATTAGAGCCCTTTAGAAAGTTTTTTTAATTGTTGTTAGTCAACATAGAATTCCATGATTTATCAACAGATCTTAGCCTGATATTCCCAGATAATGAGCATTTTAAAATCTGTCTGAAATACCCTCACAGTTGGGTCATCTTATTTTTTTTTTCTGGGTTATTAGTAGTTTCAAAATTAAGTCCTTATTTTATGACTTTCTTACACTTAATTTTTTGTATCTGTGTGCTTTAAATACCTCTTTGTACTTCTGTTAACTTTCCCACTTACACACAACATCTATTTAATATGTAAGTGATTAGTATCTGTTTTAAGAAAAAAGACACCTGATATCTCAAAAAGAAATTAGAGTATCTCAGCTACATGCATCAGTTTGTTTGGGACTCTCTTACTATTGGCTCTCTAACTTTTCCCCATCCTGGATTTTGTCATATTTTCCCCCAGAATGATAAAGGAATAGTTCACATTCTCATTGTCATCTCCCAGGATTTGGTGGAAAGGTGCCACAGATTCATTCACTGGAAGCACTGTGAAAGTTTTCACTGTGTTTTTACCTGGAAGCGCTCTGTTTATTTTGTACTCTTGCTTTTTAGGTTGAGTAGGCTTTCGTAGGCTCACCTGGGAACTTATGTCACATTATTTCTAGGGATTAAAATGTACCTTGAGATGCCACCAGCTGTGCCAAGGACACATTTCATGCTTTCTGAATGGGAAGGGTTGGATTAGAGCCATGGAGTTGAGAGGTTCTAGGGTATGGGTGAATAATTGGTGGACATACGAAGCTGCCACAGCACTGAGACAGTGTCATCTACAGCAAAGGTAGGTTTGGAGGGAGTTGTAAGTTTGTTAAGAAAAGATTACTCTTTCTCAGGCAAGGGTCAGGTCTTTGGAAGGAAAAAAATGCTTGTTTTTTCACAGGTTACAACCAAAAACGGGTAAATTCCTCCAGGAAAGTTTAGTAATTAATAATGTAATAAAATCAGTGCCTAACTCAAATGTAAGCTTGTGCAAAACTTTCCCTTACTACTCTGACCCACTATTAATTCATTTAGAACTCCTATCAGGCCCAGCACAATACAGAGTATTGCTGAATCATATGTTGCTCTGAATTACTTTAGCTCAGATTATACTCTGAGAGAAAGATTGTGGCTAGTCCTGTCTACTCCAGTGGATGCAGAGTAGGTGCTCTGTCAAGAGTGTATCTAAGTAAATAGAAGTGTGTCCACGCAAAAGGCAGGTGGAGTGCTTCTTCATGTTTCTGCCCAAGATGGATTTTGAAAGCTCTTTCACTGTCCCAGCTAGAACTATGTTGCTAGAGGCCCTCTAGCTAATAAACTTTCACTCCTCAGTTTCAGCTGATATTTACTTGCTGAGAAGCTATATGTTGAAACCCCAAATACGCCTGATATTTTTCTCAGAAAGCCCTTTTGTCACTGGTTGGCAGGACATGTATGTCAAATGTGAGTGAACCTAGGTAGCCTCTCTACTTAGATGGAATAGAGTCTCTCAGGTAGGAGCTGAGTCATTTACTTTAAAGGTTAAATGAGCATCTTTACTTTGGCATAGCTAAAACTAGATTAAATAATCCTAACAGCTTTAATTTCACAGAGAAGTAAAATCTTATTTTATAAATAAGCAACCTTTCCAGTTTCATCAAGCTCATTGTTAAGGTTGTAAGTGTGTATATGCCTGTGTACTTACCCCTATTATATTATAAATGATTGGAACCCTAAAATTGCGTGTGTGTGTGTGTGTGTGTGTGTGTATTAGAGGGGCTTTGATTTAAAAGGTAGTCTCTCTACTATAACCTAAAAGCTTCAGTAAATAACTGCTTCTGAACTGTCCTTTCCTGATCAATGAGGCATAAACTTTTATTTCCTAAAGTTAACAAGAAAGACATTGATTTTTAAGGTAGTTTGACAAGTACAGATTTAACAGATCCGTAGTCTGGGTTGCATCTTAAAGTAAATTTTGCTATTGGCTATAATTCCCTTCAAATCAGGTTCGAGGATTTGCTTTATATAACTTGCAGAGTAAATCCTTCTACACAAATTGAGGAAATTTCTGGGTGTTCAAGGTTACAAGGGGTTGGAGTTTTCATGAGGTCATTGAACCCAACCTTTGCGTTTCAGATAGCCATTGTTTTCTGGGATAAGTGATCTACCACAAACATCCTAAAATGTGGCTAAGAAGAATGACAAACTTGACTGGGAGATATTTTCTTGAAATGTGCAACTTTGCATTTCTAAGGAATGTACTGAGACTTTCCTCATTAAGGCCTTAGTTATGAGGTCAGTTTGATTTTTTTTCTAATTCAGTTCTAGGGGCGCCTGGGTGGCTCAGTTGGTTGAGTGTCCAACTTCAGCTCAGGTCATGATCTCACGGTTTGTGGGTTTGAGCCCCGCATCGGGCTCTGTGCTGATAGCTCAGAGCCTGGAGCCTGCTTCGGATTCTGTGTCTCCCTCTCTCTGCTCCTCCTCTGATTGCGCTGTCTCACTCTGTCTTTCAAAAGTAAATAAATGTAAAAAAAAGGTAAAAAAAAAGATTCTCTTAAAAAATAAATTCAGTTCTAGTCACCTTTGCCTTAGATCCTGCTATTTTGATCTTTGAGATTATAGGTAATTATACTTGTCAAGTTATATTCTGACTGAAGGCTATGAGTAAATCACAGTTTATTCCTGCAGATAGAAATTCTCATATTTTAATCAGTTGAGATTTTTTTTTCTTTTGTTTTACTCATTAATATTACTGAACTACTTAGGTTATTTGGCGATACAGGACTATTCGGGGAAAAGATAACGGATTTGACCCTAACCAGATTTCATAGTGAACATAGTAATTTAGCACTTGTTTTTCAACTCTCAGTATTCCTAAAACCCTGTCTTGTCTCCTCTCTGTCTGCTACCAAATAATCTATATCCCTCAACATTTCTTCTGTTTTCTCTTCTTACAACCCATAGAGATGGGTGCAGAGGGACAAGTGTAATTGTCCCCATTTAATAGATGAGGGATAAGAGAAAATGAGTTACAAATGTACATAAAAGGCACTGAGAAAATGTGAAACCACATCTCTCCATCCCAACTATTCATCTGCTGTGCTGGCTTGTGTACTGATGGCGTATCTATACCAGACTGTCTTGAGGGCACCCAAAAGTAGAACACTGGGTTAGAGTCCTTTGTCCATTTGTATCTCTCTTGTGATTACTGTATGTTCTATTTTACATTTGTTGGCTGGGTATTTAGTAAGGAAAAACTTTTAATATACTTTATAGTCTGAACCACCTGATGTCTTACCTAGATATTTCCAGGCACATGGCTAGTTCTGCCTGGGGTAACTTACCTTTGTTTCCTTTTCTTTCAGCTACCATCTATTTTGGTACTGCTTAAAATGTTCCCGGATGCAAATCTCAACCTCCTGAACTCTGAAGCAATGCCCATTTACGTAACTGTCTCAGAGTGACTAATACATTCTTTTCTGTGCAGTACAATTAGATTAAGCTTAGCCTAGAACTTAAAAATATATGGCTGAAGTATCTTACAAAGCATTCTTATTGGCGCTACATAATATACATTATTTACTCTGACCCATCATGGTACATCTTAACTTTAAAATTCATTGTTTCACATTGTTTTAGTGCCAGGTGCCATTTTTCACATTTTAACAGTCTTCACATCTCAGAATTTATCAAAATCAGGTGTTATCTGTTCTTGCTTGCAGTTCAAGGAGAGCTGGTTCATTAATGAAATTGGTGTATGCTGAACCTTGAAATAAAATATAAGTTTAATTTTTCAAGCAGAACCATTTCAGTGAAAATCCTGTCTCCTGGCTTTTATTTTGGTAAAACTCTGTTAATTCTCACAGTCAGTTAATGTGGAGCCTAAGAATTGTAAGGTTAGGTTTTTATGAACAAAGCCACATGGTGCTCCCCTGCCATGCCCCCACTTATTTTTAAACCAACTTTGGACGAAAAGAAGTTGCCTTTAAAAAAAAAAAGTTGATTTTGGGGCACCTGGGTGGCTCAATCGATTAAGCATCCGACTTTGGCTCAGGTCATGATCTCATGGTTTGCGGGTTCAAGCCGTGCGTTGGGCTCTGTGCTGGCAGCTCAGAGCCTGGAGGCTACTTCAGATTCTGTCTCCCCCTCTCTCTGCCCCTCCCCTGCTCGCACTCTGTCTCTGTCTCTCAAAAATAAATAAACCGTTAAAAAAACATGTTGACTTGAGCAAGAATAGCCATTAGCTGTAATATTCTTATTTTCCAGGCTGGACGTAAAGAAAGAAGTGATGCACTCAATTCTGCCATAGATAAAATGACCAAGAAGACAAGGGACTTGCGTCGACAGGTAAGCTGGAAAAAACGTGTCAATTCCTTTTCCAGGTTCTCACTTTTGTAGTTTTGGTTCAAATTCTAGGAAGTACTCGGCCCATATGTTTTATTGGGGTAAAAGGATGGTTTTTCACAGGAAACTGCCTATCTCTGTTTGGCAGCTAATAAGGTTCTAAATAGCTAATAAAATCTCTTGGGGACCTGGAATAATAGAGTCCCACTGGGATGGACTGAATAAATTAGCTCTCTAGTGTGGAAAGGATGTACAGTTAAGAAAATGAATTTAAAACGACTTGGGGACCTATGAAAATACCCTGAAGGATCTTGTGATACTAGCTTACATACAGGAGAGACAGAAATTGCAGTTATTTGACTTGCCCCATTCTGATTACACCCTTGAAGTTCCCTTAGATCCTTGGTGAAGAGGTGCTTCCAGTACAAATAGGTGGTGATAGAAATATTTGGGTTGCTCAGTTTTCCAAGTTAGTAAATACAGAGCAAAGAATCTTTTCATTTGTTAAATAATTCCATTAATTTGAAATCAATTGTATTATGTATGTGATAAATGTATTAGTTGTGTGTATAATGTAATGTAATAAAATTAGTAATTTTATTACTAATGTGATAAAATTTGTATTAAGACTTGAAAATAAGTTGTAGCGGGGCGCCTGGGTGGCTTAGTCGGTTAAGTGCTCGACTCTTAATCTCCTGTCAGGTCTTGATCTCAGAGTCGTGAGTTCAAGCCCCTCAATGGACTCCACGCTGGGCATGAAGCCTACTTAAAAAAAAATAGTAATAGTTTCCAGACTTAATAGACATTTATTGTTCATGTCTGATAAAAAGAAAAGATGGAATGTGTCTTTATTCAATTTTCTTCTGGTGAAGTCATATCTGAAATGGTTATAAAGATCACCATTAGTAGGTTTAAGGTTCAGAGGGTGCAATCCTGTTCAGATAAACCAGAAAGTACTTAATCTTCTCTTTACACTTTTGGTTAGGATTATAATTGCCTATGTTCCAAGGCTATGTATCAATTCAACTCAGAGTGGTTTTCTGTTCAGCTTTGTACTATTCCTTTATAATATAAGTTTTAGTTTTGTAATTCTCCCCAAAAGGGGGATATTATCCTGAAATTTTAGGTTTTATTGCTGAAATGCTGTAACTATAGTGTAAGCATTATCTTCAGGATCATGTTTCCTATGTTGCAGATTATATAACTGCATGGCTTACATGAGGGATCCTCATATAAGTGCAGCCAGGCCATTATGAGCTTCCACTAAGATTTAAAAGTAAAAGAGAAAAAAGCAGTTTAGTTTCTTCGTAGAAATAAAATCACATTTTTACAATTTAATTATTAGCTACGCAAAGCCGTCATGGACCATGTTTCAGATTCATTCCTGGAAACCAACGTTCCACTTTTAGTATTGATTGAAGCTGCAAAGAATGGAAATGAGAAAGAAGTTAAGGAATATGCCCAGGTTTTCCGTGAACATGCCAACAAATTGATTGAGGTAAGTGTATTACCAGTTTCGTTAACTGTAGGTAACTTGGTGGAGTGTAGTGACTTGTAATCACATTATTTAATCAGCTCAAATTTTTCAGAGGCTCACGTAATATACAGTCTGTATAAGATGAAAGTCTTTGACTAATGCTTATAACATCCATCCCAAACTACCATTTTGGTCATTTTACATTAATTCTGTTCATTGTTAAATGTAGATAGTCCCTAGCCCAGAAACTTAACATCTCCACTTAATGCAAATAAAGATAATTACATACCTAAACTCAAAAGACCCGGTAGAAAGGAGTAGTGTCTAGAAGTTGGAGAAATTTCATGCCTTACATCCTAGGCTGCATCTTGGCAAATTACTTAACCTTTCTAAATTCCCATTTCTTTTCTGTAAAATGAGGATACTAATGATAATTTTCTCAGGATTATTTTGAGGTCTAAATCTAAAAGAGATGATGTATGTCAAGTGCTTAATTCTTTGCCTGAGACATGGACTCAGTCGAGTCATCTTGTTTTAAAATTGAAGAAACATGTTGTTAATTAGATATGGTTGAACAGTAGAAATCTTCATGTAAGTGGTTGTTTTGTAAGGTGACAAGAAAAAAGAGAGGTAAATTGCTTTTTAATTTCCAGGTAAGTTAGGCTTGATCCTACCTTTTAATATGTGAAATTATATTATTCCACATATTCATTATTATTTTATTTTTAAAAATTGACATATAGTAAACACATAACAAAGTTACTTGATTTTGTAACCTTACTGTAAAACATCTAATATTTGGAAAAGATACTCCGTAGACTATTTGGTAATTTGGTTATTACATAAGAACAGAAAATGGGCCTTTTATGTAAAATGTGTTTCTTGTACATTTGGATTTATAGTGACATTAGGCCAGGTTAATGGCATAAAAATAATCCAAGGAAAACATCAGTAGTAGCATTATGCATTACTAATTTTACATCTAGTTTTCTTTGTTATTTTGACCTGAATTAATTATGTACGGAATACATAGGTCAGTCTTCCATTCCAGTTAATGATTCTCTCATTTGGAGTTAAGAGCAGAAGAATAACATTTTATGTCTCCATTAAGCATAATCTTTTTCACAAGAGTCACATGATAGCATGAGGTGTACCTCCAAATATACAAAGATTGTCCTTAGGAAGCCAACCTCCTGTAAGTAGCCTATGTGTTAGAAAATGTGCCTGTGAGGTAGAAAGCAAGGACACTGCCAGCCCAAGAGGTGGCATAAACAGGTACCGGTAGTGGCATGGGCAAGGGCTCAGTGTGGTCCCTGAACCTCAGAGGGGAGCCTTTGTCAGTACTGTGGCTAGAGGACTCTTTATTTGGGCCTGTAGTGTCATTTGGGCCTACTCGTCCAACAGAGCTGATACTTGGTGAGCACCTCCTGTGCTTCAGGTCTATGCAAATACAATGTATTTTCCATAACACCTTTTTCAGGTAAGGAAATTGAGGTTTAGAGAGGTTAAGTAACTTGCCTAAGGTCCTCCAGCAGTGAGGACTGTGCCTTTTGAGGTTGCTGGCTTAATGAACAATGAGAAGCATTCGGTGGACCTGATGGCCCTGCAGACCTTGCTTCAGGAGATTTGTCCATGCCTCTACTTTAAATTTAATTCTGAACATCACTAACCAAGGGCCCCTTAGAGTTTAGAGTTCGGTGTTTCCTATTACAACTCAGTTCTGACCCCTTTCTCACCTCTCTCCTCTCTGTGCCCTCCACCCCCATCACCTTGCATGTATTAAATCACACAGCCTTTTTATTGCTTGAGGCACAACTAAAGACTTTGTAGTACCACTCTGCAAACAGTTAAATTACATTTATGGTAATAGAGATACTAGGATATATAATTGCATATGTGCTTGTAAAGGAAATGAGTTTTTAAAGTGTAGAAGACTCCAATTCTTGAGTTAAGGCAGAACTTTCTTCTTCAGTGAAATGGCTTCTCTTTCCTACATGACTTTTGTGACTCTCATATTACTATTAACACTGAACTAGTGAGGGACTTGTTTTAGACAAAGGTGAGATACTTCATTGTGATTGTTTTGTTACTTTTCATTCATATTCCTCTTAAATTGGAATAAATGTCAGCTGACTTTGGTTTTTATGGTCATTTGCAGTTTTTCCTGGAGGTTTAGGAGAAGTGTTTATAGGAAAGTTGAGTAGAGCTAGTGGCATTAGGCCACTAGTAGAAAAGGAGAGGCTCAGATTCTGCAGCCATTGAGAATTCTGCCAGATACGTTGGTCTTTCTAAAATACTGCATTAAAATTTTGCACTAACCATCTGCAGTTAGCACAGACCCCACAGCTAAAGGGCATGATCCTCAACAAGGTTACCGTCACTAATGACCCAAGAGGCTATAAATTCAGGAGTTTCCACAATCCCCCGCACAAGACTGCCCTTACTTCAAATGCCAGCCCCAAGTTTGGAGGGTCCCTAGGCTACCCACACTCTGACCAACTGGCTACAAATATAGGGGCTTTCCGTGGCCCACTTCAGGTGTGATAATGTCCTAGAACAACTCTTAGAACTCAGTAGAATGCTATGCTTAGCATAATTTATCTAGGCACCCACCAGGAGTTACCTCATTAGCATAAACCATCAGGGCCAAGGATGAATAACAGAGACATTCCTGTCATGACTGAAATCTCACGGATATGGAAGAAGTTTCCTCCCAGGAAACCAGGACAAAGACATTCTTTATTATAGGAGACTTGCCCATCTTGAAGGAATGTGGAATGCCTGATTATCAGATTGCTATACAGCCATAAAGCTACATGGAAGAGGTAAGACAGTGCTGGTGTTTCCTGTAGCTTTACATGTGGCCATTTACCCAGTGCCTTACCATTTATCTTACCTGGTTCTTCGTGCATTGTTCTTCTTTTCCTTGGAGGTTCTCCCCCCTTAGGAGCTAGGTTTTCTGTTCTCTCTAAGGAAGTGGGTCCATCTCTTCACAACACAGTGAGTGTTTTTTTTCTCACAGAATCATAGATTCTCATTCTGGTATGTAAAACCCCTTCTGTGTAACATCCATGTATTGTAACTTCTCTTTTCTTGGACTGCTTCTGTAGTGGGAAACTCCCTCCCTCCAGAGGCATCACATTGCACTGGTGTGTCCTCTGATTGTTAGCAACAGGGAGCCACAGTCTGCTTCTCTGGAACTACTTCTGTCCATCGTTTTACTGGTGTACACATGTGAATTGAGATGAACTGTAAGTGTAAATACACACCTGATTTTGAAGATATGATACGGGGGGAAAAAGAATGTACAAAACTCATTACCTTTTTATATTGATTACATGTTGAAATGTAATATCTTGGGATTAAAAACAGCAAATTATTTTTGCTCATTTCACCTTTTTTAATGTAGTGGCTACTGAAAAAAAATTTAAATTATTAGAACCTTTCAGCTTGCCACTAGAAATCATTCTCTTGACTGAATAATTCTTAGTATATATTTGGCCATTTAGCTCATCGAGAATCCCGTTATTTTTATCTTGCTCCGTAAATTACCTGGCTAAAACATGTCTATACTATTCCCTATATACTTTTTGGTAACTTAAATGATTACCCCACTAACATTTGGATAACTATAGGAAGTATAGTTTATATTCTGGCAGCTTCTTTGTGGATTTCATCTGCCTTTCAGCTTCCCACAGATTTCTTTTTTCTTCACAGTAATTTCTTTTTCTTTTCTTTTTTTCAGCCCAATTTTCCCATGAGTAGTTGAGTGGTGCCGTATATCAGATAGCTGCTCTGTGGGTTAGATGCACTCCTCTCATGTCTGATCCCTAAACTGGGTAGTCTGATTTATTGGGTGTTAAAAAATGTGCTCTTTAGCATTGAAGTGAAGCCAAATATGTCACCACCTTATGTCCTCTGCACTGCCTGGGCCCCCTGCCTGGAATGTTCTGTCCACTTCTCATCCTCTGATCCCACAGGCTTTTGCTCAGATGTTACCCCTGCAGAGAGGCTCTCCTGGATTCCTCATCCGCTCCATTCCAACTTCTACCATTTTTTAACCTTACCACCTGTTTTACAGCCACTATAACATTTTTCACTATCTAAAATTACTGGGATTGTTTTGTTTTCTTATTTTTCTGTTTCCCACTCCATACTCCAGAGAATGTAAGTTCTTTGAGAACATGGGCCTAGAACAGTGCCTGGAACAAGTAGGTGCTCAGTAACTACTAGCTGAATGAGTGTACTAGTTCTGAGGTAATAAACATTAATATTACTGAGGTGCTCAACCTTCAGATCCGTGGACTACCGTCCCTCAGGATTCTCACTCACTGGTCTCAGAACCGCACTTTGAGAAATGTAGAGCTCTGTGTTATGACTGAACACCATTGTTATTAAACTTGATTTTCTTCTCATTCTGTACAATGTGTACGTGAGGGGATGAAATGTAAAATCTTTTGGGATGCGAAGATGAAGGGGAAATTTTGGAAACTTTTTAAAGATTAGGTAATGTTGATTTGAACAGTATTTTCATTTGCTAGTACCAAGCTTTCAAAAACTGACAGCAGATTTTCTATAGTTGTGAGAGAAGAAAAATTATCATGGAGTCTTATGACAAATATTTACAGTGTTCCT
This sequence comes from Cryptoprocta ferox, assembly GCA_028646485.1. Taxonomy (NCBI): domain Eukaryota; kingdom Metazoa; phylum Chordata; class Mammalia; order Carnivora; family Eupleridae; genus Cryptoprocta; species Cryptoprocta ferox. The sequence continues at coordinate 27,849,712 of CM053572.1, forward strand.
GATGTGTCCCAGTCACTCTTCTAGGCACTAGGGAGATAGAGCGAATGAAACAAAAATCTCTAACCCCCATGAAGGTTATGTTCTACTAGAGAGAAGGAGGCAATCACAACACATTTATATAGTATGTATATTTTGTACAGTGTGGTATAAATGGCGCTGAGATGATATGTGAAAAATGTTATCCGTTTTATCAGCATTTTAAATGGAAGCAGAGCTAAAACTGTTATTTAAGTAGCATTTTAATACATGACCAAAATAAAATTGGAGCAGATGTGTTGGCACTTGCTAACTTGGTTTTTGGAAGTCTTATTTATTGCTTTAATAGAAATACTTTCTTCCCAGACCAAGTAAAATAGTATAAAAAGGTTATGCTTTAGTGTGGGGTGTCATATAAAGTTGCTTCAAAATATTAATAGTTTCTGGGTAGTATTAGGGATAACACCCACTTAGAAATGGAAACTTTTATGGTACCTTCCTTGTATATCACATTATGGAAATACAGGATGAATTTCAAGACTAAAAACCACATACTGAATCTTAACGTTTTTAGAACACAAGCAAATTCCTCCAGTTCCTCTGTGTGCACAGTTAGTGTCAGGAAGGCTGTGTGGGGCTGGCTGCTTATTCAATCCTTAGTAAATGACTTTTGTGATTTTATTTGAAAAGACAAATAACAGAGTATTTGCCATGAAGTTGTTCTTATTTTCTTGGATTCTGGCTAGGACCTTTGCGTGTCTCATACCACATTTGTCAGTGGAATCCATTCCCACATCATATTGAAGCCCATTTTCTTGTGTGAAGAGTGCATAGAGTTTGTGTGTTCCCAAGGTCCATGAGTAAGGGAGCAAGAGCTGAGGGTCATTACTGGTGAGCGGCGTGACACTTCTTTTCACCATTTTCTTTTGTTCTGGAGTATAGTACTGAGGGCTTTTGTTTCATCTTTTTATGAAAGATCATGGCTGAGCTTCAGGGTAACTATAATACCTTTTATACTTGACTCTTTCTCCCATATCAAGTTAATGATTTCTTTATGTTGCTCTTCATTTTTAAGCATATTGAGGTACAATATTTATTTTGTCAGAAATATGCAACACCCATGTGTCCTTTTTAATTGCTTCATTCTTAGCCTACCTCCTTTGGCTGTGAGCAGCTTAATAGCTACAGAGCAGTCAGTTTTTGCTTTTAATTTTGCTTTCTTTTGAGTCCTTTTTCAGTTCCACAAACTGAGAGTGAAATAGAAGAAATGACATTCATGAAATATTGCCTCTAAAAACTATATATCATTTAGTATTCCTTTCCCCTCAGCCCCAGACATTGCATTAAAATGGGCCTCTTAATATTATGAACTTGCTACAATAAGATAGTATCTCATTCATTGCTTTGTGTATTAAGAATCAGAAAGTAAATGTAACTGGTATGCCTTTTTAAAAGGTTTTTATGTATTTTGAGAGAGAATGCAGTTGGGGGAGGGGCAGAGAGTTGGGGAGAGAGAGAATCCCAAGCAGGCTCCCATCTGCTGCAGGGCTCCAACTCATAAACCATGAGATTGTGACCTGAGCAGAAACCAAACATCGGATGCTCAACTACCTGAGCCACGCAGGCGCCCCTAACTGGTATGCTTTTGAGTTGGATTATCATTACCTGTTAGTTGCCACATGCCCCACTGCCACTCCAAAGTATTTCCCATTATCCAGCTTATCCCATTATCCATACTTCATACAGTATGACTTTACGGGCTTAAAATGTTTATTTTTACTGCAAATTGAATCATCTGCATTATAACTTATATTCTGTGGTTTGTCAGTAATGCACAGTAAAGTGGCCTTGAAGAAGTCTCTGTAAGGAACATTTGAATTGAACACTGACCTTATATGATCCACCTGTGACATCTTCACTATTTTCTCAGTGCTTCTCTATAATACTATAGGCTGAAATTCTTGCAAATAGCAAATTAAATGAACCGTCCATTTTCTAGGACTGTAGTAAGTTTGAAGCAGTCAGTATTATTGGGGGGAATGCTGACCTTGGATTCCAAAAGAATTTACTAAAACCTATTGAGCTTGGTCTCCACATTTTCAAAGGTCTGTAAGTTCAAATGCATGAGTTTGTGCCAAACAGAAGTGTGTCGGGTATACTATTTTAACACCTCATACCCATACCAGTGTTATTGGTTGAACAGAACTACCTACTCAGATTTGGGGATGGTCTAAGTGAAGGCAGTAGATGAACCTTGTTCTCAAAGAACATCAAGATTCTTTTCTCTTGATGCATTGGTAGGAGGGACCAGAGAAGCCCTGCCCAGTCTTTACCCTGCTCCAGAGGAGTGTAGGCCCTCCTGTTTCCTCATCAGTGAGCTGAGGAACTGATGTTTAGAGGGGCACACTTCCTGGGTGTACTGAGATTATTCAGGCAGTTAGATAGAAATAGGGAAATTTTGGGGTGCCTGGGTGGCTCAGTTGGTTGAGCGTCCGACTTCGGCTGAGGTCATGATCTCACAGTTCGTGGGTTCGAGCCCTGCGTCGGGCTCTGTGCTGACAGCTCAGAGCCTGGAGGCTGCTTCCAGTTCTGTATGTCCCTCTCTCTCTGCCCCTCCCCTGCTCATGATCTGTCTCTCTCTGTCTCTCAAAAATAAATAAATGTTAAAAAAATGCTCAAAAAAAGAAATAGGGAACTTTTGAAATCATCTATATGATACCAAGTAAATAGAAATGATTTCTTTATCATCTGGGTGGTTATTTACAATGAAAGCCTTTTAAAAAGCCTTTAAAAAATATCAAATATCCAAGCTGTTTAAAATAATCTATAATGTTTTAATAAAGTCACAATTTCTAATCCTGTTACTAGAGATGCTTATATTTGAATCCTGCCTCTTCCTAAAATTAGATTTGATATGGCTTATTTTGAATAAAGGCAGACATGATAAAATAAAATAGATGTAGAAAATCAGGAACTAGGAAAAGGATAATAGGCAATTTTGAACTATAATTGCCATGACCGAGTTTGGATTTGGCACTGAAATTCCTGGTGGCAAGAAGGAAAGGATGAAGCACAGTTGTGTAGTTCTTGTCTTTAGAATGAAGGAGGATTCCCTTTTGTTTTTCATGGGAAATAAAGCCTGTCCTAAAAATGTGAAAAGAATCGTTACATGGGGCTTTTATGTATTAACTTAAGGGTTAGTAAATGATTAAATATATAGGATTTCTCAAAATTTTAATACAATATAGTGACAGATACCACATTATTTTCCTTTTTTTATTTTTGTGAATTGTCTCTTAAAAGACAAGGTCATATCATTCTTTAGGTGCAAGCAGCTGTGATCTGGTGAGGGGCCTACCTGCATGTGGCCTTCAGCCTCCCGGTGACATTATTGGGGAGGACAGAGGGCTATGAGTCAGATGCTTCCTTTTGATCATCCAATATAGCTTTATCCTTTCTTTTTAAAAACAGTGTACAACTTTTGTTTATGTTTTAAATGTATTTTATAAAGAGTATGTGTTTACTTATTGTTACTCACTTTAGCAAAATTTTTTCCTGTTAATTAGGGAGTTTTGTACATATACATTCATTATTGTTATGACATGTGGATTCATTTTTACTGTTGCATTTTGTTCTCTTTCTCCTTAACTCTCTGCTTCCATCCCTCCTATTTTTAGAGGTCTTTACTCCTTTGCCTTGATTGAGTCCTCTCACCTCCTATTTTTCCCTCTCTTGTTTGGAAGTTGGTAAACTCTGTTTTATTAGTAGTAACTCTGGATATTTGAGCATGCATGTTTAGCTGAGTGGTTGAGGGTTAATCAGTATCTTTTCCTCCTTCTGAAACAATATAAGAATGGTTTGATTTCAATCATTCTCCAACTTAAACATTAATGTTGTTCAGTACTTCGGTTCTTGTAAGTTTTAGCCCCATGAGTTAGGCACTATTGGTATTGCTGTACTCATTTTTTAAACTTTGCTTAAATTGTACCTGATACATTATTTTCATTGCTTCCCATTTCTTCTTTCATGTTGTTAAGGCTTCTGTCTTAACAGAAGAATTACTTCTTCTTCCCAAAGCATTTATGTTACAAACTCTTTTAGTAGGGGGAGGGAAGATCTGTCTGGAGTAAATGCTCTTGGGTTGTTTTGGTCTTTATTGTGCCCCAAATCTTAGAAAAACAGTTTTGTTGAATATATAGTCCTAGGATTATCCCCTTCCCCCCACCGCCCACCCCCACGTCCTCAGTGATTTGAAGATACTCTTTCCCTATCTCTGGCATCCATCATTGCTGTTAGAAGTCAGCAGTCAATCTTACTGAGCTTACTTTGTGGATAACTTGTATTTTCTTTCTGGCTCTTTTTAAAATCTCGTCTTTGTTGTTGTAAAGCTTCATTGTAGTGTGTCTGGGTATGGATTTCTTTTTATTCCCCTGTTTAGACTTTGTCTTCCCAAATCTGAAATCTATATTTCATCCACTCTGAAAATTTTTCAGTCATTATCTCTTTCTCTATTGCCACTCCCCCATTCCCTGTCTTTCCTTCTGAATCCCTCATGGTTGAATAGTAGACCCTTTCAGTGTAATTGCATGTCTCTTAATTTCATGCATTGTCTCCATATCATGCATATTTCTTAGTTTTCCTGAATAAGTTCTTCAGTTTGATTTTTACCTGTTAGGACATCTCTTTCTAACAGTATTTAGTCAATAGATTATAAATTTCTAGAAGTTGTAGAAGTTATTAATTTTCTCTTAAAGTTCTACTTTGATCCTTCTTAAATATGCCTAGTCATTTTCTGTGTATTTTAAGTTTGTATACTTTTCTTTCATTTCTGTTAACATAGTATACATATTTTTTAAAAACTCTAGTTTTGATCATTTGAGTATCTGCAGTCATTATGAATCTTATCACACAGGTTTTTAGCTTATTCCTTCCCAAGATAGCTTATTTCCTTACGTACTTCCTGCATTTTTTTATTGTAAATTTACATTCGTGGCAATTTGTATATGAGAATATTTTGAGGCCTGGGTTTGGGTTACTTTCTGTCAGAGAAAATTTCCATTTATATTTGCTTCTGCCAGTTGCTTAGGGATACCACTAACACATGACCAGGTCAGAGACTTTTACCTTGTGAGGGCTGAGGTGTTATTGGTCCCATAAAAACCCAAATTCTGATCAAAGAATGGAACATACCCATTTCTCTATTCCCCACCCCTGTGTAAGCACTGTTTTCAGTGGTTGCTTTTACAAAACTCTTTGAATTTCTGCTTTCCTGTATCTCGCCTCTGATAATTTCCCTCAGTTAATACCTGATTAGCCCTGCATCAAAAAACCAAAAGAGTTTTGAGGTATAAATTGTAGAGTATAAAATTCACTCTCACCCTTTTTAAGTATACAACTCAGTGATTTTTACTAAATTTATAGAAGTATGCAGCCATACTGGATTACCACAATCCAGTTTGGAATGTTTCTATCAATGAATGCTTCATTTTTTGGTAAGATTCTTTGTTATTCCTAATAAGGTAGCCAACACCCTTTCCTGGAAATTGGAAAGATGGAGGTTTATCCTCTGTACCATCATCATTTTCCTTGTGGATTTGGGAGTAACTGGTAGAAATCTCTTGAGTGGTTCTGAAATTTATGTGTTGTACAGTTGGGACTTCTCACTTGATGCCTGTAAAGTTTGCAAAGTTGAGTTATTTTCATTTTGGCCTTGTTAAGAGTTCAGACTCAACCACTTTAAAGAGGAAAACTTAGGTGGTAGCATGACCCAAAGCCACAATAGCAAGTAATGCAGGTTTTGAGTTTCAACTTCTTGAGCTTTATGGTTATGGTTGTGGACTTGAGCTCCCTTTTCCAAAGCCCTTTTCACTTGTTTTACTCCCCACAATGGGCATAATAGATTATTAGTTTATCACTAAGACCAAAAATAAATCTTCACTTCTTACAGAGGCTGCAGAGTAAGGGGCAGTGGAGTCCCTCAGCCAAATATGAATGAGAAGCAGTTACTGAGGGCAGTGGGAAGAAACTTATGTTGACCTTACACAAATTCATCCTTCATTTAAAAATGACCAACACATGTATAATAGAGGCAAAATGGTCATAATGGGTTTTTTTTCCCAGTACAGAACTTCATAAATTTTATCTAGGAAAAGAAAATCTAGTGTAAAGGTAGAGTTTGCCTAAATGTCTGAAAAGTTGTCTTTTTTGTAATGTGCAGGTGTTGTATTTGTTGATACGACACAGCCTGGCTGGCTGTGTCATTTCTTTTTTTCCTCCACAACAGAGATTGTTACTGTGCTACTCCTAAAACCAGCAAAAATCCAGAGCTTTTTTTTTTTTTTTTTTAATCAGGGAGTTGCTGGTTTTCTGAAATATTCTGCTTTTCTCTAAGGTTGGGACCTCCACAGTGTAGGCACAGGTATTCCAAGAGGCCTTCATGATTTCAAAGCTAGTGGTCATAGGTCATAGGGTCAGTCTTTGGCCACCTCTTGAATTAGCAGGAATCAAAGACATTTAAATTGTCAGTATACAAGTTACTGTGCTAGCAGAGATATAATCATTTATTCCCAGAGCAAATCTAGAGATAACTGCGCAGTGTTCTGTCAGGTTTTCTGGAAGTTTCCTCCATGTATTTTTAATTTAAACTTCAGTCTCTTCTTCAGTGTCAGTATGAACTGCTCTCCCAAATTTCTAGAGCCCCAGAAGGAGACATTTAGGAAACCCCTCCTCTGACCCTCCCCTTTCACTGTCATCGAGCCTGGCAGTAGTATATGAGGTTAGCCTCTCAGAGAGCTACGGTTGAGATGTTGCATTTGCACATTTGTCATTGTTAGAAGTGAGTAGCCCTGTCCCTGGAGGGTGAATAGAAGCTCATTCATCTGGAGAAGACTGTCAGTGACAGGCGCCCGCTCCCTCCTCCCAGGCCAGGCAGGGTGGCCTCCTGAAACAGGCAGTGTACTCTTGTGGAACATTACTGCTTCAGCAGTACATCAGAAACCATTTTAAGTAACGTTTTAAAATAAAGAACAAGTCTTCCATATCCTTTATTTTGTTAGGAATTGTATCAGGAAACAGGAAAGATGGTTTATAGAAGTCAGCCATTTCAGTCTTAGCCACACACACACTCATGCATCTGATCTGTAATAGATAATAGTTTACATAACCTTTGTTTCTTAAGTATTTTTCTGGGTCTTATGGATTCATAAAATTGGGAGAGGGTAAATGGAAGTAAAATGGTGCTACTAGTGACTAGAGAGTAAGGATAGAAACAGAGTGACAGACGTTCCTGAATAGAACACTTGGCTCAGCAGGGGTGCTGGGTATTCGTATGCTCACCTCACCAGGAATCTTTGTTAGTCTCAAACTGCTGAGTTAGTGGTAAACCCCAAATTTTATATTTGTTTTTCAAAATGCCTTCTTAAGGAATTGAAACAATGGGAGTTACCGATTCATGAAAACATCTAAAATAACCTTTTTCCTGCACTGTAGCATCGAGGGATAATGTTTTTTAAACATTTTATATTTTACAAAATAATATTTTGGTCATGTTTTGCAGCAATTTTTAAATAAAAAATCTGCAGTCCACTGTATTATCATCAAGACTAGTGCCTCTTTGTTCAGGTCCAGTTGATACTAGAAAGTGGTACAGTCTTTAGGTGGAATATAAATGTCACTTCTTTATATGATTTTGAAGACCCCTAAACATTAAAGATCTGACTTAATTTTTTATTTATGTTTAAAGATCTGACTTAATTTATTTATGGTAGTCCTTTTGTTTCTCCTTGTGATTAGGCATTGCAAGATTCTGATAGTTAGCAATATTACAAAAAGCTGATAATCCCTAACCATAATACTGCAGACAACAGCCATAATAGTACGTAATTTTTCTTTTGCCTTTATATGCTTAAGTTGGGTGGAGGAGTGAAAATCAAAGGTTATCACCATTGCCCTTGTTTACTCTGGCATTTAAATTCCCGGAAAGTGCCTTTGATATTAAACTGCCTACGCCTCTGTTATTCATAACTCAATTTGCAACCGGGGGAAAGATGTGTCTTAGCACTGTGTATTCTTTTGGTCCTTGGTATTACTGATGGAATTGGCAAGCCTGTTTATTTAGAAACATGGGTAAGTGAACACAGCCCTCACAGTCACTGCAGAGCAAGGTTCTGACCACAGTCGGGGCTTTACCTGAGGAAGTCTGACACAACTTGAAAAGATTGTTTCTGGCTACCAGAGCAGTGTCATTAAGCTACTTTGGATGGGAGGGAAAGGACTTTAGTTCAAATAAAGCAGTACCAGGAAGTAGTCCAGCTTTCAGTGCTTTTGAGAACCCAGTTGAAGGATAGTTTTCTCCCAGCTGTGAGACATCATCCCCATTTCTTTTTTCATTTCTGATGAAGATGGCCTTTGATATATCTTGATGTTGTCTTATTACTCTTTTTTTTTTTAATTTGAAAAACAGCTTTGTGTTTAAAGAAACCACTTGGCTTAGTAAGCATCCATTCCCCTGTCAAATGAGAATAACATCTTAGAATTTCTATTTCTTTTCTTCGAGAACAGCTACAAGGTATATTTTTACTTGAGGATACCAGCTATTTTTTCCAAATGCCTTGATTCCTTAACTTTTGTCATGTTGTTGTCCACACCATGAGAACCTCTTTCTGAAGCTTCTGTTTAGGCAGGTAAGAGCTCCTGGTAAAGCCTATGAGTTACATGCCATAGGAATCTGGAATCTGATTCTGCCAGCAGTTTACAGTGTGACGTGTGTTACAAGTCTACATAATCTCCTTAGCACAGAGATTTAAAAAAATTGTCCTACCTAAGTAGGTAATTAATTTGTGAGAAATAAAATACCATTGGTGCTCTTGGCATATGTTCTGTAAATGATCAGAAGTGGGAGGGGGTATATATTTATTTTCCTTAGGGATCGAAAGAAAAATCGTAAAAGAGCTTTTTATGGTGTTCCTTCCTAGGTTGCCAACTTGGCCTGTTCCATCTCAAACAATGAAGAAGGTGTCAAGCTTGTTCGAATGTCAGCAAGCCAGCTAGAAGCTCTCTGTCCTCAGGTAACGTATGACCAGAAATGATTGTGGTACCACTAGATTGAAGTTTGGTTACAGTGGAGATCAGGTTTATTTTTTAAATTTTGTTTCTAGGCTTTTACATAGAAGTCTTGAGGACAAAACACTGATCCAGAGTTCACATAGCTTGTAGGAATTTGTGTTTAATTTCAAGTGACATTTTCTTGGGGCATCATATGTTACTATCCTCTTGTCCTTGATTAAAAATGCATAGTGTCTTTCATTCCTGCCAAATGGAGGGTGGGTAGTGACCTCACTACTTAGTCTGCACCTTCCTTGAGAGAGGGCCATCTACAACATCTGACAGTCCTGGTATTAGGGTAGTTCTCTCACAAGCCTAAAGGAGTAACAGCTACTACCTATGTTCCTTCTTAATGCCTGGGATTTGGATCTTTGTGATGGAGGGAACAAGATCAACAGCTAGAACCATTACTCTGTAATGTCCTGAAGTAGCATTCTGATACATATGTTAGCAATGTAATCCAGCCAGCTACTGAATTAAAAGCTTGAGAACTTTTCTCCATTTATGATGGCATATTGGAAGACTAGTGATTATGCCAGGTTAAGCATCTGGGACTCTGAAAAGACTGAAGCACATAGAAGAACAGTTGCTTTGTTAAATGCCCAACATGTTGCCTGCCTTCCTGAGAGGGACTGACCCTGTCTGTGGGGCCTCCAGCTCCTTGCAGTCACAGATGTGTTTAAGCAGTATAAGTGCTGTTTTCTGTGGAAGAGGCGGCCTTTCTGATTTCCCAAGTAGAGACTGCTCATGAGCCTACTCTGAGGATTTACATTTACTTTCTCTAAATGTCCTGCCAGATGGCAGTGGCCGCAGATGAAAGGAAATAAAGCAGAGGAATTGGAGTAACAGAAGAGAGGTCACAGGAATGAAATTTCTATGTTGTGTCTGCAACCAACTTTAAAATATATTGAGAGCAATACTTTGGCTCTTTCGTATAAATAATTCCTGACCCTCAAGATAGGCAACCAAAATAAGTAAAGCCTGATTATTAATCTGGGATCTTAACTGGTGCACAGGTTAATTAGGGCATTTGTTCTCATTATCACTCGTGTATTTTGCTTGCCAGTGAGAGTTGGTTTGTCTAAACACTAGTATGAGAAACCATTTGTGAATCCACATTGTATGATGGACATCTTTCCTGCTTTGATCCAGTCATGAAATCTGGTAGGAGTTGGTAGCTGTAAAGATAATGAGCACAGTGGATTGAATCACTTGTAGGAAGTTCACAGATGACCAAATCATAAGAAGTAAATTTAGAGTAGATTTCTAAAGATGGGGCATTGTCTCCCCACGTTTGTCATTTTACCCTATCAGTACTTCGTTAATGTCTTTGGTTCTCCGTTTGGTTTTGAAATGCTTGAAAAGCGACAATGCTTTCACATATCGGCTGAAACAGATGGTAACATAGCTGATCACACCTACCAAGGGTATTTATATAAATGATCTTAAGCCTAGGAGAAAAATCACGTGGAGAGTCTAGTAGATCCTAATGAAATAATGGTGTGCATAAATCATGTGTGACTGGGCCATGTTGCACTGGTTTGAGTTTGCCCTCAGAGAGCATTGTTTCTCTCTTGGGTATTTTGATTTCTCCTAGTAGAACAGACCCTCGGGAGGAGTGGGTTTAGACAGCGCCCAGACCACACTTAGTATTGGGTGTGTGTCCTGGATAAAAGGTGTTTTCTCAGGTGTGCTTCTTGTCTCCCAGACTCTTGGCTAGGCTCATTTCTGCACGTGGTCACAAGCAGCGCTGGGCAGGCTCGATGATGGCAAATACAGCAGGCATTTGCAGCCATGGCAGTGACAAACTTGAGTACTCTGTGCCGTTTCTACATGAGACAGCTGCAGTTCCACACCAGCCCAGTATTGCCAGGTCCTTTCATTATTTTTAAAGAGAAGTCCGCAATTCAGGTTTTTTCAAGTCTCAATTTTAAACAATTGGTACCTTATCAAAAGTTTTGAAATTCTTTGAGGAGGATAAACCAAACTCCTCTGGGACTGCTTTTGGCTTACCCTGGCCCATGCTTTGTGTTCTCAGAGGGCCTCTTCTTCAACCTGGCTGGTAGCCATCCCTCTGAGGAAGAAGGGTTTCAGTGGAGCCATCTCTCTCCTTACCCTTCATCCTGATGTAGGCAGTGACCTCTACCACCAGGATCCTGAACCTGAGGTGTTCCCTTCCACAGTCACTGGCTTGTGTGATAAACAGACTAGGCTGGTTAGTTCCCCAGGAGTTTAGGATGGGGTTTAATATGCCGTAGTCTACAGATAGTTATTAGAGTGCATCTTGATTGTGAGACTGCTGGCAGTATCTTACCACAGGATGAAGTACATGTTCGATTTTTCCCGGCTGTTTTTTGTGCCTCCCACCCACACTCTTGGATGTAGGAAGGCCAGGCCCCTGTGCTGGAGATGCTCTCCTTGCATAACTTTTATGTGGCCCCACCTACAGTTTGGAGTTGGCTTCTAGACCGTATTCTTCTTTCTGAAGGGGAGAAATGATGGATGGAACCTCCAGAGGAGCTTCCCCCCATTTTTCAGTTCACTCAATAGCCCATTAACTTTGGAAATGAGAACCGTTGTGAAGTACTAACTTTTTAGCAGTTAAGTGACTTTAACTTCAAATATTTGAGATTAATTAAAGTTGAGGAGGAAATAACCTGAAAGTGGCTTTGTTTTGTTGCTTGGGGGAAAAGAAGCACCCACATTTTTTAGTGATTTGCTATTGCAAGAAAGGAAGTAGGTCAGCTGTCTCTGCCTGCATTGCCTGCTACTCTGTGGCTGCACTCTCTCACTCTGTTCATCTGGAGGGGGCCTGCTTCCATTTGAGCAGAGAGCCCTAGTCTCACATGCTTTTATAAGGAAAAAACCCAACTGTTTTGGGGATAGTTGTGAGTCTGTACCCCACATATCCCTGACATGTCTTCTTTGTGTATGTGCCCCAGTCGTAGTCCATGATAGCTGCTTAAAATATTTTACTTTTTTAGTTCATTTGGTGCTGGCCAGGGAAAAAAAGGAAAAAAGCAAAAGAAGAAGGTTTCTGACAATTGAGTCTTTAAAATTGTAGGAGGGCATTTTGGAGATGATCTCACTTAATATTTTATTTTTCTTAGTTCATTTGTGAGAATGAGCATTGTACATTTAGGTTAATACAGATCTGGCACTTTAATAATTCATATAGCCTGGTTTAATGCATGGCCTTTCTTGGAAATCTACACAAGGGTGAATTAAGTATTTGAAGCCACAGCTTATCTGCATTTATTTTTTTCTTTTTTGTACTTCTCACTAACTAGAGAAATAACTTCTGAAATTGCCCGTTCTTTCTTCTGCCTCCTTAGATTTATCTTCCATATTGCTTCTTTTCCCTTTGTGCTTCTGGGAACACTGATCATTTTTGTGGCTGACAGGCTTAACAAGCATCAAATAAACACAAAACCAGACAGGCCTGGCCTATAGGTGGTGAGCAAATATGTAGCTCTTAATGGAGCATCCAAGGCATACAGGCCGGGGTACCCTGTGACCTGAGCTCTCACTCATCTGTTATTTGACATTCATAGGACCATCTAACTTTGAACCACTTCACTTTTCCACTTCTGATATTCCGTGGTCATTTCTTTCAAAGCAGTTTCACAGAAGAGCTCGAAGGAGATGCTCTGACCAAAAGTTTTAGTACCTTGCCCCCCCACCCCCCGCCCCTTTTACCCCTTCTACCCCTTCTGACAGAGATCTGCTTGGTAACATGCTCCCAGAGACATTGTAGTCTCCCTGTGAGGCTTGCATATTGATACTGGTCAGTTGTTTTCTTTTCTGGTACAGTTTGGTTTCCGTAGCCTAACAGTTGGAAAGTATTTACTTCTCTTCTGTTTTCTGGAAAAATCTGTATAATTGATAATAGTCCTTTAAATGTTGGGGATAATTTACCACTGAAGCCATTTGGCCTGGAGTCTCCTTTGTGGGAAGGTTTTTAACAACTCAGTTTCTTTAGTCAATATAAGGATATTCACTTTAGCTGTTTATTCTTGAGTGATCTTTGATAATTTATATTTCATCAATTGCTACTCTGATAGTTTATTCCTTCTGCTTGCTTCAGAGTTTGATTTGCCTTTTTTCTAGTTTCTAAAGTTAGAAGTTTTTAGATCATCAATTTGAGACTTTGTTTTCTGATGTCACATGTAAACATTTAATGCTATAAATTTCTCTTAAAGCACTGCTTTAGCTATAGCCTACAAATTGTAATGTGTATGTTAAATAGTATGGGAAGGTCAGGAAAGACGCCTTTGAGAAAATGATTTAGAAGCAAAGATCTGAAGGAGATGAGAGAGCAAACCATGGAGGGTATGGCACTCCAGGCAGAGAGAACAGCAAATGCACAGAGTTTGAAAAAGAGGGTCAAATACCGAACAGAAGTTTGGGTGGTTTGGGGCTTTTTAGGACCGTGGTGAGGCCTTTGGCTTTTTACTCTGAGTGACATGGGAAGCCATTGAAGGATTTTGAATAGAGGATTGACATAATCTAATTTACGTTTGAACAAGGTCTCCCTGACTTCTGTCAGGAGGGATGGAAGCAGAGATACCTCTCAAGAGGCTGTGCTAAGCAGAAAAATACCCCTCACCCCCAACAAACATGTTCATTTCCTAATTCCTAAAACCTATGAATGCATTACCTTAAGTAGCAAAAGGGTTTTGTAAAGGTTAAAAAAAAAAAAAGAGAGAGAGAGAGAGAACTAAGGATAGTTAGATTATCAGGTAGGGACCCCAGGATAATCACAATGTCCTAATACGAGGGAGACAGAGGCGTCAGAGTCTGAGGAGACACTGTGATGGTGGAAGCAGGCATTGGAGACCTGTGGCCACAGCAGAGGAGTGTGGGCAGCCTCAAGGAGTCGGACTGGATTCTCTAGAGCCTCTAGAATGACTAGGTCGGCTGGCACTTTGACTTCTGATATGCAGAACTGTAAGATAATACATTTTTGTTGTTTTAAGCAAAACTACTTTGCTAATAATATGTTACAGCAGCAGTAGGCTATGGTACTAATCCAGGAAAGAGTATAGTGGATGTGGTGAGCACTGATTAGAGTCTGGATATACTGATGATAGAATTTACTGCAGGATTAAATATGAGGTGGAGGGCAAAGAGAAGAGTGAAGGAGAAATCTAGGGTGTTGAGTCTAAGTAGCTAAAAGGATGGAGCTGTCATTTATTTTGATAAGGAAACGTGATTTGGGGGAACAGCTAAGGAGCTCTATTTTGGACATGGTAATTAGATATGCAAGATGCTAAGTGAAATTCAAGGAACAGATCTAGACAGGATGTATAAATGTGAGATTCATCAGCACACATAGGATGCCGTGAGCCTGCATGTGCTCACCAATAGAAATGAGTATACCTAGAATAAAAAAATCTAGGTACTAATACTGGGGTTCTCTAACATTTAGAGTTTGGGGAGATGAGCAAAGGAGACTCAGGAAGGGTTAGTAAGACCAGAAGAACACCAGAAGCTGGCTCTACCTTGGAAGGCAAGTGAAAAAGAGTATTCCTAGGAATGGTGTTTATTCATGTCATTAGTCCTTGGATTGGACAACATGTAGACATGACAAATGACCTTGGACAAAGGAATTTAGGTAGAGTTTAGGAGACATAAGCTTGACGGGAGTGGGTTCAAGAGAGAAGAGAGGGATTGGGTATGGCAAGATGGCAGCTCTTTCAGATTTTATGTAAGGTTTATAGAGACATGGGGTGGTAGCATGATCTAGATACAGGATTGAGACTGCTATTTGTTTTTTATTTTTAGTTGGGGCCCAAAATAGCATATTTTTTATGTTTACCTGTTGAAAATAATCCAATAGAGGAGAAATATTGACAAAATAGCAAGAGGGGAAATATCAATAATACAGAATTAGAAATTAGTCCAGTAAAGAGGAAATATTAATAATATAGAATAATATTATCAGTATAAACATTGATAATATGGAACAGAATATGATCTATATAACCAAGAGAATTTATAATAGAGAATATAGATACAGATACTATAGAATAGAGGAAGAATTGCTAGGCCATGTCCTGGAGTAGGGGAGAGGAAATAGGATCCAGTGGACAGGTGGAAAGGTTGGTCTGAGATGGGAACATAGATTGAACAGCTATATTTTTAAAAAGGTAAGACAGTACATGGTGCAGATGCAGGTAGCTGGGTGGGCGTGGTGATAGGAACTACAGACATTGTCTTTTGATCGCACTCATCTCATGCAAATTGGAAGCGGCAGACTTAGAAGGTGAGAGTGAGGATGCTGGCAGAGGTAGGTTAGAAAAGAAGGTGTGAAACAAATACTCATTTAGAGTCCAGACTTGAGAGGAGGAGATTGATTAGACTAAGGAAATGTAGTTCCCTTGCTGTCCCCAACACTGTGTCTTGAGTGATCAAGAATTTTAAAGCAAGACCACTCAGCATGCTTGGAAGCAGGAAATTGTGAGACCTCTGCGTGGAGCGGTTTGGGATGGAGCCGGGATATGAGGTGGGAGCTAGAATAAATGGTCTAGGTAGGAGATGTGGGAGTAGTTGGCACCTAAGTGGTATGTAAAATCATGAAACTAGATGAAATTGCTCACTGTAAGGGGGGGAGTGTAGAGAGGAGAGAGGGCAGCATAGGAACAAACCCTGAGGAACTCTGAAATTCTTTGATGTCGAAGAATACAGGGCAGCAAAGAAGACAGAGAAGAAATAGCCAGAGCGGTGGAAATAAAACAGAAAAAGTATTTGAGAAAATCTAACATCTAGGCCTGACAAGAAGCACTTTGTAAACTAGGAACAGAAGAGAATTTGCTCAGCCTGATAACATCATATTTATTGGTGAAACATAATATTAACGGGAACAGGCTGAGTCCTTTCCCCCTACCATCAAAAACAAGACAAGGATGTCCTATTCAACATTGTTCTAGAGGTTTTCAACATGGTGATAGTGCCTAGTGTGGGGCTTTCTGCAAATTTAGTGAAAATATTAACTCCCCTTAATTTTTATATTTCTTTGATTTGTGAGAGGAAAGTTTTTCCCCTAGTTGTTTACTAGTCATTTGTAGTTCATCTTAGGTAGGCTGTTCATGTCTTTCCCCCGTTTTTCTACTAGTATTTTGGTGGTGGTCTTACAGATTTACCTAACGTACTTCATCAGTTACATATACTTAAATACAGAAGTAATAGATTTATGAATTGACTTCTCCCTTTGTTATTTGGAAATAGGGGAGAGTTTTCTAAGCAATGAGAGATACTGATTTCTTTTGAAGTATCCAGTCAAAGCATAAATAGATTCTTTAGTTTTATTTTTTGCTCATTATCTATCAGAAACAACCTTTGCATTTAAATGTAAGCATGAAGTGATGGTTTAACCTTATTTTTCTCCAGAGAGCCCATCAAATACAAAACTAATGTGCTGTTAATCCCTACTGGCATGTGATTTAACTTTTTTCATACACTGTGACAGGGTCTGTTTTTAGATGATTCTATTTTACTTTAGCTTTGTTTTACATTTAATTACCTCTCTTCCATTACTTTTGCTTTCTTTCTCCAAGATTTTTTGGCTATTCCTAGCTGTTTATTGTTGCAGATTAATTTGTGAGTAAATAGGTCAATCTTCCTACACCTAAACATGGTATGTGTTTGAGTTTTTGTAATATCCCTCAGAAAAGTTAAGTCACTTACTGTTAACTTTTATCCTGTGGGTTTCTTCAGAGATCTAGTCTTCTGTATTTCCCGTTAATTGCTTTCATAAAGATTTGACATTCCTCTCATTTAACTTCTTTCTAGTATATAAAAAATTGATTTTTAATATATATTTATATTGTCTCTAGCTACCTTAATGAACTCTTTATAATACTAAATTCTTTTCAGTTGACTCTCTTCAGTTTCCTAGATAAACAGAGATTCTCTGTATTGAAAAGTAATTCTGTGGTCTCCTTCCTAACAGCTTTTTCTTTTCTTTCTATTTCTCATTTTATTTCATGGGCTAGAAAGATCATTATATTATTGTTTGAGTGATGGTAACAGTAAGTATAACATTAATAACATCTTTATTTTTTAAGGTAAATGATTCTCTTCACCACTAAGTATTATGTTTGATGACTCTTTAAAGTTGTATGTTCAGAATCTTTCTAATTTACTCAGAGTCAACAGAAATGAGTGTTTAATTTATCAACTGTCCTTTGTAAATAGTTAATAATGAAAATGAGAAAGTTAACCTTAGACAAGGTGCTTTTTCTCCATTATACTGTACGAGATAAGATATATTATAGAACAAAGAGAGCAATTTTCTTTTTGTAATGGAGGAATTATCTTAGTATTTAAAACATATAATTAATTCCCTGCCCATGTTTATTTGGCTCTGTTAGGAAACATTTTTTTTCAGCCAGATATTCTTACATGGTCTAGCTCTGTTCTGATTCATTGGTGCATTGGTGAATCAGTGAGTTAAGTAGTGAAGAGAGTAGTCTACAGTGGTGAATCACCTGCTGGGAAGTGAATGACAGGAAGGAAAAGAGGCAAAGAACAAGCCTTGAAATGATGAAAATATGGAAGACCACAGCATAACACATGGAAAGATGGTGGGATAGCTCTTCTTACAAATAATTGTACAAGCCCTTATACTTTTATAAATGGCGGGCTTTTAATAATAAGTAGCTGGCCCAGTCCTCTATGCCTATGAGTCTGTAGTTTAAATCTTGTTGGTCTATCATTTTGAGTTGTTTAGGAGGGAAGAGGAACAGTTGTGTCAGTCTAGTAGGTGTGATTCTTGAGTTTGTTTACAAGTCTTTGGTGACTAAGTTGAATAAAATTATTGAATACTGCTGCAGTGTATTGAAAATTATGATCTGAAGGCATGTGGCTCCTGTGGCACTTAAAAAAATGTATCCCAAATCCAGTCTTCAGATTTGCATGCCCAAATACTTCTGTGGTAACTATTTTTCTGCTTCATCCAGATCTCGACTCCCATCACCACCAGTTTTCTCTTGTCTTTGCTTCCCTTCCAAGTTGCATTATCATAAGTATATTTATTTCTGATAACCCGTAAAGACCTTGGACCTAGAAATATAGTAATTATTCTCTCAGTTCGATGTCATTATTTGCTCATTTGCTCATTGCATGAAAACACCAAGGGATTTGAGTAGGTATTTCTCCAAAGAATCTGTGCTAAGAGTCAATAAGCATAGGAAAAGATGTGCAATATCATGAGCCATCAGAGAAATGCAAATTAACCACAATGAGATAGCACTTCACACGTACTAGGATCGCTGTCATTAAAAAGGAAAGAGAGAAAAGTAAAAAGAAAAGAAAAAACAAGTGTTAGTGAAGATATGGAGAAATTGGAACCTTCATACATGCTGATGAAAATGTACAATTGTGCAACTCCTTTAGAAAACAGTCTGGCAGTGTCTTTAAAATTAAACATTGGACCCAGCTATTTCACTCCTGCTGATGTACCCCAAAATAATGAAAACACAGAAATATGTATGTGAATGTTCATAACAGCTTTTTTCATAATGGTCAAAAAAGTGGAAATGGTTCACCAATGTATGGATAGATAAAATCTTGTATATCCATACAATGGCTTATTACTGTCAATCCAAAGGAATGAAATACTGAATGACACAGTCTCCAGCATGGGAGAACCTCGAAAACATCAAGTGAAAGAAGCTAGTTACAAAAATCCACACATTAGTATGAATCCATTTATATGAACTGCCTAGGATAGACAAAATTATAGAAAAAGAAAGTTAGTGCTTGCCATTAGGTAGGGTTAAGGAATGAGGGAATGGCTGCTGACATATATGGGGTTTGTTTTGGAGTGATGGAAATGGTCTACAAATGACTGTGGTAATGGTTGCACAACTCTGAATATACTAAAAATTACTAAATTGTGAGGCTTAAAGCGGTGAATTTTTTGGTGTGTGAATTACATGTCAATTAAACGGGGTGTTTTTTGTACAGATTACTTTTTAAGCTTCAGAACCTGAAATAGCAAGCGTTCATCACCAGATTATTAAGAATGGTGGGTAACTCGATCAAACCTAGAAATCGTGTAATCGGAAAATAGCAGTGTCCATCCAGGAGATGGGATAAGAAACAGTTAATGTTGATGAAGAGACAAGATAGTCTTATGAAGCATGGGATTGTAATTTTATATTTTTGTCATGGGATGTACTTGTGTATGGGCATGTGTGTAGAATAAAGACTGGAGTATAATGTTAGAAATTTTAAAGAGTTGCTGTCACAGAGTAGAGAGGTTAGAGATATTTTCATTTGTTTGTCTTATTATATTTCTCTTTTGCCAATGTATTTCTTTCACCGTCACGTCTGCTGCCTATTGTTTAACACTTCTCTCCTTCGTCTTTGTAAGTGTTGTGGTGGAATATGTCGTATCATGGGTCCTCGTGAAATGCGTGCAAGACAAAGCCATTACCACTGTATTGACCAGAGTGTCCCACCTGTTTTATTTTCATGCCTCTGAAAGCGTGAACAATAAACTTCAATATCTTTGCAGGTCATCAATGCTGCATTGGCTTTAGCAGCAAAACCACAGAGTAAACTGGCCCAGGAGAACATGGATCTTTTTAAAGAACAGTGGGAAAAACAAGTCCGTGTTCTCACAGATGCTGTCGATGACATTACTTCCATTGATGACTTCTTGGCTGTCTCAGGTAATGAGCTGGTTCCCCAGAGAAGCATGTGAGAATGTACATAATTACTTCTCCCTAAGTCACAATAATGGACAATCAAAAACGCCCCCAAGTCTGGGCAGGTAAATTATTCTAGCAATAATATTGTGCTGGTTTTCATTTTAATTAAAAAAACAACAACAAACTACTACTGACTCCTGAGCAGTGGGAGGTAGGTTGGAGTTGTTTCCCTTGTGGTGGGGCCTGGTCTAGATCTTAGAAGCATGAATTTGAAAGCTGGCTGGCAGTTTTCTCCCGTTTGTATAGAGTAAGATTTTGCAACTGTTGACCTATACAGCCCATGACCATCCTCCTCTCTTGCTGCTATTATATTTAGAAAAAACATTGACCTGTGTCCTGTGAGAAGCTGTGGTTCTTTGTAAGCCTGTGAAACTTTAGAGGAGGGGTTTCCAGTACCATCATCTTTAGTTCAATTTTTAAAATAATTTGTCCCCCTTCTTGGAAAGCTTCTTCCTCTCTCTCTCAGAAATGATCATAGTTTAACTGCCTACTTTTCGAAAGACTCTGTCTGTATGGTGCACAGATAGAAAACAGAGAGGAAATATTTAAGTGCCATTTAATTATGAACTTGCAAAAAATAAATCTGGGTAATTCACCTCACAAAAACAGTTGATTTCATTATATAAACATAAACTGGTAATGACATAGTAAATTGCATTCATATAGAAAATGTCTGTCAACTGCAATTCACTGTTTATCACACAGAGATAAATTTCAATCCGTCTCCTTCATGTTGAGCAAGTATAAATGCATTCTTCATTTAACAGGGCCTCTGCTGCCCTTAGCTGCATGCTTGCTCTCTGGAGGTGCCAGGCCTCCTGAGGCCAGTGGCTGTGGGCAGAGTCAGCGGCTGGGTACTTGTAGGGCTAAAACTACCTGTCACCCCAGGGAACCACAGGCTGGAACGTGGGAGATGTGAGTGTCAATGGAGCTTGAAAGAAAAGCGGGGCTTAGGTACATGCACAGCACAGTCCTCTAGCAATGACCTATATATAAGGTGACACTGTGTTCTGCATACCAATGTCCTCCTGTCTCTGTCTGTTCTCCGTGGGGTTGGTAGCTTTGGCTGTACTTGAGAGAGTGGGGAGCAGGCAATCCGTAAACTGAAGAAAGAGGGGATAAACCATGCTGCTGCAGGACTGCCAAATTGCAGGTGCTGGTACTTTAAAACAAAAAACCCATTTGCAAGCACATCTTTGCAGGTGCCAAAAATGCAGCAATGGCTTTTTTGGGAAATCTTGGCCTTCTGTTGTTTTTCCCAATGAAGTACTGAATTATTCTTTTTCATAGGTTTAGAGAAAAACATTCCACCTTCACAGCACACTTTTAAGCAAACAACATATTCTGAAATCTAAATGTAAAGCCCCCCTCCGGAGATAGATGCTACGTTCCTAAACTTCTTGTGATGAGGTTGGGTGTATATCTCAGGCTTGGTCTCAAGGGATTTTCAGTCCTTCTTAACAGCAAAATAAAATGTAATAGAACCAAATGTCCCTCATGCAACATTCTTCAAATTGGAGAACAAAGAGGCTTCTGCAGTAGCATTTAGTGGCATCCAGGCAGCATCTTTAGGGTATATGACATAAAACAGAAGAATGATAAAGAGAAATCAAATTTTTTAACATACACTTTTATCTGGTGAGTATGTTCAAGTTTTATGCAAATGTGGGAAAGTATAAGGGTTGACTAGAGGGAAAGGAGTTTACACCATTTCTATTTGGGAAATAAAAACGGAACAACTCTGCTTCAGGAAGCGTTGGTGTTTTCAGAGTATGTGAAGTCAGAGGTCTGCCCTACTATATGTCTCTGAGGGTTTGTCACAGGCTTGCTTAGCAGCATCATTTAAATAATTAACATTCATAGTTCTGATGCTCTCACAGTGTGCTTTAATAGGGGCCTGAGATGAAGGAGAGGGCAAGCAGATTCCTGTGCAGAGTTCTCCTCAACTGACCAGTTACTTATTGGCATTCACACTCCTTAACCCTCACACACCCACCTCATCCGTGGGAACTTGAGCACCTTTTCATGTGGGGGAGGACTAGAGGTGTCTACCATCTCACGCGACACAATCTTGCTAAGGAAGTGACTGGCTCTCATCACAAGGAACCCCACTTTAAACTGGGAAGGCCCCCACTGGTCTCCAGTCCGTAGCCCTTGTACAGTTCACAGCATCTCTAATTGTGCACCGTGGATTGGAGAGGAGGTGTCAGTCTGCAGCATTCATGGGTAGTCTTTAAACAGTAAGTCGTGTCTTGTCCTCATCCTGATCTGCCCCCCTTTCCCTGTGGCCTGCCGGTCCTTCAGTAGTCCTGCCTGTGAAGTAGGCATGCTACTAGGCAACTGCCCACTACAGAGTCTAGCTTTGGGTGGTGGGTTTCATAAATCTATGCTAAATGCACAGTAAGGATGGTGCTTGACTCCTTCGAGTGGTTTTTTCCTACTGTTTTCTGGTACCTCTAGCAGGGTGATAGTTTTTAAGGAGTATTTCCACTAAGGATTTTCCACCATGAAATCCTTCTTGGAATCCATGGGGCCTAGAAGATTGCTGGAGCCTGCCCACTAGCCAAGAACCCCTCTAAGGGAAAGTTACTTAGGGAATAGGACTGAAAGGACTCTTTGTTGCTTTATCTCTGTTGTTCCTGGATATTCTGTTCTCTTGGTTTCAGAAGTTCCTTCACTTGCCACGAGTCGTACCTAGATTTGTGGCTCAAAAAGTAATGGCAATTTTGTGTATAATTTGGTGAAGCTCCCAAAAATTTCATGAGGCTGCAGGGCAAGGGAAACTTGATAAACTCTGTATATCAAATAGGAGACAATGGCATTTGAAAGTAGAGGGACATGCATGCCACCCCTAGGGAAGAGGAAGTGAGGGCTCCTTTTCAGCAAGCTCTTTTCAGAATGTGCCTTGTAAATATTGGAGATGTTAAGATGCTAGAGCACATTCAGCAGACCATGAGTATATTTATATTGACTGATCCCTTAAGGACAGGAGGTTGAAATTTATCAAAGTGATAAAGACTATTTGAATTTCATTTGAATTGTATTTGATAAACGTTTTCCATGGAAGTGCAGTTTACTTTGTTGTGCGTTTATTCTGCTTACATGTGGAAGCTTTACTTTCTTCTTCTTCTCTTTCTTTTAATTCAAGTGTTTGGTTAGAGTGGTTCTAACTGGGTTTATTACATTTCTTTATCACATGCTCTTGGAAACAAATAGTATATTGCATTAGATACGTTGGGGGAACACTGGTAATTTGTACTTTTTCTTCTTCATTAAGGGTCAGTGTGCCCAAAGAATTTGGTCTAATTGGAAGGCCATTAAATAAAAGGATTACTACACGTAATTTTTTGTTTTTGTGTTGAAGAGCAAAAAAAAAAACCCAAAAAACCAAAAACCTTTGAAACTGAGGATAAGGTAGTGGTGAAGTTAGGTTTGATTTCTGACACTCCTGCCCACTAGCTGTGTGACCTTGGGCAAGTCCATGCCCTGGCTTCCTCATTACTTAATGTGATTTTTTTTAATGGCTGCTATATAAAGAGTTAACTCTCAAGCACTCAGAGTATTTCCTGTTATAGATTAAGTCCTATATAAAGTATTAATATTTTCATTTCATATGTGTGCACAGGTTATACCAATAAAGATACCCAGAGCGAAGGGTACACAGAATTGGCCCTGTTGCATATCATGAATTGAAGTAAGAGTTGATGCAGCCTTTCTGGAGAATGCCAGTTGGCTTGGTTCCTGGAGGCCAATTAGGCACCACACATCTACTTTAAACATATATGCCTTTTGACATAGTAATCCTATTGCTAGAAATTTTCCTCAGGGATATGTACACAACTGTACCTGTACAAGGTTGTTCATGTCAACCAAAATGTTGGAGAGAAGACTGAATAAGTAAATTATGGCCCCTCCATCTATTCAGTAAGATACTTTGCAGCCATTAACATGAATGAGGTAAATGGGTGGACACAGGCCTAGAAAGGTTTTCAAATGAAAATGTATAATAGTGTCCATAATACGGTCTCTTACTAGATAGACTGTTGGGTATGTGACTTTTTTCCTTATTAGAGGCACCTCCCAATGAAGACTGAACAATTAGAGTTTTTGACAGGGTACAGTGGGGTGTGTCTACCCATAATGGACCCATGCTGAGATTCCTTGGAAATTCAATTAAAGCTGAAGGAACTTAAGATTTTAGCTTGGGTGGCTCAGTCTGACTTGAGCTCAGGTCATGATCTCACGGTTCGTGAGTTCAAGCCCTGTGTCAGGCTCTGTACTTATAGCTCAGAGCCTGGAGCCTGCTTTGGATTCTGTGTCTCTGTCTCTCTCTGCCCCTCCCCCACGGGTACTCTGTCTCTCAAAAATAAATAAATGTTAAAAAAATTATTAAAAAGATTTAATTAGCCTGGGTACCTCCAAGTCTCTCATGTTTGTACACATTCACTGGAAACTCACTTCTCCCTTAAGGCTCAAGTGCAGAGAACAGGATTGATGTTGTGTCCTGAGTATGTGGTGGCCTCAGCTGGATGGGACTTTCCTAGAGACAGCTGTTCAGTGAAGGTAGACGCTATTAGCTTCCTGAAATAGAAGGCTTCCTTTGTTGCTAAAGAATAGCAAGCCCTTCCCTGGTTTAGGTTCGCTGAAGAAAGCCGGTGTGAATTTAAGAAAGTCTAAATTGATTTTTAAAAACATAGGTGTCTAGATGAAGGTTAACAAATCATTGGTGAAAGTTTGGGCTATTTTTGTTTAATGAACAAAAAAAGAATGTCATGCTTCATTGATTCTAAGATGGCTTCCTCCCCCATACTAACAATCCCGAAACAAGGATAAGTTTCAAAATCAATGATACAAGAAAACATTGGTTCATAGTTTAGTTAGCGATACTTTTTCCTTCCCTTCCTGCTACATTCCTCTTCTTAGTTATACAAGTGTAAAATGTGTTGGTTCAGCAAAAGCAGCAGTTCTAAACCCACAGGCTGGTATGGTGTGTAGGCTCAGTACCAGTCTGTTTAGTTTAAATTATGTAGAAATTTTGTATATAAAAGATGCATCCAGTGGGCTCTCCATCCATTTATTCTTGTGAATGGTTCAAATATCCTCCCTAAAATTTGTTTATGTAAAAAGTTTATTGTTTTCTCTGTTGATAGTACAAAGATAGAAACCCTACAAGTCCCCACTGCTTTTTGAATTAGTAGACACAAAATCAGGGTTTTCTTAGCTTTACTGTGGTAATTCATTTTTCCTTTCTGTAATGGGAATTCATACTGTAACCTGGCTTTCACTGGAAATAACTTACTTAAAAAAAAACTTTTAGAGCAATTTTAAGTTCACAGCATAATTTAAGAGAAGGGTACAGAGATTTTCCATCAGTTTTCCCCACACATGCACAGCCTCATCAGCGTGTCCCGGTATCATGGCACATTTGTTACTAACTGATGAACCTACACCGAAGTCCATAATATACATTACTGTTCCCTCTCATTGGTGTATATTCCATGGGTTTGGATAAATGTATCCATCATTATAGTGTCATGTATTCACTACCCTAAAAATCCTCTATGCTCTGCCTGTTCTTCCCTCCCCTCTCTGACTCCTGATATTTTTACTGTCTCCATAGTTTCGCCTTTTCCAGAATGTCATATAGTTGGAATCATACAGTATGTAGCCTTTTCAGATTGCCTTCTTTAATTTAGTAATATGTATACCATGTCTTTTCATGGCTTGAGTGCTGATTTCTTGTCAGTGCTGAATAAAATTCCATGGTCTTGATTTACCTCATTTTATCCATTCACCTACTGAAGGACACCTTGGTCATTTCCAGGTTTTGGCAGTTATGAACAA
Source organism: Cryptoprocta ferox (assembly GCA_028646485.1). Classification (NCBI taxonomy): domain Eukaryota; kingdom Metazoa; phylum Chordata; class Mammalia; order Carnivora; family Eupleridae; genus Cryptoprocta; species Cryptoprocta ferox. Next base: position 27,875,355 of record CM053572.1, read on the forward strand.
AGCTGCCGTAAACATCTGTGTGCCTGTTTTTATGTGGAACGTAAGCTTTCAACTCCTTTGGATAAATACGAAGGAGTGTGATTGCTGGATCATATGGTAAGGGTGTGTTTAGTTTTATAGGAAACATGTTTTTACCACATCTCTCTTCATTCTTTCACATGGTTATTTCTTTGTCATTGTGATTGTTTTCATTTTATGCCACTACACCTTTAGTGTTGGAACAAAGAGACCCTTACAGAGTTCCTGTCTCTAGTCTCTTGGAAAATACCAAGAGAAGGGCTTTGGTTCTTGGGGCCTGCAGGGGATCCTGAAGCCCAAAGGCAGTGCATTGTGGTACACTGTTCTTTGATAGATCTACTAAGTACCACTTGCCTCTGGCTCCCTTTGACATGAGAAGAAATAGCACCATGACCACTGTCTTAGTTTTGAGTATCTTAAGAGGTTAAGCTTACAGTTCTCTCCCTTCCAAAAATTGTCACATCTAACTTGACTGAATATGTTAGCAGAGTCTGTGAGGGAACGGTAATGGCTTTTGCAAGTGGATTAAATCAGGAAGCAGTCCAGAATAATAACACGTCGATGCATAAGGTGGTCAGGACTGGCAAAGAAATGACCAGATATGTTTCTTAGATTACTTTTGCCCTAATTGTTCTAGCTCTGCCAGAAGAACTAGGGCAATGAGTCTTTCACCTGTTCTACCAGGTATTCTCATGGCTTAATGAAGTGAGCATATATTCTATGAGTTCTTGCATGTCTTGAAGAAAGCTTCTTTCTGAGCAGGGAGGCAATGGCCAGAGGATGACGTGGGGGCCTTCCTTTATGTCACTCTCCCACCCACCCCATGGAGTCTGAGTAGCCCTGTCATTTGGGCTGTCTCCTCATGATCCCTGCACTTCTGGGTGAGTGGAAACATCCCCTTTACCATTCTGGGTTAGCCCTTACAGATTGACCTCATCCATTTAATGGCTGTATAGTACCCAGAATGCATTACTTACTGACCTTGGACATTTTGGTTGCTTCCTCTTTGCTATTATTATAGATGAAGCTGAAGCTAACTACTCTGGGGTTCCCAGTATCTAGTGTGAAGCATTTTGCTTTGAGGAAAAAAAGGTTTGGTGGGTCCTCAAAATGTCAGCTTAACAGGATTCAAGGGTTTTTGCAAATACCACAGCAGGCTCACCTGCACCCATGAGAGGGTTACTAAATGTTTTGCTTCAGGTGAGCTCCTTCTGTGCCCTCCAGAGGAGGCTTCAGTCTGCTTTCCAGCACCTTCCATCCCAGGGCTGTCCTGACTTCTTGGGAGATTGTCTGAATACACTGGCATCTACTGAGGGGGGGGCAAGAAATTGGAAGGAATGGGACTTATAGTGGACCCTTTGCTCTATTTTAGACTTTGTTTTGGACATCAGGTCAGTGACATTATTTAAAGAAGAGACTCAGTAGATTTCTGTGATCTGAATTTTCTGCCTGGTTTACAAAACTGTGCCTTACAAATCTCAGTTGACTTCTCTCTCTTCCTCTTTCTATAAACCTGGAATGCAGATTATTATTCTTGGAGGTGATTACAATTTGACTTTCTGTGGGACACTTCATCCAATGGTTAGTTTGGTCTCTTCAGTGAAATGATACATGAAAAGCTTTGGCACTGCAGGTGACACAAATGAGCACTCTGAATGATAGATGCCAAGTTACATTGTCCCCTTCCCCTTCTAGTGGAATGCCTTCTCCCTCATTCAGCTTTTTGTTTGTTCCTCAGAGAATCACATTTTGGAAGATGTGAACAAATGTGTCATTGCTCTCCAAGAGAAAGATGTGGATGGGCTGGACCGCACAGCTGGTGCGATTCGAGGCCGGGCTGCTAGGGTCATCCATGTAGTCACCTCAGAGATGGACAACTACGAGCCAGGGGTCTACACAGAGAAGGTCCTGGAAGCCACCAAGCTGCTCTCTAACACAGGTTTGGGGACTTCCTCCCTTACGGTGCTCCCCACACACAGATGGGTGGGCCGGGCCATCCTGGGAGTCCAGGCCTTGTGGTTAGGAAGGATGAGATCAGAATGTAGCTCAGGTCTTCAGACAACATGTCTGGGTTGAACATCAGACTTTGAGAAGTTGATCAAATTAAGGGGTTGAAAACCCCTTTCCTTCACATGTGTCCCACAGCTCATGATGGGAATAATTCTGAACACACGATTTAAGCTGAATTTTTGAGTGAAGTCTCTTGTTAGTGGATAAATACCAAATTAAGGAGGGTCTTAGTTTTAAGCCAGGCCTCCGGTTTATCTCACTTCATTTGTTCACCCATCCAAATCCTGTACTGCAAAATCTGGTCAGAGACAAAGATGATTTGAGTCTTGGTAAAAGTTAGCATTTAATTTATTTCAACTGTAAATACTCTTCACATAGTAGAGGTGGATGGTCTTCATCATATACCTCACTGCCTCCTATCTGATGGAGGGATTGAGGGAGGGCTGGTCGAATGATGGTGTCTGCTGGGCTAGCAGGATCTGCCGTGCCTCTTTCTCCACAGTCATGCCACGTTTTACTGAGCAAGTAGAGGCAGCTGTGGAAGCCCTTAGCTCAGACCCTGCCCAGCCCATGGATGAGAATGAGTTCATCGATGCCTCCCGCCTGGTGTACGATGGCATCCGGGACATCAGGAAAGCAGTGTTGATGATAAGGGTGAGTAACTGCATTTCAGACATTTTAACAGCTTCTTTCTTATCGTTTGCTAAACTTGAGCAATGCATCATTCGGGAACTCAGCAGATGTGGTGGCAGTATATTAAAACCATGAATCTAAAAGCTGTTAGAATGAGATATATTTAATTATGTTGTCTAAAATGACTTTTAGTCGCAAGTTAGAGCCAAAACTTGGGCCAAGAAGGGGAGCTGGTGGGAACTGGCTTTGATGATTTAGTTTCAGGCAAACAGCCACCACAAATAGGCTTCTGGTAAGTTAGAGGGAGACTACACAGAATAAAGGTTTTTTGGTTATTTTCAGAGAATACACATAGAATACATTCCCTGTCCTTGAAGGGGTGGCAGGGAGGCAGGATGCTCCTGGAGCACCAGTGTGTTGGGGGTAAGGAGGAGAGCCTGTGGCAGCCTCTTGAGTAACTACTAACCCCTCTGTAATATAGCCCAGGGCCTGGGGCAGGTCTCACAGCTGTCTTTCTCTAGCGCTTGATCCCTCACATGGTGTTCAGAGTATGAGCATGTTGCTCTGGAAGCTGAGAGCAGGGACTGTGCATTACTCTCCCCAGGGCCACCTGGGGGTCCCCCAGGCCTGGGCCAAGCCACCTCCTAGCTGCACAGCCTTCCTGCTGCATATATGGCTACTTTGCTGTGTTGTCAGTTTAGTGGGGTCAGGGGAGTGTCATTTACACCTTCGTGGTTTGCTAGTCCAACCTTTCATGCTAGTCAGGGATTCTGTCCCACTTTTTTATCCTCTCAGCTTGGCACCCTGCAGAACCTAGCCAGACTGTCAGCTGGAAACAGAGGCCATTTCTAAGGCAGTTGCATCAGGCTGGACCCATTTCGTATGCAGTGTAGAAACACTTGGGCAAGACTATATGTCTGGGTGAGGAGGAAAGACAAGTGTTCATGGATTGCCTGGTTGGCTGCTGGCTGTTGCTGCACAGGCCCCAGGTCCCCTGGACATGCTGGAGGTCGGGGGTAGGGAGTTGTTTTGCTTTCTCCATACCTTCATTTCTGTGCTCAAGACGAATCCTGGCCTGGTTGAGTAACAGGTTAAACCCAGCAGCCATATCTCAGTGCTGTGAAGGGATCCCCGGGGCACATAAACCACTAGTAATGAACACAGCCCTGTTTTTCCAGAGCTCTTTTCCATACTGACAGATAGCTAGAAATAGAATAAAAAGAACGTTGATGATAAAAAGGAGTCATTGGGTGTCTGAGGTTAATGCTTTTGGGGATTTAAGTGGGCTAAAAACTGCATATATGCCAGGAAATTCGTGCAGATCCTAGAGTCCTGTTGTGGGAAAGCAGGTCCTCGGAGCAGGCAGGCCTCCTGGACTCCTCTGCCAGCGCTGTGTCGTGAACAGATCCTCTTCTTTCGTCTTCTCTTAAAAACAGAGGGGCTAGTGGTTGGTGGTTTTTAATTAGCTATAATGTAAATCATGTGCCCAGCGCTGGGCCTGGCAGTGGGGTAGCAGCCATGCATGCTGGAGCCAGGGCGCAGCTGAGGCCTACGAGGCAGCCACGCTTCAGGCCCTCGCTTACTGCTGTGCACTTGGACTCCATTACTATTTGAATTCAAGAATCATCCTTCCATCCCCTAAGCCTCTCAGTTTCTTAGTGTCTTGTCTTCCTCCCACCTCACCTTGCCTTCCCCAGTCACACCTGGTCTTTGTCATTACCAGTGTCCAGTGTCCTTTTCTGAAGCCCCCACAGTCCAGACTCTGACAATCCTCTGAGTCCTCACCTGTCATCCTCACCCAGCCTCTCCCACCTTTGCTTCATTCCTTTTCTAGCTTTGTGTCTCTGGTTAGTCAGTAGACTCTCTTTTGCCCCATTCACTTTCTTATATATATGGCTTTGCATGATCCTGTTCTTGTGAAATCTGCCATCTGCTAAGCCTGGTCTAGAACAGGGCAGCTGCCCCTACTGTGGTCCTGGAACCGGGCAGCACTGCCCCCCAACCCTAGCATCCAAGAATGTTTGAGACCTTCCTACTTGCCTCCTGCCTTCCATGGGGCCTGGTGCTGTCTCTCTAGGGTGTGGAGGTGGTCTGGACATGCTGCCTGCCCCCTGCCAGGTCTCTGCCTGTGTACAGCATACGGCACACTGGCACTTCTCCCATCCATCTCCCTCCTTCTTAGTCTGTTTGGTCCTCATCTCTTCAAGAGCCCCTTCCCAGTGGCATATGTCTGGTAGCAAAGCTCTCAGCCTCTTCTCTGATGGTCCTCATTCCCTTGGGGAAGGCATCCAGGGCGACTGTCCTGAGTTCCATACTCAACCTGCCACCTTGCCTACTCTCTCTGGCCACTTGATTATGTAACAGGCACCTGCTGATCTTTTACCCCCACCCTGCTCCACCCAGTCTTCACCGGTTAGTTGATGGCAGCCTACCTTCCACTTGCTGAGGCCCAACACTCGGATTTGCCCTTCATTCCTCTTTTTGTCTCAGTTCCCACATCTGATCTATCTTGACAATAAATAGAGCATCTGAGCACTGTTCCCACTCTGGTCTTGGCCACTAGCATCTCTTACCTAGATTCCTGCACCTGCCTCCCTATTCTTTCCCCTTGATGCCTGCCTGCAGTCTCACTCTCCACAGAGCAGCCCAGGTGGTCCTTTCAAGCTTCAGTTAAGTCATGTTATCCACTGCTCAGCACCCTCCACAGCTGACTGTGGCATCAGTCCTTACAGTAGCCCACAGGGCCTTCTAGGACCTCATCTGCTGCTGCTCTCTCAGCGCTCCAGTTGATCCTATAACCTGAGGGCCGTGAATCGAGTCCCTCTGCCATGGCTCCTTGCTCATCTGATTTCCCAGGTGAGCTCCTGCCCCTGGGTCTTGGTTGTGGTGACTCCTTCCTGCCAGGGCACTCCTCCCCAACATATGTCCCCTGCTCCCTGTTCAGATGTCACCTTCTTAGGGAACCTTTCCTGACTACCCATATGAAATTACAATCCTCTTCACTTTTTTATTGATTTGTATCACTGATCACTTTCTGATGTCTCATAATACTCACTTTCTCATTTTGTTTATTGTCATTTCTCCCCTTAGAGTATATGCAAGAGCAGGGATATTTGTGTTAGTCATTTTGTACCTCCAGGGCCCAGAACAGTACTTGGCACACACATACTCAGTGAGAATAAAAGAATAGAACATATTTGGGTTTCTTGAGAATAGTTCCATGTCTGTGATGGACTAGCGAGGGTGGCACAGAAGCAGAGATCTTATCAGAAGGCACTCCTTGGAGGAAGCTTCTTCACAGGTGTCTGTGACCCTAGGATTCTAAGTGGCCCAGGGTGCTGTACTGTTTCATGCTGCCAAGCCAGAGAAACTTAGGATCTTGCATTCATGTGTTCCTTCCAGCTTGCTGGTGCCTGGTGTGACCCCCCCGCTGTCCTTACCTCATCCCATTGAGGGACAGGCTCAGCCTTTGCATGTGTACAAACCCAAGATAGCCTTGGCTGGGCCAGATGCTTCCTCACCCGTTCTCTCTTTTGAGCCTCGCAGCAAGCCCTTAGTCTGGGTTTGGAATAGGTCCTGGTGCAGATGAGGGACTCGCCTCAGTGCCCTCCTGTCACAGGCCGGCCAGCTGGGCCAAGAGCCAACCCCAGCTGTTCCGCCTGCTGCCCTGTTACTGATAACTTCCAGAAGACAACATTATGTTTCAAGTCAGCAGCTAATCATCAGAGGCTGGAGGTTGTGCAAAATAAGAATTTTATTTCATAATTCAAGCAAAGTGCTAGGACTGGTAATCAGGACCTTTGGTAATACTCAGACCTTACCTGCCATATTCTTTTTGCTTTGATCAAAGTCAAACAAAAAACCCATAAAAATGCATTGCCTATTCTCCTCAAAGCAGTATCCTAAGAGAAAACCCAGTATTAGTTAATTCATTAATTTTCTTTTTGTCATAAAAAATGGAAAGGTTAGAAGAATATGGTTAATGTTAGGTAAAATACTTCTCTTTTTAATACAGTACCTTTTCTACCCAAGATAATTCTCACTTTTGTCTTAGGATACAGGTGTTAAAGCAGTACTTATGTGAACAGAGTCCTGACTTTGGTAAAAGTTGAAGCCCTAACCTCCCGTAAACAAAGCCCTAGCTAGACTCTTTGGGAAGTGTTGGTGTGGTACCTTCACCTGGTGGTTATCGGACCAGCCACCCCATGTGTGCATTAGTGAGGCAGAGTCTTGGACAAAGAATGATGTTAACTACATTGTTTGGAACACAGCACATGAAAATCCAGAATTCTGGGTGTTCATACATTGGGCCCAGAGGTTTGGAACAGGTGAAGGCCAGAGGCCCAGGGTTGTTTCTGACTTGTACTCTGTGTGTTGGTGGTAGACCCCTGAGGAACTGGATGACTCTGACTTCGAGACAGAAGACTTTGACGTCAGAAGTAGGACAAGCGTCCAGACAGAAGACGATCAACTGATTGCTGGCCAGAGTGCCCGGGTAAGGGACAAGTTTGACATTTTGCAGACCTTCCCTGTCCCTCTGGGAATGTGGCTTTTTCTCTTCCGGGAAAACACTCTTGGTTTTGAGAACATTTTCCCACTCTTTCTCTGGCAGCAGGACTCAAGTTAACCTAAGTTGTGGCACATGCTAGTCCATTGTAGGTTCCTGCAGAATGTCTCCTCAGCTGGGAGCCCGGAGGAACATGGCACTGTGCCTTAGCTGTGCCCCGGGGCTTTGGTTTGTGACCGAGCCCTGCATCAGGAAAGCCCTAGATCCAGTCAATGTAATGTTTGTTAAAAGGATTGTGAAATTCGAAAAAGATTGCTGTTTTTGCCCATATCAATGCTACCATGGGTATGAACTATTTAATTATTCATGGTTTAAAAAAAAATAACAGTGGTACATTCAAGAAGATCATTCAGAGCTATTGCATTCATTTGAGTCATTAAATCTTCAATCAATAGCATTTATGTTTTGGGGAGGATGCCAAGAAATATTTCTGTGGAGTCTTTTTCCCCTCCTTAGAAATCATTTTGAACAGCAAATGCATCCTTGCTTTGGGCCCCACTCCATCATGAGCACTTGGGGAAGCTGAGTGGGGAGGAGCCCAAGGATTGGGAGTTTGTGGGCCTTCAGGTGGGCACCAGGCCTCCAGGTGCTGCTTTGATAAGGTTTAAATGCCATGTCAAGTAACTAAAAGTAGCAGCACCGGAAATGCCCAGTCAAGACCCACCAGGCAAAGGGCTCTGTGCATCAGCCCCTTCTCTTAAGTCCTCTCCCCACGGCAGCAGGCAGAGGATAAACTTCTAAAGAATTAAGTTAAGCAGATTCTGTTACTATACAGGTGTGATCTCGAAACTTCCCTATTTGCCTTCTAATCATTCCCTCACACTGTGTTTTTCCTCCACACAAAAGAAAGTGGGTCGGAAATTCAGGCGGCTGTAAACTTCTGCTCAAAATGAGAAGAAATGGACCTTTAGGCAAAATGAAACCTATTAAAGCATTATCCTACCTGTGTCATAGATTGCTTGGTAGAAATAATCGTGGCTAATGCACTGTGAGAATTTCATATTTTCTTTATGTAAGAGCTTTCTGTGCTTCTGATTTCAGGCGATCATGGCTCAGCTTCCCCAGGAGCAGAAAGCAAAGATTGCAGAACAGGTGGCCAGCTTCCAAGAAGAAAAGAGCAAGTTGGATGCCGAAGTGTCCAAATGGGACGACAGTGGTAATGACATCATCGTCCTGGCCAAGCAGATGTGCATGATCATGATGGAGATGACGGACTTCACCCGGTGAGCTGTGCCCGTCCCCCCCAAGTGCACGGAGGGCAGCACTAGGCTACTTGCAAAGAAATCTTCCTTTTCTGTTCATCTTCAGCTACATACAGTGATCCTTGTTCTTTTTTGTTAGAGGTAAAGGACCGCTCAAAAATACATCAGATGTGATCAGTGCTGCCAAGAAAATTGCTGAGGCAGGATCCAGGATGGATAAGCTCGGCCGAACCATTGCAGACCATGTGAGTGACAGGCTTGCTTCGTGGGTTCCTGAGTTCATCCCGGGACTCAGGGACCCCAACCAGGTCCATCCCAAGGTGGTGGTGACAAGATTTTTCTTGGAACACAGCACTCCTCTCCTCTCCAAAACTGTTCTTAACTAGTCAACCTGCTTGATTAATACCAACACAGATTTTAAGGATTTCTGAATTCCTCTCTGCTTTGCCACGTATTAGGAGGCAGGCCGAGGTTGCATTAGAGCGCCTCTTCGGAGCAGGTGTGTGTGTCACGCCAGCCTTTACTGTGCGATGCTGTTTCTTCTCTCCTCTTTTCCTGCAGACCCTCAGCCCTGGGCAGGAGCTGCCTCTGCGGATCCTCACGCACTGAATGAACCTAGATAGAAAAGACCTCTGCACTGTTTGTTCTTAACCACTGAGCCTTGATCCCTTTTCCTCTGTCAAAAAATGTGGTTCCTACTTCCCAGAACGTTTACAGCACATTTCCCTTGATGCTCTAAGATTTACCGCTGGAGACCGTGTTTGCACATTATAGTTTTTCTCCGCAGATCCAAACCCGCCTCCCCATCCCCACCAGCCACTTTCCTTGAAGCATCCAGGCTACACGATGAGTGGTAGTGGTAGAAGCCATTCTTGACTCCCCTCTTTCATGCAATCCAGGACTAAGCCCTGGTGATTCTGCTGGCCACCCTTATCTTGATACCATCCAGTCTTTTCCTCTCTGCAACTGCCAGCTCAGCCCAGACCTCCACGGGCTGTACCTGGACTGCTGTGGCTTGTCCTCCCCTATGCTGCCATCCACTCCGATCTGCACACAGCCACCAAAACTGTCTTTTTATGGCATCATCTTAACGTGCAGATCAGATATGGCTCTGCACTTCTTCAGTAGCTTCTTAGAAAATTCAGAAGCTCCAGCATGGTCCGCTCACTCTGCCCTCCAGCCTCCCAGGAGGGGAGCATTTGCTATAAACACTTGCGAGAGGTGCTCTATTTCATTGTTGGGGCAAAGCCTCCCAATTCACTCTGAGCTTTGGCAGCAAGACAGGAATTGGGCTGCCCTTGAGTTTCCCTGTGATGGGTCAAGACCTCACCATCCCAGGTGTTTGTTTTCTCACTTTGATTTACTCATCCTCCATCTTTGCCTCAAGTGAACGTTTCCTTTCATCAGATATTTACAGTTTTCATCACAATTCAGCACATAAAGTGCCTTTGAGCAGAAGAGCTATTTGGATGGTTATTATGTAGCTCCAGGCACTGTCCTCCAGAACCAGGCTGTTGCTTGCTGAGGCTTTTTCTCACCTTGAGGGGCATGGGCCCTGCAGAGAGCAGCTTAGGGCTGGCTAACTCTTGTCTCTTGCCCTTTGCTCCAGCAAGGAGAGAGGCAGCCTGTTGGTGGCACGGTGAGCCTTGCAGAGGTAGCCCTGGGGATGGGATGTGTTGGGGTCTGGAATGCTCAGTGCTGAACCTGCTGCTCTTCCTTCAGTGCCCGGACTCAGCCTGCAAGCAGGACCTGCTGGCTTACCTGCAGCGTATCGCCCTCTACTGCCACCAGCTCAACATCTGCAGCAAAGTCAAGGCTGAGGTGCAGAATCTCGGTGGGGAGCTCGTGGTCTCTGGGGTAAGTTTTATCCATGAAAAGAAGTGATTGTGGGGATTATGCTGGCCTTTTTCCAAAAGGAAAGTAGCCTCTTGTCCGCACACACTCCTTAGCTGCCCTGCAACCGGGAAAGTGTGCTGTGGCGGAGCCCATGTCGGCGGTGCCGTGCTGAACTGCAGTGCTGTTGAGCATGGCACGGTTGGTGATGGCTAGGAGCCATTAGAGGGCTGGCCTCTCGCTGGGATAAAGTATTTTTATCTTCCTTGCTGTTCTTCTCCCAGAGAATTGAACCTGTTCAGAAAATGCCAAGATTACATAGATATGCTTTCTTAGACTTGCTCCACCCTTCTCAGCATGCTTGAGTATTATCTCTTCCCCTTGTTTGTTTCCTGTGCCAGAGTTCCAGAGTTCTTGTCATGTTGGGCAGGGGAAAGAGGATGTCTGGCTTCACTTGCTGGGCTCCACAGATTCCCTGTAGGTTTTGCTAATCTCCTGGGATTTCATTTCAAAGAACTACGTTGTATGTGGGGCGTATTGGATCCCCCGTGTCTGGGGAGCATGTATCCATAGGAGAGAGGAGATGCCCCGGATCATGACTGAAAAAGCATCCTCATCAGTGCTGGTGATTACAGCTCTGCAATCACTCAGAAAGAGACAATCCTCCTCCAGCCTTCTAGAGTGAATAAAGATTTGTTGAAAGGTGGGGATAGGCAAGGGGATAGTGCCTTATGTTTTTGATTCTACTCCCTTTACTTCTAAATATCTGAAACCTATGCATTTTCAGGTTTCTTGGGTAAGATTAGTAGCCACTGGGAGAGCTGCTCAGGAACATGGCTACTGCCCAGGCCCCCTCCCCCACCGTGCACTCGGGGCTGGAGGTCAGACCTGTTGTGTTCCTCACTGCCCTGTCTGTGCCTCTAGGTGGACAGCGCCATGTCCCTGATCCAGGCCGCCAAGAACTTGATGAACGCGGTGGTGCAGACAGTGAAGGCGTCCTATGTGGCCTCCACCAAATACCAGAAGTCTCAGGGTATGGCTTCCCTCAACCTCCCAGCTGTCTCGTGGAAGATGAAGGCACCTGAGAAAAAGCCCTTGGTGAAGAGAGAGAAACAGGATGAGACACAGACCAAGATTAAACGGGCATCTCAGAAGAAGCATGTGAACCCTGTGCAGGCCCTCAGCGAGTTCAAAGCCATGGATAGCATCTAGGGCCGCCCTGCCCAGCTGCCCCCACCCCTTGGGGCTTCTAAAGATCAGTCACTGTTCTTCACTCAAATGTATTTGCTAAATAGAACACTGATGTTAGATTCCACAGGGAAATAAGCAGATTTTAAACCTGGCCAGGTGGTGAATTTGGCAAGGGCATACTTGTGTTTAAATTGGTCAGAAATACTTTTGGAATTCAGGAGCTTATTTCTAGCTATATTTTTATAAGGTTAAATAAAAATTTAAAAAATTCCATAACCAAAGAGAAACTCACATTAACTTTTTAGTGACACTCGACCGAGTTCTCAGTGTGGCATTGGGGTTTGAGATGCGGGGATCCGAGTCAGCCTGGGTTCAGAGAGGGGACCTCCACCAAGTCCTGGCTTTCGGGGGGGCTTTGGTTGGTATCACATGACAAGAGACGTTCCAGTGTAAACTACCTGGGCATCTTAGGAAGGTGTGCCTGGAGAAGGAATGTTCCCAGAAAGGTCTTGGAGGGACAAGCCACACGAAGCTCAGTAAAACGTAATGTATCATGAAGAAAACTGATTACTCTCTTTATGACATGAAATGAGAATTTTAATGCCTGGTTACAACTACTAATGTACTCTGCTGCAGGACATTAATAAAGTTGCTTTTTTCAGACTAGAATGTTGTGATGCCCTAATCAGAACATGCTTTTTTCCCTTTCCTCAGCTTCAAATGCAAATTCATCATTGGGCTCACTTCTAATAATTGCAATGTTTCCTGCCTTGGGCTTTGCAACACAAGCCTGACAAAATAGTGTTTGCTTAGGCAATAATTTAGACTTTACCTTATTTGTGATTACTATAGCGATTACTATAGCTACAAGGTATAATTTTACTGTCTTATTTAAATTTTATGAATTTGTTTTTTACACTAACGTTTCCCAATAAAGTCCACTATGAAACCAA
>CM053572.1:27888261-27958138 GCA_028646485.1 Cryptoprocta ferox
TGCAATGTTTCCTGCCTTGGGCTTTGCAACACAAGCCTGACAAAATAGTGTTTGCTTAGGCAATAATTTAGACTTTACCTTATTTGTGATTACTATAGCGATTACTATAGCTACAAGGTATAATTTTACTGTCTTATTTAAATTTTATGAATTTGTTTTTTACACTAACGTTTCCCAATAAAGTCCACTATGAAACCAAGTCTGAGAGGCCAAAGTCGTTTTCTTTGCCTTCCAGGGGAGTTGGGTTCTACATTAAACATCTGTTGGATTTGCCCACAGTATCTGTGGTGCCTCCGGCCCTCCCAGTATCCCTGTGCTCCGGGGACAGTGTTCCCCAACGGGGAAGCCATACCTGCGGCTCCAAGGCCGAGAGCTGCGTGGGCGTGCTTGTCGCTTCTGTGCCAGCCCACCAGGGAAGGACTCATTCTCCTCAGGAACTCCCGTGTTCGAGCTTCAGGTGCAGGTCAAAACCTTGGATCCATCCACGATGTCTGTTCTGAATTGTCCTACCAGCTTACAACTGTGGTAACAGCTGCCCTGTCCCTTCCCAGCGCACATCCTCTCCTGAAGCACAGCGTCCTAAAGAGACCAGTACAGTCCCCGCCTACTCTTCCCTGCTTCCAGTCCAGTCAGCTGTGTCCCCACCACTCTGCTACCACCAGGTGCAATGGCTCTGTCTCATCAATGTCACCATATGAGTGGGCAAGGTGGACCCACCCACTCCGAGCCCCTCCCTTGACTTCTCGAACACTTGACTTTGGTCTTGTCCTTAGCGGCTGCCTCCTTCTCCTCTTCCTCATTCAAAGTTGTGCGGTCCCAGAGCTCAGTAGCTGTGCTGCTTCTCACTCTGGCTCTGCTCCTTTTTCTGATCTTAACCGGGCTCCTGGCTGGCTTTAAATACCATCCAAATGCTAACTTCTTTCAGAACTTGACTCTCCCGCCTGCCTCTTGAACTCACCACTTGGATGTCTTCATCAGTATCTCAAACTTGAGCTGTCAAAATTCTTTAAAATACAGGCGGGTGCAACTGCTTGCTACTCGCTGCTTCTGTTTACTATCACCTGGTCTAAGCCGTCATCACTGTATGATTTATTACTGTGTAAAAATTTCACCAGAACTTAGCAGCTAAAGCAACAAACACTTACTTCAGTTTCAGAAGGTCAAGAATCCAGGAGCAGATTAGTGGGAGGGTCTGACTTGGGGTCTCATGAGGCTGCAGTGTCTGAGGGCTTGATGGGCTGGGGGGATCTGCTTCTGGGCTCCTTCACGTGGCAGTTGGCAGAAGGCCTCACTCAGCTGCATGCCATGTGGGCCTTCCCATAGAGCAGCTCACAACATGGTAGCTGGCTTCCCCCAGAGGGAATGATCCAGAGAGCTTAGCAGCCAGGAAAGAGAACGGCAACCAGATGGAAACTGCAGTGTTTTTTTTTTTTAAACCTAATCTCAAAAAAAGTGAGAAATCCTCACTTCCACTGTATTTTGTTGGTCACACAGACCGCCCCTCATCCAGGTGCACTGTGACAGGGGACAGCACACGGGCAAATGCCAGGGCTGGGCTCCCACAGTCCTCTGCACCAGGACCACTGCAGTACTCTTGCCCCGCTCCCAGACTTCCCCACACTGCACTCCCCATGAGTCACAGTAACCCCTATAAACCGGCCCCATACTATCATTCTCTTTAGTGCAAACTTTCCAGAGGCTTTATCTCCCAGTAAAAGCTGAAACCCCAAATGATGGGCACGGTCTCTTGCCTGTCTGGCCTTAACTCTCACCAGTCTTTGTCATTCACCCTTTCCACTTGTGCTCCGGCCTGCAGGGCACTTCCCTGTGCTTCCTTAGGGTCTCCCCCAGGTATCTTGTCGAAAGTTCTCTGACCCTAAACACCTTCTCTGATAAATCTGTACCCTGCCCTCTCTTCACAGTTTGTGTGTCTATTTGGGTGGGAATCCATTTTGTTCCTCACTGGCTTGCCAAGGCTCCAGTCACAGAGTGAGCAGCTGCCCTAGGACGTCCAGCAGCGCAGAGCCCACAAGGCACTGGCCTCCTTTTGCTCAGTCCCTCCCCAGGCTGACTTGGGACTCCGTGCCAGCCCTCATGGGATGACCCTGCATTCCACTGGGGAACACACATTGTCGGTCTTGTTCGCCCTCCTGTCCAGCAAAGCGCCCGGCACGTGCTTGAGAAACAGCTGCTGACCCATTCACTGATTTAAACCTTCCAGCAGAAGATGACCGGAAGGCACAAAGCAGGCAAGTGAGGAGGCAGCAGAGGTCCTGCCCGGAAGGCCTCAGAGAACATGATCTAAAGCTGCACAGCCCAGACGGAGGCAGAGGGAGACTTGCCCCACCGCCTTCTTGGGGGTGTTCACTCCTACATCTTTGCCACAAAAACCGTTTCTCCTCAGCAGCCTGAGGCTTCTTGCTTCTCAGCCAGGGCAGACATAGTCCTGTGTTACCTCCCTCAAGTGAGGCCCGGCCAGCTCCCTTCCTGATGGCGCCTCACCAGCCTGGCCACTGCCTGCACATGGGGACTACAGAGCCTGGTGACCCTGCGGCGCCCTTCATAGCCCCGGACAAACACTTCAAAGGCCTCACCTAATCCTCACCACTGAACGATCACCCCCCAACCCCACTGAGGGAAGAGAGAGGCTGCCATGTGCTGAGCACCCCCACCCCCAACCGCTTCATCCTAACCTGTAAGGGTTGGTGCTGTTACCACCCCTCCGACTTTACAGCTGAGGGGACTGGGTCACAGAGCTGTGAAGCCCATCCCCTAAGTCCACAACAGTCTGCCCCCTAGCTTCAAGATCCAATACCCCTAAGCCTCAGACGACCATCCCTTCTGGGCCACAGAAGATAGGGCGGGGGCATGACCCCCCAGCTCTTCTCCCAGGAGGCTCCCTCAAGCCCCCACTCACCGCAGCCCCCACATCCCTGTACCCAGCCCTCGGAACTCTTGGGGCCCCTGGCCGACTCAAATGTTATGCCCAATTCTCCCTTCCAGTTCCTGCCTCCCAGGATTTCCTTCCTCCTCTATCTTTCTCATCAGCAGACAAAATCCAATATATCCCACAGTTATTAAATACAAGGACAGAGGCCCCTGGGTGGCTCAGTCAGTTAAGCGTCCAACTTCAGCTCAGGTCATGATCTCATTGCTCCTGAGTTCGAGTCCTGTGTTGGGCTCTGTGCTGACAGCTTGAAGCCTGGAGCCTGCTTCAGATTCTGTATCTGTCTCACTGCCATTCCCCTGCTCGAGTTCTGCCTCTCTCTCTAATATAAAAATTAAAAAAAAATTTTAATATATATAAAAAAAATAGTTAAAAAAAAAAAGGACAATACAAAAAGCTTCCCTTGACTCCTGTCTCCTACCCCCATGCACGCAACTTCAGGCCCACTTCCTGCTCTTCTCCCCAGTGCTGGCCTCCTCTTTAGTAGCACGCGATGCTGGGGGATGCTCCGTCCCTCTGTGTCCCACACCCGTCTCCCGTCCCTGGCCCTGATCTCCTCTCCCGGCTCCTTCTCCTCTTGACCTCTAATGTTGAGGTGACCAGGCCTCAAACCTTGGTCTTCTTGTCCTCCCTGTCTGTAATGGGTCCTAAGCCATGGGATGCTGGGAAATGCTTAACCACCAGCTTTCCAGGACAGGAAGGGGAGGAGCTGCATACATACATTTATTTATTACACGTTTTACTCCTACAAAGGGATCATAGTACACAATTCACAAATAACCAAATATGCAATACTCTTTACTGTAAATTCATATGGCCAACTTCATTCTCATGAAAGGCTTTCACTGATTTTTGCTTAAATCGCATCCATACCCAACCTATGGTTGCCACAGACAAATGAGTCTAGTTCTGCCAGGAAGTTGGTTGCTATTCTGTTTTCCTTAAGGAGCAAGATGAAAGCGAATCAACAATAACATATGTTGGAATCGCATTTGTTCATGAGTGACTTCACTCAGATAATAGCTGTCAAATACTGTAAGACAACTTCATCCATTTTTTGTGCTATCTACAGATGACCCACTTTCGGGTTTAAAAGGCAGTATTAACACTTTCTCCATCACTTAAATCTAGACAATCAACACTACAATACGTCAAGTCTGGATTTGTAGCATTTCCTACATTCCACAGTGTAAACGCTCCTACATGAGATTTCCAGTCACCAGTGTGATGTCCTGGAAGCGGAGTTGGGGAGAGAAGCGCCGGAGGGCACCGTTATGTAGTATTTCCACCATCCGGACAGGACACACAGATTTGAGTACAGCTGACTCCTGAATGCCCCCACCCGTGTGATCGTGTAACCCTTAACTCCCTCAAAACTTAACTACTGTTGACTGGAAGTCTTACTTATACCATAAACAGCTGAAAAACACATATTTTCTGTGTTATATGTTATTATATATTACAATAAACTAAAGAAAACGTTACTATGCAAAGCTTAAAACACATGTACAGTACTGTACTGTATTTGTAAAGAAAAAATCCGCACATAAACGGACCCGCTCAGTTTAAACCCACGTTGTCAAGGGTCAGCTGTAATCTTAAGAGCACAGATAGTAATGGTCAAATGTCAAGTACTTAGTAAAGGATGAGTTTTGAATGTTTATTGCTTAACTTTTAAGTTTCTAATTTTAAATTCACATACAGTAAAACTCACTTCTGGTGTATAATTCTATGCATTTGGACAATTCATAGAGTTGCATAACCACCGCAGTCAAGGTACAGAAGAGTTCCACCCACCTTGAGACTCCCCGAGCTACCCCAATGTAGTACACCCTCTGCTAAGTCCTAGCAAAACACTTTCCTTGGAGTTTTGTCTTTTCTAGAATGTCACATTAATGCAATCGTACAGCACGTAGCCTTTTGAGTCTGGCTTCTTCTACTCGGCCTCATGTGTTTCCGATGCGCGTCAATCACCAGCTCACTGCTTCCTGTTTCGGAGCATGGCCACAAGGCCCAGTTTGTTTATCCAGTCCCCAGATGAGGGACATTTGAATTGTTTTCTAGGTTTGTTTGTTTTTAACAAATAAAGGTGATAAAAGCATTTGTGTACAGGCTTTTGTGTGAACCTAGATGTTTATTTTGGGTAAATATCTGGATGTAAGACTGGTATGTTATATGGTATTGTATATATATGAAACTACCAAACTGTTTTCCATATTTGCTACATCATTTTGCATTCCCACGGGGAATGTGCGCGTTCCAATCACACTGCGTCCTCACCAGAACATGGTGTTGTCAAGTTTTTTGTTTAGGTTTTAATTTTCATTTTAAGCCATTTTTATAGAATATGTCATACTATCTTTGGCTTTAATTTGCATTCCCTCACAACTAATGATGGTGAGCACCTCCTGACATGCTTGTCTGTCACTTGTGTGTCTTCTTTGGAGAAATGTCTTTTCAAATCTCTTGCCCTTTTTTTTTTTTTTAACTGGATTGACTTTCTTGAAGAGTTTTGAGGATTATATACTCTGGATAGGAGGCCTTTTCAGGTATGCGATTTGCACTTATTTTTTCCCCCGTTTGTGGCTTTTCCTCATTTCCATATTCTTTTTTCACTTTCTGAATTGAGCGTCTGGGGTTGTATTTAAGAAATCTTAGCCTCACTCAAGGTCACAAAGATTCCTTTCCTGTTCTTTTCTAAAAGTTCTGTAATTTTCCATTTGGGTCTATGACTGGAGTGAACTTTTGAGTGAACTAGGAAGACAGGTAGAGGTCAAGGTTCATGTTAAAAAACACCACTGTCCAGTTGTCTCAGCACTGTTTATGGGAAAGACAAACGTTTCTCCACTGAAATGCCTTGCACCTTTGTCAAAAATCCAGGAACTATACTGGTGTGGGTATATGTCTCTGTGCTGTGATTCACAGGCCTGTTCTTGACCACAGCTTTGTGGTCAGACTTGCACCAGCCACTGTGAGTCCTCCAACTTTTTTCCTCTTTTTCAAGACTGTTTTAGCTCTTCCCATTCCTTTGCCATTTCCATGTAAATTTTCAAATTCCACTCGAGATCTAAAAAATTCCTGCTGGGATTGAATTGAATCCATACATGAATTCGGGGGCGGGGGGGCGAAGGAAAGTCTTCCAACACATGAATCCATTTACAGTTGAGGCTTCAACAACATGGGTTGGAACTGCACACGTCCACTTATAGGTGGATTTTTTTCAATAAATACAAAGAGCATTGTGAATGTATTTTCTTTTCCTTAGGTTTTTTCTTAATAACATTTTCTTTTCTCTAGTTTATTATAATATATAATACATACAACATACAAAATATGTGTAAATTGATTGTCTATGTTCTTGGTAAGGCTTCTGGCTGTTAATAGTTAAGTTTACGAGAAGCCAAATGTTATACGCAGATTTTTTATTGCACTGGGGGTCAGTATACCAACCTCCACACTGTTCAAAGGTCAACCATATTTAGATCTTATTTCTTTCATTAGTGTTTTAGTTTTCAGTATAAAAATCCTGTACATATATTGCCAGATTTATGCATATTTGTTTCAGTGCTATTGTATTTTTTAAAAAATTTTTGAGAGAGAGTGCACGCATGTGAGTAGGAGAGAGAATCTTTTTTTTTCTTAAAAAAGATTTTTTTAGAGAGAGACCACAAGCAGGAAAGGGGGCAGAGGGAGAGAGAGAATCTTAAGCAGACTCCACGCTTAGCACAGATCCGTATACAAGGCTCAATCCCACAACCCCGGGATCACAACCTGAGCCGAAATCAAGAGTTAGATGCTCAAAAGACTGAGACATCCAGGCGTCCCTTGGTGCTATTGTAAATGGTACTGTTTTTAAAATCTTGCTTCCAATTGTTCATTGCTAGTATGCAGAAATGTAATTGATTTTTGTATGTTACTTTATATCTTGTGTTCTTGCTAAACTATCAGTTCTATGAGATTTTTTTTACATCAAATGGGATTTTCTACATCGCTTGTCATCGTAAATAGAGACGGTTTTATTTCTTCTTTTTCATTCTGTATGTCTTTTCATTTTCTTGCCTTAATGCGGTGCCCAGGACTTCTGGTACAATACTGAAAAGGAGAGAAAAAGAGAGCAGAGGACACTGGCATTCTTGCCTTATTTGCAGTCTGAGGAAAAAACAAATCAGTCTTTGATCATGATGTCTGATACTTGTCTTAAGTTTTCATGTGGCTTCACTTCGTCAGGTTAACAAAGCTCCCCTTCCAACCCAAATTTGCTGAGAGTTTTTATTATGAATAGATACTGAATTTTATCCAATGTTTTTTCTGCATCTACTGAGACGAACTTGAGGCTTTTTCTTCTTTAGTCTGTTAACATGGGGAGTTGTGTTGAACTAGTCTTGTATTCCCAGGATAAACCTCTGCTATATGTTTGATTTGCTAATATCCTGTTGAGGAGCTCTGTACTCAGGATTTTGGTAGGGACCTTAGGACAATCCCAAGTCCTTACCTCTGTCTCTAAGATCTCCCTTCTCCAATGCCCCCTGACCTCATCACACACAAAGAATACTGGTCTCCTGAGGTGTTTCTTCTCCCATCCTCATCCAGTACTGGAATCAGAGTGATGCTGGCTTCATGAAATTAGTTTGTGAATGGATTCTTCTATTTTCAGGAACAAACTGTAGAATTGGTATTTGATAGAATTTGTTAGTGAAACTGAGTCTGGAGATTTCTTTGTGGGAAGGCTTTAAACCATGAATTCAATTTAATAGATACAAGACTAAATGATTACCTGTTTTTCTCTTTGATAGAGTTTTGGCAATTTATGTTTGTGGGAGAAAGAATAATAGCTCCTCAAAGATTTTCTCATTCTACTCCTTGGAACCTATGAATATACTATATATCGCAAAGGGGAATTAGGTTGCTAATCAACTGATTTTAAACAGGGAGAGGATCCTGCATTATCCAGGTGGGCCCAGTATAATCACAGGGGCCTTCAAGTGGAAAAGGAAGGCAGGAGACTATGACTGGTGTCACATGAGAGGCTGACTGGCTTTGCTATTTTGAAGCCAGAGGACAGGGCCAGAAGCCAAAGAGCTGGAAAAGGCAAGGAAAGGGATCCTACCCAGCGCCTACTGGCAGGAATGCAGGCCTGCTGATGATTTTGGGTTTTGCCCTGTGAGGACTGGGTCTGATTTCTGACCTAGAGAACCATGGTAGAGCAAATTTGGGTTGTTTTAAGGTATGAAGTTCGTGGTAATCTGTTAGAGAAGCAAAAGAAAATTAATGCAATGAAAGATAGTATTTTCAAGGAACTAAGTCCATCATTTCTTCTAAGTTGTCAAATTCATGGACCTAGTGTTGACTGTAGTGTTCCCTCATTATCCTTTTAATACTCGTAGGATCTATGAGATGGGTAATTTGTGTCTTCTTTTTTCAAAGAATTGCCTTTCATTTCCTTGATTTTCTCTAGCTTTTCTGTCTTCATTTTTATTGGTTTCTGCCTTTATCTTTATTATTGTCTTTTCTTCCACTTTCTTTGGGTTTAAATGTAGCTCTTCTCCTCTTCCTTTGCTGGTTTTCCAAAATTACTTTTGTTTTTTTAATATGTCATTTAATTTTAAGTTTATATAACTTGATTTCTGACAGCGGCTGTGTTGAACGAGCAGCTTAAGATATCCCTGACACCCGCACGGGGCGCACTGCTTCCGGCTCCGTCCTCGCGGACCAGCTCTCGCCCAGTCAGCACCCCCGGCTCGCACGTCCCCCCCGACTGCTCAGCATGGACACGGCCCAAACAACATCCACCACTAGGTCCCCCGCAGACAGCGCCCCCTGAGTGAGGCTTCACCCCTGACCGCTCTCCTCTCGGCCACAGGCAGGCAGGCTGTGCGTCCTCTCAGCTCTACCTTTAAAACACATCTGGGTCTGAGTGCTTGGCGCCGCCTTCTCTCTCATCGTCCCAGTTCAAACCACATCAATTCCCATCTGGCTCTGCACCAGACCCCCACGGGGCTGCATGCTGTCCGTTCTCACACACAACAAGAGGGATACCGTTAAAGTGTCGGTCCTGTCAGGTCTCTCCTGGGCCCACAGCTTTCCTGCGGCCCCACCTCGAAGAAAAACCTCAAGACCTGGCCACAGCTGGCAGCTGACTTCTGAGCTGACCCTTCCTCCCCACGCCAGAGACTCTGGCTCTCCCTCTAACACGCTGCCGCTGCCGCGTTCCTACCTCTGCTATCTCTCCTGTCTGCCGAGCACTGCCCGGACACCCCACGGCTCACTGCTTTGCCTCCTTCTGTTCACGCTGCATGTCCTCAGGCCTTCCCTGACAGCCCCTGGCACTCTATCCCCTTGTACTTTATTTTTCTTGGCACTCACTGCCCGGCATCATATTATACACTTGTCATGGTCTGCCCCTTCCCCCACCGCTCTGCTGATCACCTGGCGCCGTCTTGGTAGATGGAGTAGTACTAAGTCAGAATGAAAGAGCCAACAAATGAGGCGGCAGCAGCTAGGAGAA
The DNA here is from genome assembly GCA_028646485.1 of Cryptoprocta ferox. NCBI lineage: Eukaryota > Metazoa > Chordata > Mammalia > Carnivora > Eupleridae > Cryptoprocta > Cryptoprocta ferox. The sequence continues at coordinate 27,897,714 of CM053572.1, forward strand.
TGCCTACGACCCATCCCTTGCTTCCCCCTCGATCTTAACAAGACTGATGAGGCACTGGACAAGGTGTGTATGTAGCTCTACTTGGCCCCTCCCCGCCATCATTTCTTCCAGCTCTACTGAACACGGAGGTTCCTCGAATGGAGCTCTCTCTCTCAGCACAGATCTTCCTCTAGCTTCTTGTGCCTGAAACCCTTTCCCTAACTCAGCTGGCTTGTTCTCCAAGTCCTTCAAGTCTCAGCTCGGCTCTCACTGGCCCTGGGCGGCCTCCCCAGACCCACTGAACTAGGTCAGGGGCCTCCTCAGCTCCAAATGACCAAGGCCTTTGCTGTCAGAGTACGTGTCACACTGCGACTGCCTCCCCCACCAGACTGTGAGCTCCCTGACAGCAGGGCTTCAGGCTTACCAACCTCAGAACCTTGGGGCCTAAAAAGGACTAAAGGCTTAACTAACACAGTTTGAATGAAAGAATGAATGAACAACTGAATTATTAAAAACCACGTCTTGCTGAAGGATGGGGAGGGGGGTACCTAGGACCAGCACTCCACTCCCCAACCCTGGCATCCTCCCACAGAGACGGCCTGATTCCGTCATGCTGAGGAGCAGGTAAGTGATAATCACCCAGGGCCTAGGGTGTGTCAGCCAGTCAGAGCTCTCCGTCCTGTCCTTGCCTTAAGGCCCCAGCACATGACAGGAAAGGAAGAAGAGGAGAGTAGCCTCCAGGCCCTGGCAGAAAGAGGTCACATTACCCCGAGTTCTGGTGGCTACAGTCCGCATTAGCACTTCCTAACTCTGAGCCCAGGTCACACTTGTTGGCCACAGTTCCAAGGATGGCACCCACAGGGAGGGCAGAGAAAGCCTCCTTCTAGACCTGCAGATAACAGTCAATGACAAGCTGAGTGCTATAACCAGAACCCACGGCCAAGCAGCCAGGGCCCAGTCACAGTGCTGCCTGTGTCCCGGAAGGTCTGCTTCAGAGAAGGTCTTACGTCAGAGACCAGTAAGACGAAAGCGCAGACCAAACTTCGCCTTCCCGAGGTCTAGTCTGTGTGGATGTGGAGTGGAGAACAGGGTGGTAGCAATCGAATCACCCAGACTGTGGGCTCAGCAATGTGGCCCTGGTATGGCTGCCCTCACCATAGCCCCCAGATGTTCCTTCTTCAGTCCCAGGGAACTCCGCACTGCCCAAGGGCTCATGGTCCAAAGTTTCCTTTCAGCTTTATAGTTATGCTATTTTGTGCAGGATACGTGAGGATGAAGAGATACTGGGGTCCTCAGGCCCCTATTATTGTTATTCCTTCCATGGGGACCCCTTCCCATATCCCAGATCAGACCCAGGAGGTTACAGAGGACTCAAGGGCTCTGGGGAGCCCCAGCTCCAGCTGCTACCAGCCCAGGTCACCCCAAGCGCTCCCTCCACAGCTAGCACACTCTTGCCAGCACTTGCTCAAAGGCATACCTGCTCCCACAACCTCAGTGCTCACCTCTGCCAGGATGAGATCCATACCAGACTTTTCCCCAACCTCGAGCCCTCCTCATTTCCAGCATGGGCTGGGGCAGCCCCAGCCTCCTTCTCCCCCTTACCCCCTCCCCCATCTGAAATCCACCCTCCAAGTCTGCTGACACTATCTTTAAAGGGATCCTTGACCTTGGCCTTAGCCAGGCCCTAGCACCTCCTTTCTGAACCTTGCCCTGCACTGCCATCCAGCCTGGTCCTCCCACAACTGCCGGCGGAATTAAACACTATCACCTTCTGGGGCCACATATTGAAGCCTTCCACGGTGAAATCAAATCCTAGCTGTGTGACCTCAGGCAGACCATTTAGCCTCTCTGAGCCAGGATCTCCTCATCTGTACAATGTATTTGGAAGGCGATTTAGAGGTTTTAAAGGCAGTGAGGCATAAAGCATCCAATATGGGGTAGACTTTGTGTCTGATCTCCCCTATGCCCGAGCCCTGAGGCTTCCTACCCTGGCAAAACAGGCTCCTGCTTCCCTCCTGCCCCCCTGGGAGGGTTGTGTGCAGGAGAGAGCTATCTTGTCCCAAGCTTCCTGTGTGTTGTAGCACGAGATGGGCAGGAGAGGGTGTGAGGCTGAGCAATGTCCGGGACTGCAGGGAAGGAAGCTACCCACTACCCCATGTTTCTCAGGGCCTGTTTCCCCTCAGCTTAGTGAAGCCGCAATTTCTATATGCAAGGCCAGGATGGGGAGATTTCTACATGGAGGCCAGAAGGGGCTGCCTGAGCAGCAGGAGAGAGCCTGTGATGCATTGGGAAAGGCTGAAAAACAAACGCACCAGAATCCAAATCAGGAAAGCCCAGGGCTGGGGTTGCCGTGGCAACCTGCAGCAGGCTCCCAGCCTGGCACTCAGCCTCTGTGGGGTGGGGGCCGGGACTTGCCAGGCTCGGCTGCCCCCGCCTCCGAGGCCTCCTCCGCAGAGTACCTCGGCTGACACGGGGGAGGGGCTGGGGCACAGAGCCACACCACTGCCCAATCAGGTGGGCCACATTTCTAGCTTTAGCGAGATCACTCCTCTCCAAGAGTAAGGCCTACACACCCAAGTGCTTCCCAAGAGCCACAAGCCACCCCCAGTCCTTCCACCACCCAGGTCCCAGCACCAATTGCTCCGGCCTAACCCACAAGCTACCTGGGCTGACACAGCACTCAAGGCTTCCACCACTGCCAGTGGCCTCAAAGCCAATACCTGGGAACAAGTACAGGGTCAGTGAGATGATCCCCAGACCTTCCCTCAGAGCTGTGTGGGGGAAAGAACGAGCTTGGATGCCAGACGCTGGTGCAGTGCCTTATGCATGTTTCCTCTCACTTAATGGCACTCCCCTGTGACAGTTGAGAAAACAGGCTCAGGGGAAAGTAAATGACTTCCCAAGATCACAGAGCTACTGGTTGTTAAAGAACTGGGTCCCAGGCAGGGTTTTCTAATTCCTGAGACCAGACCCTTCCTATGGGACCTATTACTGGATGCTGTGGGCTAACCCTCAGCATGTCATCAGGGGCCCCTGAGGGGCCTGTCACCCAACAACATGCCTAACTGCCCTTGGGGGCTCCCAGACACAGCTCTCCCCCCAGCCACAGGACTGTGTCCAGTCTACAGAGACACAAAACAGACAATGGCCCTCATGCCTCCTCCATTTAATGGCCAAACCAGCACTGCCCAGATGATCCCCAGGCTCCAGTAGGGAAGTCCTCCCTCCTGCCTGGTATTCCCTGAGGAGCCCACCCAAGCTGGTGCCCATCAGCCTCACCAGCACTCCAGTCCAGTGCCAGTGTTAGGGAGCAATCTCATCTCAGCTCCTTCAGCAAGCTGTTGATAGAGCCCAGCAGTTCCCGAAAGTATCCCTCATCCTCGCCATCTTGGAGCTCCAGGGTGGCCAGAGCCTGGTATTCGGCCTGAAGGCTGACCAGTGTCCTGCTGAGCTGGGGGTCCTGACGGTAGCGGTCCCGGCAGGTGGCCAGGAGTGCGCCCAGGGTCTGCAGCACCTTTTCACGGGCATCATGCTCAGGGAGGGCCAGGAGGTGGGCAGTGATCTCACACCAGCCCTGCTCCCGCAGGCCTGGTAGGAGGTGCACCTGGCGATACTGCTGCAGCTTCTCTGGGGACGTCTCCCGGGTCAACTCGGCCTCCTCCTCTGCAAACATCTGCCATCCGCATGGCCACACACCGGAGATGGGGTTGGGGAGAGGAAACACAGACAGCAGTCAGCTCTGCCCTTCAGACAGGAAGGCATGTGGCTGACCATGGGTCCACCCCATCTGCCTCCATCCTTTTGTGCCTCCAAAGCCCAACATGGGAGAAGGTCAGCTGCATTCATGACTTCATGCAAGCTCCCCCACCCATCTATCCCTATGTCCATCTGTCCATCCATTCATCCATCCATCCATTCATCAAAAACAACTGTGCAATGTGCCAGAGAAACCAAGATGGAGACAGCATCCTAGCCCTCAAGGAGCTCAGTGTCTAGCAGGAGAATAAAAATTAACTGAGTATTTCCTAAACAGCATGATATATTTAGTTCAGCATTGTAGTGTGGAGGCAGATAGTCTGGGTTCAAATTCCTGCTCCACCACGGACAAATGGTCTTGGGTTGGTGCTGCATCATCTCTTATGTGGAGATGACATGACCCTCCTCAGGACTGTTGGGGGGACTCCTGGGGGTAGTGAACACACAGGCAGCCAGTGTCCAGTACAAAGCACACTCAACAATGTGAGCTTTGATATCAAGTAGAACCACACCATCTACCCTTGAAGCAGTGTTAGCCGTACGGTGGTATGTATAGTGCCATCCTCACCACCACTAGATCCACTCCCTCAGAGGTGTTAGGACACAGGGCAGAGAAGATGGCATTTCCCTGAGTTGTGAGGCTAAGTGGGAGCTGTCCAAGTGGATGAGATGGAGGGTCCACACACAGGAGGGTCACAGCAACAGGCCTGGGCCCACCTCCTGCTTGAAGAATGGCAGGTTGTTCTGGCCCATGGGGCATGAGGGTCAGGCTGAGGCCCAGAACACACAGAATCCCTGGCTGTCCCTCCAAGGAACGTGGCTTTATGACAAGGGCCTAGGGAGTTGAGAAAAATTTGGGCAGAAAGTCACATGCTTGGCCAATGGCTATGAAGTAGAGAAACCCAGGCCCACTAGCAGAAAGTGGTGGGAGCCAACCGTGCCAGGCTGCCAGAGGCAAGAAACACCTGAAACCTGAGTTTCCAGCTTATTTCAAATGTCAGAGGAAGGCTATGTAGAGATGGAGGGTCAGCAGGGGGGAGATGTCCCTTCCTGGCTGTACTAAATGTCCCTGCAAGAAGAAAGAAGGAAAGTCTGCCCTAACTCCTGGTGAGAATGAGGCATGCAGGGGCCAGGAAACGCAAGAGGAAAGCCCAGGGGGGACCAGAGGCCACAGCGCACCACTTGATGGCCTTGGGTCCATGGGAGCTGATGGAGGAAGCAGAGAGGGGCAGGGATCAACATCTTATAACAGAAAAGGATGAGAGGGACCTGGTAGTCCTTTCCTAACGTACCCTCAAGTGCCATAGCTCCACCTCTGGAACGTCCCAGTCCTCCCAGCCCTCTGCCTCTGACCCATGTGCCCTGCTCCTCACTGCACTTCGTCAGTCCAATGCCTTCCACTCCCAACATGCCGCCCCTGGCCCTCTGATGGCAGACTGCTGCCCAACCCCAAACCCTTCACCACTGGGCATTTCTGATGACAAAGAGTAAACCCTTCCCAAGGACCTCAAGGCCCTGCAGGGTCCACCCCGACCTGCACTTGGCCTCGTCCCCACATCCAGCCTCATTCATGCACCTGTCACACTAAATATCCCCCAGAGCCTTTAAGGCGCAGCTTGGAGATGCACACCCGCCCAACCCCAACTCCATAACTCATTCTTCAGATCTCAGTGCCTCCCCTGACTCCTCGGAAGAGGTCAGAGCTCCAGGTAATACTCTGACAAAAGCCTGCCTGAAAGCACCAAGAGAGAAGGGACCATGGACCTGGGAGAGCATTGGGCAGAGCAGACATCCAGTCACCACCCATGGAAGGAACCGGTGAGTGGGTCATCCCTGTGTCCCCTCAGCTCCACAGAGGCATGGAATGGACGTGGATTCACGACCACTGGCCAGCATCTCACTCTGCATAAGTAGTAGTCTGAGAGGCGGTTCACTCTCCATGGGAAATCTGCATTTCAGCTGCTATTTTGCCACAACACCACCCTCAAGGTATGGGGCACCTCAAATAGCAACCTGACATGCCTCCACCTAGGGCAGCTCTGGACGGAGCTTAGTTCTTTTCTTTCTGAGGAACCACAAGAACAAATAAGCCCCCACTGCATCAAGCATAGTGTGGCTGACATGTGCCCTAAGTTGTCTGGCTGGCTTCAACTCCCCCACCACCCTCGTCCTCCCACCCCATAGACAGTGTCCCCGTACTGTCTGCAGAGACACCAGTCTCTCCCCAGCGTTCACAGCACCCCAAAGCCTCAAGGCGAGCTCCGGGGGCCAGTTGATTCAGGCACCTCTCCAGGGATACACCAATGTCACAGCAGCCACCACAATGGGACCGGAAGCAGCAAAGAGATACCCAATTCACCAGAGCAAAGAGATGAGTTTCTCCTGGGAAAGGTCAAGCCAACCTGCATGTCCTTCTCCAGGCTTGCTGGCCCCTTCCCAGGAAGTCAACTGTGCCCAGGCCTTATTAATTGGATGTGAGAACCACATGACTGCCTGCTGTTATGGGTTTCCGCAGCTTGAAGAGGGAGAGAGGGAGAGAGGGAGGGAAGGGGAGAGAGAGAGAGAGAGAGAGAGAGAGAGAGAGAGAGGGAGGGAGGGAAGGAGAGGTGGGGAGGAGAGACAGACAGAGACAGGCAGGAGGTGGGGCAGGCAAATAGAATGAGAGACAAGGCAGGCCTATAGAGACAGAGACACCAGAGAGTGAACACACAACAGCAACTAACTGTCCGAGAAGCAGCGACAGACAACTCTGACCCTCAGTCTGAGACAGGGGCAGGGAGGCAGGCTGGGCCTCTGAGCCTCCAACACTCAGCAGTGGTTCCAGTGGCTGCCCAGCCCTGCTTCCTGAATCCCGCAGTTGGCTGTTCTCAGGAGTGTGGCCCGAGAGAGGCAGCTGAGAAAGCCCTGCTAATGCTCTCTGTAGCTGCTGAATTAAGAATCCAGACCTGGCTGGTTTTATGCTGCTTTAATTAAGATACTTTTCAGGCTCACAAAGACCAAAGTGCGTTGGGCACTGAGTCTCCTCCCAGGTGGCAACAGGAGGGGTCCCCGGGGCCCTTGCCCAGAGCCAAAGCTCCCAGAGGAAGCACCTCCAGGTTTCTAGAATCAAGATTCAGCATCATTCCAGCCTCTGGCTAATTGGCGGCCCGGCCGCTGCAAGGGCTCCCAGACACAGCTGCTCCAGCCCACCCGCGCTCCTCATCATCCCCACCCTAGGCTTTAGCCAAATAATCTTTCATTCCATGAAGGGCTGACCCAGGCCATTTCTGGCCTTCCATCATGCTGAGCCCTCCACCTGCATACTCTGGCCTGACCACTGTCAGTGCCCCTGTCCCTGATCCTCCTCACCAGCCCTCAGGTTTAAGTCACTTTCCACAGGACACCCTCCCTGAGGTCTCAGAAATTCTGGTTCAGGGCCACACAACATCCCCGTCTGCCCAGCACAGTCTGGCACATCTTCTCAGGAACACTGTCATGAGGATGGAAGTCCGGATGGAAGAGACATGGGAGGGGGTGGGGGTCAAATGGCCAGAAGCAAAGTGAGGGGTAGGCAGGACATGTCCGGGCACTCACCTTTTCAGTGACCAGGTCATAAAGCAGAGTGACCACACGCACAGCCAGCACCTCTGTGCCCTTCGCCTGCACCAGACTCCTCAGGACCTGCAGCCCCCCCAGTTTCAGGAACTGCTGCTGGGCGTAGGGGAAGTGTCGCAGGAGGGAGCACAGCGCAAACAGGACCTGCAGAGAGTGAGGAGCCATGCGGAGCTGGCCCTGCCCCAAGGCCCGGCAGAGGCAGCCGAAGGTGCACCAACTACCCCACCCGGGCCTCCATTCTTCCAGCCTACCCACCATCCACAGCGGTAGTACACCCCAAAACACTGGTCTGTGAGAGCCAGAAGAAAGGCCAGGCCAGGAAGCCTTTAACATCACCCAGTGAACAAACAGAGGCCAAGGACAGGAAGCCAGAGGGTGGCACCCGAAATTAATCATGGGAGCTGAACCTAGGCCTCCAGACGGCTAGGCAGGCTTCCATGCTGCTTTGGGGTGAGTGGGACTTCTGCCCCTATGCCACCCAGTGGATGACGACTCAGGTCCCAAGGGTGACATGTAGAGCCTGAAAAGGGACCTGTGCCTTTCAGGCTCCACAGGTGTGCTGGGGGCTGGGCAGGAGGAACAGAGCAGAAACTCACCTTCTTCTTTGCAGTGAGAGGCTGCTCCGTAGCCAGGATGACCAGCAGCTTCTGGAGGGCTCCCCCCTCGATGGCCTCTACTTGGACCTTTGGGTTGCTGGGGAAAAAGCACAGGATAGCATGACATTGCACCTACTCACTAAGTTGGGGGAATTCCACTGTGCTCCCCAGGGATCTGGGTGGTTAGGGAGATGCTAACATATGAGCCATTCCCTGGGGGACAAAAGGTGCATAAGGGAGTGTTCCCACTTGGGACAAGCTAGAACTTAGCTGAGGAAACAAGCAAAGTGCTAAACATCCACCCGGTACAAAGGCCTATGACCAAAATGACAGGGCCAACAGCTCCCATGCCAATGTCCTACCACCCAGATAGCCAACGGGCTGGGGTGACCTGGGAAGGGAAATCACTTCTACCATTTTAGGATCTCCTGATGCTAAAGGTGCTGCTCAGTGTCCCTCGCATGTAAGGCCTTCCCCCACACTCCCATGCCTGCACAGGGTCTTCTTCCTTCCATGACCCCAGGCAATCATACACTGGGGAGCAATTACTAAAAGGTCTGTTTTCCTCCCAGAGTGAGCTCCTCCAGCCCTGGGGCTGGAGCCCATTCCTCTTTCCTTTCCTGGACGGAGCACACAGACCACATGTAGTCAATGCTTGTGGGACAAAGACACGGAGAATGAATGAGATCCAAGGAGCCTCTTACCCTGAGTAGATCCTAAAACAGGGCCAAACCAGATGCCTCCCCGCTGTAAGAGTAGCTACTGTGATTGTCCCTGTACTCTCAGCACTCAACAAAGAGCCTATGTCTTGGGGCCCAGGAAAATAGGGCAGGAATGAATAAACGCATGTGCACAACCAGGACTGTGTCAACCAACACATAGCAACACTAAAACACTCAAACCCTAGAGCTGCCTCTGGAACTCCTTTCCCTGTCCTGGGCTGGAGAAAGAGTGATGAGGTTCAAACATACAGGCACAACTCTCCTGGATGAAAGGATAAGAGCCTGGCTGTTGAGACCTCCACAGGAGCCAGGCAGGGGATATGTCTGGGAACCTCTTGCTTTCTAAGATTAAATTATGATCAATTAGGGAATAAGTGCCAAGCACAGGGACCTGTGTAGTTAGGCCCTCGAGAGACCTGTGTAGTCAAGGCTCCCTCACCAACTACTTAGGAGGCCTCAGAGAAGAAAGGTGGCAGGCTCCTAAAAAGCTCAAAACCAGCAGGAGGGGGAGGGGCCAAGCCAGAAGTCACAGAGTGGCTCTCACGCTGACCCAGACAGCCCACAAAGGGCACCAAGTCTCTTCTTGGCTCTGGCTCCTTCACCTTAGTGTGGCCACCAGCTCCCTGGAGACCCAAAAAGCATCTGTTCCTCCTAACCCCCAACCTCGGCAAGGGGCCTTCATGTCACCTTGCAGAGTGAGGCAGGGTCTGAAACCCAGAGGAAATGGGAGGAATGTAACAAGACAGCTCACACTGCTGCTTGCAGGAAGAGGGCCTGCCACACAGCAGGTGCTCTGTCAAAGCTGGCCCAGTGGCATGGTGATGAGGCCCAAGCGAGGCCTCGATGGCCCACCCTCCATTCCTACCAGGCACTAGCTTCAAGTCTCAAAGACGACTTAGCAGGCTGAGCCAGTTTTCCGGCTGTAAATGGGAGGAGGTGCCTGAGTCCCTCTGCATCTTTTCATCCAGAAAGGATGTGCAGGGTAGGTGCTAGCCTGTCCCACTGCAACTCCACTGGTGGGTCTGAGGAGCAGCCTAGAGATGGGCCAGGGTCTCTGGGGAAAGGAAGTTGACAGCTCCTCTCCAGACAGCCAGGTGGGCACCAGTGCACAGGGAGCCTGGGAGCTGAGCCTCTCCCCTGCCCTCTGCTTCCCCAACTTGAGAAAAGCAGCTGCTTCATCAAAGCGTGAGCTAATTAAGACTGTCTTTGCCATCATGTGCCTAAGGAACACTCACCCGCAACAGGCAGGGTCTTTTCTAGGAAAAGACGACCATGCTGAGAAATTCACACAAACATCAAATACTTCCTCCAAAGGAAGGGGGGCTGTGAGACCCAACATCACATCAGCCTCAGAGGGTGCATCAGAGGGAGCACGCAGAGCAACAGGGACAAGGCCCTCCAAAGAAAGCACATGGGGCTTGGTCTTGGTCTACAGATCTGCTGAGAACAAGAGCTAGAGATGGGATAATCCTCTGCCCAATTGCAGAAGACAAGGGGGCATTCTTAGGAGACCCACTTGAGCATGCAGAGTACAGAGACCCACATGGGCACCAGCGGGAGTAACAGCCCTGTCACGAACACGAGGTGGTGCTGGGGGAGAGGGGAACTGTGCTCACACAGGTCTGAATCATTAGAAGGGGAGAGAAGTACCAGAACAAAAAGCGGAGGGTTCATACACTGTAGGCAGACCCCTGGGATCCTCCAAATGGAACGTGAGCTGGCTAACTAGGAGTAAAGAAAAAATGCCACAAGCCAGTAAGAGATAGGGTTTCCCAGGTACTCTGTGTCCACAGGAGCCCCCATGTAAGGTCCAGAGGGCCAGATTGCACTCTGTCACAGGAAAGATGCAGAGGCCAGCCACTGCTAGGCGGCTGCACAGAGAAGCCCCACATGCAGGACAGGTCTTTGGGGAAAGCACAGCCTGATCTCTGCCACCGAACAAGACAGGATCCACACATATGAGAGAGGCCATACCACCAGACCTCACTTACAAGTTTCAGAGTGAATGAATGACCAAGTAGCTCTGGGGGATCAGAGAAAGAACAGGAAGGTCTGGGCTGGGAGAGCCAGGAGGGCTGCACTGGAGAAGAGGCACTGCAGGAGGCTGAAGTTCAGGTAAAGGATCGCTGTGGACAGGAGGAAGGGCAGGTGCTCAGGGAACAGCAGGAGTGTGTGTGTGGAGAGGCGACACCATTCAGTGGAAAGTTGCCCTGGAATGTCATGGAAAATGGGGCCGAGAGGTGCAGCTGACAAGGAGCACCAGGGCAGGTCAGGAGGCCATGCTGCCTGTAGCGCCAAGGAGACCTGCTGGCTGGGACAGAGGAGGGGCGACGCAGGACCCAGAGCCTGCCCAGCAAGCAGAGCCTGCTCCTGCGTCTCCTTCCTTAGCAAATAACTGCACCCAAAGTAAGAGTTACTAACAAGCTCCTTCCAGGCACACAGACACCAGAAAGGGCCCAGGAGCAGTGTCTGCCTCAGAACATTGGCCCTGGGGACAAGAGGTGAGATGGGAGAACCCTCTGAGCCAGGTACAGTTTACCACTCCCAGGTCAGGCTGGCTCTGGGTATGTAGCGTGTGCCTCTATCGTGACCAGCATTGCTTCTTTCCCATCCCTCAGTATAGTCACTGTTCACTCTCCCTTCCTCTGAGACACTGCTGCCTCGCCCACTCCTTATGGTCCCCATGGGGCGGTCTCAACCCACTAGACCCCACAGAATGGCCTGTGGATCGAGTACAGGTCCATGGTCCATCACAGCCTGCCATCACCATGGCTTCTGTGGGTCACCGAGGACTGGACAACCAGAGCCCTCGGTCTACAATAGAGTCAGGACAAAAAGAAGTTTCCTTCTCCCTAAGATAGGGTGCTATAAACCAGGAGCGCCTACAGTCATGACAATAGCAGGCGGGTCCCACCCCATCCCCATGGAGAGAAGCCCATCAAGGGAGGAGAGAATAGAGCTCACACAGAAATAAACCAGAGGGAAAAAGAGACTGATGTCTTTGTCACTTGATGAAATCATTCTCATAAGGCAATAAACCTACTTTTTCACCTGCAACAGATCCTGAAGAACCTGGGTGAGTACAGCAGGACCATGGGCTAAGAAAGGGCTTGTGGCTGAGGGTGGCCTCCATAGGGCTGGGCCTTTTCTCCTGACCAACTTAAATGAAGGAGCCCATGCTAACTCTGGGCCCTCCCCCAGACTTCAGTGGTGCCGTAGACACTTCAGAGGGCCCATATAATATCCCCAGAAAACAGCTTTTTAGTAATGCCCAGTAGTGGGGCTAAGGAACACAGAAGAGAGAAGGTCGGGAATACAAAGTTTGTGTTTCCAAAGACACTCAGTCCATCCAGGCAGGGACATGAGACCTGGGCGTTTCTTGAGCAATCCTCTTTGGAGGAGCAGAGACCAGCATGTTCTCGAAACCTTTCTCTCCCCTAGCAGCTCAGCCTTGGGCTCTGAATGTTCCTTACTGTGTGCTCTGGGACATGAAATGCCCCCAAAATAGCTAAGTGAGGTTAGGGGATGTGCAAGGGCCAGGGCCTGGAGAGTCCTTGGTGGGAAGCCTGTGAACAATGGCCCATGACCTTGGGCAAGTCCTTTCATTTCAGTTTCCTCAGCTGTGAGGCAGAGCTAAAACTACCTGTGTTAAAGGTACAATCAGTAATGAAAGCCAAGACACTAGATAATGCAGTATGACTGCAAGAGTAAATTACAGTGGGTTTGCTACAAAGAGAGCCCAGACCATGTCCTCAAGAACACAGATGCCCAGGGCATGTATATGCTGGCCTCAGCTCCCTCTTAGCATATAGACTCAGGACTAGAGCTGTGGCTCATGCAGGGGGTGGGGAGGCAAGGTGATTCCTGCTGGCTGGAAGGTAGATATCCTGACAGAGATTTGAGGGAGTTAAAAGGGCAGGGGCCTGGCATGCCTCTCAGTGACATCAGTGCCACTGGTGTGCTCAAAGTCAACAGAAGGATATGAAGGACGTAGCTCGTCTAAATGAGACTAAACCTTGTTCAGGGCTAAGCCGGCTGGACTGAATAAATACCATTAGCACTTGGATTACTGGGATGTTCACAATCAGCAAGCAAGTCAGCTGTCTGTGTGCAGAGGGATGGCAGCAGCTGCTACTTTGTAAATCTTGGGTGGGGCTGGGGCGAGAGCACAGGAATGGAAATGAGTGCATTTGCAGAAACCAGTTTGGGTCAGGGTGACTGCTACAGGCAATCTGCCAAGGGTCAGAGATCATATTTTAGCTAACTAAAGCTGAGCAAGTATTGGGGGTAGGAGCAGTGGGGGAAGGTGGTAGAGCTGATCCCAGAGTGTATCGCCAAGCCCGGCCATGAGGCCCGTGAGAGCGCTGTGCACCTCAGGTCTGGGAGTTGCCCTTCTCCCCTCCGGCACTCAGGACGCGCTACATCATTTTCAGGGCCAGTGCAGAATGGAAATGTGAGGCCCTTGTTCAAAAATTATTAGAAACTTGGGGCACTTGGGTGGCCTAGTCGGCTGAGCATCCGACTTGATTTTGGCTCAGGTCATGATCTCACAGTTCATGAGTTCAAGCCCCACATTGGGCTCTGCACTGATAGTGTGGCACCTGGTTGGGATTCTCTCTCTCTCCGTCTCTCTGCCCCTCATCCGTATGCTTGCTTGCTCTCAAAATAAACAAACATTAAAAAAATAAAAAAAAATTATTGGAAACTTCAAGATGGCAAGGACAGAACATTAAACCAAGCACAGGCCCTTTTCACTGTAGGGTCCCACGCAACTATACGGATTACACAGCCATGAAGCAGGTGCTGCTGGCATCAGGGGTGTGTGCACTGAAACAGAAAATACACAGAGATCCTGCTTCGGGTGAATTGGAAAAACAAGGGCTGAAGAGGGAGTCTGGATCACTGGAAAAACAAGGGCTGAAGAGGGAGTCTGGGTCACTGGAAAAGGAGAAAAACTGGAAAAGGCAGAATTCCGTAAAGGGAAATAAGGGTTAGGCTGACTGGTTAGATGGGGCTAAGTAAACAGGAAAGTGAAATCCCCAAAGCAGAACTGTGTCTTCCAGAATCCTAGTCCAAACCTAGACTCTAGGCATGACCACCAGTTACTCGGGCACACTGGGCTACGTGTTCTCTCACGAGACCTCACAAATTTCTAAGCAGGATAATTATTTTTTTTTCATTCTCTTAATAACAGAGTAAAAAAGCACCAGTGTTCTGAAATACTCCCTGAGAAGATTGTAGACAATGTGGAAAGGAAGCATATCTCAAGGGAGTATGTGGTCAGGCTTAATCATTTGCGATCCTGCCTGATGAAGTGGTACCTGCTCACCTTCTTGCCCAGAGAGAAAGATTCCTTCTCTGCTGGCCTCACCTTGTCTGTGCCCTAGCGTGTGCCCTTGATCATCTGTGAAACACAGGATTTGCAGGATGTGTAATCTTGAAATAGGCAGTTCATTAGGGATCTATACTAGCCTGCCATCTAGGGATTTATAGGGTTAAGCAATCAATTAGTCAATCAAGATACAGACAATTACCAATTTGAATAAAAATAAAAAAAATAAATGCCACATGGAAGTGAAGCCCCCAAGAGAACCCAAACATCCAGCTGGTAACATGAGACTAATACCACAATGGGGATGATGGGAACCACCCTGGCCCTCTCACATCTAGACACTGGGGAAGGGTACAATTATCACCAGACCTATTCATCAACAGTCAACAACCAGAAGGCAGTCATGTAAGTAAATGAGGGACACACACAACTCACTACAATGATGGTGCTCACAAGACTATCTCTAAGAGGCCCTTTGCAGACACACAGTGATTAACTGCCCACCTCTGAGAGAAACAGGGCCTCAGAGAGAGTAGACCCAAAGAATTTTAACAGACATCTACTAGCTCTCATACATAACTCTGCATCACAATCACCAGGGACACTGTTTTGGTGGTGGTGTTTTTGTTTTGTGTGTGTGTGTGTGTGTGTGTGTGTGTGTGTGTGTTTACTCTTCAATCATTTCAGACTAGGTGCTTTAAAAATCACAGACAATTACAGAGAAAACTAACTTACAGGAAAGTTACAAAATAGTAAAAGAACTCCCATTAAGATTCACCAGTGGTTAACAGTTTACCACATCTGCTTTTTAATTTTCTTTCTCTATGTATTTATACATATTATTTTCTCTTCTGAAACATTTGAGAGTCAAGCTGCAAATATGATGACCCTTTACCCCTTAATCTATCATGTGTACCAAAGAACCATACCACAATTAACAATATCAGGAAATTAATGTCAATATATGATCTATGGATACTCAGATTTTACCCACCGTTCCCAGAATATCCTATTTACAAGAGTAATTTTGGTTCATGGTCCAAAAGAGGACTTGGCATGATGAGTTTTAGCAGCATGTCTTAAGTCTCCTCTACCCTTGACACACCCTCCTTAGCGTGTCTTTGTCTTTCATGACACTAATAGTTTTGAAGAGTACAGGTTGGTTGTAGAATATTCCTCAGTCTGAATGTGTCTGAGGTTTTCCCATGATTAGACTGAGGTTATGTGGGGCACCTGGGTGGCTCAGTCAGTTAGGCATCCAACTCTTGATTTCGGCTCAGATCATTATCTCATAGCTCATGAGATCGAGCTCTACCGTTGGGACTCAGTGCTGATGGTGCAGAACCTGCTTGAGATTCTCTTCCTCCCTGTGCCTCTCCCCTGTGTGTGCATATGCACGCACACTGTCTCTCAAAAAAATGAACTTTAAAAAAAATTTTTAAGTGTGATTCATTTATTAAGAAAAAAAAGATTGAGGTTATGCATGTGGGCAGGAACACCATAAAAGCAGTGTTCTGTCTTTCTCAGTGCATCTTATCAGGGGACACGTGATGTCAGGCAGGCCCACAATGGGCCATATTCATGTTGATTACTGGTCACGCTGGTGTCTGCCAGATTTCTCCATTATCAAGATGCTGGTTGTCTCTGTGAAATTAATAAATATTCTGTGGGGAGACACACTGAGACATAAAGACAGCCTGTTCCTCATCAACCTTTTACCCACTAGTTCTGGCGTTCATTGATAATTCTTCCTTAAAAATCATTATTACTATGATGTTTGTCAAATGATCATATTCAAACTCTATCACTGCTTCTACCAATATGTGTCGTCACCCTATGTGAAACAAGATGCTTTCCTATTTTCTCACTTATTCATTCATTTCTATCAGTATGGATTCATGGATTCTTTTTTTTTAATTTGTTTTTTTTTAACATTTATTCATTTTTGAGAGAGAAATTGAGTGCGAGTGGGGGAGGGGCAGAGAGAGAGAGACACAGAATCCGAAGCAGGCTCCAGGCTCTGAGCTGTCAGCACAGAGCCCGACGCGGGGCTCAAACCCACAAGTGGTGAGATCATGCCCTGACCCGAAGTCAGACACTCAACCGACTGAGCCACCCAGGCGCCCTTTTATTTTTTCTCAACTTTTTTAAAATATTTTCATGGATTCTTAATCTATGGGTTATAATCTATTTCTATCATTATTTATTTAGATGCTCAAATTATCCAGGATTTAATCACCAGAACCTTTTCATACTGGGTTCTGTGTCTTTTTTACTGATTTCCAACATTCTCTAAGCACTTCCTTACGTTCTGGCCCAAGATGTTCTTGTATAAGATATTGTACTTTTGCTCTACCAGCTGTGGAATCTGCCACTTCACCAAGGAGCACTTGGGGCACTTTTTGAAAAATTCCAACAGATTCTAACCATTACACTACACATATGGAATCACAACTCCAAAAAATGGGGCTCAAAAACCTAATTTTTCATAAATGCTCCACCTGATCCTTACCAGTAAGCCTGGCACTGATGTGAGAACCAGCATTTGGGACAACTAGACCCAGTCACCAAGCTATTTATAGCACCTGGTGTAATTGGCTGCCCAGTATTTGAAGACGAGAGCGTGGGAGGATTCCCATCAAACAAGTCAAGTCTGGTCCCAAGTCTGCCCTCTCAAAGTAGAGAGGTTCACCTGACTCTGTCCTGAAAGGTCACCCCTTCTGAAGCTTCAGAGAAGCCAACTTCCCAGAGAAAGCTCCCCTCACAATCTGGCAAACCCTCCTACAAGGCTCCCACATGACCACCCCCTCCAGAGTCCAGTGGGCCCAGCCAGCTCTGCCCCAGGATCACTCTACAACTAATGCCTCAGGCCATGCGTTAGTTTTTGGCAGTAGCGTCACAGACCTGACTCACAGTGGGCCTGCCTTAGATCCAGTCCCCGAAAGCCACCCACATGAGGAGCCAAGGGTTCCCCAACATGGTCCTAAACCTACATAGAGAAGGCAAAAAGCAAATTATGAAGGGCATGGGTAGTATGACATCATATATTTGTCACTGGGTGGTAGGATTTATTTTTTAGAACCAATATGGGTTCTAAATACTGAATAATTCAGTAACGAGATTTACAATGTCAATTTGCTACCCAAGCCGTTCATCCTAGCATGTCACTATACTTTGGGATCCTCATTTTGTCATGTATCCAACGTGTTCGTTAGCCCTTCCTGATCTGTGTCATCTGCCCCCATTGTCTTCAAGTAAGAATCTCAATACAGGCTGGACAAGACAGAGTCTGACAAGAGATCTTTGGCACATCAACACAATGAAGACGTTGTTGAGGACAATGAACCATTTGCAAGCAAACATCTTATTAGGTTTCATTGTTTAAGTAGCTTCAAATTCATGTCTTTATCATCATTTCTCTACCTGACTATTAGATTCTCATGAGATTCTGCTGAATGGTTTCCTGAAGTGCAGAGTCCCTATGTCTATAGCAATGGTCTCAATTCCCAGGATAGCAAATCTTTCTGAAAAACAAAGTTTCAAGTGGGAGGGAGCATGACAGACTCTTCTGAGGTGCTGGCCAAGTTCTGTTGCTTGACCTCGTGGTGGTTACATGTGTGTTCACTCTTAATAGGTCACCAAGTGGTTTACATAAGACTCATGTGCTTTTCTGCTGAAAGAAGAAGGGAAAGAGGGAAAGAAGGAGCAAGGTGCAGGCAGAGGTAGGGATGAAGCATTAAACTAGTCTGTTTTTACAGAACCCACTCGAGCTCCAAGAGATCACCTCTTCTCTTTAGAAATGCCCATAAATCACATCTCAAAAACTTGCTGTTACTTTGAAAACCCAAACAGTCACCCATCCTGTCTCTGTCCCTCTCTCAACCCCTTTGAGCCATAGAGAGTCATACACACTCAGGTCTCATGATGATGTCCTAACGTTTTCATTTGATTTTTCAGATCCTAACTCATTTGGAGAAGCCAGCAATTCTTTCCCTCCTTCTTCTCACTCTTGGGCTCAAGTTTCTCTGAACCATGTTTGACTCTTTCTGGCAGGAAGACCATTCTCCTTAAAAGAGAAGTCAGAGGTGGAACAGAACTAGAAAGGAGGCTGGGAATGCCCTCTATGTCACCTGCTGCATTGAGTCATCTGCCAAAGCAGGGGGCCGACGCCATCACTCTCACTGCGAACACTAACGGCTTGGGCAGGTCCCTCTCTTCTTGGCATCCCAGGTCTCACCCCCTGGTATTCCTGACAGTGTGGTCAGAGCTTTACAAACCTCACTATTTGTTCACCCTTTTTCATCCTTTACACAAAAGTTCTCTAACTGCTCCTTCATGTACCATGTTGGTCTACAGGTGACTCCTCTCTTATTTCCTGCAGTAATCACCTGGGACTGTACTGAGCACATTTCATTTCTCAGACTGACTCATCCTCTCTTTCGAAACTCTTGCCCAAACATCCTAACTATTTTTCCCTGGGCCTTCTACAATCTGCCTTCCTCCAAACCCAGAGAGTTGTGCATTTCCCTAGGCTTCTCCAAACATAGTCACTTTCTGCTAAGGACTCCAACACTTTCACTTCACTGGACAGATCCTTTTTGTTGCTCAGAATTTCAGTGAAGGGCGCTCAGTAGGTTAAGCATCTGACTCTTGATCATGGCTCAGATCGTCACCTCACAGTTTCTGAGATCGAGCCCCACATCAGGTTCAAGCTCATAGCATGGAGCCTGCTTGGGATTCACTCTCTCCTTCTCTCTCTGCCCCTTTCCCGCTCCCTCTCTCTCAACATAAATACATTTTTAAAAAAGAATGTAATTGCAACAAGGCCCTTTTCCTTATGGTTCTGTTTATCTTCTGAGAGATGAAATGGTCAGAAAAGGGAGTTAAGAATTAAAGCAAATCAAGAACTAATCAGAATCTTCTTTTCCACTCAAGGAGATTTCCAGCTCCTCAGATGCACGAAGACCCACAGCACTACATCGACTTGCTTCGGTACCAGTTTTATAATCTCAATTCAGAAAGCCTCTTCTACACTGAGGATAAATAGCTGACATCTTATCCCATGATTAGTCTGCATGTTCTTTGGTAAGCTAAGGGCCAATGATATGCTTTCGTTTCACCAAAAGCCCAAACTCAGTTAGCAAACTACTGAATAAAAGTGGCTTTGGCATCAGAAAGAACTGAGTTCAAGTTCTACTTCCAGTGTTTTCAAGTTGTGTGACTTGAACAAATTACTTAAAACCTCTTTAGACTTTAGTTTCTTTATCTGTAAATAGGGATTAGTAATATTTATCCCTTGGGGATTGTTGTGGGGATGAAATATGGTAATATGTAAGGAGACGAGCACAATTCCTGGCAAATGCCAAGCATTCAATTAATAGTTGTTATATAATAATGTATTATACTGTTTAATGATAATCATTATTTTTACTTTCCTGCTAAGAAGGAGTGCCTGGGTTTTCAGGCTTCTCAAAAGTAGGAGGGGCTACCTGTGGTTGGAGACAAAGTCCCACCACCTCCCACTTGAGTGGCCCCAGATTGTCATTCTCAGCTTCTCTGGCTAGAGGGACAAAGCCAGAGCAGAAAGAATTCTTGAGGGAAGAAAGGTAATTAACAAGCTAGAGGGAGAGATTGGGAGGAAGGATCAAAGAAGCTAATTAGAGCTGGCTAAAGGGAGGCCACAGGGTGGGGAACATGCAAGAGAGAGAGCTAAAGAGAAATTATCTGTGGGTTATAATTATTCAACAAATGCCTACCAGTAATTGTCTCAGGCAATCTGAGGGAGGCAAGGTAGGAGTAGCAAGGTTAAGCAGAAGAAAATTTAGGCTAAAGCATATGGGAGATTTTTTACTCAGTGAGATTTATCAAGTTTATGAGAGAACACAGAGAGGATGTCACTTGAGGTCATCTATACCAGCTGGTGGTGTAACTATCTCCATTCCCTGGAGGTGCAGGGGGTGACCAGAGGAAGCAAGATCCACAGGGTAAGAGGGCTGCAGGGAAATCACCTAACCAATCCTCTTTACAGGATGCGGGCGATACATCTTCTCAATAGACCCTTTGTGACTCAGAAAGGAACTTCCTTAGTCACTCAGATCTTGCTCTCAAGGGCTCAGAGCTGTGTGCTGGGCAATCACTCACCTTCCCCTCCAACCTCCTCCTCTCCTTATTCAGAGCCAATGGAATCAAGGGAGGCCTATTTTGCTTTTGCCACAAACTGCAGAAATGTTTATGAATGAGCCATTCTTTTTTTTTTTTCTTTTTTGCAGTTTTATTGAGGAATAATTGACATACAGAGCCATCTCTTAATAGCAAAAGAAAAGGCAACAATCGTGGGATGGTCTATAACCGAAAATGACAACACTGAAATGCTTCGTTTACAAGATTTGGAAGTCATATAGACTACAAATCTCTCTGCTGTGCAACATACATAACAAGTCCCCAAAATATCCTTTGTTTGCTGAGGTTCTGCTCAGATATTTAAGGTTTCTGACAGTTTAAATATGGTGAACAATATGGTAAACCATTCGAATATTTTGCATCATTGGTATTTGGAAAGATCTTTATGAACAATTAGTTATAGTTCTGAGAGGCAAGTGCAGCACCCAGGCTCCTGGTTTTGCATCGTGGTGGATTAAGAGGGCTTCTGGGCCAGCGCCATTTCCTGTGGCTCATCCCCAGGCTCCAGCGAGCATGGGTTTCCGGCCCGTAGCCACTTCTGTCACAATGTCACAGAAGAGAAAACTGGGTGGAGTGGGTGGGTCTGCTGACTCCCAGGTCAGGCACAGGACTCCAGGTCAAGAAGGACACAGAGCAGAGGCACCGGGGTGGCTCAGTTGGTTAAGTGTCCAACTCTTGATTTTGGCTCAGGTCATGATCTCGCAGTTTGTGGTTTTGAGCCCTACATGGGGTTCAGAGCTGGCAGTGTGGAGCCTGCTTGGGGTTCTCTCTCTCTGCCCCACCCACCTCGTGCTCTCTCTGTTTTTCAAAAAAGAATAAGCAAACACAAGAAGGATGGCATAGAGCTTCCCCTCATGCAGGAACAAAACTGGGAGGCCTGACCTTGCTGCCCTTAGGCCTGAGCCCCCAGGCACTGGAATGGGGGTCTAAAAGGAAAGCAAAGATTTCCCACTCTGTGGAGAAATTTAAGAACTGGAGAAAAACTCCAGTTACTCTCAGCTTCTGGAGACAGAATGATGGATCATTTCTTTTGTGAGCATGCTGTTTGTCTGACTGAGGCTCTCTGTCGACAGTTGGTGGACAAATCCTAATTGGGCCCAGAGTGCACAGGGTCCTCAGCTAAGTATCTTGGGGCCAGAGCAAAGAATGAAAATAGTTCTTGCCCCTATTAGACAAAATTAACAGCTAACAGAGACATGCAGAGAGGCACTTTATTAGACAAGTCACTGTGCAAAAGAGGCCAATACCAGGTGTAATCTGAAAAATGGAGGATTTGACTAGGAAGGTGCCCTGGAAGAATGACCTTAGTCAGATCAAAAGTCATTAAGACAGGAGGAAAAAGGCTAAAAGTCGGTATGTATTATCCAAATGCATTCAGATAAAACCCTGCCCCCAAAGAAAATCTTAAGAATCACCTTCCACAGACCCTTTAAGCTCTTCTCCTAATGAATCGTTAAAAGGCCTTCTGCTGGAATCATTCTAATGCCAACAAAAAAGTTACACTCATAAAATAGTTAATGTCAAAACGTAAATGGTTTGTTTAAGATACAGCAATTGTTGCTGAAAATCTCTATGGCTTGAATAGCATGGGAAACAAAAGGCTTGACGATTTAGTGCTCGTTAAAGCCTGTCTGGCTGAATTTTAGATTGCAGCTTAAAAGAAAAAACATTAAACCAGTTCAAGTGTGAACCGACATATGCACAGCAGTTTTCAGCTGCCTGCAAATGGGGCAAGGACACTGGCTGGAATGTGACTCGCACACAACAAGGCTAAGGGGGAGCGTGGTCCCACATCTCAAGTACTGGGGGTGGGCAGAGCCCGAGATGAGAACCCCCAGCACTGGGACCCCGAGCCCAGGCTCCCACCAGGCTTGAATTCAGCACTGTGGAAAGGGCCAGCCCCAGCTGGCTCTTTCCTGCAGGAAGCCTAAGGTGCTGAGGGTAGTCGAATTGTAGACAAGGGCTGGCTTCTGCCTACCTGTGGTAGAAAAGCAAAAGCTTTTTGGCACTCCTTCCCTTTTTCTGGCCTTCCTTCTCTGACACTTCCATAAAGCCACAGTAGGACTTCTGCTCTGCTAAATCTGCAACCAGCCTGGTGACCTTCACAGGGCCTCAAGTCTGGTCTGAGAAGTAGTTCTTCGTGGTAAGTTTGTGGGGTGCTGTGCAGAACCTCTGTCTAAATCCTCTTGCTTGCTAGGCTATAAAAGGGCTTCAAATTTTACCATGTGGGATTTATTTTTTTGAGTCTTAAAGATAATTCTGTCTTTCAGGGTTCTCTATTAAAATGCTACTGCCCCTGGGTTGGGAGAACCAGTCATGTGTAAGCAGAGTGACCACATAATTTATTGTGCAAACTAGGACACTTTCAGAGTGAAAGGAGGCACTATTAATTACTGCAATGTAACAAGAGGCATGAATGCAACATATGGCCACCCTCTGTATAAGGTTTTGTGTTAAATTCTATAGAAGATACAAAGGTACATAAAGAACATACACAGGCCTGGACTCCAGACACTGAACTGAGGGGCAAGGATCCTGGGAACAGGCCAAGGCTAGGCACCCATGGGAGGGGGATAATGGCACCCGAGAGGGAAACATCAATATAGGGTCCAAGGAGATACAGTGGTGAAGACCATGGGTACTGGAGCCTGACAGACCTAATTAACCTGTCTTTGCCCATGCCTCCACATCTGTAAAGTGAGGATTATTTCATAAGACTGTTGGGAGGATTAAATGAAACATCAAATGGTACAATTCCTGGCCCATTATGTTGAATACGTTTAATAATATTAATATTATTAGGACCAGCCTTCTACTTAAAACCTCACCTACTTCTATCAATGCCCCATCACATGGTGGATAAGGGGCAGGAAGAGAGGAAAAACACTGAAAAGGCAGACTTAGCTTCTCCAAGAAAGGCCATGCCAGGGCTGATGCTGCGGGCACTACATCAGCCCCCAAGGGGGATGTGAGGCAAATGGGCTGCTCTCCTGGGGGCTTGCCTTCTGGTCTTCAGCTTCTCACACTGTCCCAGCCCATCAGCTACAGTCTCATCTTCCACACCTGGAGGCAAATTCCATCCACTCGCTTGCAAGGGTCCAGTTCCCAGTTCCATCAGGGCACACGACAGAGATAAGTGCCTTGCCAGACTGAGGGAGCCCGGTCCTAATGGCCAGGGATACTGTCTGTCAGGTGTGTGGTGGGACTTTCTCCTGGGCCTCCTGTGGTAAGGGAAATGCATAACTAAGGGCAGCCCCTCACAGTCCAAAGGAGAATGGGTTCTGGAGGGCCATCATTTAATAGCTCTCAAGGATTTCTCAAATGTTGAATCGCATAATCCTCATAACAACTCTAGGAGGCAGATAATATTTTTACCCTCATTTTACTCATCAATAAACTAAGTCAGAGAAAATTAAGTACTTTTTTCCAAGGTCACATAGTGACGTAGTAAGTGACAGTGTCCTGAAAACTCAAGAATAAGAGCTAAGAGAACTGGATTCAACTGGGAGAACAACACAAACTACTAGCCAAAAAGAGTTCTTCATTTATCTGAGCTTAACTCAAGAAGCTCTGCTACTTAACCAAAGGATCTGCTGTATCAAATGACTTAGGGCAATGAAATCACTGTAAAAGTGTTTAAATATCATGATGCCACTGCCAACAGCTGTCATCATCTAATTCTGGAGAGCTGGGCCCAGTACGGAGAAAAAGGAACTTGGTCTCCAGCTGTTCTCCCCTCTCTAGGGCCTTGGACACTCTGGCTCAAAGTAAAGGAGGAATGACACCAAAACAGTGGTTTTCAAAGTGTGGTCTCTGGACCAGCAGTACCAGCATCACCTGGGAACCAACATACAGTAAAAACTCTCAGGCCCCAACCCAGATTTACTGAATCAGAAGCTTTAGGGGAGGGGCCTGGCAATCTGTATTTTAACAGATCCTGGTTAAATCCTGTTGCTTCTCATGCATGCTTACATTTGAGAACTGCCAGGCTAGTCCCTGGGCTCTCTGTGGCCTGGGCCAGGAAAGGCCTGCTTCAGGGGCCTGAGGCAGGGCCTGGGCTTTTCAAGAAGACATAAGCCCTGAGGGCCACTGCCAAGATGAAAAGCTCCCAATAAAACCCAGACCTACATGGCCACACTGATCAAAATACAATAAAGAAGAAAGTGAGAAACCTGACAAAAGGAAAACGCAGCTTCGGTGGGGGACAAAATACAACAATCTTCTGTGGGAGATGAGAAGCATAAAAGGGCTGTTAGATGTTCAAAGAACCAAATGTCGAAACGACAAAAAAAAATACGAGAATAAAGACAAAGTGTGGACATCAATGCCACACGGGCCTCTGTCTAATGATGGCAGTAGCAGGAAACAGCAGTCCTCCCAAGACTAAAGCCTGCTCTTCCCCACCCCCAACATGACAGCCTATATAAATAGAGTCTTGAGGGGGAAAAAAAAATACCAGCAATTAGTCACTGAATTCTGTTTGTTGGAATGAAGAAACGCTTGCAAAAAGTCGCCAGAGGCTCTGGCGAGCAAAGTTTGGCTAGGGAGGCCATGCAGACCGAGGGCAGCAGAAAGATCATTAAGGGAGAAGGCCTGTGGGGTGTTCCTGGCAGTCGTTGATGCCTGCCAAGTGTTAACCTGGAAGGGAAAATGGAGGGTCTGGCCACCAGGCTGTAATGAGCTCCAACCTGGGCCCACATCCAAGCTGGAAGGCCTTTAATGTGGGCTTGAGCCAGAGCAGGGTTGAAACTGAGGTGGTGGGAGGGAGGAGGAGCCCTCAGCCCAGCGTAGCAGACCCTGCCCCAGGTAGATGAGACGGGAGAATACGGAGCCTCTGACCATGTGCCTTCACTCAAGAGAGCCTATGGGTCCTCCCCTCCTGATCCCCAGGGGGCCGTGCTTTGGAAACAGGAACAGTAGGAGCCTCAATGCTACCATTCAAGAATCTGGTTAGAAACGACCCTATGACAGGACCAAAAGTGGGCCTCCCTTTCCTAAGTGAATTCCTCCATTCAAATGTGCCATGCTCTCTATTGCTTTAGCATGGAGGGCCCTTTCCCCACCCTCCTTATTTCTGTCCCCACCTTCATCAGGCTAGTTCCTATGCCTCCAAGTCTCACTCCAAATATTTCCTCTGCAAAACTACCTGACTCACATCAGCTCTCTGCTATGTATTCCAGAGGCCCCGTTTCTCCTTCATCGCACTCAACGGATTTGGTCAGTCTGTTTCCCTTACTCAAGTGTCAACTCTCTCAAGGACATGGACTGTGCCTCAGTATCTGTTCATTGGTGGCATCACTTTCCATGGTCTAGCCCAAAGCCCATACTCAGCTAAGCAGGAAGTGCCTGACAGGACAAGGCTGGCTCAGTACTGCTGCCCTGTTGGGGCTGCCCCACTCCGTACCTGGGTGTGAGGATGGATAGTACATAAGATCTCCCTCCCTTTCTGAGCATCTTACCCCAAGGGTTCAAATAGAGCACACTCCAGCCAAACTCTAAACTTTGCCTTCTCTTTCCTACCCCCTCTAGTAGGATTCCCTCAACAACTTCCTCATGCAACTCCACTGTCACACATTCCCTTCCTGCTGGAGAAAAAGAATACAGCAGAAGTGTTCCATGACCCTATGTGGTACCTCTCCCGGGAGTATCTGCATTTGCCCACAGAGAGATCTATAAAAAAAACAAGAAAGTAACTCCCAATGGCACTAATAGAATTTTAGGCAGCAACAGGAGGCGGGGGGGGGGGAATTTGGGAGCCAGAATCCTCTACATGGTTCCTGAAATCAACCTGCAGTACATAACAACCACCTCTGCTATGTCTAAGATCAGCCCTAACTCAGTCCTAATGTTAGGCACTCCTTGACAGCCATGGGGGGATGATGGTAAGAGACATATCCACAGGTGGCCACTGTCATCTCATTTTCTGTCTGACCTATCCTGGCTATTCTCCTTGACAACAGCCCTCTGGTTAAAGACCAGAAACCGTAGGCTAGAACTTCTGTCTTCTTTTCTGGACCTCTAATATCAATCCAACTTTCCAGACCTATGTCAGGTCAGCAGGGTACTTAGAGACGGCTCTTGGGCTGCTCTCCGCCTCTGCAGTGCTCCAAGCTGCAACAACCTTTGCTCCATCTAAAAGCCACTCACAGTCAGCTCTGCCTGGGGGCCCTGATAGATTGATATGCTGGGAATCCACTAAGGAGGTGGCACAGAGCCACACAGAGGAGCACAAACACTGGAAGAGGGCAAGGTCAAGTTGACAAATATCATACAATGAGAAAGAATTGCATGAACTGCAGTGGCATAATGTAGCATAACAGATGGATAATTAGATTTATTTTAAGAGCTGTAAAAGTAAGTAATTAAATAAAAATATGGAACAATGAATCTGCCACAGAGAGACACCTAACAGCCTCACAAGGGCCCCACAGCTGGCACAAGCAGCCTGGGAAAGAAGCAGTGGGCAAGGAATCTCTAACACTGCCCTGATGTTGCAGACACAATAAATTCAGCACCAACTCAAGCCGGGCACAAGGGAACAGCCGATTTCAGTGGGAGATAATCAGACCCAAGGCTGTGAACAGTGTTGTGCCCTGTGAGTGTGATCCCCTGTCTACATCTGGAAGATGGCCACCTGAGGTATACTGATAAACTCCACACCACTGGCATGTTTGGCAAGGCCCCTGCAAAGCAAGACTGACAGATTGTATTTATCTCTGCAGAAGCAGAGGAAGGAGATGAAAAATGCATGCATTGATGACAAGATTTACAGACACCAACAGGCAAACTGGGAGACACAGGCTCAGGACTCCACTCTTCTCCCAAAGGTTGAGAGGATGGTGGCAGAAGATGAGGGTGCACTTACCTACAGAAAAAACAGGAAGTGAGCTCCCAATATGTGTGAAGCACAGTGTTGGGCACAGGGTTCCACCAAGGAAGCAGCTTCCCTAGCCATGACATGAGCTGTTTGGAATTAAACTCAATTCAGACTTATCTAAGAGAAAAAGATAATTTTCTGGGTTACCTCATGAAGAAGGATGAAAAAAGTAAAAGCCAAACTGGGACCAGAGGCTCAAATAATGTACAAGGATCCTCTCTCAGGCTGCATTTATTAGGCTTTGCTTCCCTCTCTAGAGGAGGCTGCTTTCTTCAGGCACGATGAGACTCAAGGCCATCAGCAGCCCCTAAACACATCAATCCCAACATTAAGAGTTCTCCTCCTTTGAGTGCCTGGGTGGCTCAGTTGGTTAGGCATCTGACTCTTGACTTTGGCTCAGGTCATGGTCTCATGGTTCCTCCTATCAAGCCCTGAGTCAGGCTCTGTGCTGACTGCATGAAATCTGCTTGGGATTCATTCATTCATTTTCTCTCTCTCTCTGTCTCAAAATAAATACATAAACATTAAAAAAAAGAGTTTTCCCCCTCAAAAGATTCAGAATTTCACAGCAGGACTTCTACTGGCTCTGCGTGTGCCACATGCCCCACCCCCACCCCCGGACCAATCACTGCACACATGGAAGTGTCACTACAAGCAGCTAGCTGGTCTATGTCATATAGCCATAACTGGGAATGGAAGAGGTGGCAAAGAAACATGGACACTCTTACCTGACCACATAGTTCTGGTGAAGAGATTCCCAAAAGAAAGGAAGTATTTTCCAAATGGTGGATGATAGAACAATGTGTTGAGAAACCAAAAACAGCATAAAGCAAGAGGTTTCACAGCTCACCACACTGCTTTATATCACCTCAAGCCATGACACTCAGTAATAAGTGGTTGTTTAGGGCTAGACTGAGGGTCAGCCCAGGTATATAAGTCAGACCAGGGCTCTGCTTGCAGCGAACCAGCCTGACTCTTTAAAATTTGAAGCCTCTAAAGGCCCTGCTGCTTGTCCCTTTAATCGCAGTGCATCCCGTGAGACTGTCCCCAAGGCCCAACCAAGTATGGAGCCATGTGGACACCAAATAGGCCCATACTTCCTAGGAAACCCACATAGTACAAAAGCATAAAGCCCCAACTCCGTGGAAGCTGTTTGCACCCACTAACTTGAATCTCCTTCTCATAGCATCAACTATGGAAAATAAACTCTCCCCAGCCTGGAAATCTCAGCTCAGCAATATGTTAAGGACACAAGGATCGGGATGAGGCTCAGCCCAGAGCTACTTCCATTCACAACAATGGTTCCACAGGGTGGCTCTCTATTCTAAGATACCCACTACCTCCTGCAGAGGGGAAGCAGGTGTTTTAGGTATAGAAATAGGAAACCTCATCATATCCCTACTGCCTCCAAAGCCACAATTACTTGCTTAGCCCTTAGCACAAAGGGCTTATTGTGGGACTCTCCCTCTAAAGTGACTTGAAGGAAGAGAGATCCCTGGCCTTCCTCACCTGCATGGCTCACTCCTTCACATTTTTCTAAATCCCTCCTTAGGCTCCAGACAACACCCTCAGTGGTTTCTCCGGCTACTTATTAAAGCAGGTTCTCTTCGCAAGGGACATCGGGAACTCAGACCTCTGTCAGGCCACACAGAGCTGAAACACATTCAGAAGGCCTCTTTGTTCCAAGACCACCTAGGGACAGGAGATCTTGGGGGACCCTCAGGAGCCAGACCCAAGAGAGGCATCTCTAGGCTTCTGTTCTCAAGTTCTGTACATTCTTCTGAATCTGTCACCTTCACTATCGACCTAGGGCCTGCTCTTATGAGTGATGCTGGCCAACATGGGGTACTAAGTTTTTTTCTGCCACTGAGGCCTTGTCTAGGAATGGAGGGAAATGAAGCTCAGCTCCCATGTGGAGCAGCTAAATGCCCTAGCTATGCCTGGTACTCCGGAGTTACTTTCGAAGGTCTGGTTCAGTGCAGCCATGCTGGGTCCAGATGTAAGAACCTCCAGGCAGGCTGAAAAGCAGCTTGCCCACGGATGGGTCTTCTGGCCCAGAGCTCTTTGAGCTGGCTCTGTTCCTGCTCCACACACATCACAATTTATTGCTGCTGTTGACAGCCCCAGGGACAAGAAAGTTCCCACCTCCCACTTTGCCTCTGCCTTTCCTGAGTACACACTGGAACCAAACATCAGCCAAAACCTGGAGTTAACCTCAGTAACTATAAACCCCAAACTGAGCTCAAACAACTTTTCTTAAGCCACAAACTAAATCAAAGTATTTCTTTAAACCCAGAGAAACAATTCAAAAGACAACTAACCTTTTTGCCCCTTCAAAACTACTGAACTTGGACAAATGCAAACATCAAAATAGTATCTGAATCAAGAGTTTATTTCTCCCTCCAAGAGGCAAAGAGGAGACTATGCTGATAACTTCAGGGTAACCCTGAGTCCAGGAGATCCAGGGCAAATGGTTCCTGGGTCCTCAGGGAAGGAGAAGAGAAGGGATAATAAAAACAGAAGGGAGGATGACAACCTCCTGGGTGACTGGGGATAAACAAGTGCTTCTTTAGTCCCACAAGGAGAACAAGACTGTAAGAGAGCCTGGACCATGGTATTCATGAATAATGCTTCAGTGGCTATCTGGCTCAAGGGATCTGTACAAACTGCTGGGTCCACCCCGAAACTCAAGCCAATTAAAGGTTATAGGCCATGAGGGTGCAAAGGGCTAATGCCACAAAACCCAACAGCAGCTTCTCTTCTATGTCTTACTTTTATTACAGCATTTATTTAGAAAATAATATAAGCTCATGTTTCTAAAAAATTCACACAGTATAGAAGATGCGAGATATAAAGAAAAGTCCCTCTTTCTCATAACATCATTCTCATGATCTCATACCCTCAGAGGTAAGAGCTGATTTCCGTATATTTAAAAATACATATGTACTACAAATTTCTACATAAATCTTCACTCATTTACTCTTTATATGAACGCATCATTACTATACATGTTATTTGCAACCTAGAGACTCTGCTACACAGAAAGGAGAGGTTCCTGGAGTCTCCTAGCACAGTACTCTGAAGCCAAACAGAGCAGGAAATAGAAGGGAGGAGGGTGGCCAATTATCTTTTAAAAGATTCCAGGAAAAGCTAACATTCCAGAGTCAGCTTTAAATCCAAGAGTTCCTTAGGGAAGCACAACCCTCCCTCCAACGGGGGCCTGTCCCTCTGGCCCAGCAGAGAGAGAAGGCAGCCTCTGTCACCTGTTCCTCTCTACCCTCCTGCCCTGAGGTTGGCAGCCTCGCCTATCCTACCATGTCATTCTAGGGCTATTGTCCTTCACCCTCATGCCTGTCACCACCTCCGTCCTCACCCCTTGGGCTCTGCTCTACAGTTTCCATGCTCTTCTGAAACACAACCACTGGCAGGGGGAAGCAACTGAGAACAACAGTAGATGACCTCACAGCCTTCATATGCTAATGCCAGCTCCCAATTACTTGTACTGTTGAATAATTGAAAGAGGAGAATAATCCACTCGGCTGATTTGGGAAGCTAGCCAGGCACACAGATTATCTCAGAGTGAATTATTCACAGTAGGGATAATTGGGAGTTGCCCAAACTTCTATTTGTGGTTCAGGCATCACGTGGAAGAACATTCAAGATGGAAAGTATGAATGCAAGAAGAAGGAAGGAGGCCTTGTTCTCAGGCACAGATTCCCTTTGTGTTGCTTGGTAAATCACAACCCCTCTCTCCATCCCACTTAGAGTCAGTGTGTATAGTGATGACGATGATGATGATGATGATGATGATGATGATGAAGAAACTGAACATTAATAATATTTTTAGTGACAGCTCATTCTATTTCTTTACACTGTGCTGTGTTCTGTGCTAGGAGTTTATTTATACTATACATACATTATCTTACTTAATCCTCACGATGATCCTGTGAAGCACTGTCTTCTCCATTTCCCCGTTGAGGAAACTGAGGCTTAGATAGGTTAAGTAACTTGCTCAGGATACAGACTGTCAAGCTGTCTGTCTATCTAGAGCTGAGCCTCTTATCCAAGAAGCTCTTTTGCCAACTACTCTTACCTCTGCCACCTTGTAAGGGAGATTCTTCCTTCCAGAACACATCAAACTATAGGGAATGAAAATAGCTCTTTTTTAGTATAATACCATTCACGCTCATCTTGAAATGACTCAATTTCAAGGTAGCAAAATTGCCCCCCTCGTCTTAAAGCAAGAAGCCTACAGGAAGAGACTGGTCAGCTTGTCAGTCGACTTCAAGAAATCCAGACTCTGGGTGCCCAAGCCACTGGCAGACTTACAAGAGAAAACAATCTTTTATTGCTCCATCTATCATAGTGATTGAAGAGTGAAAAAAGAAACCACTGTCCTCCTTCTGACAATGCCAACCACTTCAGCCAAGAGGCAGTTCAGAACTGTGAAGCCAGAGCATGGCAGACGGGTATAGACTCTGCAAACCACAACAAGCACTGTCCATCTCACAAGACCAGAGTCTACAAGTGACTGGGCCAGGCCCTGGATGTCTGAGGTCCCCTCGCACAGTGTCTACAAGGTGTGGTGGCTGGTCCCCAAAATGGCCACCAATGCCTTGCCTTCTCGTATTATGCCTTTATATGGTTCCCTCCCACAGTGAATCACAGTTGATCTGTGTGACCAAAAGAATACAGGAGAGGTGGTGGTGTTGACTTCTGAGGCTAGGTGATAAAAGGCATTGACACTTCCGCCTTGCTCTCTTACACTGCTCACTCTGAAGGGAGCCATGGGGATAGCTGAAAAGCCTAGTGGAGAGGCTCACATAAAGAGGAACTGAAGGCTCTCACCAACAACCAGCATCAACTTGTCAGGCATGTGAGTTGGAAGTAGATCCCACAACCCCACTCCCAGCCAACATTTTGACTACACTTCCAAATTTCTGACTCACAGAAACTGTGAGAAATAATAAATGATTACTGTTGTTTTAAGCCACTAAGTTTGGAAGTAATTTGTTACGAAGCAATAAAAGTTAATAAATGATAAGAAAGAAAGGAGAGAGACGTTTCACAGTGTTTTATTTCCTGCACATGATGTTACCGGGGAAGAAGTGGGTCGGGTGTCCAGGCCACAGACCACCAAAAGCTCTGATTAAGCCCTTAAGGTCTGTAAGAGAACACTATACAAGAAAGAACAAAGACCTTCATGGCCCAGACACCCCAGCTCTCCAGTCAAGAAAAAGCTTATAGAAAATACATGCCCACGCCTCTGCTTCTAATCACGGTAACAGTAACAACTGTAATAAAGCTACCGTTAGCAAGAGCTTACTGGGTGCCTGGCATGTGCTTTGCTTACCTCATCTCCTTTACTCTTCACAATAACTCTCAGAGGATGCACATAATAGGCACTAGAGAAATAAGTGTTGCATGATTGAATGAACTACCATTAGGCAGTTAGTTCTTCTCTATAACTGATCTACATCCTTTTGAAGGGATTTCAACTTTCTACATTACATATTACTACTTTAATGTTTGGAAAGCTTACACTGAGCATGTATTACTTTTAGAGTCAGAATTATATATATATATATATATATATATAATTAAAACAATATATTTGTAGAGTAAACAAAGCTCTTAATGACTTTGTGCCATCCACCACCTTCCCCAGGGAAGTGCACCTCTGTCCTAAGCAGACTCTACCAGATAACGTTTGGGGGGAACAAAGAGAAGATAACGAAAGCAGTTAGCACACTGAGCACTTGCTAGGCATTCTTCTTAATGTTTCCCATGTATGAACATATTTAATCATCCAAAATAACCAACCTGAGGTAAGTGTAATTGTTATCCCCACTTTACAGGTGAAAAAACTGCTGAAGAGATTAAATAATTTGCCCAAGTTTAAAAAGCTAATACACAGCAGAGTCCACATTCAAATCCAGACCACAAAGCTCCTGTCTTATGTTCTAATGCGCCATGTTACCAGCTTCTCAAGAGCTATCCAGAGCCAAAAAATAGTTCATTCCAACCCTGGCACTGATTTGTGGAACTTCAACACATCGCCCTGCATTGCTTGCCCTCCAGACTGCCCTTAAACTCAGCGGAAGGAAGTGGACATGCTGGTAGCTAGTGGAGGCACAAGGACTGCCTTACTCAACTTGGGCCCAAGATAGCAGGGCCAGAGCCAACCCCAGCACAGGAAAACCAAGCAGACACCATGGTCCTGGGCAAACAAAGTCAAAACCTTATGATGAAAGCAGCCATATCCACGGAGAGATGTGGAAGCTTTCTGACTCCGTTTTCTAATCTGAGAGCAACAAACTTCCCAAGTAGAAAGGGCTGTTATGGCCATGAGATTTATCTTCCAGGATCCTGATGAGAAAGAATGATCTGAAGGAAACACCAAGAAGAACTTCCTACCATGAGAGGTATAAGACAACACGATAGGAGACTCTACATTATGAAAATATGAAGAGTTCCTTCCCACCTAGCAACCAGAGGGATCGTTCAAAAAACATAAATCAGATCTTACTACTCCCTTCATTAAAAGTCATCAGTGGCTTTCTGTTAGCCTTAGAAAAAAATCCAAATATATCTTACCTTGGTCCCAAGGTATACTGTCAAATTCCCGAATCTTACTTCTTAGTCTCCCTCTGGTTCACTTCACTCCAGCAACACTGGCCTTCTGGGTGCTTCACTGACTCGCCAAGCTTGTCCCTGCCTCAGGGCCGCTGCACTGGCTATTCCCCTTACCTAGAAAAACTTAGCCTAATGTGTGCATGGCTGACTCCCATCTTGAGTTGAGGTCAGAATGAAGTATCTCACAAAAGCCCTCCCTAACTAACCCATCAAAAAATCCTGACGTAATACATTATCAAGATATAATTCACATACCATACAATTCACCCACTTAAAGCATACAATCCAGTAACTTTCCGTATTTCAGAGCTGTGTAATGAATATCACCCATCCTCTCCCGACCAAACCCATACCTATTAGTGGTCTAACCCCGATTCCCTCCCTCCCAGAATTAGGCAACCACTAATCTACTTTCTAGCTCTTTAAATTTTCCTAGTCTGAACATTTCATATAAATGGAATCACAAAATATGTGCCCCTTTGTGACTGGCTTTTCTCACTTGGCATGTTTTAAAACTCCATCTGTGTAGGGCGCCTAGGTGGCTCAGTCACCAACTCGGTTTAGGCTCAAATCATGATCTCACAGTTCATGGCTTCAAGCCCCACATCAGGCTTCAAGCTGACAGTACGGAGTCTGCTTGGGATTCTTTCTCTCCCTCTCTCTCTCTGCCCCTCCCTTGCTTGCTCTGTTTCTCTCCCAAAATAAATAAATAAATAAATAAAAACTTAAAAAAAAAAAAGTTCCATCCATGTGCAACATGTATCAGGACTTCATTTCTCTTTGTTGAATTAGTATTTCATTGTATGGATAAACCACATCATATTTATTGATTTATAAGTTGATGGAATTTGAGTTGTTTCCACTTATTGGCTATTATGAATAATGCTGCTATGCCCACACATGCATAAGTTTTTATGTGGGCATATGCTTTCATTTGTCTTGTGTATACACCTAGGATGGAACTGCTGGGTCATATGGTAACTCCATGTTTAACTATTTGAGGAATGGAGACTCTTTTCCAAAACAGGTGGATCATTTCACATTCTCACTAGTAGTGTATGAGGGTTCCAATTTACCCATTCTTGCCAACACTTGTCATTATCTATCTTTTTGCTAATAGCTACTCTACTGAGTATAAAATTTTTATCTCACTGTGGTTTTGATTTGTATTTCCCTGGTGGCTAATGATGTTGCATATCTTTTCATGTGTTTATTGGCCATTGTATATCTTCTATGGACAGCTGTCTATGCAGATCCTCTGACTGTTTTTTAATTGAGTTATTTGTCTTTATTATTGAATTTTAAGAGTTGTACACAGTCTAGATTCAAGTCCCTTATCAAATACATGATTTATAAAATTTTCTCTAATTCTTTTTTTAAAAAATTTTTTACATTTATTTGAGAGACAGAGAGAGACAGAGTGTGAACAGGGGAGGGGCAGAGAGAGAAAGAGACACAGAATCTGAAGAAGGCTCCAGGCTAGCGGTTAGCACAGAGCCCAATGCGGGGCTCGAACCCACAAACCGTGAGATCACGACCTGAGCTGAAGTCGGACGCTCAACCAACTGAGCCACCCAGGCGCCCCAGAAGTTTTTAATTCTGATGATGTATTAACAGACTTTTTAAAAAAAGTTTTTTAATGTTTATTTTTAAGAAGGAGAGAGCAGGGGAGGGGCAGAGAGAGACAAAGACACAGAATCTGAGCTGCCAGCACAGAGCCTGATGTGGGGCTTGAATCCAGAAACCGCGAGATCATGACCTGAGCTGAAGTTGGATGCTTAACTGACCGAGCCACCCAAGTGCCCCTTAACTGCACTGAGCTGTCAGTGCAGAGCCCGATGTAGGGCTCAATTTCACAAACTGTGGAGACATGACATCTGGAATCATTTCTGGTCTAGAGAAGATATTAAGAAGGAGAGAATGCAGTCTTCTATAGGTGCATGGAGAAAGAGCATCTAGGGGTGCTAGATGGAACACACCTGAGAAATGTACATTATCAATAATAAACCCCCTCATTTAAATGCTCAGGCAGTCATCCTGTCTTTTCAGCCATTCTGGAGAGCCAAAAGACTGAACACTGGCTCGGGAATGAGAATATACCAGGCAGAGAGGCCCAGCCACAGGGGGAGGCTCTCTCCAGAGTCCTGAAGTCAGCACAACATCCCTGAGGTAGGCACCAGGCTCCTCTGTGGTTCAGAACCGCTATGGCATCAGTGTGGCTGACAAGCAGAGGTTTAACTGGGGAAAAAAAGAGGTGAAAGCTGGCTCCCTTCTTCTCTCATGGAGTTTTTGCCAACAACACCAAATTGAAGAGCTGAATGTCTAAGCCGGGGTACCTAATCAAAGCACCTCAGGGATCCTGGACTTGACTGCCAAGGGAAGGCATTTTACCAGCCAAACTAAAAGGGTAGAGGTATGGTAGGGGCACTTAAGGGTGTCTTAGTTCTAAAAATAAAAAAAATTAAAAAAAAAAAAAAGGGCTATAGTTTGAGCAACCAGGGCAGAAGGAGAGGTAACCTCACAGACAAGCAGGAATGTGAAATGGAGGTGTGAAGCCTCACCAGTTGCACCATCAAAGAAAGGGCTCAAAGACAAAGGCCCCAGCTTTCCATTCCCTGCCTGGCACTATGTCACCTTTTACAATAAAAAAGGCAGAGGGGCCGAATGAGTTTTGAGAGACACATGCACGTGTACACACACACATATAGGGAGTTGCCTCTGGGAGGGTAAATAAATATTCATGAACAATTCATTGTGTGAAAAGCAAGGACAGAGGATGACAAATGGTGCCAATTAGAAAGAAAGAGTGGTATCTATTTTTAAAGTGGCTCAATAAATGATCAAGGATTGCTTGCTAAAAATACTGTGCTTGACCCTCTCCCCAATGGCAGGGTCCCTCTCCAGTGCTTGGTGACAACAGGCAAACTCTCCTCCCAGCGTGGGGGATTCAGTGCTGCCACGCAGCTTCACGTTTGTATCAGAAGTTCACCCAGGGTGCCCGGGTCTAGTAACAAGGAGATGATTTCTTCTGAAAAGCATTCTGGGCCCAGGACCACAAGCTGAGATTGGCACTCATGCTCTCAATGATTCCAGAAGGAGCCCCTGGTGAAGAGGGGGCAAGTGAATGGCGTACCATCCAACTATAGAGGCATCAGAACCCAATTGATCAAAAAAGTAAGAAACAAACACCAAAACCTTCCCCAGGGAACAATCAGAGTGCACCTCATGATGGGAGTGTTTGATGCAGGCCATTTCATGGGAATGGTGAGCCATCAAAATCAAGTTTCTTATCTACTCCCCACACCTCATACAGACCCTGATTTTGCTCCTGGGTTATGATCTGACCTATGGCATTCCATAAAAATAAAAGCAGAGTTCAGAAAGGTCAGAAATAAAAGCAAAGAATAAGGCTGATGATCACTCATGGGTAGGGAAAACAACAGGAACCCAGGATATCTAGCTATCTCTCCCTCTGTCATTCTCTCTCTCTCTAACCCCCTTCAGCCTCTCTTCCTACCTCTGTGCTTCCCTCCTCACTCCCTCCCTCCCTCCCCCCTCGCTCCTCTCCCTCTCTCTGTTTCTCTCAGTCTCTGTCACTCAGCAATTATTATCATGTGCACGACACACTGGTTAAGAGCTTGGCTTTTGTGTTACTAGGTTCATGTCTTTGCTCTAATACAGTCAAGCTCTGTGACCTTAAGGAAGTTATGTGACCTCTCTAGGCTATAGTGTTCTCATGTGTAAAATGCAAGTAATTGTACTTATTCATAACAGTACTTACTTAGGTTCAATGTGAAAATGTATATAAATAGCTTAGCTCAGGGTCTGGAATACTGTAGGTACGCTGGTTATTTCTAAACATTCTTCACGACTCTAAACATTTTGGGGCAGTAAATACGCCAGATGCATCTTTCCATCCTCTTAGAATGTAAGAGAGTTGAAATTCAGTAGACATTTGTCAAATGAGCTGGACCCTGAGCCTGTCTGCCATAAGCAACAAGCATGGCAGCCAAATGCCTTTGCCTAGCTCACGGTTCTGGCTGTGCTCATTATCTTGAGGTGAATCTTCACAACCATCCATGAGGTGTGCAAGGCAGACATTATCGCCCGTCCCTTCATTAGCAAAAGGTGAAAATAAAATGGAAAACAAACAGGCGTGGGCAGTATTTACAGCTCCTCAGAGTGATGCCCTATCGATTTTGAAGTGTCACTATTTATAACAACAACAACTGGCAGAGAAATAGCATCTTTCTTCCAAGACAATCAGAACACTTTATAGGGATAATCTCATTTCTCTCCATGGTCCCAGGAGGTATAGGAGAACAGTCCCTAATTCTAGCTAAGAACACAAAGAGGCTAAGAGCTTTGGTCAAGGTCACTATGACAATCAGTGGGACCCTGGGGCTCCTGGCCTCTGGGTCCCTCTGCACCCCTAGATGGCATCTCTAATTCCTGTAGTGCTTGCCCAGCACGGTTCTTTTGGGATGTTTAACACAATTACCTTTTAAGAACACATTAATCGGGGGAAGGGGTGCCTGGGTAGCTCTGTCAGTTGAACATCTGACTTCAGCTCAAGTCAAGATCTCATCATTTGTGAGTTTGAGCCTGTGTCGGGCTCTGTGCTGACGACTCGGAGCTTCGAGCCTGCTTTGGATTCTGTGACTCTCTCTCTCTGCCCCTCTCCTGCTGGCACTTCACTGTCTCTCTCCCTCTCAAAACTAAACAAACATTTTAAAAAATTAAAAAAAAAAAAAAAAGAAAGAACACAGTAATGAGGGGGAAATGGCATTGGGCATTGGGCACTATTCCAAAAAGCATCCCTCTTGGTGGGAAGCCCTTAGCCATGATTTCTACCTGGCTTAGTCCTCCTCTTCCAGCACGTCATCAAGAATAACATTTGCCTAGCAATCCACAGGATGGGGTGCTATACAGAGAAGGGGGCAGGATGAGGACAAGCCCCTTCACACTGCATGAGACATACATGAGGTTATGTGTCCAAGCACGTCTGTCCTACCACCTCCCATTCTACCCAAATGGCTCTCCCGTGTTCCAGCTCTTCCCATTAGGGCTTGTACCCCCATCCATTCATAACAGAGAATGCAGGCCCCAAGAGAAGAAGAGGGACAGGGAGGTACAGAAGAAACTGCAAATGTAAACTACACTGATGTCCAAGCAGAAAAAGACAGCCTCTGTGAGACAAAAGCCTATTGGCATCCCTCCCTCCAGAAACTGATCCTAACCACTCCCAGACAAGAGCTTCCTCTGCTGTGAGCACCTCGCTCAGCCATCTCTCTGATACATACCCCTCCCACAGCACTGGGCATTTGACAGATGGATGGGACATGATAGGCACAAGTACTATGTGTCATCCTTGAGGCTAAAATAAGAGCTTCGTGTCACATTGGGTTTCGTTGGGGTATCAGTAAAGGTGGCTAGAACATTCCCCTGCCCCAGAGGACAGGTTCCAACCAAAGTCTAGAGAATCGAAGGCTAAGAAAGACACTGGTAAGTTCTTCTTCCACCTTATATAACCAGCAGCCTGTCCTCTTGTCAATGAATAGAGCAGCTGCATTTCCAAGACTCCAGGACAAGTATCACTCTAGGCAAATGGAAGGTAAAATCCAGACTCAATCACAAAAAGAAGAACACACTCCTCAGACCACAGATACCAAGGATTACAGGCAAGACAAGCAGTCCGAGGCAAGACTGACATTGTATCATCCATCCCACTTTCTCATACATGTTTGGGGCCTTTCAGGTCCAGGCCATCAGGCACAGCTCCTAAGTAGGACGCACCCTCCGACCCCATCCCCACACCAAAGCGAGGAAGGAGAATCTGCTGAGCAGTGCTTGCTCTTGGGGTCCAGGGTAAGGTGGGGCAAAATGTCCAGCTGAGGCTGAGCTGGAAAGAGAGGAGATGCCTCTGACAAGAACAAAGGCTGTAACGGACACAAGCAGATTAGATACTTTTCAGGCGCGATTCCACACAAAGGGGACTCCAACAAAATAGGCAAATTAGAGTCCTTTGTGACTAACACAATGGCAGCAGTGGAAGCTACAGCCAGAGCAGCTAGCAGGACCAAGGTAACAGCAGGACATGGCAGTGGGAAAACGAGAAAAGAAGCAGAGCTCAGTTCTTAGCTCTAAGGGGACCTGAGGGTGTGGCACAGGCCTTGTTTTTTACCTTCTCTGTCTGATGTGGGACCAAGAAACCACCCTCTCCTGCCCTTGGGGATAGTGCCTTTTAGGTATGTTCAATTTGGAAAATGCCAGACTTGAAAAATGCCATCAAGGAAGATTTTATTTTCACCCCCTTCTGAGGTATTTTGCTGTACTTGTTTCCATCTAGGGATGAGTGAAATCCCTTATGATTCCCCCCTGACCTGCCTGGTTAGCAATTCAACAGGAAAACACCTCCCACGGCAAAATGAAAGTAGACTTCAAGCCGCTTTCCTTCTGGCTGACTCCCATGTAAATGAGCTGCCTGCAGCCTGACTCAGAAGAGCTCAAAATGGAAAAATGCAAAGAAAAAAAACAAAAAAAGGCACAGTTTGAAGGTAAGGGTGAGGCCTGCCTATCAGATGAGGCTCCTATGGGGCTAAACCAGCATGCTGCCAGGGACTTGATATGGACACGAGCCCCTGGAAGACAACCCAGGAAGGAAAGGGACAGTGGTAAATTTCTTCAGACAGACGGAACCTCAGATATCTAGTCCTCTTATTTATCTAAGTAAAATGAGTCCTTAAATGTCAGTTAGTTGGCTGTAGACCTGAGAGTGTGATGCCTGTGTCCAGACTCCTGAGCTCAGGACTAGATCAGGGTCACCTTCGGGATGCTGACCCCACATACGACCCTCTGCGTATAGCTGGCCTTAGTGGTAGCAGAGGACTGGGAGGGAACTTGGGCTTTTTCCCTCAGCTCCTGGCCCAGCAAACATAGCGTGTCCGTGAGAGAAAACCTGAGCTTTCTTGCTCCACAGATGATGTCTTGCACCAACAGGTGCCTGGCAAGGCACCAGGCATGCATCATTCTAAGGGACTTGGTGCTTAAGGTGGCTGCGGCTCCCCGAGAGCAGCAGGCCTTCTCCCTTCCTGCTCCCTGAACTGGAGGGTCCCCACAGGCAGCAGCTTCCCTGGTTAACTATTTGATCCAAACATTACAAAAGAACACATCTATCTATTCACTGTGGATTACAGGCAGTCATTTCAAACCTATACATTACACATCCCTGCTGGAAAGAAAAAGAGCAAAATTAAACTAAAAGTGTCTCTGGAAGATGTCTACCCCAAAAGCCAGAAAGACACTGTACTGTTGTGCCTAGTTCCCAGCCCCAAGCAGCTCGGCACGGCTCCCTCCTCCCTCTTCCCCTTCTGGCTGGACAGCTCCAGATGTGTCTCAGAGTTTCAGTGATTCACTCTAATGATAACGCACCCTCAGAATAAATCAGGGACTCTGATTGATTTAGGAGGCAACTTGCACAAATACCTGTAATCTAGTTCTAATCTTGTTTGTTTCCATTCCAATTATCCTGCATCAATGGTTTAAAAATGGGAACCGTCTGGTGCATACATCCAATCCACTTTAATAGAGGATAAATCTGGGTTATTGTGACCCTTTCTTCTCTCAGGCTCAGGACAACACCAGCCGTCTCAAGGCACTGATTGGGCCGAATCAGCTCTAACTCTATTCAACTCTTCAAGGATTCAATTAATCATAAAGCCAATTCCATTCTGGGCTCCATCTGTCTTGCCTCCTTCGGGGACTAATAATCACTCACTGTGTGTTTTTACACACTAGTTGAACTGAAATTAAGACTGATTTCATCATGAAGCACTCAAGAAGAAAATGCATTTCTTGGAGAAAAATTTCAGAGCTATTTCAATGTTCAGTTTGGGTAAAGATATTATTAAATAAACAAAAGAACATTTTTTTTAAACTTCAAATTTCTTGACATTGTAAAATAATTCCTGCCACCCAAATCCCAGAAAAGGGAGGCTCCTCAGGAGAACTAGAAACCCTCAATGTTGGATCATACAACAGACACACTCAATTTGTCCTTGGATATCTACAAAGCATGGGTACCTAAAAAAGTGAGGGAAAAACGAGTGAATTTGATATTTAATACATTATTTTTAAAAAATCTAACCGGTCATCCATCCTGGGGTAGCGGATCTAATTTAAAATTCAGTACTATTTTTATTTGGAATTTCCTATTCATGGGGAGAAGAGAAGGCCATGAGCAGAACAGGCACTAAATTCTTTTCAATGTTTAGGAGTTCTTGATATCTTAAGCTGGCCCTGAGAATTCTAAGCCCTCACACCCCTCTAAAGAGCAAGAACTGTAGCTTTTGTTTTCTGTAAATAGCCTGGCACTTCTGGAAGCATTCAAGTGGCTTTCCTAGCAAATACTCAAGATGGAGCCCTCCTACCCACCTCCAACTGATCCCCCTCCCCCACCAATCCCTCTGGGAATCCGCTCTTTACCAAGCACACGATCAGGAAAAGGGCCACAGCCCAACTAGTCCGCCACATGGGTCTGGAAGCATTCCCAATTTGTCAGGTTTCAGTGGGGGGGAAAAGGCCAATGGCGAAGATCTTTATTTTTACTTTTTATAATTGCTAGGATAAAGCATCAGGGTATTGCTAGAGTCCAGAGTGTCTAGTGGTCATGGTGTACCTAGCACAGCCCCCTACACCTAAATGCTACAAAATAGTCCCAACACAGTGAAGAGCACATAGTGCAGCAAAGGAGATATAGCATGTGGCTGCTTTATTTCCTTAACAGCTTTTAAACTAAAATTTTGAATTGCACAAACTCCCAATCAGAACTAATGACATAGTCATTCCAAACTTACCATCAAAAATGTTTTCTGACTCATACTACTTTAAAAAGTCATCGCTCATCACTTCTTAGACACAACAATCAAATACATCCTTTGTTCAAACAATGAATTTTGCAGAGTAAGTCTAATTAATTGGAGCACTGTCATTTTCAAGCATGGGTCAATGCACGCATTTCCCCAAGAGCTTCCACCTGAGTCATTCTCCATTTATTAAAAACAAACCCCACCTCCTAAGAAATATTTTATGTACGAATGAAGAATCATGTCCAAGATATACTGTTATATGAAAAAAGCAAAATGTAGAATGATGTATATATATGGCAACCTACCTTTTGTGTCAAAACAGAGGGAAAAAACACTATATGGGTCTATGTGCTTGAAAATGCATCAATATCTCTAGAAGAAAATGGCAACACTGGTTGCCTTAAGGAAAGGAAGCTGGATGGCAAAGAGAGGATAGAACAAAGCATTTTCACTATGCCCTTTAGTGCCCTTTGAATTCTGAACCATGTGAATATATTACTAAATCAGAGTTCAAGACATAAAATTTAAATTTAATTAAGACACCTCAAGGACACTCATCTGGACATTTATCACAATACTACAGAGACATCTGATCACATTCCATGCAGAAAACAAGTCTTACATATCTTTTAGCCATGCAGTTTCAGTGAACCTTCGGGTACAGACCTCAAGAACACAGGGGCAAGATCAGCAGCACAGCAAGACAGACGTGGAGACCCAAGTGGTCACTATGAATATGTGAAAAGAGGCTGCAGCAATAAAGGAGGGAGGGCAGGCAGGCTGAACAACTGCCCGGGAGGCATCATCCAGCTTGAGAAGCCCCCAACTATTTCTCATCTTTGCAAAAGGAGAAAGTCCAGCTTGTTCAAGGCTGTTTTTTCTGAGTTACAGGGCTAGAGAGAGTGGGGGCCATCATCTGAATCTTGCAGGAACACACTGTCCCAGATCCCAGGAGTTCTCTGACTGGGCAGGAAATGCTACCTGAAGGTCTTATCTTAGCCTGAAAACTCAGAGCTCTGACTCATCTTCTCATTCTGGCTGCCAGATGGCCCCATGGTCTTGGACAAATCACTTCAACAGAGGTGCTGAA
Source organism: Cryptoprocta ferox (assembly GCA_028646485.1). Classification (NCBI taxonomy): domain Eukaryota; kingdom Metazoa; phylum Chordata; class Mammalia; order Carnivora; family Eupleridae; genus Cryptoprocta; species Cryptoprocta ferox. The sequence continues at coordinate 27,941,343 of CM053572.1, forward strand.
GCAGTTCTGAGGCTCCTCCATTCAGCCACTGATCACCGTCCACAGCTCTTTGGCAAGAGCATCCATGCATCAGGGATTTCATGTTAAATGCCACAGGTATACATCAGGGTGTGCCCTATTCCTGTCCTCTCTTCCTAGCTGAGTAGTGTCCAGCAGGTTTACTCCTGGGCCCACTTTGTGATTGGCCTTTGCTTCTTTTTGAATCTTAGGATCCACCCCAATGTGGGCATACACTTACCCAAAAAGAGCCCCACCGAGACCATGAGGATTGTGAAAAGACACTTGCTCAGGGTGAAGGTACCAGAGCAACGGCTATGAGCAAAGTCCCTCAGGATGCTCCCAGAACTCCCAGTCTAATGCCAAACAGAAAACCTACTGGGACAGCCTTTACCCTCACCTACACACCATGACAATTTAAATGACCTAACTGCAAAAAGTAAATTGGGGAAAATTCTTGGGAAGAGGAGAGGTGGCTTACATTTTATTTTTCGCCTATTTTTCCAGCTGGCTTTTAAAAAGACCCTTCAGCCCTTTTTCTCCTTCCCATTTTGTGGGTACTCTACAAAAGGAAGGCTCCCAAACAGCCCAAACTACCCTGTGCTTGCCACTCAAAGAGAGCAGGAAGTCTCTGAGACATTCTGTGTTGTGGCCTATTGGCCAGATGCTCCAGATGAGGCTGGGGCATGAGAGCCCAGTTATAATCCTTTCCCGGCAAGCCAGGCTGAAGTGGCAGTGGGACCAAAGCAACTGATTAAATGCAGTATAAAAGCTGAAAGAAAATGAGATAGAAATAAATTAGCTTTAAACCTCAAGGTTGTGCACGCAAATGAAACGCAGTGGGGGCTGGGAAGTAGACTGGGAAGTCAATCTTAGAGATTTCGCTGAAACAAAGGGATTATGGATTGTCCAATACAAGGAAATCCTTCTATTCCACAGCCACATGACAGCTTTTTACTCAGTGCTGTTCATTAAACACTTTGCACACATTCTGAGATAATGGGATGCAGCCAACATCCTGAAAAAGCCCTGAGACACCCCCACCAGTCTTCTACCCACACAGCACTGGCTGCAAAGCATGACTGTCATCAGTGGGGGACAGGGTTGCTATCTCTGCCATCTTTCAATTCCTGCCCTCCCCCTCCCCTTTATGGATTCTCCTCTTGCAGTAATGGACTACTATTACCATCAGAAGAAAGGCTGGGAGAGAAAACTTCTAAGTGATCAGAATTCAATAAACAAAACACTCAGAAGTACTTGATGGGAGGGAGAGAAGAGATAAAGGATGACAGGAGAAGGTTCCCCATCTATGACCTTGTGACCTAAATCTCATAGAGAAACCACTGAGAAAGGGCTTGATTGTTCTCAAAAAAGAACTAGAACGGTAGAGTTTGAAACATGCTTGCCCAGTCTAACCAGGCCTATTTCTGGAAAGGTTGGTCAGAGCTGTTGTCAGGTTTCTTACCAACAGGCAGACGCCCATGGGCACCAAATCCCTAATAACGATCAATCCAGTTAGTGTCCACTGGGAACCTCCTAAGGTAGAAGTAAACAATGGAAGAAAAGGAAGGTACGGAAGAAACTTTTATCAAGTCACATCCTGACCACCACTCAGACTGTCTATAGGAACTAGCCTGAACATGGTGGACGTTCCATAAATCCCACCTGTTTCCTCCCTTATCTCATTTCCAGCAACCTTAAAAATTGAAGTTGAGAGCTTACATGACTAATGAATAAAAAGACTACGGTTCCCACTTAGAGGGATAGTAATTTTGTCAGAATCTGTTAACTCTTCAAAAAATGTATAGCCCTCCAGTAAATTATCTGAGTGCCCTTGGGCAAGTACCTTCTTCTATAAAGCCAGAATACCATTACTCACAGTAAGACTTATTGCAAGGATTAAATGAGATGATATATGTAAAGCCTCTTCCCCTGGAAGGCTCCTCTTCCACAATCACTTTTCTCATATCTATACTTCACCTGCTGCTGGTCAGTCCAGTCCCCTCTGGGTATAATGGACTCAAGTCCTGCTGTCTACAGAACAGAAACTGAGTCACTGGCATTTTTTCAGATTATCTTTCCAAATCTCAAACAAAAACAAAAACAAAACTAAGTGCATGTTTAACTATTACAGAGCCAAGAGAAACTAGTTTGTTTTGTTTGTTTGTTTTTTTGTTTTTAGCTTAAAGTTAGCTGTGGCAGAAACTGCTAGTGGTCCCTCATGATCTGTTCTCCCATTCTTGCACACAGCAAAATTTTTGCTAGGCAAATCAAGTATAAAGACTACATTTTGGCCAAGGGAATGCAAGCAGAAGCACCACCTGACAGCTTTCAGGATCCTTCTAAAAAAAAAACAAAAAACTTTTAAGTGTGATTTGCCTCGTCTTCTAGGTTCCTTCCTTCATTCTGCTCTCTAGAATGCACACCTGGCCATCTTGGATGACAAGGAAAGAGTTAATGCTTAGGGATGGCATCATAATGTGACTGAAAGAAACTTAAGAACCATGTGTATATCTGGAGCAAGACTGCCACACCAGCCCTAGGCTGCTGACCTGAAGATGATGTTTAGATAAAAAACAAATAAATGTCTATCTCATCTATGCCATTTTCTGTCATTTACAGCCAATTTAGAGGGTCTAGACCAAACCAGACACATCCTTGTGTAACTCCCTACCCTTAGGTCAGAGGAGGGTCTAACCAATACAGCAGTGGTAACAGGACATATGTGATTATGTGTGTGTGATCAACTATGAAACACTGAAATGACTGTCTTGCAGAGAACTGTCTCCTTTGCTGGCTTTGGAGAAGCAACCTGCCATATTGTAAGCTGTTTAAGCTATATATGGATATGTGCATGTGGCAAAGAACTGTGGGGAGGTTCTAGCCAGCAGTAAGTGAAGCCCCTAATCTGACAATGATCTGAACAAAAGTGAGTTCTGTCAATAACCACCTGAGTTTACACATGAGTCTTCCATAAACCCCAGCTAAGTGATACAAGGTATCCACTAAGCCATGGTTGGACTTCTGATACACAGAAAATTATATAATAACTGTACACGGTTTTGAGCAACTAAATTCATGGTAATTTGTTATGCAGTAATATATAACTAATACAATGACCAAGAAAACTCATTACAGGTATGTAAGGATGATTCACCACTACGTAATATATAAATACAATTCACACACAAAAAAGTCACAGTATTAGTTTATCATATGGCCATCTCCGTAGATGGCAAAATGCATACAATACACTATAAATTGCGCTTAGACCCACCTTGGTGAAAATGAGATTAATATATACATACTGAACATTAATGCAGCATACTTAATGTAAACACATCTAACATAAATATATATGCAAATATATAAAACACACACACACACACACACATATACACACACCAAATGCCAGCATCATGCATAATCATAAAATACCAAAAAGATTCCTGTCAAAAACACAGAAGGGGCACCTGGGTGACTCAGTCAGTTAAGCATCTGACTCTTGACTTAGGCTCAGGTCATGATCTCATGGTCGTGAGATTAAGGCCCAATTTGGGCTCTGCACTGACCATGGAGTCTTGCTTAAGATTTTCGCTCTGTCCCCTTTTGCCCCTTTCCCCTGCTCATGCATTACTCAAAAAAACAAAAAAAAAAACAAAAAAAAAACCAAAAAAAAAACCAGACACAGAATAAACTGGAAAGCTGTTTAAAACAGTAAGATAGATTAAATAAGGTATCTCATATTTTTTTTTAAAAAAATTTAATGTTTATTTGAGAGAGAGAGAGAGAGACAAGAGTGTGAGCAGGGGAAGGGCAGAGATAGAGGGAGACACAAAATGTGAAGCAGGCTCTAGGCTCTGAACTGTCAGCACAGAGCATGACATGGGGCTCGAACTCACGAACCACGAGATCATCACCTGACCTGAAGTTGGATGCTTAACTCATAGAGCCAGTCAGGCACCTCACCTCATAATATTTTTTTTTAAATCAATAGCCACCTCTCATTTCCAATAATGGTGAACTGGACTATTCAGGCCAACCCACTCTTTGAAAACAAAAATTAATGTAAAAAATAATCTCCCTAAAAGCATCAAAAAGCAACAAAATGAGTAAAAACTGAAGCTAAGGATCAAAAGCTAAGGAAGAGAAAGAATCCAGAAAAGCAACCACAGTATTGAAGCCACTCAGGCCTAGAACATTCAGTGATTCAGCTGAACTTGGCTTTTGATTTTGGCACTCTTGTGGGCAAAGGTGGACATAGTTAAGCCTAGCGCCATCCAAAATGGAAACCTACCCCACATTTATTCTGTCAGTACAGTCTTTTGGAGTCCTAACTTAGAGGTAAATCAGACAGATTGCACAGGCAAGGGAAGCTTGGGTGGCTCAGTCGGTTAAGCATCCAACTCTTGGTTTTGGCTCAGATGATGATCTCACAGTTTGTGATTTCAAGCCCCACACTGAGCTCTGCACTGACAGTGCAGAGCCTACTTGGGATTCTGTCTCCCTTTCTCATTGACCACCGTGCCCCATTTGCTCTCTCTCTTTCTCTCTCAAAAATAAACATTAAAAAAAAAAGAAAAGAAAGATTGCACAGGTAATAAAAAGAACAAGGGGGAAGAAAAGGGGAAAATGAAAAAGAAAAAAACCATCTCACAAAAGATGGAAGCTACAACCTGGCTTTCATATGGTTTTACAATCTGGATTCACATCCTTTGAGCAGACTGGAAAGCCTCAAGTTCTAAACCTGACTTGAGATGGTTCCAGACTGTTAATGATCTCTAGGCCCCTGGCAGAAGAAAACCCAAAGCCTCTCTCAAAACCTATAACCTTCCTTGTAGGCCCCACAATTTAAAAATTTATGAGTAGTAAAGTCAAAAATAATCAAACACATAAGAAAACAAGGTACAGTTGATGCAAACTAGCAGAAACAGATCTGGAATTGTAACTACATTTACAGGGGCGCCTGGGTGGCTCAGTTGATTAAGCATCAGATTTCAGCTCAGGTCATGATCTCACAGTTTGTGAGTTCGAGCCCCGCATCAAGTGTGTTTGAGCCCCACTTAGGATGAGCTCAAGCCCTACTTCAGGTAAGCCCTGCTTCTCTCTCTCCCTTTCTGCCCCTTTTGAGATTCTCTCTCTGTCTCAAAAAACCAAAACCAAAACAAAACAAAAACTACATTTACAATAATTAAATAAGTAAAATACATCCTTTAAAATATCTGCAGTGCATCGTTAACTAAAGAAGGGGGGGTACATCAGACTTGGAAAAAGATGCAAATAAAACTTCTAAAAACAACTGTAAATTCATAATTGAGCATTTAATGGACAGATTCAAGAGCAGACACGGCACAAAGAAAAAGGAGTAAACAGAAAGATAAATTACACAAAATTATCTAGATCAGCAAATGTGACATATAGGTAGGAAACAGGGAACATAGGTAAAGAAACATGAAAAACTGAATGAGAAGGTCCAATGTATGTTTATAATTGGAATCTCAAAAATACAGCAAAGAAAAAGAGGCAGAGAACATCTCAGGGGATAATGAATGAAAATGTTATAGAAAAGATAAAAGACACAAATTCAGATTGAATAAATCCAAGAACCTCCAAGCAGGAAATTAAACACATACATACACACACACACACACACACACACGCACGCACGCACACACCACATCATCATTGAAAAGTAGAGAAAATCATATAAAAAAATCTTAAAAGTAGATATGGGGGAAAAGATTTTTTTAAAGAAGTGACCAAGAGCTATTTTCTCCACATCAACAACAGAAGGCAGAATGAAATGGTATATTTAATTTGCTACAAGAAAACAAATGTCGTCACAGAATTCTACATGCAGATGAGGGGGGAGAGGAAAAGGGGAGAAAAAAAAGAAAAGCAGGGAGGCTATCTCGTGGTCTAAGTTCCGAATATAAATTCTATTTAGGCACATGTGGAATATTTATAAAAAGTGATCATATACGAACCAAAGAGAAAGTCTCAACTACTTCCAAATGACTGAAATAATAGAAGTGTTTCTTTGACTACAAACTACATGTCAATAACAAAAACCTAACTGGAATCTTTTCATCAAACTTGGAAATTAAGAAAAACAAATATAAATCACGGATCAAAAAAACTGTAATTGAAACTAAGAAAAAAATTTTGAAAGAATACATACAATACTACATATCAAAACTTTAGAATGCCATCGAAGGAAGCAGTAATTAAAAGGAATGTCCCACAGTGAAAAACACCGGTGATCCTTGAAGAGCACAGGTTTGAACTGTGTGGGTCCACTTATAAACTAATTTTTATTTCATTTTATATTTTAAAGAACATTTTATATTGTGGAAATTTTCAAACAAACATGAAGTAGAGATAATGTAACAAGTTTCCACGTACCCATTATAAACATTTTGCCACTCGTGTTTCACCTATCCCTCACTACTTCGTTTTTCTGGAGTATTTTTAAAATTATTTTTAAGTTTTTAATTCTGATTAATTAACATGCAGTGTATATCAGTTTCAGGTGTACAATATAGTAATTCATTACTTCCATACAACACGCTGTGCTCATCACAACAAGTGCACGCCTTAATCCCCATCACCTAGTGTACCCATCCCCTGGGGTAACCATCTGTTTGAGTCTGTTTCTTGGTTTGTCTCTTTTTCCCCCGTGGCTCATTTGTTTTGTTTCTTAAATTCCACATATGAGTGAAATCACAGGGTATCTGTCTTTCTCTGACTGACTTATTTCACCTAGGATTATACTCTGTAGCTCCATCCACATCATTGCAAATGTCAAGATTCCATTCATTTTTTTCAGGGCTGAGTAATAGTCCGTGTGTGTGTGTGTGTGTGTGTGTGTGTGTGTGTACTATACACACCACACCTTCTTGACCCTTTCCTCAATAGATGGACACTGGGATTGCTTTCATAATTTGGCTATTATAAATAATGCTGCTATAAACATAGTGGTGCATGTATACCTTTGAATTAGTGTTTTTCTCTTCTTTGGGCAAATATCTTGTCGTGGGATTGCTGAACTACAGAGTAACGTTTTGAGGAACCTCTATACTATTTTCCACAGTGGATGCACCAGTTTGCGTTCTCACCAAAAGCACAAAAGGGTTCCCTTTTCTCCAGGTCCTCACCAACACCTGTTGCTTCTTGTGTTGTTGATTTTAGCCATTCTGATAGCTGTGAGGTGGTATCTCACTATAGTTTTGATTTACATGTCCCTGATGATAAGGAATAATGAACATCTTTTCATGTGTCTGTTGGCCATCTGGATATCTTCTCTGGAAAAATGTCTGTTAATGTTTTCTGCCCAGTTTTTAATTGTATTATTTGTTTTTGGGGTATTGAGTTTTCTAAGTTCTTTATATTTTAGATACTAACCCTTTATTAGATATGCCACTTGCAAATATTGTCTCAATTCTGTAGGTTGTCATTTAGTTTTGTTGTTTGTTTCCTCTGCTCTGCAGAAGTTTTTTATTTTTATGTGGTCCCAGTAGTTTCGCTTTTGTTTCCCTTGCCTCAGAAGACATATCTAGAAAAAAGTTGCTACAGCTGATGTCAAAAAGGTTACTGCCTGTGTTTTCCTCCAGGATTTTAATGATTTCAGGTCTCACATTTAGGTCTTTCATCCATTTTGAATTTTTTTTAGTGTATGGTGTAATAAAATGGTCCGGTTTCTTTCTTTTGCAAATTGCTGTCCAATTTTCCCATTGCCATTTGAAGAGACTGTCATTTTCCCACTGGATATCCTTTCCTGTGTCGTCAAAGATTATTTGACCATGTAGTTGTGTTTCTTTCTGGGTTTTCTATTTCGTTCCATTGATCTATGTGTCTATTGTTGTGCTAGCACAATACTTTTTGATCACTACAGCTTTGTTGTATAACTTCAAGCCTGGAATTGTGATGCCTCCAGTTTTGCCTCTTTTTTTTCGAGACTGCTTTGGCTATTTGAGGTCCTTTGTGGTTCCGTACAAATTTTAGGATTGTTTGTTCTAGTTCTGTGAAAAATGCTGTTGGTATTTTGGTAGGGATTGCACTAAATGTGTAGATTGCTTTGGATGGTATAAACGTTTTAACAATATTTGTTCTTCTGATCCATGAGCTTAGAATTTATTTCCATTTCTTTGAGTCATCTTCAAAATTTCTTTCATCAGTATTTTGGAGTTTTCAGAGTATAGGTCTTTCACCTCTTTGTTTCTGTTTATTCCTAGGTATCTTACTATTTTTGATGCAACTGTAAATGAGATTGTTTTCTTTTCCTTTTTTTTAAAGATTTTTTTAAGTGATCTCTACACCCAACATGAGGCTCAAACTTACAACCATGAAATCAAGAGTCACATGCTCTATTGACTGAGCCAGCCAGGCACCCCAATGAGATTGTTTTCTTAATTTCTCTTTCTGCTGCTTCATTTTTGGTAGATAGAAATGCAACAGATTTCTGTTCACTGATTTTGTATACTGTGACTTTACTGAATTTGTTTGTCAGTTCTAGCATTTTTTTTTTTTGGTGGAATAAATGGATTTTTTTATAGTACAGTTCTGGAAATGTATTTTCCTTTCCTTATGATTTTCTTTTCTTTTAAAATAAATTTTTTTACATTTATTTATTTTTGAGAGACAGAGAGAGACAGCATGAACGGGGGAGGGAAAAAAGAGAAAGAGACACAAAATCTGAAGCAGGCTCCAGGCTCTGAGTTAGCCGTCAGCAGAGAGCCCGATGCGGGGCTCGAATCCACGAACCGTGAGATCATAACCTGAGCCGAAGTCGGACGCTCAACCAACTGAGCCACCCAGGTACCCCATCCTTATGATTTTTCTTAAAACACCTTTTGTCTAGCTTATTGTAAGACTACAATATGCAACGCATATGACATACAAAATATGTGCTAGTCAACTGTTTATCAGTAAGGCTTGCAGTCAACAGTAGGCTATTAGTAGTTAAGTTTTTGAAGACACCAAAGTTAAACATAGATTTTTGAATGAGTGGGAGGTCGGAACCCTGAAACCCTACATTGTTCAACGGTCAACTGTATAGCCCTTAAATTCCAACTTTATGGATGTAATAAATACATTAAACACTACTGAAGAAAAAAATAGGTTAATCTGGAGATAAAGTGGAAGAAATCATCCACAAAGAATCACAAGAAATGAAGAGATGAAAAATATGAAATGAGAGTTAAAAGATGTTAAAAACACATGTTCCAATATATTTCTAATAAAAGTTTAGGGAGAAGAGAAGAGAGAATATGGGGAGAGCCAATGAATCAGGTAATAGTAATGAACCAGGAAATTTTCCTAAGTGAAGTCTGAAGACTGAACCAGCACACTAAGAGCCCAACTTGGACATATAATGGTAAACTTTGCTGATAATTAAATATACCTTAAAAACCTTAAAACAATCTGGGGAAAACTGCCTACAGAAGAAAATACTATTAGCCTCATAATAGATATTTTCAGCAATAATAATAGATACCAGAAGGATAACTAGATATAGTATCATTCCACAGCAAAGGCACAAGGATAGCAGTATCAGCAAAAACTAAGAAAGTTTACCACACACAGACAACTGATGAAAGAGTTGAACCCCAAGAGGGAAAAGTAGGCAAAAAAAAAAAAAAAAAAATCAGTAAACCTATAGTAAACCTACGGGTACATAAGAATAAGCATGAACTGTAAAATATTAGCACTGATTATGATAATACTGACTAATTTATGAAGCTGGTTAAAAACAAACTGGAGGGGTGCCTGGGTGGCTCAGTCAGTCAAGCGTCCGACTCTTGATTTGGCACAGGTCATGATCTCATGGTTGATGGGTCTGAGTCCCATGATGGGCTCTGCACTGGCAGCATGGGAGCCTGCTTAGGATTCTGTCTCCCTCTCTCTTTTCAATTATGATATAAATTATAGAATATTTAACTAAATTGTTATCAAAAAAACTAAACCCTTACATCTATTTTCAAATACCAAAACAACTTGAAAACTTAGAAAAATAACAAAAGAATGAACTCTAAAAGTACATATAAATAATAGTTAATGACAGGAATAAATTAAATCTAAAACAAAGCGGGGGCACTGACAGTGCGCAGCCTCCTTGGGATTCTCACTCTCCCTCTCCCACTCACGCTCTCTATGTCCAAATAAATAAAACTTTATAAAAATTTTTAAAAAAGAATAAGAAAAAGGATTTGTTTTACTTTATACAAAGACATATAAAGCTATTGTAATTGAAATAACATGAGATTGGTTCAAGGACAGAAGAAGAGACAAATGGAACAGAATACAGACTCAGACAAATAAGGGAACTTGATATATGGTAGAAAAACTTTTATAATCCACTGGGGAGATGAAAGACTACTCACGACATGGTGTCAGAACTAAATGGTCATAAGGTAAAAACTAAAATCTATGTATCACAGGATGGAAAATATAAATTTTAGAATAAAAACTATCACAGGGGCACCTGGGTGGCTCAGTCGGGTGAGCGCCCAACTCTTGATTTTGGCTTAGGTCATTATCTCAAGGTTCATGGGATCAAGCCCTGTAACGGGCTCTGCATTGGCAGGACAGAGCCTGCTTGGGACTGACTCTCTCTCTCTCTCTCTCTCTCTCTCTCTCTCTCTCTCCCCCTGCCTCTCCCCCTACTGGCTCTCTCTTTCAAAATAAATAAACATTATTTACAAATAAACAAAACTAAGTATCACAACTTTACACTCTGGAGACTACAATATAAGAGGATTATCTTTACAGCCTCAAAGTAAGGAACAATTTCTTAAAACATCAACAGAACCAAATGTAAACAAAAAGTGCTAAATTTGACTTTACAAAAATACTTTAAGACATCTATACCAGAAAGCAACACAAACAATGTTAAATGACAAGCCACATACTAGGAAATATTTGCTATGCATATAACAAATGATTTGTATCCAGACTAATCTTATATATAATGAAACTATTTTTATTTAGGTATTGGGGTTATATAAAAATATTTTTAAAATACCCACTAACCAATAAACAAAAGGCTCAATGGAAAAATGGACAAAGGAAGAAGTATTTTTTAAATGTGGCAGTCCTGAGAAGACAAAACTTACCAAAACAATGTATTCAACCAAAAAAAAGGAAGGGAGGGAGGAAGAAAGACATTTCTGAGCAATATATACAGTATGGTTCCAATTATGGGAGGAAAAGTACTCAATCTCTATAGTAGTCAGGGAAAAGTGAATTAAGAAAAACAAAATACATGGGGTACCTGGGTGGCATAGTCAGTTGAGTACCTGATTCTTGATACCAGCTAGGGTCTTGATCTCAGGGTCATGAGATAAAGCCCTGTATCAGGCTCGCGCTGGCAGCATCAAGCCTGCTTGAGATTCTCTCTCCCACCCTCTCTGCCCCTCCCCCACTCGTGCCTGCACACTCCTGTGTGCTCTCTCAAAATAAATAAATAAACATTAAAAAAAAGGGGGGGGATGAAATACCATTTCACACTCACTAGATTACTACAAAGTGAAGACAGGTATACGATAAAGCACAAAAAACTGATTTGGCACATACAAAATTCAGAAAAGTAGTGAGCTCTGGGGAAGAAAGGGAAATATAATTAGAAAGGGTTACAAATTGGAGCACCTGGGTGGTTCAATTGGTTAAGCATCCGACTTCAGCTCAGGTCATGATCTCACAGTTGATGAGTTCAAGCCTGAAGCCTGCTTTGGATTCTTTGCCTCCCTCTCTTTCTGCCCCTTCTCGGCTCATGCTCTGTCTCTTTCTTTCCCTCAAAAATAAACATTTAAAAAAATGAAAAAAAAAGAAGGGTTACAAATTGGCACAAAAGCAGACACTCAGATTAATGGAACAGAATAGAGAATCCAGAAATGGACCCACAAACCTATGAATATTCTTTGACAAAACAGCAAAGAATATTCAATGGAATAAAGACAGTCTCTTCAGCAAACAGTGCTGGGAAAACTGGACAGGAACATGCAGCAACTTCTTACTCAACACTCTCCAGAGGCAAGGGAAACGAAAAGCAAAAATGAACTACTGGGACCTCATCAAAATACAAAGGTTCTGCACAGCAAAAGAAACAATCAGCATAACTAAAAGGCGCATGGGAGAAGATTATTTGCAAATGACATATCAGATAAAGGGTGAGTATCCAAAATTTATAAAGAAGTTATCAAACCCGACACCCCAAAACCAATAATCCAGTGAAAAAATGGGCAAAAGACATGAATAGACACTTCTCCAAAGAAGACATCCAGATGACTAACCGACCCATGAAAAAATGCTCAACATCACTCATTATCAGGAGAATACAAATCATAACCATTAACAACTCAGGCAACAAGAAATGTTGGCGAGGATGCAGAGAAAGAGGATCTCTTTTGCACTGCTGGTGGGAATGCAAACTTGCATGCTGGAAAACAGCATGGAGGTTCCCCAAAAAGTTAAAAATAGAACTACTCTACAAACCAGAAATTGGACTACTAGGTATATATCCAAGAGATACAGGTGTGTTGTTTCAAAGGGGCACATGCACCCCAATGTTTATAGCAGCTCTATCGACAATAGCCAAAGTATGGAAAGAGCCCAAATGTCCATGGAAAGATGACTGGATAAAGATGTGGTATGTATATATATAACATATATATACACACACACATATATACATACATACAATCGAGTACTACTCAGTAATCAAAAATAATGAAATCTTGCCATTTGCAACAACGTGGATGGAACTAGAGGGTATCATGCTAAACGAAGTAAGTTAGAGAAAGACAAATATCATTATGACTTTATTCATATGTGGAATTTAAGATATAAAACAGATGAACATAATGGAAGGGAATCAAAAAGAATATAAAAACAGGGAGGGGAAAAACATAAGAAACTCTTAAATACAGAGAACAAACTGAAGGTTGCTGGAGGGGCTGCAGATGGGGGGATAGATTAAATGGGTACAGGCATTAAGGAGGACACTTGTTGGGATGAGCACTGGCTGTTATACATAGGGGGTGAATCACTGGATCTACTCCTGAAATCATTATTGTACTATATGCTAACTAACTTGGATGTAAATTAAAAATAATAAATCTAAAAAATAAAAATAGATAAAGCAAAAAAAGGAGTATGAAAGGGTTTTCTACTGTATCCAATATTTTATTCTTTAAAAAAACCTGAGGCTAATAAAGCAACTTTAAGTTTATTAAATCTAAATAGTGAGTCTAAGATTTTCTAAACTCCTCTTAAGTCTGAAATATATGATTTTTAATTTGAGAGAGAGAGAGGAAGACACAGTGCATGCAAAAGTGGGAAAGAGGAGCAGAGGGAGAGATAGAGAGAGATCTCAAGCACATTCTACACTCAGCGTGGAGCCTGATCCCATGACACTGGGATCATGACCTGAGTTGAAATCAAGAGTCAAAGATGCTCAACCAATTGAGTCACTGAGGTGCCCTGGAAATATTTCCTATTTTTAAAATATTATGAAGAAAAAAACATTTAGATAGCCCTGGTTAGAAAAGGCTTTATTAAGTATGTCATAACAGAAGCCATGAAATAGATTAACATTTTTGTCTAAGTAGACATTTTTAACTTCAATATAGAAAATATCATAAATAAGGCTGAAAGAGAAATGACAAACTTGGAAAAAATATTTTTAACACAAAAGGTTAATATCTAAAATATAAAGACCTCTATTGTTTCAACACTGCATTGCTGCATTAATTGTTCTATAAACTAATCAATCAATTTATAGCTCCTTTGAAGGAATAGTTTCTGAGGTCCCTGTAGGATTTAGCCCTCATCCCAGGAAGACTAATCTCAATTGTTTCACTCCCTCCTGAAAACTAGCCAGACTATAGTCTAGGCTATAGATCTGTTAATTCCATCAACCTCCTCCTAGCTGCTTTCCACTACTATCTCTTATGTTCCTGAAAAGTGTCCTTGGGTTTGAACTTCTATACACTCTTGCAAATGAAGTCAGAGCCACTGGGAACAGATTAGGAGCTATCTGTTTTGTGCCCCTGCTTTTCTCCAGGAAAAATCTCTGAGCCAGGGAGCTGGGAGTAGTGACAATGATAAGCTTCTGAAAGACACCCCCACCCCCACTCTAGGTGGTGATTGCTTACTGGGTTGGGGGACAGCAGCCCGAGGTTCTCTAAGCTTGCTTCTCCCAACATGGTATTCCCACCTCCTGAGCCAGGGTGAGGGTGATTAGGGTCCTGGTGTTCTCAGTGCTCCACACCCAAGTTAGAGTCTCCATTCCATGAGCAGAAGACAGGCAGGAAAATGTACTCTTCTACAACAGCCTCAGCAATAGGAAGCTTATGGCAGGATATGAAATGCTCAAGTTGTACTCCTTCTAAGGAGAAAGGCCAACTGGGAACTGGAGGTAGAGGGAGTCCTGTGTTCCAAACTGCAGCAGTGTGGAGTACATAAGTGGGAAGGAAGAAAGCTGCCTTGGTTCAAGTAACACAAACTCTGGTCTTTCTTACTGAATTTACATACATATGCTTGAATAGATGTCTCCTTTTTCTAAAAAAATTTTTTTTGATGTTTATTTATTATTGAGACAGAGAGAAACAGAGCATGATGCGGGAGGCACAGAGAGAGAGGGAAACACAGAATCCGAAGCAGGCTCCAGGCTCTGGGCTGTCAGCACAGAGCCCGACGCAGGGCTCAAACCCACAAACTGTGAGATCATGACCTGAGCTGAAGTCGGATGCTTAACTGACTGAGCCACCCAGGCGCCCCTAGATGTTTCCTTTTTTTGCTGTCTGCCCTTAGGACGTTTTCCAGAGACTTAAAAAAATTTTTTTAAGTAATTTTCACCAGTTACACTGGGGAATGGATCGGCAAACCTCCTCATACTTTCATGGTAGAAACCAATCTCTCCTATGTAATTTCTACGTTTTAAGCAAGTATATTCTCTGCAAAACCAGTAACCCTCTAAAAAAACAAAAACAGAGGGAGAGAGAGAAACTGAGGCCTGTAAGAGGTAGGAATGAAATAGTTTTTAAATCCCATGCTGGCTACCTCTCTATCTGACTCTGTAGTTCCATTCTTCTCTTTTCGCAACGAGCTGAATTATCCTCTTTCTATGAACCTCTTTCTAAGAACAGACACTTACTTAATGAGAAACCTAGCAGACCTGAAGTACCCTCAACTTTGGGAAGCATGGTGTAATCTTCCTTAAATCCAGATGTTAACAGAATGCACATGGAACCAAGAAAGAAATGTCATAGGCAATAGAATCATGGTGGCAACAACTGTGTAGAGCTGATGAAAATGACATTAGAGTCTAGTTTTCAGGCCAAGCAACTAGGCTAAGAATCCTATAGTCAAAGCCATGTCCCCTCCTTTTTCCCAGAGCTACTCCTGGTACTTGATAGCAAATCTGTCAAAAATCTGCTTTCATAATCCCATCTTTGCATAGTTTAACTACATTGCTAGAAACAGTTTTTCTTTTCTTCTTTAAAATTTTTAAGTTTATTTATTTATTTTGAGGGAGAGAGAGAGTAAGCAGGGGACGGGCAGAGAGGGGAGGAAAGAGATGATCCCAAGCAGGCTCTGTGCTATCAGCAAAGAGCCCGATGTGGGGCTCAAACTGACAAAGTAAGATCATGACCTGAGCCAAAAACCAAGGGTCAGATGCTTAACTGACTGAGCCAGTCAGGTGCCCCTAGAAACAGTTTTTTCTTAATCATCCTGCTTGAAATTCAGCGGGCTTTTTTAATTAGAATTCATAGCTTTCATCCATTTTGGAAAACTATCAACCAAACCTCTTTAAATACAGCCTCTCTTCCATTCTCTTTATCCTTCTAGAATTGATGTTAAACTTTTCATTCCATTCTCCTATCTCTTAACCTCTTTTTCCCCTTTTCATTTTTCCATTTCTGTCTCTCCATGCTGCACTCTGGGTAACCTTCAATTCTGTATTCCAGTTCACTTAATTATTCCTCAGTTGTGTCTCTCCAGTTATTTGCCTTATCAATGCTTAATTTTTTATTGCAATTATTATATTTTTCACTTCTAGAAGGTCTATTTGGATCTTTACCAAATCTTGCTGGATGTTGCCATTTTTGAGAGTGTATTATTCTTTACTCATACTTTTGGTAAAATCTTTTATTTCTTTGAACATATTAAGAGAATTATTTTATACTCTGTACTCTCAGAATTTTACTAGTTTCAAAGGTCTAATTATGTTGCCTCTGTTGTCTTTTACAGATTATGCCTTTATTGCTTTGACTGTTTTGTGATTTAAAAAGCGTGGGACTCAAACTCACAGACCACTAGATCATTTAATCTTTATTTACTTTTGAGAGAAAGAGACAGAGGTGTGAGCTGGGGAGGGGCAGAGAGAGGGAGACACAGAATCCGAAGCAAGTTCCAGGGCTCTGGGCTGTCAGCACAGAGCCCAGGGCGGGACTCGAACTCAGAGACCGCTAGATCATGACCTGAGCTGAAGTCGGACGCCCAACTGACTGAGCCACCTGTGGTATTTTTATTGTGAGCTCCTAATCACTGGAATTTTTTCCTTGTGGAGATGCTTTCAGGCCTACATTTAAGATGTATCCTTCCAGGGGTGCCTGGGTGGCTCAGGTGGTTAAGAGTCCAACTTCAGCTCAGGTCATGATCTCACAGTTCATGAGTCCAAGCCCTGAGTCGGGCTCTGTGCTGACAGCTCAGAGCCTGGAGCCTGCTTCAAATTCTGTGTCTATTCCTCTCTCTCTGTGTCAAATTCTCTCTATTCCTCCCCTGCTCACATTCTGTCT
>CM053572.1:27958638-28027548 GCA_028646485.1 Cryptoprocta ferox
TTGCTGAAAAATTGAATAATTCTACACTTTCATTTTTTTTAATTTACAGTTTATTGTCAAGTTGGTTTCCATATAACACCCAGTGCTCTTCCCCACAAGTGCACCCCTCCATGACCATCACCCCCCTTCCTCTTTCCCCCTCTTCAGCCCTCAGTTTGTTTTCAGTATTCAAGAGTCTCTCATGATTTGCCTCCCTCCCTCTCCCTAATTCTTCCCCCACCTTCCCCTTCCCATGGTCCCCTATCAAGTTTCTCCTGTTAGACCTTTGAGTGAAAACATACGGTTTCTGTCTTTCTCCACCTGACTTATTTCACGTAGCAAGGAATCTTAATTCTATAGTTTCAAACAGTCTGGGTTTCTCTGATTATGTATCCATTACATCACTTAATACAGCTCCTGTCCCCAATATTTCCTTCAAATTAGAAGCTGGATCTTGATCAGATTCAGATTTCATTTTCTGTCCAGATGACTTCATGGGTGGTGGTGTGTACTTCCATCAGAAGGCATGTCTGAGTCAAGTTCCCCAGGAAACAGATTCTAGGACTTGTAGGGAATTGGTTTACTACAAGCACCCCTAGGAACAGTATCTTTGAGGGATGAGAGAAGCAAGATTAGGTAATGAGAGAAGGTGGACTGTGATGCAGTTCCAAAAGAGATCTCACTTGATCCCACAGGGAGCTCTGGAGATAGAATGGTTTTTCAGACTTGTCCCCTTTGAGGCAAGTTTAGAAGCCCTTTGAACCTTTGGCAGCAAGGGGACTGCCCCAGAAAGAGGCCATAACCTTGGGCAAAGCAGGTTCCTTCTGGGTTAATTCTTGGAGGAACTCAATCATGAGCCTTGAGTAATAATGTTTTCCATTTCTTTAAAAAAATTTTTTTAATATTTATTTATTATTGAGAGAGAGAGCGTGAGTGGGAGAGGGGCAAAGAGAGAAGGAGACACAGAATCCAAGGCAGGGTCCAGGCTCTGAGCTGTCAGCACAGAGCCTGACGCGGGGCTTGAACCCACAAACCATAAGATCATGACCTGAGCTGAAGTCAGACACTTAACCAACTGAGCCACCCAGGTGGCCCTGTTTGACTCCATTTCTTTGTGGGAGGTTAGCATACACTGATGATCACTGCCAAGATGCACTGATTCATTAAATGTTACAAAATGGTGATGTTCTAACTGTATCATTCTTCCTTTTTTAGCTAGAATTTCTCTGTCAAGATGAACTTCTCCTGGGCCACCTGGGTGGCTCAGTGGGTTAAGCGTCTGACTTCGGCTCAGGTCATGATCTTGCGGTTCGTGGGTTCAAGCCTCGCATCAGGCTCTGTGTGGAGCTCTAGCTCAGAGCCTGGAGCCTGCTTCAGATTCTGTGTCTTCCTCTCTCTCTGACCCTCGCCTGCTCACTCTCTCTCTCTCTCTCTCTCTCAAAAAATAAATAAAACATTTAAAAATTAAAAAAAAAGATGAACTTCTCCTTATCAACTATTTGAGTACACTGAGGTTCCTCATCATATGGAAAGGTAGGATAAATGCTTTACTGTTTCTACTTATTTGGTAATTTTCATTATGTATTGGTTTCCTACCCAGTAGCCTCCAAAGATGATTAATGAAATAGGTTTATTTTTTTAAATAAGATGATGAACTTGGGAATATATATATATATATATATATATATATATTTGATTTGATATATATATTTGATTGATATACACAGATTTGATTTGCTTCAATTCATTGGACTTATTATCCTTCTTGAAACTCAAATTGCCCCACCAAAAGCCAATGGAAACTATTTCATCTTGACTCCTGAGTCCTTGACACAAGACCCTACTAAGTGTTTCAGAGCTTCTTTATTTTCTATTATGACAAGATATTCACTATCATTTTGCACATGTCTTTCTCCAGACTTGACATCTGCAATTTCTCCAAGAAATAACAGTTCCTTTTGTGGAAAATGCAATTTTAGATAGAAATGGTATTTAAAAAATACAATCTAGCGTGAGAATTGATCATTGTCATTGGGTTTAACTTTTTACCTAATGGGCAGAGCAAAAAAAAATACACTTTTTAAGGAAAAAATTCATCATGAGTTCATACTAGTACTTCCAATTCAAAGTGAGGACTAAGGGGGATTTTACACAATCTCCAATTTTACATTAGTATTTCCCTTCTGTCATGCTGAAAATCCTGGTTCTCAGTGAAACCAGCATAATTATTCATCTGTTTCATCCCACAATTCAGTCTCAGAATAACAACACCAACACTTCCATCAACACTAAGATATCTGAAGTTTTGCAGGCTTTTTTTGCCTTTAGGATATATCCAAATAGAGATGTACAAATTATTGGGTTGCAAAATCATACAAAATAGTTCTCTCTGTGTGATTATGCCACCAATTCTATAGATAGATTCAACTGTTTCATTTAGCTCTTGATTTTTACATTTTAAGTTTTTAACTATATAAAATATCTGCATAATTGGAAAGTCCTTCTCCCTATAACATAACCTTCTATCCTTCATTTTTTAAAACAGAAGCATATACACATGATTAATAGCAGGTTTTCATATTTTACCTGCTTTTTCTCATTTAACAACATATCCTAAAATGTGTCACAACAGAAATGGTGTATATTATATAGAAATATTCTTTGATCTTTTCTATGACCATGTAGTACTCCTTGGAATAAGTTATACAATTCATATGGTCAGTTTCCTACTGATGGGCAGTCCTACATTTTGCTATTTCAAAAAGCAAATATATAATGTTACAATGAGTGCTATAATAAATAACCATGAACACACACATCATTTCATATTTTTACCAATGTATTTTAGAGGTAGAGTTTGGGGAGTAGAAATAATATTATTTCAAGGGTAGAAATAATATGTAATTTTGCTAGTTACTGACAAATTTCCTTCAATAAGGACTGTACCATTTTAGCCTTCCACCAGCAACGTATGAGAGCCTATTTCTGGACAATTTCACAAAAAGAATATGCTATCAATGTTTGGATTTCTGCCAATCTGATAGGTGAGAAACAGTACCTTGGTGTAGTTTTAATTGGTTTTTCTCTTCTTATGAGTGAGCGTTTTTTCACATGGTTAAGCCATTTACATTTTTTTTTATTCTGCAAACTGTGTTTATCCCATTTTTCAGTAGGTTATTATTAGGTGTGTTTATTCTCTATTTTTAGGGGCTTTTTATAAATATTAGGAGTATTAATGCTATATCTGTAATATAACTTGCAAACATTTTTTCCAGTTCATTATTTGAGATCATTTCAGCCTAAATTCACAGCTTGACAATTTTCAGGCCACACAAGGAATATGATTTCCAGTCCAAATGTACTCTAGGGCTGGCTTGGGTGAAGAATTTTCTGGGGAATTTTTCTCCCTTCTATTCAAAGCCGAACTGTCTTAGTATCTTCTTTTGAGTAGATTTTCATTTTTCTAATTCTTTTCATGGGCGGTAAGCTTTGTCTCCTGTCCCCAAACTTACAAAGCCATGAAACCAAAAGCTCTTGGCCACTAGGGAATGGCAGAGTCCCTAGGACTATTCTTTGTTTCAGTTTTCCTAATTCTCTTAAGATTTGCGCTTTCTCATTTCCCTGCAGGGCTACCACATAAAGAATATGATGTTATTAATTTCCCCTTTAGTTATGCAAGGCAGTGGCCCTACAGTTTGTTGGGTGATTTGAGCACTTAAGGAAATGTTTAAATCCAGCAACTTCGGGTATTCTGAACCAAGAATGCTTCTTGGCAAATGTAAACCACCACTTGCTAGATAGAGAAGTCTCTAGGTTCCCTGTTTTGTTTTGTTACTTATTGTTTACATTTTAATTACAAATATAATATAGATTCACTAGAAGAAAAATCACACAAAACAGAAAATAAAAAGCTTCCCTGCTGTTAGCGGCTTCATTCCTCCCACCAATTTTTGGTGATTTCAGCTTTTCTGTTAGATCATTTAATTTGTACCAGGAAACCCTCTAACACATACCCTCTCTAAAGTTCTAGTGGTGCCACAGAATTGGAAACCAGTTTCCACTCTCAAGAAGCTTTCAATTTTATTAGGGAAACAGGAAAGAACTGGCATACACAGAGAATTACATGTATTTAAGAGTCAGTTTAGGAGTCCAGACAACCACTGCTAATAAAGTTGAAAGGAAAGAACTTAGTGCACTGGAGTTAACACAAGGAAGAAATTAAGAAGGAGGGAGTCAATAATGAAAAAATTTGAAGGCAGCCACCAAGAGGATGTGGAGGAGGCAGGGGCACATCACTGAGATAGATTCAAAAGAAACACTCAAGGGACAAGTTAATTAAGCAAAGTGGTACCTCCCTCACCAGAATGAAGTCTTGGTTTCTGTAGTAGTCTGGGTGGCTGGTCAGGCTTAGAGCTCATTCTCCATTTGTCATTAATTGCCATTTGAAAAAACATATTAGACTTTGAATGCAGCCTTAAAAGCTACAGTTATCCAACTGCCCAGGGCCAATCTTGGCTAATATGCTAATCAATTTATCAGATATAAAATGGTGTGGGCACCTCCCCTGTCACTGGAGGAGCATGAAAAATTAGCTTTTGGAGTCAAGAGATCAGAACTAGTCCTAGGAGTCACATTTGGACTTTTATCAAACGCTGGCATCTCCAATATCTGACCTCATTCCAATTTCTTATCTTCTATTTTCTGGGCCCTCAGCGGGGACCAGGAGTGGCAGGCGGTGACACACACTTATTTTGACAACTCAGCTTCAGATTTTAAAGGAATGGTATCTGAATCATCCACTATTACACCATTAATAGTAACAACAGCACTCATACACCATCCCCATCTGGAAAAACATTTCATTTCCTGGGTACCAGCTTCTTCTTTTGTTTCTTCATTTATTCTTTCAGTAATTATTTCCTAGCTCTCAGTGCAAGGTTCTGTTCTGTGCTATATACTAGGGAGACAACTGGATTAGGATAGAAAGCAAATCCTATCCTTCTCATACAGTCTAAGGTTATCAACAATCAACAGGTAATCAAACAAAGATATAATGGCAAATTGAGATGAATGCTGTGAAGAAGCAAAAGGAATTTAAGAGGAATTTATGATACGACAGAGAGAGTCTGGAGATTTTATTAATATGAATATGTTCAGTTGCAAGTAACAGAATAAAGACTACCAGTGATTATTTAAAAACCAAGATGTTTATCTCTCCCAACAGCAGTATGGAAGTAGATGGTTCTTAAATCAGTATAGTGGCTACACTCTATCATAAAGGACCTAGTCTCTTTCTGTCCTTTCCCCTCTATGATTTCTGTTCCTCAGCATGTTGGCTTTTTGTCCTTGGGCTTCTCACCTCACTGGTCTAAGCTGCTATACTTCTAAGACAACTGCGATCAAGCATGAATAGGTGGCCAGAGCCTCCTTACTTTCTTTTTAAGTAATCTCTACACCCAACACAGGGCTTGAACTCAAGACCCCACGATCAAGAGTTGCATGCTCTACTGACTGAGGCAGCCAGGTGCCCCTGGCCTTTTTAGAAGAGAGCAAAAATCCTTCTCAGAAGCTTTCTCAGCAAACATCTCTTTATGTCTCTTTGGTCAGAATGGGTCACATGCACATCTCTGAATCAATCTAGATCCGCAGAGACTGGGATTATTGTGCTTGGTTTAGATTATTCATTTCCTACCACTGGGAGAGTGAACCCCCCTCCCTGAACATGTTGCTATCCTCACAATTATCCAAGTTCCTTAAAACATATCTTTAAAAAAAGGCAAATAGTTCTTTAGTAGACACAATGGTGAAAATAAAAATCCAAAAGATTCATTCACCAACTAAGTAACTAAATAGAGACAAAGACGACTCAAATATCCCTCAAAAGTTTCAAGCTTGGGTAACTACGACAATCACGCTGCCAAGAATAGATAAAGAGAGAATGTGGGAGGAAAACCTTAGTTTGTGAGAGAGACAGAAAGTAATTCCACTTTCTTCTCCTTGAGTGTGAGGTGCAATTAGACTGGTAGAAATGAAGGATGAGACTTGAGGGGAAGGGCTAGACTTCAGCAGGATACAGGAATCATCCACAATGAAGCAGGATGTGAAACCATGGAAATAGACACAACCATTGGTACAGAAAAGGGAGAGAGAGAAGGGAAAACGTCAGAAAAAAATCTTGGTGAATAGCTATAATCAGGAAATAGTAAGATGATGATGTTGCCATAAAAGGAAAAGGAGAGGGAGTAATTAATTCCAGAGATATAAGAACCAAAGGACCACAATCACGTGGCAGCCAAGAAGTTTCTTTTTTTCTTTTTTTTAAGATTTTATTTTTAAATAATATCTACCCCCATGGGGCGCCTGGGTGGCTCAGTCGGTTAAGCGGCCAACTTCGGCTCAGGTCGTGATCTCACGGTTCGTGAGTTCAAGCCCCGCATCGGGCTCTGTGCTGACCACTCACAGCCTGGAGCCTGCTTCAGGTTCTGTGTCTCCCTCTCTCTCTGCCCCTCCCCCACTCATGCTCTGCTTCTCTCTGTCCCAGTAATAAATAAATAAATGATTTAAAAAATAATAATATCTACCCCCAACACAGGGCTCTAACCCACAACCACAAGGTCAAGAGTTGCATGTTCCACTGACTGAGCCAGCCAAGGGCCCCAAGAAGTAGTTTCCAAAGGAAAGGAGTGATTGACATTGTTGACTGCTCCAGAGATGTTAATGATTCCAAAATACTCTTGAAAATTTTCAGGAATGGTAGGAACATAATGTTCATGTGCACTTATTTGGATCCCTTTTTGTCTGTTCTTTCAATGACTTTGGAAGGGAAGGAAAATATAGGTTGTCATGCTGGAGGCAACGCTAAGGTGGTAGTGGGAAGGACAGATAAGTAATTGAAAACATTGTGAGCTAAGAGGAAGGAGCCTGGAGAGAGGGGAGAGGGTGAGGAACACTGATGGGAAGGGAAAATGCAAAGATGTACAGAGGCTGGAGGTCACGGTAAGGCTAAAAGCCAGGTTCAGCAGGAGAGATGAAAATGTGAATAATGGAGGTGGTCAGAGGACATGAAATGTTGAAGAAAATGGGAAATGAATTTCAAGGTATCTAGTGGATAACAGAAATGAAGATAAAGGTCAAGAGAGGTGAGAATGTTAATCTCCAGCAAACTCATGAAAGCCACCAAGAAATAGGAGAGAAGAAGCAGATGAGCACTGAAATTCACTAAGGATAGCAGGACAGAAATCTGGAAACCGGAGGTCAACAGGCAGAGATGGGACTTGGTGACAGGACACTGGCCAAATGGTTAAAAATGAATTGGTAAAACTTTAGTGGGAAGAGTATAGCTAAGGAAACCAGAAAGACAGCAAAGCATGGGGTAAGGGGTGCAGGGTCGGGAACAAAGGAGACATTCATTTTATAAAGAGATGTAACTAACATAAAATCTGCTAAGGAGGTTCCCAGGCAGATGACAAGAAGAGACAATAGAGAAGAGAATCCTATTCCAGGAATCCATCATAACAGAACGTAACTGCAGGATGACTGAAGGCACATGTAAATCCCTTTTTGTACCAGGCACAGGTCCATGGCCCCTATGAACTGTGGACAGTTCAAACAAAAGTAGTGCCTTCAGTGAGAACCTACAATCCCATATAATTCCATAATAAAGCATACATATGCAGATAAGAATGTGAATTACTAAAGATGGATACAAAACATGCAAAACGATGGAGAAAGGGGCATCAAAACAGCAAAAGCCGGTGTTCCCTGGGGAAAGCACACCAGTTTCTTGATAATTTAACTCCTGACAATTAAAAGGTAAAAGCTACATATAGGGAGGTAACAGGGAAACAAAAGAAGGCAGCTGGCACTTTGGCAGAGAAGCCAAAGTACTTCTTACTTTGAGAAATAAAACCAAAACCAGATTACAGGAGGCTTTCTGAGACTTCTCATACACAGAAGCACAAATTACTTGTCCAGGACTCCAGAGATTCCTGGTAAGTCAGACTGTAGATAAATAGACACAGGTGCCCTCATGAGATGGTAGCAGGTCAGAGAAAGGCCAGTGAAAATAACTGACTTGAAGAAGAAGAAAGGAGGCAGAACAGAGAGAGAAGGAAAGAGGGAGAGATGGGGGCTTGGGGGAAGGGGCAGTCAGGGGGAAGGGAAGAAAGAAACCATGAAAAGATGAAGCTGCCAAAGGCATCAGACCCCACTCTCCCCATCTCCACGTATCTTCTTACTCATGAGCATGACCTATCTTAAACAGAGACAACAAACAGAAAATGAGTGTCTGTGACCCATAAATAAGTGTGAATCATACTTAAATAAGGGAACAGAGGCCATGTAACATTCAGTGGCCACGTCAATTACAGTTATGTCAACTCTTTCTTCTTGATCTCGCAATAATTGCCTCATGTTTAACACAAGGGAAGATATCTCTTTATCGGCAGAAATGTGTGTGGAGGCTTTATTAAGCAATTAACCCAAGTAGGCAAAATAAACATCCTTGTGAAGCATCAAGATTAGCAACAAGAGATATATATGGTAGGACATAAGCAGAAAAGAAAATTAGGAAGATGAAGGTTTGTACTGTGAAAACAAAAGAAGTAAAAATTGCCTTAGAGTGAAAACTCATAGTAAAAAGGACATACGGTGAGCATGATGATGTTACACCCCTTATCACTGACAGGTGCTTTATAAGCATTTTCACAGGACTTGCTGTATACTGTGTTATTTCATATTCACTCAACGTTCTGCAATGCAGAGAACAGCTATCATTGTTTTTACTTAACAAATGAAAAGGTGAGGCTTCAAAAGGTGAAATCACTTGCCTATGGGCAAACAATCAGTAAAGGACAGACACTGGAATTGAACCTAGATTTTTCTGACTCTTGGTGCTGTGGTCTGACTGGTCCTCCCAAATACTCAAACTTCTGGACTGAGCAGCATTCTTGCCCTTATGAAGAAAATGAGAAGGAAAGATATCTAAATAATATCCCCAAACACTGGGACTCCATGTTTTCAACATGCTCACCATCTCCTGAATGCCCTCCGGACAAAGCAAGCTCAACCATCACACACTGTGTGTGTGTGTGTATGTGTGTGTGCACGAGCATATACACACGTGGTATGTGTGTGCACACCTGTATTCTGGGGGCAGGTAGGGAGCTGCAAAACCAACAGTTAGGACATCAAGAATAAATAATGAATATCAGGCCAGAGCACTGAAGCCTGCCTCTGCATGGAAATAGTCACCTTGCATCAAGTTCCTCTTTGCATAAAACAGTGACATTTTCATGAGGTTTAGGAGCCTGCTTTTGGCTTCCAAAAGCTCTAGCGCCATACCATGCTGTCACTGTAACTGCCCTCCAGTGAGCCATCAAAAGCCTGGCTAGAACATTTTAAATACAGCAGTTTGCTTGCCACCAAAACACTAAGTTGCAATGTTTTATATTTATCTCTATTTAAATTTTAGTGATGCCACATAAATGTTAACATGGTCTTATGCTAATACAATCACAGAGAAGTCTTAATAACAACACATATTGGCACACCCCCGGGGTGAGTTATGGCCTGCTAAGCAGACCTAATGCATGCTTCTCAAGTCATGTAGTTAGTCCTCTTTAAATAAGATATGACATCAAGAATGTTACACAGTCTCCCCCAAGAAATGCGTTACCAAAAGCAATGGCAAAGGACATTTGCTCATATTGAAAGTGGAAAGAAGGTACTTGGGATTACAGGAAAGAATTCCAAAAAGACTCTCAAGAGACAGCCTAATAATATTTTACTTAGTCATTTCATGGCTTGAGAAACAAAAAGTGAGCCTCAGTAAGTTCTCAAGCTTCTAAAGCCCTGAAGGTAAGACCCTGGACTTCTCTCTAGGGCTGAAATCACAGCTACCAATGACTAACTCATGGACTCTCCACCCTTTCAGCGGATGCACATGCAACCATTTCCTTGGGCTTCCTGAAAGCCTGTCTAGGTCTGGTATATGAGACCAAGGGAGGTGGAGTACCCTGAAAGCCACAGCCTTGACTGTCAACAACATAACGACAGGATAACCAGGGCTTGAAGATCAAGGCACATTAGCAATGAGGGACACAAAGACCTGCAGGTTGCTCAGCCTCCCCTCATGCAGCAATTCTTCTACTTTTCCCCGCTTTGCCCCTCAATTTACTACAAAAAGATGCTGAAGCCTTCCACAGTAAGAAGGCATCACAGATTCTGATTAAACAACAATAAACATGGATAAAAGGTAAAGGAAATCTTTTCAAAACAAAGCGTGCAATGGTAAAAGTGTTCACAAAAGCCTTTCACCTGCAACTTCTTAATCCCAGCACCCAAGCAGAACAACCCCTAATAGCCACCACCCAGGCCCTTGCAGCAAGAATCAAAATATTGGTTCCTATTTTAGAGGCACAGGAACAGATAGTCCTAGGAACAGATTTTCAAAAATGAAAGGAACTACAGCTCCAAAGGACCAACTGCAGCTTGAAGACGTCTTGACCTTTATAGTATAGTAATATAGTACCCACTATATTTCTGCATCCACTCTTTAGAGATACCGTCTCCCCATTGCTCCTGCCTCATCACTTTTCTAGTGTAACCCAGAAAAAATGAAATTTAAACAAATCCCAATCCAGAGAGTACAATAACCTGACTGCATGTTGACTGTTGCCAGACAATCAGGAGAAGACATATTCCCCCCAAAAGGCCACTGAAGGATCAACTCTTAGAGTTCATTCCTTCCCACTCAACTAGCTATGGTTGGTCTAACTTTTTATGAGCTTTGACTACAACACAGAATGTGACCTATAATAGATTATTAAACGTCCTTAAGATAAGGGGGAACAGAGAGTCATACATGGTAACAACATCTACCATGGAGTTAGTAATTGGAGTAATTGGAGTAAAGGCAGAATCAAATTCTTACTCTAGTTTCATTAGGATTACAATGAAATGTGGATAGGCAGGAGCATGAAAGAGTTCAACTGTAAACTTCTTCCAGGCCAATCAGGCCAAAAATTAAGCTAGACTTCACATGAAGGGCCCCAACAATTCTGGCCAATGAGATGTCCATCCATGCTACTCACCTGGAAAAGGCAGCCCCCAGCACAAATGCAGCATATTCCTTCACCAGAGGCTCTGTGCTGTTCAGCCCATTGATCACCACTTGAAGGCCACCGAAGGAAAGCAGGTCCTGTGCATTATCCATCTGTAACAAAGGCATGGCTTAGGACAGTCCAGCCATCAAGGAAAGAAGGGCTCTTACTGCCTTTCTTTTGGTGACTATTCTAAAAACCTAAAAAATCAGGTAAAAACCAACGGTGGCCTTACTGACTAACATTCTCAAGTCTTAACTTTGAGATTTCCGAATTCATCTAACATGATTTTTGAGCACCTGTGTGGGAAATGGCAGAAATGGCAACTAGCTATTGCTTATGCCAAACATGTCCTGGAAAATTCTAAAACCACAATGAACCACAAAGCTTACTCCAAATGTACAAGCTGTTAACACAAAGATCTGGCATCATAAGGACTACTAAATGGTGCCATGCTTCCTGTTGATGTCCAGACCCAATGCAGGCAGTAGAGGCAGCAGACACTTGAATAAAAAAAGAAAAAAGGCTGTTTTTAATTTTATTATTATTATTGTTTTTAAATGTTTATTTATTTTTGAGAGGGAGAGCGAGAGAGCACGAGCAGGGAAGAAGCAGAGAGAGAAAGGGAAAGAGGATCTGAAGCAGGCTTTGTGCTGACAGGAGAGAGCCTGATGCAGGTCTTGAACTCATGAACCATGAGATCATGACCTGAGCCAAAGTTGGACGCTTAACTGACTGAGCCACCCAGGCACCCCAAAGGCTGTTTTTTAATTAGAAATCAGGGACTATGTAACAGGAACCCTGCTTCAGAGGGAGGGGGGTCTAGCAGAGTGCTAGAGGAGGAGTACAAATAGTACCCCTCTCCTCCCTCTTCCTCACTTCATACAATCTAAGGCTGACTCATTCTGAGGGCACCCATGATAAAATTTACACAGAAGTCTCTCTCACAAAGGCTGTAGTGTAGTTCTGTGTTCCTGGCTAGGGCTATGATTGCTCAGTGCATAACATTTCAAATAGCACTGGTCTAGGCTATCCTTTAAGGTCCAAAGCCCCAAGTCTAGACTCTTTCTCTTTTATTCTAAAAGGAGTATCATTCCCCAGGCTTCATCTGTATCCTGCAACAAGAACAATTTGCTCAGAAAGGTCAATGGATCCTGTTTCCTTTGTGCCATAACTACAGTTTCCATCGGAAATATGTTTGTTGCTATAAAGGCTGCCTCTTGCCCACAGGTGGACCCCACTCTACAAATCATCAGGATAATGCAGGAAGCTAGAACCCAACAATGTGAACAGCTATCCACCTTTTTGCTCCAGATACCACAGAGCCACTTCCTGCCTGACTATGCCCTTCCAAACTAGATAAAGGCTCTAACGGAGAAACTGAGTTTGAAGGACGTTGCCTTTGTTTGTGTTTCTGGGTGGAACTAGCCTGTTTTTACCACTTAGAAGCTAATTTTTATATATTCTGGTATCATCTCCCCAAGAGCAGGATGTTTTTCCTGTCTGTCTACTTTTGTAGGTCCAGTGATTACAACAGTGCTGAGTATATACTTAGGTACTCAATAAATAATTGGGTTTTTAAAAATGTTTATTATTTATTTTTGAGAGCGAGAAAGAAAGAGAGGGAGTGCGGGAGCAGGAGAGGTGAGAGAGAGAGGTGGACAGAGGATCCAAAACAGGCTCTGTACTGACAGCAGGGAGCCCGATGTGGGGCTCGAACTCATGAACTATGAGATCATGACCCAAGGCAATGTCGGACGCTTAACTGACTGAGCCACCCAGGTGCCCTAATAAATAACTGTTAAACCAATGAATAAATCTGATCAGAAAAAAATTTTACGGAAATAAAGTCTACTGTGAGTGAAAAAAGGCAACCTGGGGTATCTGTGCCAACAAAACGGATGGATCCCTGGTACCAGAGACCTGAAGACATGGCCAATCCAGGGTCCTGAATAAGCATGGAGTCTGCTCTGCCATAAGGGCCCTATGCCAGGGCTGGGATTTTTCTGTACCAATCTGTCCTCATGAAGAGGAGTGATTACTGGGCCATAGGCCAGCCAACTAGGGAGACTGAGAGCTGAGTGTTTGGCTGACATAAGCACTAATAATACTTCGTGAGCCTTCCTTTCTCACATACTCTAATTTTAAAATCTAAGAACGCACTGCCTCTTTTTGATCCTCCCTCCTCCAAGTTTTCTGGATAACAAAGCCATGGCGCAGAGTCCTGTCATTACATGCCTGGGGTGGCTACTTGTCAAAGCTGGTAGGAGTTCTTAACAGAGCAGCTGCCAGTCTAACGCTGCAGAGCAACACAGCCCCAAGTCCTAGAGGTTCTGCCGCAGATGTAGTTTATCTTTATTACTACAAAGACAATTCAGGGTGCTATAAATTCTAACATTTAGATAAGCACCTCGATCTCTTCGATATGTTTTCTCACTTGTTATTTCACTGAAGATGAGGAAGAATCATTCTGCCCGCTGTGCACCCAGAAGACCTAGCTTCAAAATCTGGGCCCTGCTCAGCATCACACAGGAGAAGGCACCATCAGGATCTACGTCTGCAGCTCCCCACCTACGTCTGGGCCCACAACTTTCTCCAGGCTGCCTTCAGGATGGGGAGGGACAGGTGGACAGAAACTCAAGGTAGAGGGAGGGAGTGCGTGAGGAAGGGAACCCTGCCAACACTCTGGAGGAAAAGAGAGAACCAGAGCGCTGGCCAGACAATGAAAGGACAGGAAAAAGAGAAAGGGAGAAATGATGGTAAATAACTGAGGAGGCAAACATACTGCCCTAGGGTACATGGGGAAGACAGAGGCTGCACCTCATAATTGACTATTTTCCAAACATACGGTTTAGCTTTTCACAAATCCTGTTGAATAATTCCAACATAGCTGTGAGAGGAGGGCAGATCCTGTTTGGGTCCTTGAAGCCCATGGATCCTCAAAGCTTCTAATCAGTGAGTCAAGAACCAGAGTGGACTGGTGAAGTTTCTGGCAAGGGCAATCCTACCTTCCTCAAAGCTAGCACTCCATTACCTGAATTCCCCATTGCAACTAGAATTAAAGGTTAAGCTGTGTCTTCGTGAATTCCCCTGTGAAATCACAACTCAACACCATGGCACAATAGCCTGACATACCAGCTCAAAGGACTTTATATTTCCAATCTAAAGGCTGATGACTCAGAACACTTATGACTCTTCTGCCAACAGGGCAAGTCTGGCCTCACCAGATGGTTCCTGGGCTGACCTCAGACTGAGTTAGGTGATATTGAAGAAACTGTTTACCCCACCTAGTAACCCATGAAAGCAGAATAGGATGTCACCCTAGATATGACACACTTCCAGATAACTGGCAGGCTTGCATGAAAAATTTTTTTTTTTTTTGCCTGGGCCCTGCTAGCCTCCTGTGTACTCACTTCCCTGTGGGTATGATAAGCTGTCCAGTGATTTTGTCCTTTTATGCTCAACTAAAGGAAGGGCCTATAGAAACCTGATACCTAAGATTCACCCAAGTACGTTGAATGAGAAAAAAAATAAAAGCTGCCAAGATCAGAGCAGGACTGAGTTGGCCAATAACCCCTAGGATCCTTAATCCTTTAAATATCTGCAATGGAAAAGCTGTTGGAATTCTTGTTTTTCACCCTGGAGAGAAAGACAGGAAAGAGGAAAGAGAACTCAGGCCCACTTTCTCTCTAAGAGGATCATAGACCTGCTATTTGAGGCCTGAGAAAGAGTTATGAGCAAAGGAAGAAGATGAAGAGGCCACATCATAATTCCTGCAGATACAGTATACACTCATCCTCTCTCATCACAAAGGCTGGCAAAATCCTAAAGAAAGAAAGAATGTCTTTTAGCCTAGTTTATAGAGAACAAGGACACAGTCATGCGTGGGAGGATGCTGAAGATCTATATCTTGATGAGGATCTCAAACAAGCGTTTGATTATGATTACACAGTCTTCCTGGGCCACCATCGTCCCTAGTTTGAATTACCGCAATAGCCTCCTATCTGGTTTCCGTGCTTCTACCCACACCCCTTGCCTCCAATCTAATTCTTAACAAAATAGACAGAGGGATCCTTTAACGCTAAGTCAGAGCATATTGTTCTTATGCTCAACAGCTTTTAATAATGTTCAGTTTCATATTCTTTTCCATGGTCTACAAGGTGTTCCATGATCTTTCTCCCATTATCTAACCTTCATCTACTTCCGTCTTTACTTTCAGCTCCAACTACACAGACTTGCTCTGATTCCACAAACATGCCACACATGCTCCCATCTTAAGGGTTTGGTACATGCTGTGTCTCCTGCCTGAGATGCTCCTTTCCAACACTGCCAGTCCTTACCAAATTCTACCTTTTATTTTCCCATAGTATTTTTCAAGTTCAAACACACAATCTATAATTTACTTATTAGTTATATTTATTATCTATCTGCCTCTGCTATATGGTAAGCTCCAATTTTGTTCACAGGATGTATTTTAAGTGCCTGAAATAGGTCTTGGGACTTAAATGGCATGCAGTAAATTAATTTATTGAATAAATAAATAAGTTCTCTTGGCTCCTTCTCCTTAGATCTACCTAATCCCTTCTGAGCTTCATTCAAATGATACCAATATCCTGGGAGAGGAAGAGTGACCAAAAGGTAAAGAGCACAGTTTCGACTCACACAGACCTTACTGCAGATCCCAGCTCGAGCACGCACTAACTGGGTGAACTTGGGCAATCTCAGATGTGACCTGTGTCTTACTTGCCTCAATTATAAACTGGAACTAATAACACCACCCACTCAAAAGGCAGCTGTGGAAGTCAGTGAATTAATGTGTACAAAGTACTTGAATAAGTGCCTTGCCTTGTCTATGGTAATGCTCAATAAATATTAACTATTATAATTATGGCACAAGTGTGATCAGTCCTTTCCCTGCTGCAAACTCTCCAACGAGTCTTAAAATCAAGGATAAAATCATAAAGAGCCTGATATTCCCGATTCCACCTCTCTGAATCTCTAACCTTTCCACTTTATCTATGCTACCCTATCCGATATTTCCCAGGTCCTCAGTCTCTTCTCTCTCTTCTCTACCTCAGACGCTTTGCACATGTTGTTTCCTCTGCCTATAGTACTCTGATCCAACGGGGGGCAAACTTTTTCCAAAGGGCTGATAGTAACTATTTGTGGCTTTTGTGAGTCATAGAGTTTCTGTCACAACTATTAAACTCTGCAATGTACCATAAAAATAGCCCCAATAGAACAATACATAAAGAAACAGGCTTGCCTGTGTCCCAATAAAACTTTATCTACAAAAGCCTTCCTCAACACCCCTGACTAGGCTAAGTTCCCTGTTACATACTTTCACTTTACACTCTGGAGCCCTTATCACAAGTTTAAATTCAAATTATCTCATTATTAAATTGTTCATTGTTCAATTGTTCACTATTTAATTGTTCCCTCTACCAGAATATAAGCTACATGAAATAGAGACCATGTCTATTTTGCCCCTGATTTATCATCAGTATTGAAAAAAAAAATGGAGGTTAACACTCCAAATGAAAAAGAGATTAGCTCTCCCTTCTAGAATGTATCTTACTACAATAGTTACTGGTCTAGGTTAAAAATACTATATGCCCTTAGAGAGAAGGAAAGATGCTGATGCTATTTCCTTAGGATTTAGGGCAGGGAGGTTTGTTGTTGGAGATGTTAGTTAAAAGTCAGATTTATGGGCAAAGAAATACAATACCTGATGGACATAATATTCAAGATCAAAGAGCGCAGCAATCTTCTCTTCTAGGCTGGAGCTGGAACTATTGAACTTATTGATCAGCCGCACCATGATCTGCATGTCGGTCTCAATGACAACATTCAGCTCTTCAAAGTCCTTCTTCAGCTCCTCAATGGGGCGAAAGAGCCGTTTAACCTTGGCCTGCCTTGCCTAAGAAGATAATTGAAACAAATAGATAATTACATCAATTGGAGACATTTCCCCAAGGCTCTTTTGGTCTACCATGGATGCCCATTTTCAAAGAACTGCTACTCCAGAATTCAAAACCTTCTTTCATCTGTGCTATCCAAAAATCCTGCTAGAGGAATATCTCATTTTATTGCACTTCACCTTGCCACACTTAAGAGATATTACATTTTTTACAAATTGGAAGTCTGTGGTAACCTGCATTTAGCAACGCTAACGGCGCCATTTTTCCAACAACATTTGCTCATTTTGTGTCTCTCTGTCACATTTTGGTAATTCTTGGAATATATCAAACTTTTTCATTATATTGGTTATGGTGCTCTATAATTAGTGGTTTTTGAGATTACTATTGTAACTATTTTGGGTAGCCACAAACCCACCCATAGGAGACAGTAAACTTAACTGATAAATGTTGTATATGTTCTGACTGCTCCACCGACATGCAATTCTATCTCTCAATCTCTCCTTGGGCCTCCCTATTTCCTGAGACACAATGGTACCGAAATTAGGCCAATTAATAACCCTACAATGGGTCCTTAAGTGTTCAACCGAAAGCAAGAGTCTTACATCTCATTTTAAATCAAAAGCTATAAATGATCAAGCTTAGTGAGGAAGGCATGTTAAAAGAAGAAATAGCAAAAGACAAGCCTCTTCTGCCAAACAATTAGCCAAGGTGTGAATGCCAAGAGTTGCTTAAAGAAATTCAGAGTGCTACTCTAATGAACACAGGAACAATACGAAAGCAAAACAGTCTTATTGCTGATATGGAGAAAGTTTTAGTGGTCTGGACAGATCAAACCAGTCACAACATTTCCTTAAGCCAAAGCCTAATCCAGAGCAAGGCCCTAAACTCACTTTAATTCTATGAATGCTGAGGTACGTGAGGAAGCTGCAGAAGAATAAGCCTGAAACTAGCAGAGACTGGTTCACGAGGCTTAAGAAAACAAGCCACCTCCGTAACATACAAGTGCAAGATGAAGCAGCAAGTTCTGATATGGAAGCTGCAGCAAGTTTTCCGGAAGATCTAGCTAATTCATGAAGGTGGCTATTTTCAGCAACAAATTTTCAATGTAGATGAAATAGCCCTCTATTGTAAGAAGATCCCATCTAGGACTTACATAGTTAGAAAGGAGAAGTCAATGCCTGGCTTCAAAGCACAGGCTAATATTCTTGTTAGGGGCTAATGTAGCTGGTGACTTTAAGTTGAAACCAGGGTTTATTTACTATTGCAAAAATCCAAGGCCCCTAAGAATTAAGCTATATCTACTAGGCCTGTATTCTAGAAATAGAACAACAAAGCCTGAATAACAGCATGTCTGTTTACTACATGGTTTACTCAATTATGTTAAGACCACTTTTGAGACATACTGCTCAGGAAAAAAAAAAAAAATCCTTTTAAAACATTACTGCTTATGGACAATGCACCTGGTCACCCCAGAGCTCTGATGGAGATGTACAACGAGATTAATGTTGTTCTCATGCCTGCTAACGTAACATCTATTCTGCAGCCCATGGATCAAGGATTCACTTCCACTTTTAAGGTCCAATTAGAAATATTAGGAAAATACAGGGGCGCCTGGGTGGCTCCGTCGGTTAAGCATCCGACTTCAGCTCAGGTCATGATCTCATGGTTCGTGGGTTCGAGCCCCAAGTCAGGCTCTGTGAAAACCTGTTAGAAAGGATTCACTACTCTAGATACCATTAAGAATATTGGTGATTCATGGGCAGAACTCAAAATACCAACATTCAGGAGAGTTTGTAAGAAGAAGATCCCAGCCCTCATGGACGAATGCGAGGAGTTCAAGACTTTAGTGGAGAAAGTCACTGCAGATGTGGTGGAAATATGTAGAGAATTAGAATCAGAAGTGGAGCCTGAAGATGTGACTAAACTGTTCCAACAGGATGATAAAACTTCAGCAAATGAGGGGTCACTTCTCATGGATGAGCAAAGCAATCCACTCCTGGTGAAAATGCTATGCAGATAGTTGAAAAGTGACAACAAAGGATTTAGAATATTCCATAAACTTAGTTCATAAAACAGCAGCAGGGTTTGAGAGAACTGACTCCAATTTTTTGAGAGAAGTTCTACTGTGGGTAGGATGTTATCAAATAGCATCACATGCTGCAAGAAACTTCACAAAATTGTTCAATGCAGCAAACTTCACTGTTGTCTTACTGTAAGAAATTGCCACAGCCACCCTAACATTCAGCAGCCCCTACCCTCATCAGTCAAGCAGCCATCAGCATTGAGGCAGGACCATTCCCAAGCAAAAGAATTACAACTCACTAAACGCCCAGGTGGTTGGCATTTTTTAGCAATAAAGTACTTTTTGAATTAAGGTATATATATTGGTTTTTTAAGACATAATGCTATTCTACATTTAACAGAGTACAGTATAAAATAAGCATAACTTTTATATGCACTGGGAAACCAAAAACTTAATCTGACTTGCTTTATTACACTGGCCTAGAACCAAACCCACAGTATCTCCAAGGTATGCCTGTACCTCCTAAGATACCCACAGAAGAGAGCCCTCAGAGTCTAACCATACAGAACTTTGCCCCAAAAACACACTCACGATTTTCCAAGGCTCACGTATCCCAGTCTGACTTCCAATGTTCAAGAAGAATGGAAAGACTTCTTGTTCCAATCACTGAGGTCAGGGGAAGCAATGCAAGCTTACCTTCAACCCCTAACTTCACAAGAAAAGGCTGAGGTCTACGGTCAAATTATCTATATCTTGGTTCTCTATCTTCTATAATCACTGAATACCTTTGCTTTCCCCTGCCCAATCCAGCAACATTTTAGGGAAACCGGATGTAGGAAACTGTGGGTAAAGAGCTATCAGAGTGGGAGTAATCTGCTGATGAAAATTAAATCACTGTCATTACTATCAATCTAACTACAGGTGTACAATTTGTTCGACTGTCTGAAGTGGCTAAATTACTTTATGTACTATACTCAAGTCTCAATTTTCTCTCAATCCCTCCACACCACACACACATACAAAAGGTTCAAAAATGAAGTTATGTTGGAGGTGAATAAAAGACTTTAATTAGATATTTCATACATGTGACACTCCTGTTTACTTCCCAATTTTAGAGGACAGTACTTGTAAAGAGTCTGAAAGGTCATGGTGGTTTGAGTCTCTGTCTTCCAAGAAAAATTAAAAGGCACGAATATTTATAAAAAGCAGAATGATGAACAGCTGTCAGCTTCAAACTGCTCATCTATTACCTATGGGTTTTCTCCCCAGATACAAGCACTCCATAGAAACACCAACCAAAGAAATGAATCAGCCTCTCTTAAAAAAAGACCAAGCTCCTCACAGAGCAATCACATCTATGGGATGTCATATCCTATTTCTTTGGGCTAAAACAAGAGTGAAATGCCTCCCTTACAGCCAGCTAAAGGACTCTGGAGGGCCGCCAAAGGAAAGGCCAAGAGGTCTGGGGAAGCTGAGTCACTGCCTAGAGCTGTGGGATGACAGGCAAGCGAGGAGGGTAAGAAACAAGGCGCCTCTACCTCACAAAAGTGATGTGCACCTGGCCCTCTGGAAGGCCTTTAAAGAAACAAACAATAACTTTTTATTTTGTAATAATTATAAACTCAGACACAGAAAGTTACAAAAATAATACAGGACTACCATGTACCCTTTGTTCAGCTTCCCCCAATGGTAACATCTTACATAACAACAGTATGCTAACAAAACCAAGAAAATAATAAAGGTACAATACTGTTAACTAGACTATAAGCCTTATTCAGACCTTATCAGCTTTCACATGTACACATTTGCATGTATGCACATGTGTAGTATTCTATGCAGTTTTATCCAATATATACTGTATCCACCAGAACAATCAGGCTACTGAACTATTCCACCACCACCAAATAACTCCACTGAGCTACCCCTTTATAACTGCACCTCATCTTCCCACCCATCCCTATGCCCTGGCAACCACTAATTTGTTCTCCATCTCCGTAATGCTGGCATTTGAAGAACGTTATAAAAAGATGGAATCACACAGACAGAAAGAGAGACAAAGAGCATGTGAAAGAGAGAGAGAGCACCCACATGGGAGAGAGGCAGAAAGAGAGAGAATCCCAAGTAGGCTCTACAATGTCAGAGCGGAGCCCGATGTGGGGTCTGAACTCATGAATTTTGAGACCCACGACCTGAGCCGAAATCAAGAGTGAGATGCTTAATAGACTGAGTCACCCAGGCACCCTAACGGTTCATTTATTTTTAATGCTGAGCAGCATTCCACTCTATAGGTATACAGTTTGCTTAACCATTCACCTGTTGAACATCTGACATGTTTCCAGGTGTTGGCTATTATGAATAAAATCACATGAATATTTGTATAAAGACTTTTTTAAAAATGTTTATTTATTTTGAGAGAGAGAGACAGAGAGACAGAGAGAGCAGGGGAGGGGCAACAGAGAGGGAGAGGGAAAATCCCAAGCAGGCTCAGCATTGCCAGTATAGAGCCCAATGCGGGGATCGAACTCACAAACCGTGAGACTATGACCTGAGCATTGAAATCAACAACCAGATGCTTAAACAACTGAGCCCCCCGGGTGCCCCTTAATAAAGGGTTTTTTTTTTTAAATACAAATTTAAGATCTTATTCCTCTGGAATAAATGCCCACAAGCACAACTAGTGGGTCATACAATAAACATATGTTTGGTTTTATAAGAAACTGCCTGTTTTTCACAGTGACTATACCATTTTACATTCTCACCAACAATGTATGAAAGACCCAATTTCCCCACATCCCCACTAGTATTTAGTATTATCATCATTTTTGTTGTAGGTATTTTAATAGATGCGTAGTGTT
Source organism: Cryptoprocta ferox (assembly GCA_028646485.1). NCBI lineage: Eukaryota > Metazoa > Chordata > Mammalia > Carnivora > Eupleridae > Cryptoprocta > Cryptoprocta ferox. The sequence continues at coordinate 27,980,519 of CM053572.1, forward strand.
ACCCCATTGTGGATTTAATTTGCATTTCTCCACATGCTAATGACATTAAACATCTTCTCATGTGCTTATTTGCCATCCACAAATCCTCTTTGGTGAAATGTCTGTCTGTTCGTTTCTTTTGCTCATTCTCTAAATACGTTGTTGTTTTTACTGCTGAGCTTCTAGAGTTCTTTGTAGTCTAGATACAAGTCTTTAATCAGACACAGTCTTTGCTTTACACAGAACTTAAATGTGCCAAGTTCAAGGACTATAGTTTAGCTAACACCATTCTCCCAGCACTACTCAAATTTCAGTTACTACCAATTTCAGTTAACTATAATTGCATCAAGTACAAATTTTGCTGCTAGCTCTTCAGTTAACAAATCACTACATGAAACATAAATGCTCATGATCATGAGTGGCTGATCACACTGTCTGGTCACTGTAGACTCATTACTCAGTTCATACACAGATGTCAAGTGGGTAGTTTTAAGACTTCCTCATCCTCTAATGATTAGCCCATGGTTAACATTTCATAAAAATGGATAATCAAAAGAAAGAAGTGGTCAAGAAAGATGAAACTCTAGCAAAGAAATAATAGTAGTAATTCTGGTAGTAAAATTCATATTTAACATATATGGACTTACAGAGTCGGTTGGAATTTTTGTTTCAACTATCAAACATTATTTTTAAAACAGAAAGTCTATCCTTTTCCCCCCTTTTTGATATATTACATTGTTCTTTTCTTCTTCCTGATGTTCCAAGTTTCTTTCTATTATTTCCTTTCTATTTGGAGAATATTCCTTAGTCATTCTTTTAGGCAGGTCTGCTGGTGACAAATTCTTTTAATTTCCTTTTGTGCAAGAATGCTTTGATTTCTTTTTCACTTGTGAAGAATATTTTCATTGGGTATAAAATTCTAAGGGTATAGTTTTTTTTCAGTGCTTGAAAAATACTGTGCCACACACTCTGGTCTCTGTGGAATCTAACGAAAAATACACTGTCAATACTGTTTCTGACTAGCTGCTTTCAACATTTTTTCTGTATTTAATTTTCAAGAGGTTGACTGTGAAGAGTCATGGTGTTGATTTCTCTGAGTTTGTCCTACTGAAAATTCACTCAGTTTCATGAATCTATTTATTTATGCTCTTGACCATATTTGGGGATTTTTCCATCTTACTTTTTTTTTTAATGTTTATTTTGAGACAGAGAGACAGACACACACACACACACACACACACACACACACACACACACACACAGAACCTGAAGCAGGCTCCAAGCTCCGAGCTATCAGCACAGAGCCTAATGCAGGGCTCGAACTCATAAACCCTGAGATTATGACCTTAGCCGAAGTTGGACGCTTAACCGACCGAGCCACCCAGGCACCCCCGCATCTTTATTTCTTAGTTTATGTTTTCATTATTTGTCAGTATTCTTTCTCCTTTCTTAAGACTCCAATGCCAGAAATGTTAGATCTTTTGTTAGACAGAAATGTTAGACACAGGTCCCTAAGTCTCTATTACTTTTTTTTCTATTTATTTTCTCTGTTATTTAGATTTTTTTTTAGTAATTTCTGTCAAGTTCACTGGTTCTTCTCTCTCTTCCCTATTCTGCTACTGAGCCCATTCAGTGTTTTTAAACAATTTTGTTGTATTTTTCCAGTTCTAAAAATTCCACTTGATTCTTTTTTATATCATCTATTTCTTTGCTGAGGTTGTCATTTGTTTCAAGAGTTTTCACAACTGTTTCTTGAGCCATTTTTATGTTAACTGCTTTAAAATACTTGGTAATTCAAAAGTTCTGGGTCCTCTCACTGTTTCCATCTGTTAATTGTCTTTCCTAGTTCAAGGTTTGATTTTCTTAGTTCTTGGTATGGTGAAGGTTGTTTTATTTTTGTTTTTATTTATTTTTTGTAACCTGAACATTTTGGATATCAAGTTTTAAGACTATGAAACCTATCCAATCTTCCTTTTCAGCAGGCAGTCAATGTTTACATTTAATATGCTGGTTCTATCCTTCTTGTATGAGTGTAACTGTAAGACAGTTTCATTTCCAGACCCTTTGCAGTGTTACTTTGGTCTGTTTCCTTTATGTGCTACCCAGAGGCTCATCTAAAAACCCGGCAGTGTTCCTTCCACACCTTAGTTCAGTTCTCAAATCTTCTGCTATGTTAATTCTGGTCAGTTTCTCATGTGGGTCACTAGAAAGTATACCCAGAACTTCATTTGTGAAATCCCTTTCTCCAGCTCTCTTCTCTCCAAAATCCTATCACCATTTACTAGTTAGTAGGAAGAACATCACCTGCCACCAGTGGACACTCTACATTGGTCTTTCCTTAGCTTCTATATCACCCAAGTGGGGGAACTGAAACACTTCTTCATTGCCGCTGGTCTGAGGGTAAAAGTTCAGGCTTATCACTTACCCTCACTGACAGTGTCCCAGGGTGGGGAGCAGAATGATGCCTCACACTATGTCAGTGCCACCAAGTAGAAGGTAGGACTAGAGACTCTCCACTCACCACCTCCCCCCCAAGGCCCATACCCAACACCACCAAAACACACAATGACATCACCTCACCTCCAAGTGAAAAGCCACCTTGGTAGTGTCAGGCAGGGGAAGACATTCAAGTACACCTCTTGGTGTCTGCATACACCATCCCAACAGGAGAAGCAGCCTGCTACTTCCACGTGGAAGGTGGGAAACCAGGCTCCTCACTTGGTGTGTACATGTAACACACCACAGGAGAAGTAGAGAATAGTTTCCTACCACCGGGCAGAAATTCCAGCTCTCTGTTCAACTCTCACTGATGCCACCTTGGTCAAGATAGCAGAGCACTGCATCACATCACCTCATTGCCATCAGTAGGGGGACTAAGTTCAGCCTCTCCACTTAGCTTCTGCTGACACCATTCTGGTGGAGGAGTAAGAGTGCAGCTGGCTACCACCAAGTGGAAGGTGGACATCCAAGTTCCCCATTCAACTTCCACTGGTACTAAGAGTAGGTGGAGGAGGAGGAGGTAATGGAGATTTCCACTGTTTTTGGCTAAAGTAGCCAAAAGTATTGTCAAAAAGGGTTTTGTTCCATTAGGATGTCCTTTTCCTAGTGATTTCTCTACAAAGACCAGGTCTTCCTTAGGACTTTTTCTATCTGTACCTGTTAGCATTTTCTGGGTATGGGCTCCTCCAATGCCCACTCTGAGATATACAAAGGGCAAAAAGAAAGCCCAAGGAACTCACTGTTTTGTCATTCTTCCAGTTCTAAGGTCCCTAGCCAGTCCCTAGAAAGGTCTGCTTTCTTCTTCCCACCTTTCAGAGTCTTCTTATATTTGCTTTTAGTTTTTTTTAATTTTTTAATGTTTATTTTATTTTTGAGAGAGAGAGACAGAGCATGAGCAGGGGAGGGGCAGAGAGAGAAGGAGACACAGAATCTAAACCAGGCTCCAGGCTCTGAGATGTCAGCACAGAGCCCAATGTGGGGCTCGAACTCATGGACCACGAGATCATGACCCAAGCCGAAGTTGGACGCTTAACCAACTTAGCCACCCAGGGGCCCCTATATTTGCTTTTAGTAAAAAAAACCTTGCAAAAATCCAAGGTTTTTGGTTGTCTTTAGCAGGAAAAATAGTAATAAATGAGTCCACTCTACCTTGTCCAGAATCAAAAGTTTAAGAAGGTCCGATTTTTAAATGGAGCAAGATACAGGTGAACAATAGCTGACATAACAAAGCATCAAGCCATGTGTATGGTAATAGGGGTATAAAGGGATCAAATTCAACAACAGCCCAAATCTGTTTGGCTGGACAGAGCTTTTCCTCAAAGCAAGGGATTCTGGGAAGGACTGGTTCATTTAAGTCTAAGGTACCAATATATACAATAGAATTGGTGCCCTTCCACCTAAAATATCAAGTAAAAAAATTTCAACTGATAGGATATGGCACAATATTTGACAGTATTATTTTTATAAATAGCAAAAGCACCACAAAACCTGGGCTTAAAAAGACTGATAAAAAAAAGTATGATGCCATCTGTAGCCAGGAGCTTGAGGTATGTCAGAAACTCCCCAACCTACTCCAAGTCAATTTATTTGCCAGTCCCAAGGGCACTGACAATGAACTGAGTCAATCTAGACAGGCTCCAAATAAAAGCAGGAGAAAAACCAGCACCTCAGTGAGAAGCCAATAACCTACACTCTGCAGAAGTAAAATAAAAGAGTGTGGCAACCCTATCTTCGAACTGGCAGCTGACTTAAACCATCTGGGACAGGGATCCTGCATTTGGGTACTGGTATTGGAATCTCCTCTTCTAACGGGGAAAGGATTCTTTGCAGTTACCAAAAAGAGCAAGTGAAAAATTAATCTGTTGCTTTTACGTTAAAAAAGAGTATTTTCTTAATACTCATAGTTTTCTACACAAACTTTATAATGTCAAAGAATACCATTAAAAGAGAACAAAGAGAAGAGGGATGCCTGAGTGGCCCAGTCAGCTAAGTGTCCAACTTTGGCCCACTTCGGCTCAGGTCATGATCTCAACGCTCGTGAGTTTGAGCCCTGCATCGGGCTCTGGGGCTCTTAATGACAGCTCAGAGCGTGGAGCCTGCTTAGGATTCTGTTTCTCCCTGCCTCTCTCTCTCTCTCTCCCTCTCTCCCTCTCTCTCTCTCTCTCTCTCTCTCTCTCCTCCAAAAATAAACAAACATTAAAAAAAATTTAGGGGCTCCTGGGTGGTTCAGTCAGTTAAGCACCCAACTTCAGCTCAGGTCATGATCTCACACCTCATGAGTTCAAGTTCCACGTCAGGCTCTGTACTGACAGCTCAAAGTTGCTTCAGATTCTGTGTCTCCGTCTCTTTCTGCTCCTCCCCAACTTACTGTCTCTCTCTCCTTCAAAAATAAATAAACATTAAAAAAAAAAGAGAGAGAGAGAACAAGAGATGGGGGACAGTGGGACTTCCACCCACAGAGAAAACATGGAACAGGGGCTGAATGCTTGTTACCATCAGGCCCATATGGGGCCCATGGTGAAGGGATGATAAGTGGGAATGATCCCAACCCCTGGCCACAGGAACGTCAACCTCTGCTCCAGGCACCTAGGCACACGCTGCTCTCCTCTGCTGGCCTCAGCTTCACCAGTTAAGGGGATTTGCTTTTACTCACCTACCCAACCCCAGTTAATATATCTGTGGTGGAATGAAATTTTATCTATCACCTTCCTATGCCGAATGCTGCTGCTACTGCCATCCTGCTACTCATCTTCTCATACGATATACACTCTCCATGCTGGTATATGTGACTTCACTAAGATGAGTAAAGACATGGAGACTTGGTCTGCATGTTAACACGTCCTAATTAGGTCCTCCCTGATACCAAAAAAAGGGGGGAGAAAGGAAAGGAAAAGAAAACGGCTGATTCCACTCAGAACTGCTTAACGCTAGAGGATCTGAGGGACCCAAGGCTTCCTCCACTTAAGATACAAGCTGTCAAGAACCTGATGCTGTCCCTCCAAGACACCGCCAGGATTCTGGGGCAGTGGCACAGATACAAACAAAGCAAAAGAGAATGATGAGGGTAAGAGGGAGAGAGAACTTGCAAACGTCTCCAAAGTAGCCACTGGAGGAGCTTCTTTGAAAGACAGGACTCAAATGGAAATGGAAAAACTGATTTGTGACATTCTCTGGCTATCACATGAGTTCACAATTTATCTAAAGAGGAAGCTTCTTTCTGGTGTAAGCCTGTACCCACAAGCCCTTCCAGACACTAGGGGCATAACCAAGGGGCTGCAATTCTGCCTTTTCCTCCTTCTCATTCCCTTACCTTGTACACAAATTTAAAACTGGAGGAAATATCAGCCATCCTTTTGTTCCCCACCCCCCCATTCCCACCACCTTGTTGTACATTTAAGGAACCTGAGGCCTGAAATAGGGAATACATTTGCTACATGTTCAATGGACAAGGATCGAGACTTCCTTCCCAGCCCAGCTCCTTTGTCCTTTAAGCTTTTGTCTAATCCAAGTTTAAGTGGGGAGATCTGGGTTTTAATCTCTATTCTCCTCACTCTTGTCTATGATAATGAAGAATACAACTATCTCTGCCTTGTGCCTCAATTTGTTGAGGCCCAAACATGTAATGGGAAGTTGGATCTTAAACAATGAATTGCTCCCAGTATTGGTATTTTTAAAAAACAGTCCAAAAAGGAGTACTTACTTGGCCCTAACTGCTCTTTAAATTATTTTACAATATTATTATCATTACCCCATGTTTACTGAAACAGCTTTTGGAAGAAGTGAGTCCCTTCAAGGCCATCTGATAGGCTTATACTGACTGCCTGGAAAGAATATCACACACCTTGTCTTCCTTTGAACTCTCCACTTCTGCCCCCTCCTTGAATTTTGCCAGTGCACTCTTGAGGTCCTGAGATGTGTAGGTGTTGGTGTTGATGTCCAGCCTGTCCAAAAAGAAGATGACAGTCAGAAAGGAGGCACCATCTTTCTCAAGAAAGAAACTTCCCTGGGTGGCTGGTACTCCCAAACAAGGTAATCCATGGCCAGCTCTAACTCAAAGCGCACCACCCTAGCTTTGCCTCTGGTCACCCACAGGTCCAACAGGTGATCTTACCTTTAAGCTAGAAGAGGAAATACAAAGCTGAAGAAGGGGTTATTTCAAGAAAGAGGACAAAATGGCATGGGGCAGACAAAGGCCCACCATGGACAGACAGCTCTCAGCCAGCTACTTAGGCAGAAGTAAGTCTAGAATGTCTGTGCAATGCTGTTCTGTCAGCGTGTGCCAGGGCCGAACCTCCTGGAGGGTAGTGGGAACAGACAACGGGAATAACATGCACCCAGTTTATATTCTTCTAATAAAGGGATCAGTAGGGACCTGAGCCCCCCATGCATGTCTGGTCTGATTTTTTACAAGGCAGCCTTTCTTCACAAAAACAGTTTAGATAAATTCACACCTTTAAAACCAACTCCTGGGCCCAGAGTAGATGCAGGAGGTACATGTCAACGTGACAAAGGAATGGGTTTGAAATATCAAGGACTAGAAGCAAAGCCAACCATGTTCCACAGTCAGCCTCCAAGGAGAGGGAGGAAAGGAACCAACGTGGACGTAATCTGAGGAACCTGGCAAAGATTAGAGTGGCATCCTCTCAAAACCCCCTGGAGCTGATCCAAGCCACGACCACTCTTCTTGGCTGGAGAGAAGGCATTCGTGAGTTGGAGGTGGGTTTTGCCACCAACAATGATTTCAGGTCAGTGAACAGAAAGATCAGACCAAGAGTGACATGGACAAAGGGAAGTGTGGAATGTGGTCTATGCTTGACAAGACTGTCCAGATCTGGGGGGCAGAGCGGGTAAGGATAACCCAGGAGATTAGAGAAATGGCAAAGTAAGGGGTTACTGGATTACTCTGGGCAAGATAAGCACATCAGTCTAACAGTCAAGCTCCTACCAGGCCTCAGCTCTCTTGAGAGGCATGTGCTTAGGGCTTTTCTCATTTCCCATTCAGTCTTTGATTCATCCTAGAGACCCCTTAGAACCCTGAGAAAAACACCTGTCTTCTCTAAACTTCAATCCTCATAAACTAATTAATAATCACTAATCACTTCCATTTACTGAGCCCTTAAGCATGTGTCAGTCACTGTTTTAATCCTTTAGAAGTAATATTTCATTCAAATGATTACCACAATCCTACAAGGTAGGGAAGAGAATCCCCCTCCTAGAAGATTATCACCCACTGCTAGCAGCATGAGGATGCCACTGCCCTGCTCTTTACCCTAAGAAAGAGCTAAGTATTTAGGGGCACAGCTTCAACAGATTGTCACTTCCCTCCTCTAATACTTGGACAGGACAAATCCCATCATGTCTCATATCTCCATTTATTGCCTTAAGTCCCACTCCCCCAGGTCACTCACTATAACCCATTCTCAGTCCCAACTACACACACACAAGTGTGTACATGTGTGCCTGCACACAAAGACAGAAAACCATTTCAGCTGATATTTCACTTCATTCTTCACTGAGAAAAATAGATGTTATCATCAAGAACTCCTTCATATACCCCTCATCAGCTCTATACACTAAGCTGCACCAAATCTAGATTCTCTGCTTTCCCTTCTAAGACAATGAATGACAGTGTCCCTGCTCCTATTAAACTTAAGTTCCAGATCCCACTTCCCTTTACAAAAGCTTTAACCCCCATAATTATACTGTTCCCTCCTGTCTGCATCATCAATTTCTCCCCTTGGTTGGATTATTCCCTTGAGTATATGAACACTCTTTTGACTCCATGGTCTCTAATTATCATACCATTTCCCTGCTCTCCTTTAGAGTAAAACTTTATGAACACATTGTCATGTGTTACCTCACTATTCTCATCTTCGTGACTGCTATTTACACTGCCATTTGCTCTAATCCAAATTCCCTAACCATTCCCTACTAAAATTTCTCATCAAAATTACTAATAATTGACGACTAGATCCAATGGACTCTTCACTAATGTCATGTTCCTCAACCACTCGACAGCATTTACATAGTTCACCTCTGCCTTCTTGAAACACTCTTCTTTCTCACTTCTTGTTACCACACTCTGCTGCTGCTTCCCCTTCCTCCCTCCTTCTCTAACTCTTGTGCTGGTTCCTCATCTCCTACCTGAACCCTATATACTGGAATGCCTTGGAGTTCAATCCTAGACAACCTTCTCTACCTCCACACTCTCCCCTAGTTCTTTTTAAATACCTATCAGGCAGGGCGCCTGGGTGGCTCAGTCAGTTGAGCGTCCGGCTTCGGCTCAGGTCATGATCTCGCGGTTCGGTGGGTTCGAGCCCCGCATTGGGCTCTGTGCTGACAGCTCAGAGCCTGGAGCCTGTCTTCAGATTCTGCGTCTCCCTCTCTGACCCTCCCCTGCTCACGCTGTCTGTCTGTCTGTCTGTCTCTCTCTCATAAATAAAACATTAAAAAAATAAATATCTATCAGGCAATGATGCCCAAACTTACATCTCTGACCCAATCCTCTCCCCTGAGTGAAAGCCAGGCTCTTGCACAACTACCTGATAACTTTTGGATCTGGGATGTTTATCAGGCACCTCAACCTTATTACATCTAAAACATGGGTCGTGATGTTCCTCTCCCAGTCTTTATTATTTCAATAAATGGTACTTCCAAGCACCTAGCTGTGTCTAGCTGTGTCAATCCCAAAATGAGGCTTTATCTCAGATCCCCCCACACCACCTTCCATCAATCCCTAAATCTAAATCGTAAGCAAGTCCTACTGGCACAACCTCCCAATTAAATCTCCAAAGCCATCTGCTCTCCATCATGACACTCTAGACTCAGCCACCTGTATATCTTACCTCATCTTCTAAAGTGACACCCTAATTATCTCTGCATTTCTTTCGTCCACCCTCAGTCTATCCCGCATACACACAGCAAGTAGAGTGATCTTGCTAAAATTACATTAAGCTATTCTCCCACCCCAAATCCTCCACTGGCATTCTAAGACAATCACAGTTAAATGAAGACCACTCAACATGCACCTCAAGAGGTTCCTGGGTGGCTCAGTCGGTTGAGCTTCCGACTTCAGCTCAGGTCATGATCTCACTGCTCGTGGGTTCGAGCCCCACATTGGGCTCTTTGCTGACAGCTCAGAGCCTGGAGCCTGCTTTGGATTCTGTGTCTTCCCCTGTCTCTGTCCCTCCCATGCTCTGTCTTTCTCTGTTTCTCAATAATAAATAAATGTTAAAAAAATTTTTTTAAACATGGACCTCAAAACTCCACGTGATCTGGCTCCTCTTCTCTCTCCCTAATCATCTATTAGTTTTCTTCCTTCGCCTACTCTCTAGTCACCCTAATCATTTTCCTGTTTCTCAAACTTGATAAAGTATTTTCTTGACAAAGGTAGGGACCCTTCTTGTTCCCTGTGCCTGAGATGCTCTAACCTTAAACATAAAAAATTAACTCTTTGTATGACTAAATTCCCATCATTCTTCAGGTCTAAGTTCAAGTATCATCTTAATGAGGTCTTCCAAACCATCCTATCTAAACTGGCCTTTGCCAGGGACTGATTACCTTGTTTATTTCTTGCCTACTATTTATCACTATCTGTTATTACTTTATATGCATTTTTATTTTTCAGTTTATCTTCCTGCTAGTGTCCACAAGGCTGGCATCCTGTTTTGATTACTACTATATCTCCAATACCTGGCACAGGTATTCAATAGGTCTTTTGTGAAATGAATGAATGGATCAAGGAAATGGCCCTGTCTTTGGGCCACACCCTTAACTACGAGGTCATACTGTACCATGGTAGATGCTCAACCCAAGATGGGACAACCTGGATGTACTTGGTCCGTCATCCCTACAAAGAAGACAGTTGCTCGAGGGCAAAAAGAGAGATACAATGTAGAGATGCTGACAGGGATATGGACTAAAACCAGTGGAGGTAACAAGGCCTAACACATAAATTGCAAGAGAACACCCTGCTGCTAGGAACCAAATATATCATGAAGTCAGGCAGTGCTGAGAGATGCCTCTGAAACAAGTCAGAGTCAGATGCCTTGTCCCAGCCTTTACAGGCCAGAGGCATTACAGCTCTAGATAGCAGCGTGGCCAGTCACATATCCAGTAGGACTAGTGGAGAGGCTGCCATGGATCAGGCTGAAGGGACCTATCCCCATCTCTCCTTGGTCAGTGATACCTAAAACTCTGTGATCACCAACCTCTTTGACAATCTGATGGAAACCTGTGGGTCTTGTCCATCTTGTTCCCCAAAAGAGAATAAACAGATATGCAAAATACTGTAACAACTGCAGAAATTAGCCCTGCCCTTTGGCTTCTGTTGCCATTCCAATACCGAAGAGCCAGGAAGACACTGTGAAGTGGAACAGGAGGAGCCTGAGGTGAGGTCCACCGGAGGAAAAAGTGGTCACCACCAAAGGCAGCCAAAGACTCACTGAGCTCATAGGAGTGAAACCTACCCCACCTTGTCATTGCCTTTGGTTTGCTGCTCAGACAGGTTTGCCACTAGTAATAAATGCTGAGAAGAAAGAGGATATGTCCAGTATATCCCAGAGGCCACTCCAGAGCAGGACCCTCAGAAACATTCCAAAGGAGAAAAATAAAGAGGCAGGAGCGAGGACAAATATCTCTCTTTTATGGTGCATCTATTAGAGACCACATGAATGACTCTGCTTTCTATTCTAAAAAGAGAGGAGCAACTGATAAAGCATTAAGTGCTCCTAGTGAAGACCTGCAATCAGATCCTAGGAAAATAACTTCCCACAGTATTAAAACCAACAAACAAAACATTCCAAATTAATCAAGACCCTAATTCAATATTCTTAAACCAAGAATAAAATAAGTTTTTTTATTTAGAAAATTAGACTTGGCATAGATGTGACAAAAGACTTCCTGAAGTTCTCTGACACAATGAAATATGTATATATATATATATATATATATATATATATATATATATATGTGCTAGGGAGTGAGGGAGGTTGGCAGGGGTTACAACAATGAAATTTGATTCATTGATGTCTGTGAGAAATGAATCATCATATGGCCTCCAGATACAGGCCTATCAAGAGAGATGGGGGGAAATAAAGGTATTTCTCAGTTTGGAGAGATGGTAAAGAGGTCAAATGTCTTTTTTTTTTTTTTTTAAGTTTATTTATTTTGAGTGAATTGGGAGAGAGAGGGAATCCCAAGCAGGCTCCACAACAGCAGCGCGGAGCCCGAGGCGGGGCTCGATCCCTTGAACTTTGAGATCAACCTGAGCCAAAACCAAGAGTCAAATGCTCAAACAACTGAGCCACCCAGGTGCCCTGAGGACAAATATCTTCTTATTTTACCACAATATACAGTCAAATTTCCTAATAGTAAACACTTCCCAAATCAGAACACGCTGCTCTGTGGGACTGTGGGTGCCACGTGACAAAAGGTGCATATGGACAGGCTAAATAACCTTTTGTTGAGTACACCAAGGAAAATGCTCAGGTAAGTACTCGGTCTCTAAGCTCCCTTTCCACCTTATATCTAAATGCAAAATATTGTTAAAATAATGAAAATTCAAGGATTAACACTAGCCTTGCTCAATCCATTACTGATTATCAATACTTACATGTATTAGAACAGGGGCAGCAAATTCTGTTATGACCACATAATATTTTAGGCTTTGTGGGCCTTAATGGCAATTCTCCCAAGTACTCAACTCTGCCAGGTTAGCAGAAAAGTGGCCACAGGCCATAAATAAATGAATGAGCGTAGCTATGATCCAATAAAAGTTTATTTATGGACATTAAAATCTCTAAGAGTCATGAAATATCATTCTTTTGCTTTTCCATCCACTAAGAAATGATAAAAACAACTTAGCCTGGGGGCACCTGGATGGCTCAGTCAGTTAAGCATCCGACTTTGGCTCAGGTCATGATCTCACAGTCCGTGTGTTCGAGCCCCGCGTCGGGCTCTGTGCTAACAGCTCAGAGCCTGGAGCCTGCTTCAGATTCTGTGTCTCCCTCTCTCTCTGCCCCTCTCCTGCTCACTCTCTGTCTCTCTCAAAAAATAAAGGCATTAAAAAAAACAACAACAACTTAGCCTGTGGGCTGTACAAAAACAAGTAGCAGTCCCAATATGGCCCACACGTCACAATTTGCTGGTTCCTGTCTTAGAAACCTCATAACTGGCATTTATAACTGTTCAAAGTGCCCAATTCTAGCAGCCCCTGTACCCCCATGATTCCTTCTCCCTGATGTAAAAAAGAACATGCAAATAAAACTTGGTATTTCAAGGCAAAGAACAGAAAAACAGGAACAAATTGTCCAAAATCAAATAATCTAAACTCGTTATTAAAAATAAGGCAATCTCTTACCATTGGAGAACTTTTATACTACAAGAAAGTCTGTTTTAATATGGACTAACAAGAGGAAAAGTTAGTCTGAATTAAAGACTTTAAAATGCAATTTTATTGTTCACCAAGGAAGTATTACTGCAAAGCAGAAGGCCTAACAGGCCTGTTTTAATGAATAGATGACTCATCTGTAATCAGCGCATTAATTGTTGGGATTCAAATGGGTGCTCTTAAAGTACTGGGAAAAATAGCTTCATTTTTAAAGCAGGTTAAGCATTCCCCCTACAGCCTTTTCTAAAGTATCAATTTGCTTTGCAAACTATTTCTTTTCAAAGATTCTACAAGTAAACTTCTACAAAACCCTGACAGATTTATCACAAATTCTAGACTACTAAATTTCAAAATTTTTAAAAGCCACATGAATTGGGGTAGGAAACAATACATTGTCATTACTTTCAGTATTACAAAATCAGTGCTGTCCGCCTCCCAGTCACTAGGGTTGTTACTATACCTTTTGCCTTTTTTCAATGCTTTCAAATTACTTCGGAACTTATCCTCTTCTTGGAGTTTCACTTCTCTTGCCCCAGTCTGCAGATTCAGCCGCACATGGGATCCTACAGGGACAGCCTGACCTAAAAGCCAACAAGAAAGAGGGCTCATGAGGTATATGGTCCTTGAAGAGACACTGCAATGGAAAGGCTAACAAGACAACAGGATTTATTAATTCATGAAGACCAGACTCTGCTGTGTTCCATTACCTGAATCCATCCATCTAAAACACATACACTGCACACATATTTTCTCCTTTTGCTAATTCATATCATAATGGGAATGAGGCAAATGGGCAAGGGCTTCTGCATTTCAAACCAAAGACCAAGAACCCCAGTTAGAACCTGCATCTTTAAGCTAATCTGTTTTCTTTAAACTGAGCTATAAGAAGCCTTTTTGTTTATGTGTAGATGAATGGTAAATACCTAGTCACCCTTAAGGATACGGCCACGTCGCTGCATCCTCCAGGACAGCCTTCTTGCCCCTCCTCTGACAGTCCCAGAAAACCCCAGAGAGCTTGCCATTCCAGCAAGCTTACACCTCACCACCCTGATCTCTTTATAATCAGGCTCCTTCTATGAGGCTCTCTCCTAGATGAGCCCAGGGACCATATCTCCTATTTTATTTCCCAAGACCCTAGACCAGGGCTTGACTGGAAGGCAGGAAGACAGAGCAAGTCAAGGAGGCAAGGACTGGAATCAAAGGAAACTAAAAACCTATGCCCACCCATCTCAGAAGAGTTGATCCACTAGCTGAAAAAACAGTAGGAATGAATGGGCTATTCATATACATTGTACAAAATTATTCAAAGATAGTTAAAAAGCAGATAAAGGCACCACAAAAAAAAAAGAGAACTACAGGTCAATATCTGATGAACACAAATGCAAAATTTTTTTGTTTTGTTTTCAGCAACCTAGATTAAAAAAAATTTTTTTTAGGCAGAGTGAAAGAGAGCACATGCAAGCAGGGGAGACAGCAAAAGGAGAGAGAGAGAGACTCTCAAGCAGGCTCCACGCTCAGTGTGGAGTCTGACACAAGGCTCGATCCCACAACCCTGGGATCATGACCTGAGCCGAAATCAACGTGGATGCTCAACCTACTAAGCCACTCAGGCATCCCAAAAATTCTTCACAAAGTATTAGCAAACCAAATCCAACAATACATTTTTTTAAGTTTTTTTTTAAACTTTATTTATCTTAAGAGAGAGAGAAGGCAGAGAGAGTTATCAGCACAGAGCCTGATGCAGGGCTAGAACCCATGAACCATGAGATCATGACCAGAGCCAAAAATCAAGAGCCAGATGCTTAAACGACTAAGCCACCCAGGTACCCCTAAATCCAACAATACATTAAAAAAATCATTCACCGGGGTGCCTGGGTAGCTCAGTCGGTTAAGCATCCAACTTCAGCTCAGGTCATGATCTCGCAGTTTGTAGGTTCAAGCCCCGCGTCAGGCTCTGTGCTGACAGCTCAGAGCCTGAAGCCTTCTTCAGATTCTGTGTCTCCCTTTCTCTCTGCCCCTCTCCTGCTCATGCTCTGTCTCTCTCTGTCTCTCAATAATAAATAAATGTTAAAAAAATAATAAATAAATAATAAATCATTCACCATGATCAAGTGCGATTTATTCCTGGGAGGCAAGGGTGATTTGATATTTGCAAATCAATCAGCATGATATGTCACATCAAGAGAAGAAAGCATAACAACCATATGCTCATTTCAAGAGATGCAGAAAAAACATCTGGCAAAGTACAACATCCACTCATGATAAAAACACTCAACAAAGTAGGTTTAGAGGAAACATACCTTAGCATAATAAAGGCCATCTATGAAAAACCCATAGAAAACATCATATTCAACGGGAAAAAACTGAGAGCTTTTCTCCTACGCTATCAGGAGTAAGATAAGAGTCTCCACTGTCACTACTTTTATTCAACATAGTACTGGAAGTCTTAGCCACGGCAATTAGGTAAGAAAAAGAAATAAAAGGCATCCAAATCAGTAAGGAAGAAGTAAAATTTCTGCTATTTGCAAATAACATGATACTATATACAGAAAACCATAAAGACTACATCAAAAAATGACTAGAAATGATAAATGAATTCAGTAAAGTCACAGGATACAAAATCAATATATAGAAATCTAATGTATTTCTATACACGAATAATCACATGGCAGAAAGAAATTAAGAAAACATTCCCATTCACAATTGCACAAAAAAAAATAACAATACCTAGGAATAAATTTAACCAAGGAGGTGAAAGACCTGTATTCTAAGAACTATAAAACACTATGAAAGAAATTGAAGATGACATAAACAAATGGAAAGCTATTCCATGCTCATGGATTGGGAAGGACAAATATTATTAAAGTGCATAATACTCAAACCAATTTAAACATTTACTACAGTCCCTAACAAAACACCAACAGCATTTTTCACAGAACTGCAACAAATAATCCTAAAACTTATATGGAACCACAAAAACTCTAAATAGCCAAAGCAATCTTGACAAAGAAGAACAAAACTGGATATATCACAATACCAGATTTCAAGATGTACTACAAAGCTGTAGTAATCAAAACAGTATAGTACTGGCACAAAATAAGACACACAGATTAATGGAACAGAATAGTGAGTCCAGAGATAAACCCACAATTACATGTTCAATTAATCTATGACAAAGGAGTCAAAAAATTGCAATGGCAACAAGACACCCTCTTCAACAAATGGTGGTGTGAAAACTGGATGGCTACAAGCAAAAGAATGAAACTGGACCACTTTCTTATATCATACACAAAAATAAACTCACAATGAATGAGACCTGAAACCATAAAAATCCTAGAAGAAAGCAGAGGTAGTAATTTTTCTGACATCAACCCTAGCAACATTTTTCTAGATATGTCTCCTGAGGCAAGGGAAACAAAAACAAAAGTAAATTATTGGTATTACATCAAAATAAAAAGCTTTTCCACAATGAAGGAAACAATCAACAAAACAAAATGACAACCTACTGAATGGAAGAAGGTATCTGCAAGTGATATATCTATCAGGTTAGTATCCAAAATATATAAAGATCTTATACAACTCAACACCAAAAAACCAATCCAATTGAAAAATGCGCAGAAGACATGAATAGGCATTTCACCAAAGAAGATATACAGAGGCCAAAAGACTCGTGGAAAGATGCTCAACATCACTCGTCATCGGGGAAATGCAAACCAAAACCACAGTGAGAGATCACCTCACACTTGTCAAAACGACTAAATTAACAACACAATAAACAAGTATTGGTGGGGATACGGAGGAAAATGAACGCTCGCATACTACTGGTTGAAACGCAAAGTGGTACAAGCCCTGCACCAAGAGAAAACAGTATGGAGGTTTCTCAAAAATTAACAACAGAATTATCATATAACACAAAAATTCCACTACTATTTCCATAAAGAATACGAAAACCCTAATTAGAAAAGATATATGCCCCCCTATGTTTATTGCAGCATTATTTACCATAGTCAAGATATAAAAATAATTCAAGTGTCTATCAACACAAGAATAGATAAAGAAGATGTAGTACAGGGGTGCCTGAGTGGCTCAGTCCGTTAAGCGTCTGACTTCAGTTCAGATCATGATGTCACGGTTTTTGAGTTTGAGCCCCGCATCAGGCTCCGTGCAAACCGTGAGGAGACTGCTTGGGATTCTCTCGTTCCCCCTCTCTCTGCCCCTCCCCCATTCATTCTCCCTCTCCCTCCCTCTCCCTCTCCTCCGCCCCGCCCCTCAAAAATAAACAAGCATGAAAAAACTTTAGAAAACGTGATACACACACACACACACACTAGAATATTACTAAGATAAAGAATGAAATCTTGTCATTTGCAACAACATGGATGGATACAGAGGGTATAATGCTAGGTGAAATAAATCAGAGAAAGACAAATACCACAGGATTTTACTCATATGTGGAACTTAAGAAACAAAACAAGCAGAAGACAAAAAAACAGACTCTTTGACAACAAACTCACGGTTACCAGAGGGGTGGTGGGTGGGATGATGGCCGAAACAAGTGAGGGGAATTAAGAGTACACTTACCATGATGAGCACTGAGTAATGTACAGACTTGCTGAATCACTATATTGTATATCTCAGAGTAATATAACACTATATGTTATTTATGCTGGAAATAGAAATTTTTTTAAAAGTTGGTTAAAAATCAAGTGTACAAGATCACATACTATACATAGAATGTTACATTTATCCATTCATTCATACAAGTGAAATTCACCAAGCAACTACTATATCCTACGCCACTGTGTTAGGTTCTAAATATACAAAAAGGAGTATTAATGGCCACAGGGATAGAAAATTTTAGGGAAGGCATTCTTAAGGATACTGGAAATCTAGAAGAAATGCTGCTCTGACACCTCAACTCTGACTCTGCTTTCTCCTGCCAGAGGATGACATGGCCTTGCTGATGCTGAATTTGATTCAGTGATCAAAAAAGGATGGCAATCTAAAAAAATTCTTTTAAGGGAAGCATATAGCGCAAGTTCTTTCAGAATGATCAGATAAAACTCAAGTATAAAAGGGTAATGACGTAGCAAGAATTCAAGTTTTCTCCATTCTGGCAGAACCACAGTGAACTCCACCAACCACAGTGCCTCCATCAGAGAATGAAGGAGCCAGGGAAACACCATGCCAAGACATGCTGTTCTGTTCCTGCCGCCCCACTTCAGTAGGAGTTTCTGTATATCTGGCTAAAAAAATTAATGGGAACTTAAGTACTTGAGTGTATGCACATAATGATTTCTTTCTAACCTCAAAACCATCCAAAATGCTTCAAGGTTAAAACAAATATATCCAAAGTAGAGCGGAGAAAACTTTCTTTGGTGAGGCTTCTTGAATAAGGTTAAACTAGGGGTTACATGAGGCAAAAAGTGAGACCCAGACTGGGAAAACAGGGAATCCAAAATAGATGGAGCTGTGCATACAAAGACTCAGACACACAAACTGACAGGCTACATTCAGGAGGCCAGAAGCAAAAGAAGCAGAGAGGATTGGAAAGGCTGTGAAGGCAGCTGAAGAGGGGATGAGGCCAGTTAGTGAAAAGAACAACAAGGAACTAGTAACTTCTATGATCATGGGTCAAGAAGTAACTTTTTATTTTTTAAAAGAAATTTTTAATGTTTATTTACTTTTGAGAGACAGAGAGACAGAGCGTGAGCAGGGGAATGGCAGAGAGAGAAGGAGACACAGAAACCAAAGCAGGCTCCAGGCTCTGAGCTGTCGGCACAGAGCCTAACGCAGGGCTCGAACTCACAGACTGAGAGATCATGACCTGAGCTGAAGTCGGCCGCTTAACCGACTGAGCCACCCAGGCACCCCAAGAAGTAACTTTTTAGCATTAATCTCTGAATGTTTGGAGGGGAGAGGTTGTCTCACCTGGGAAGATCCCCAAATGACGAAACAACAGAGTATCATCCTGGGCAGGTCATCCTTGATATTCCCTTTACCTCACCATCCCAACATATCTCTAAAACCTAATGATTTTTCCTGTTGTCTTTTTCTTTTTTTCTTTTTTTTTTGGGGGGGGGGTGGGGAAGCGAGCAAGGGGAGAGGATCCCAAGCGGGCTATGTGCTGATAGCACAGAGCACAATGCGGGGCTCAAACTCACGGACCATGAGATCATGACCTAAGCTGAAATCAGATGCTCAACTGACTGAACCATCCAGGTGCCCTTCCTGCTGTCTCCTGAATTCATTCTGTCCTCCTCGCCACTGCTCTTGTCCAAACCATCACCATCTCTCTTGATCACATTGCCATAGAGTTTCAGCTGTCCTTTCCTATCTACTCTTAGCTCCCAGTTCAACTGTTCTTTACAAAGAATGGTATTTTTCCCCAAAATACAAATCTGACTATGTCATTCCTCTGCTTCAAAACTTGTAATGACCCCCTATTACTCTCCAAAGAAAGACGAAAGTCTTCACACTGCTCAATGAGGCCCTCTAGTATCTTATCTAGCCCCTGCCTGCCTCTTCAGTCTTGTCTATTCCCCATTCTCCAGGCCACACTGACCCTTTTCCATTCCATGAAAAAACCATGTTCATTCCTACCATGGGGCCATTCCACTTGCTGTTTGCTTTGCTCTTTCCAACTTCAGCCTCCATCCCTGATCTTTCCAATCTCAGCTAACAGTTACTTCCTCTGAGAGGCATCCCCCATTTCCCCAGACCAGACCTGGCTGCTCCCTAAATTCTTTCACAGTACATGAACCTTTTCTTTACAGCAATTACCACAATCAGTATTTAGAGTTAAGTTTTTTTATTCATCTGGTAAATATAAGCAGTCCCCATTTTATCCCCAGGGCCTACCACATGGCCTAGTATTAAATCCTCAATAATTATTTGTTGACTAAAAATTAAATAGAGAAAATCCTAGCTGATCTAGAGGTGTATGGAAAGGCCAACAAGGGTTTTCAGTAGGGCATATAGATTAGTGATAATTAGTCATGTTAATTTTTTTAGCAATAATGCTAGTAAAAATAAAAATAAAAATAGTAGCATTTTCAATTTTCAGACCTTTGATTAAAAATAGAAATGGATAAGAAAAAAAAGAATATGACTAAAAGTTTCAAAACATAACAGGTAATACTATGTTAAGGTGGCCAAAGAACAGACTAGAATCTTATGTGAATCAATTTATTTTATTTGGGGAAAATTCCAAAATTACTCCCTTCACATAAGCCACCACAGGGGGCAAGAACAACCACAATAGCATTAACTTAAAATACAGGTTACGCTCATTTAAGATACACAAAACCAGCAATGGCAGCAGCAGTGGCAGAGGCAGCAAAAAATAAGAGTATTTTAAATGTTTCCACCCTACTGGGAAAAAGGCCAAGTTAGAGTGCAATCTGACCTGCATCCTTTTAGGGCCTCTACGAAGAGACCAGAAAGAGCAGAGGCAAAAAGTTACAACATACATCCAGGTAAAGAGTGAGGGATTGAAAGGCGGAGAACAAGGGGCCAAGCCAAAAATACAACAGTGATCCTGAAAGGCAAATAAGCCTGCAAAGCCTAGGGAGTCTATGTCCCTACCACTGGCTCTGTGGAGATAAACGCAGCCTGAAGAAACTGTATCAAGAAGAAAGTGTCCTAATTAAGTGAGGCCATATCATACTTGAATTGTGACTCCTACTGGGAATCTGTCAGTGACTTTAATCACAAACCAAGACCCACTCCTGCTTTTCTAAGGGAGGAAAATCTGTAGGAGATTGCGTTATTGTTACCCATTTTCTTCCCCCTTGCCTTTTCCACGTGACCTTGAAGTCCCTCATACTAGTAGTTGAGTATAGTTTCCCACCCCTTGACTTTGAACATTGTTTATGACATAATTTGGCCAAAGGGATGTTAGCAAATGTGCCACAGAAATTTGAAATGTGCTTATGTGTTTTCCCTGTCTCTTGGAATTTTACCATCATCAGGAGAAATGTTCACTAGTGTTCTGGTCTGAGAAAGATGAGAGGACCCATGGAGCAGATCTGGACCCAAACTGCACACCAAAGCTAAGCCCAGCTGAACGTAGCCATGGTTAGCCAGGTCTAGCTAATCTGTTGACACATGAGCAAGAATAAAAGACTGGATTTCTTTGCAACTTTTTACTCTGAACTACCTTTAAACTTACACAAAAACTACAAAAATAATCATTTCCATACACTGCTCACATGGCCTTTCCCAATATTAGTATATTACATAGTCAGAGACAATGATCAGAACTGGGAAATTAATAAGAACATTAACCAAACTATAAAGATCCTTCTTCAAGCCTTACCAATGTTTCCACTATATCCTTTTTGGTTCCAGGATCCCATATGGCCTTTGGTTGTTATTCCCCCCTAGTCTCCTGTAATCTGTAAGAATCCTACAACCCTCCCTTGTCTTTCATGATCCTGACACCATCAAGGAATACTGATCAGTTTTTCAAGACTGTCTGGTGTCTTCTCATGACTAAACTGAGGTCATGCATCCTTGACAGAATCACCAAAGAAATGATGCAATGTTCTTCCCAGTGCATCATATCACAAAGTGTATGGTGTTAATATGTCTAATAACTGGTGATATTGGTCTTGATCAACTAATAAAAGTAGTATCTACTGAGCTTTTCCACTGTAGTAAACAAAAATCAGAGCAAACTACCAAACTGAGAAACGGCTTGACAGTTTCTCAACAACTTAAACAATGAGTTACCATATCAACCCAGCAACTCCACACCTAGGTATATACCAAAGAAAACTTAAAAGCATATGTTCACCAAAAACTTGTACGTGAATGCTCACTGCAGCATTATTTGTAATAGCTAAAATGTGGAAACAACACAAATGTCCACCAACTGATGAATGAATAAAGAAAATGTGGCATATACATACAGTAGAAGACTACTGAGCCATTACGAGAAATGAAATACTGACATATACAACATGGATGAACCTAGAACACATTATGCTAATTTAAAGAAGACAGATACGAAAAGTCACATATCATACAGTTCCTTTTAAATCAAATTCCAGAAGAAGCCAATCAAAAGACACAGATTATTGGTTGTCAAGAGCTAGGGAGAGGAAGGAATGGGAACTGACTGCTAATGGCAATGGGGTTTCTTTCTGGGGTGATGAAAATGTTCTGGAATTAGACAGTGGTGATGGTTTCACAGTATTGTATATATACTAAAACCCACTGAATTATTTAAAAAAATTTTTAAGGGAAATACTTTG
Organism: Cryptoprocta ferox; assembly: GCA_028646485.1. Taxonomy (NCBI): domain Eukaryota; kingdom Metazoa; phylum Chordata; class Mammalia; order Carnivora; family Eupleridae; genus Cryptoprocta; species Cryptoprocta ferox. The sequence continues at coordinate 28,002,647 of CM053572.1, forward strand.
AGTTTATACAAGTCCCTTTTTGCCTCAAACCACATGATTAGGGGAATCCTTCTGCAACAATTACCACTCTGGTGATAGTCTAATGGCAACTTTCTACTTCCTTCCTTCCTTCCTGATACCTTAATTGAAACTTTGAGTACAGTAAGAAGTAAGGCATAATGAATACATATATATACATCACTTAGACTTCACTGTTTCTTTTTTTCCAGATTTGCTTCAACTTTTTGCATTATGCAATGTTACAAATAGAAACATCACACAAAAAAGGAAATATCACAATATGTCAATTCCAAATATTTCAGTATGCATCTCTAAAAAAATATAAAGAAAATTTGCTACAAAAAAAAAGAGAGGGAGAAAGAAAGAAAGAAAGAAAGAGAAAGAAACTTCATTAAAAGGAAAAACTGTCAGTCCTCCATCTATTTAATTATTTACTTAAACCAGTACGGTCTTGTGAATATTTTATTCTATGAGTTATAATTCAATTCTATCATTATTTATTTTATTGCTCAGTTATTTCAGCTTGGCCAATTAGCAATTCCTTCAGGTTGGCTCTTGTATTCCTTTAATAAGTTCCTTTCCCCCATCATTTTCTTTTCCACTTATTTCCTTATTTTCTGGTTTCAGATGCTCCAAGTTCATACTATTCCAGTAGTCACAAATTGGCTGTGGGCTGAATTCCATTTATAGATAAAATTTGTTTGGCTTTTATAGATGAACATACTATTTCTTGTATTTTACTTCCCCTGCCCTAGAATCAACTACTTCTCAAGAAACCCTAGTTTCTTTTACTGAAGAAGAGTATTTAGAAACCAAGATCTAGGTGCTAGGTATGCTCATTACTACTAAGGTATCATAGCTTTTAGATCCTGTCAATGGACAGAGCTAAGCAATTTGTGTATGTGTGTGCATTTATATACATGCTCATATACACATCTCTATTTCTTTGTCTATGTGTACATTTATTAAAAACCTCAAGTTTATAATGACATCTCAGATTTCAATCTAATACCACAGAGTTCATTTGCCTTCTCCCTTTCCTTACTTGTAACTTCTTTCTCCAACAAAAAGAAATTTGCCTCTTAACAATCTGCAATATATTTATTGTTCAATTCTAGCATAAATATGGTTTCAAAATCGCTAGCCCATACCCCTATGAGAAACACATTTACCAAACTAGATTACAGCATTTATGTGCAGTTCTTTGGTCTCTGACTTCACAGTATCTACTCAAGAGATCTTTTGACAAAGTCACTTAGGTTATTTCCTTTCTTTCTTACCCGCTATAGTATGATTATGTTATTAATGTGTAATACTTGGTTCACTTGTTAGTATCTGTACTCTATTTTGTGGCTCCCATTCATTCACACACTGGTTGCTTTAACTGTTTATCTGGGGGCAATCCAAAGGGTATGGAACTATTTCTACAGTTCTAAGACAGTGCTATACAAAAAGAAATGATTGTTATTGTTATTTTAAGCCAAGTTTTGCAGTGGTTTGTTTATTGTGACAATTCATTCCAATGGTCCTGAAACAAGGAATTTAAAAGTGTCTAATATCAAGAACAGTTCTTTTTTTTTTCTGAAATTACATAGGTTTTATCTCTATAGTGTTAAAATGCCCCTTTATAAAATGAGCTAATGATGATGTTGGATGATAGTCGGTTGTTTCAATGTTAAGCCTCTCAGCAAAGTAAAAAAGCTGGACTTTTGGGTCAAAAATTTGTTTCTAAAGATTTCTTTAATGTTTATTTATTTTTGAGAGAGATAGAGAGCGAGAGAGAGAGCGAGCGAGCGCATAGGTGGGGGAGGACAGACAGAAAAGAAAGAGAGAGAGAGCACAGGTGGGGGAGGAGCAGACAGAAGGAGATACAGAATCTGAAGCAAGCTCCAGGCCCTGAGCTGTCAGCATTGAGCCCAACATGGTGCTTGAACACACAAACCATGAAACCATGACCTGAGCCAAAGTCGGACACTTAACTGACTGAGCCACTCAGGCACCCCCTCCAAAATTCGCTTTTAAGCTTTTTCTTATCCATCAAACACCACAGTCTAAAAACTACCCATGTATTCTACCAACCTTCTCTAGGACATTTGAGAATTATTCTCATTGTACACTTTAAATGAGTTTATTTTATGGGATATAATTTGTATCTCAATTAAAATATTAAAAAATTCATTTCCTTGGATAAAGCACTACCTTCTTCTCCTTTTGAATCCCAGAACAGCAATTAGTCTATCAGATACAGTCCAAGGTGACACCCAATACTTCTAGGGGCAAAGACAGAGAGCTGAGCACAGAGCCTACACAGCCCCAGGATACTTGAGTATGGCATAAAGAAGAAAATGGGGGCGCCTGGGTGGCTCAGTCGGTTGCGTGTCCAACTCTTAATTTTAGTTCAGGTCATGATCCCAAGGTTGTGGGATCGAGCCTTGCACTGGGATTCTCTCTTTCCCTCTGCTCCTCTCCCCTACTCACACTTGCTCTCTAAAATAAAATTTAAGGAAGAAGAAGAGGAAAATGGACCAAAGAAAACCCGAGGCCATGAAGCACCTGGGCAAGAGGAACCCTGGTAGAAGAACAGGTAAGAAACAGTGGACCAAGTGGTAGGAGCCAACAGAAATGTCCACAGGAGGCAGGCAAGGAAGAGAGATGAAGGAGAAGGGCCATCTACAAGACAACAGACAGTGGTGAGGCCTGAGAAAAATGCCCCCTCTAAAAGCATCAAACTTTAAAATATAAAAGCCAAACAAATTTTATCTATATATGGAATTCAGCCCACAGCCAATTTGTGACTACTGGAAAAGATGTTTTACCTGACAAATTTTGCGTGGTCAGTGTTTGTCCCAACTCATCCCAGTTCCTAGTGATGAGAAACTTGGACCTCCTGGACTCACAGTGGTAGGGTCCGCCTTAGGCAGTACCCGAATTGAGGATACCAAGCCGCCTGGATGCTCTGCTTCAGCAGGGACAGGGCCAACGCAGACGGATGCCAGGGTGCTCTTGTTTCTCCCTTGCCGTTAGATGCCTCAGCAGGTACATGGCTTTGGGAGGGGTATGGGCTGTCCTCTGTAGGCTCATGCCTGGAAACCTCTCCCTCCATGGACTTCTAGACTCTTTTTTAAACATTTTTTTAAAATATTTATTCATTTTTGAGAATGAGAGACAGAGCATGAGTGGGGGAGGGGCAGAGAGAGAGGGAAACAGAATCGAAGCAGCCTCCAGGGTCTGAGCTGTCAGCACAGAGCCCAATGCAGGGCTTGAACTCATGAACCATGAGATCATGACCTGAGCCAAAGTCAGACACTTAACTGACTGAGCCACCCAGGTGCCCCTAGACTCTTTCAAGTCATCCCTGGATGCAATTTTAATGCAGGATAATCATGGGTTATCCTGACACAGCCTGCTCAGATGAGAGGTGGCCATGCAACCATGAGCTCTGTAAGTCTGCTTACCCACTCAGCTCTGCCTTTGAAGGCTGGGTTAATTTAGCCAAATTCCTTTTTCTTTCTGAATCTTCATGCCCTTCTGTGCCAAATGAAAAGAATCTATTGTGTCTGCTTTGTTGTGAAGCACAAATTTGTTGTGAAGAACAAATGAGTAAACACTCTCAGTGTTTGAAGAAGTTAAAAGGGCTTCAGGAAACAGCCCCAAAAAGGTAAATGTCAACCAGGACCAAACAAAGACATCTTATTTATCAAGTCCTATGGGTATATGTCAACAAGAATAAAAATACCAGATTATGCTGAGTTTCTCAAGGGCAGGAACCAATTACTCGTGTCCACAGCTCAGGCTCAACACCAGGCACACAGTAGGCCTCCAGAAAGGTCAGTTTGAACGGCAGTCCCCTGCCTCGGCCTCCCCCAGAACCTAAGGAATAGGAAGATTATGGAACAGAAAGCAGTGCCACTCACCTCACTGGGGCCTTCCAGCCCCTAACCAGGGCTGGTCAGAGCTGAGACTTTACAGGCCCGGTTGCCATGACTACCACAGCCCTCTCCTTCTGCTTTTTTATTCAAAACCCCCAAACAAGTCCTGGCAAGATCCCTGCCTCACACAAATGAGCATCTATCCTGTCTCTCAGGCCAAACTTGAACTGAACCACTAACAAAAAAAATGTGCACAAACCTCTCTGGAGTGCTGAACCCTGAGCCAATGCTTAATGTTACCATTTTTTTAAGGGTAACACAAATAGAGACTTTATTTTTGTATCAACAGTGAAACATACAGCAAACCAGTTTGGGTTATAGTTATATTTATGTATTTTTTTAAAGTACAAAACAATGACACAATGAGAAAAAAATTAAAATATTCTCCAAACTGATTTTTCACTCTGAGCCACAGAATCCAAGAGACTGGGCAGGGCCTTAGAAGAGTTATCTGGTTGGCTTCCATGCAAGGGTGGAAATCCCTCACCTGCATTAAAGCCCCTCAGAACAAGAGGCCCCACAGTTTTCCTCAGGGAACAACTACCCTGATGGCTCCCACCACCCTCCAGCACTGAGGTCCCCTTCCCAATCCAGGAGGAGGACAGACAACAGGTGGTCACCAACTGCTACCTACAGAATTCACAAGAACAGTGTTCTTTAAGGACTAGCAGTGCTATTTAGAAGACTTCCTGTGTTACAGTCACAGAGACACAGGACAAAGGCTCAAAGTAACCATATGGAGGACACAGTCTCTTTTCATAACTGGCTTTTCAACAAATATTTATTCAGGGTTAGGCAAGAGCCTGCTCTTTTCTAAGCATCCTTTCTACCACAGCTTACTGCACACCCACCAAGTGCCACTTGCTGTGTTGGCCACTGGGAAGAATACCACATGAACAAGACCAACTGCTGCCATTGAGGGGTAGAAAGTAAATGAAGGAGAGAGGTAACATTAAGAGTTCCAAGTCCAGGAAAGAGCTTTCAAGCAAGCAAAGAAATGAGCATATTTAGGGTGCCATGATTAACTCCATCTGAAGCATTTGGAGCTCAGCATATAAAACAGGAATACAAGAAGCAAGGAGGCTAGTTGAAAAGCTACTGTACTTGTCCTAATCACATATAATAAAGCCTGAACCAGGGGAACAGGTAGCATGAGAAAGTAATAAGAAGTACTATATTGACCACACAAACTAGGAATCCTATCATGGCCGTCCATCTTCCTTCCCTCAAAAGCAGCAGCCCTTTAAGCATGTGCAGTGACTTTCCCACCAGCCCAGGGTATCTGTCAGAGCCCCCAAATTTAAAGCCAGAGGTGGAGTAAAGGAGAACAGCAGAGAGGGGCAGAGGGGTTACTTTTACCCACAGACCCATAATGGGCTTTCCATGTCTGTCTCCTAGGGTGCTGATTGCCTCTGTCCCTCTTCTATCTCTACCCTCAATGTATACCATGTTCCTCTTTAGCTTAGACAACCCAGTAAGTGAGACTAACACATATAGCACAGCCTCTTAATCAGAGCACTTGGGATGTTGTATCCATGCTAGAAATCTGATTTTCAATAACCCTGTTGCCTGTTACGGTCTACTAATTCCTGTCATCTCTCTCTTTTTAAAGATATACCCCCCACACAACCCCTACTTTCTCAACCGTACAAAATCTTGAACATATTCAGACTTCAATCTATTCCCATTGTGCACACATGCATGTGTTGGAGGTGTGGAGATGGAGAAAAGGCTCAAGAAAATTCAAAGAGGAAGGGAAGGACCAAGAGATCAAAGGCAAGGCAGTCAGAAATAAATCACAGTACATCCCAACATTTTTTCCAGCCCTCTAAACCCACCTAGTAATCATTAAGTCAAAGAAGACTGCATCTGTAAAAGTCTCAGTATAACTGATTTTAACCAGGAGAGACTGGCAATGAGCTTCACTTAATAATGGCGGGGAGGGGGAATGCCAAGATGGAAGTGAAGGAGTTAAATGTGCCCATTTCCCAGAGGCAAGGGGCCTTGGCTCTACTACTGCTCATTTTCCGGAGGAGACTCTTGGGGATTCCAGAGTGCATTTCCCACCCAGGCACAATTTCATTAGCAGCTCATTAGCAGGAGTGGCAACCATTTCTGACTCTTGTTTTTCATAATATTTATTGGTTAATTGACACTTTGAACACAGGTTGACTGAGAACCAAATGATAGTGCTAAAACCACTCATTAGTCAAATTTAAAACACAAAGATTATATTCTAAACATACCCTTTGTTCTCATTTATTTTCCTCAAACATAAGTCATAATTTAATAAGGGGGTTAAAAAAGCAAAATGTGAAGATATCGTACTTTAATATTTAATCCTTTTTTCCCACCCCATCAATCCCCAGGGTTTCTGACATCATAATTGGCTCTGTTTGTTCTCTTTTACAGCACCTGTTACCTCCAGGGCCAAATGTGGCTCTATGAATTATTTCAAAACAGTATTAGTGACTCCTGACCTCTACAATTTCCCCAAGGTCTGCTGAAAAAGCCCCACCTTGGATGCTCCCTGCAGTGGAAAGAGTACAAATCCACAGGTATGAATGGAACAAAATTCCCAGGGCAGAATTTCTCTCTAGATCAGCTCTAAAGGATGGAACTCTTAAATCGCTCTCTTTTTGGAGGGAGGGGAGAGCAGTGGAGGTGGCATGCAAATCTGAGTGGGAAAAGAGGCAGATAGAGAAACAGAGTGCAGAGAAGGCAGTCAAGGAAACAACTAGTCCTGAGACCTTCCCCCACCATTGTGGGAGGGCCCCCCTTAATCGCAGCCAACATACACAACAACATGAGGTCACCTGAGCCTTCTTTCACCTAACCAAGTATAATGACAATCCCAATTTGTTACCTCTTAACTTAAAATTTGGGATCATCAGTATTAAAAGAGCTACTGAGTAGTGCTATGCTTTGCTTTCTTCACTTCTACTGCTGGGTTAACCAGAAGGAACTACAAGCCCCTAACATCTAGGTGACCTGGGCAGTTGTCCAGCACAGTAGGAGAAGGCAGCAGGTGAGAAAGACCCAGGTTCCAGGTCCAGTTCCACCACTTGGTATCTCCTAGAACTTGATTAAATAACCTCTGTGGCCCATGTATAGAATGGGGCTCAGAGTAGCCACTCCAAAGAGTTCACTGTGAGAAGAAAGAATATATGTGGGGTGCTTAGGGTTGATTCCATAGAGCCCCCAATAAAGGTATTTGCCTAGGGGCACATGAGTGGCTCAGTCAATTAAGCGTCCAACTCTTGATTTCATCTCAGGTCATGACCTCATGGTTCCTGAGTTCAAGCCTCACATCAGACTTTGGGCTGACAGCACACGTGGAGCCTCCTTGAGATTCTCAGTCTCTCTCTACCCCTCCCCCAACTTGCGCATAGGCTTTCTTTCTCTCCAATAAAGAAACTTTAAAAAGTAACAATGGTGTTTGTCTAGCTCTTCCCTCTCTGTGACTTGCACAGTTTTTCCAGCTAGGAGACAGGGACTAAGTGCCACGATAGATGGTCACACTGAATGTTAAGAGACTCTTAGAATACACCCGAATGAGTTCTGTAGAGAGATGTGTCCACTACTTTTGTAGAATTTTCAGGTCCGATTGCCTCATTAGGGCTACAAAAAGTTAAGTAACAATAAAGGCTTGAGGGCATCCAAAATGAGAGGATAGCAAATAAGCCAATTAAACCAGGCCTGTACCACACCAAAAACACCCACTACAGCTTTCCGTGACTGGGGCCACCAGCAGGCTAACCAAACCCATTTAAGATGGGGAGGTCTCTATCCCACTCCCCAAGACATCAGAACAGAAATCAAAGAAGCTACATCCAGCAGCATAACTTAGGCAAACATGAGGAGGAGTGAAATGAGAACAGCTGCCAACCAGGACCAAGGGGGAAGGGTTTCAGGTGTCCTGATAAACTTAACTCAATCACAGTCTTCAGTCTGTTTTGCAACAATGCACCATAGACACTTATAAGAGCAGCTGCCCTGGCTCTAGCTCCTCAGGGGCTATGCTGCCAGGTGCCCACCAAAGCATGGGCAACGAGGCCTGGATGTTTTGGGCCTATGAGCACAAGGCTGGCACTCCAGCAAACCTGTGTACACTTCACACAAGGAGCCTGTTCCACACCTCCACTCCATCGTCACAGCTGATGCTGGCTCTGGCTGGGCCTCCTCACACTGCTCCCAGTCCTGAGCACCTAATGTGAATGTTGCCACTACCATTTGATTACATATACTCTACCCACTGTACACGAAGCCCGTGCTTACTCCCTCCCACCCTTAAGTGGATTCATTCCCTACTTAGTACTTTTGGTCTGGATCCCTTATGATAAAAATCACCTCCAAAAAGCCATCTCCAACACACCCTCTGACACCCTCTTTCCACCTCCCATTTCAAATTTATAAAGGAGATGGCAAATTCCTCAAAACTCCAGGGATGCCAGTAACCTGAGCTAGAAGCAACCCTAGGAGATCATGAGACCTCATCTCCACTGAAAGGTAGATGGTCTTGTGCTGTGCCTCCTGCCATTGCACACAGGCAAAGCATCACCCAAGGAGAACTCTGCTGGCATTTTGCTTCTTAAAAATCTTAACTGGTTCTTTGCTACACTGCAACGTACCAATACCCCTGGCTGATGTCCAAGCTCACCTAATCGAATAAGGTCCCTGCCTGATCTTCTTTGCCCCATCTCCCCTCATCCACAGGTACCCCATACTCTAGTCAAACACATTCTGTGCTTTCCTTTGTCCTTGATACTACCTCTTTCATTGCTTTTAGCCTGTCAAAATCAAATCCACTTTTTTTTAATGTTTATTTATATTTGAGAGATAGAGACAGAGTGTGAATGGGGTACGGGTAGAGAGAAAGGGAAACAAAATCTGAAGCAGGCTCCAGGCTCTGAGCTTTCAGCATAGAGCCCTATGTGGGGCTCGAACCCACCAACTGAGAGATCATGACCTGAGCCGAAGTTGGACACTTAATGGATTGAGCCACCCAGGCGCCCCTCAAATCCACTTTTTAATGGCCTAGCTTGACCAACTCCATGTGGTTTTATGCACTGTCCTCCCTTCCTTTCAATCTCCAGAATGTCTGGCTTATTCCCTTCTAATGGCACCATCTCTATTTTCTCAATCATTTGGGCTCTTGTTACTCATTAAACAGACATTTACTGGCCTCTCACAATAGGCCAAGTTTTGGGGAAATCAAGGATGTGACATGGTATCTCCACACTTAAGGCAATCACTGGTCTAGTGAGGGAAACAAATCCATAAAATTCTAATACTTGTCAAATTTTCTCCTGTAGGTTAGATTCCTCTTTAAGTCAAGACATCTTTATATTCCTTACAATGTTAAACAGAGTGCCTGGTACACAGTAAATGTCCACTGTATGTATGTCCCAAAACAAAAATGAGTGAGCTTTATGGGAAGAAAAGCAAACAATTTCCTCTTTCTGAAATGCAGGGCAGAAGGATGTATTACTGTAAAGACAGTCTCTAATTTGGAACCAGGGGAAAATAAAACTTAATTTAAGTGTATTTTTAAATGTGTTTTATTTCCACAGTATCACTCCTCAACCCACAAAGAAAATCAAAGAGAGGTACAAAGACAATCACACAGACAGAAAGAGAGACCAAGAGATCAAAAGAGAATGGGAGGGAAGCATGGTTTAGTTCTTAACCGTTAGTAAAACACACATACATTAGACTTCACTGCAGACTTCTGAGTATTATCACCTCTAATGATAAGCTTTAGTGGATGAACTGTTGGTCACAGGTCTACAACTCCTCTTTATTCTTAACTCTTCAAGTGTTCCCAAGTCTACCAAACAGAAATAAGAGCTGGTGGTTAAGAAGGCAACAAGAACAAAGTCACCTGAGACCAGTTGGCGAAGGCTCAAATTCTATGTGAAATATATTATTTGTTTGTTTTTAGATGTTTATTTTTGAGAGAGAGAGAGAGAGAGAGAGAGAGAGAGCGAGCACATGAGTGGAGAAGAGGCAAAGAGAGGGAGGGATAGAATCCCAAACAGGCCCCACACTGTCAGCACAGATCCATCCCAACACGGGGCTCGAATTCATGAACCATGAGATCGTCACCTAAGCTGAAATTAAGAGACGCTTTACTGACTGAGCCACCCAGGTGCCCCATATGTGAAATATTTAAGTATACAATTACATATTTCTGAGAGGGTCCACAGCTTTCATCAGTTTCTTAAAAGGTCTGGGAATCTCTCTCCAAACACACATATAAACATGCGTACCTTGGAGAGCTTTTAGGCCAATACTGGCAAGGCCGTTCAACAAAAGGCCTTCTAATACACTGCAAGGTAAGGATATAAATCAATGTAACACTTTTCAGCATTTGGCAACATCTATTAAAACTATAACTGTTCATTTCATTTGACCCAGCAGATTCCACTTCTACAAATGTCTCCAATGGATACATTCACAGAAGTACACAATGATATACGTATAGAATGTTCATTACAACATTTTGTCAATTGTGTTAAAATAAAAAATGGAGATCAGCCTTGAAAATTCCTTGAGCAGGCAAAACCGGTTTAGTCATAAAAACAAATTATAATTTAACTTATTTTCCAAGACTAACTTGACCTGGATCATTTCTTGCTTATGCCACTGGACATCATACCAAAACTGGAAGCTGTTTCCTAAATTTGATGAGGTAACCAGTGATCAGCTCCCCACCATTTAAGGAAATTCTAATATTATAACCAGTGTGAAGAATACACAGTGCTGCTTTTTCATTATATAAGCTACACTGTAACAACATACCCCTAAGCCTCATTCCATGTTTTAGTTTGAGTGTTTCCTGTTTGCAAACTGTCTTTTTGGTGTGTACACAATGAAGTTTTACTAATTACTACTTTCGTGATTCATTGGTTTTACCTATGTAATTTCTGAACTCTGACAATTCTGAATAAGAAATAATACAAATGTCCATCGCAAGGGATTTGCAGCATAACACAGCATATTCCTTCAATGAAACACAAGGAAGAGAGAGACTTGTACTGACATAAATAGATGAGTAAGGCTAAGCAAAAACAAAAAATTGCAAATATATGATTTCATCTTTCTTTTTAAAGAACATATGATGTTAACGTCGCAGCAGCATAGTTTCTTCATCTCTCCAAATCCCCACACAAAAACAGACTCAGCGAGCGACTAGATAGCAAAACCAAACCCATAAACAACATTTACATCAAAACTGAGTGAAAAAATATCTATGAATTCCCAAACAGAAGCAGATGAAGACAAATCACCAAATGACATCAAATCTGAATGGTACCAGTCTCTGTATGGGAGGATAGAGGAAGCAATGAAGTGGCTCTTAGACTTTAGAGAGGAAAACCCCACAACAGTCAATAGGTAGTCACTAAAAAACACAGTGGGCCGACGGGAGAACAGCAGTTGACCCTAGGAGGGATTTTTCCCAGTCCAATAGCAGTCAAGTCCAAGAAACCCATGGTAAGTTCTCAGGGGGCTAGAGAGGTCAGGTCCCAGTGAACTCTCAATTTAATCAACCAGTGCTCTATATCCGGCCAGGGTTCCAAAATAAGACACTTTCAGAAGTGAAAGCAAAACTGAGCAAAACTGGAACAACAGAAATAAAGGAAGAGGAGGTCCACATAAAAGCGGGGGTAGAAAACAGAGCTGAGAAACCTTATAGCAGAAGCTGCCATGTTTGGGAACACTACATGAAAACAACAGAAGAGGGAGCACTATGAATTTAGAAAAGGTAATTAAAACCTTGCTTCTTTCTAACAGTTCAAGAAATCTAATTCCACATAAGAATAAGCAACAGAGAAATAATGAGGTCAAATCCTATAAAGTTATTAGAAGACAGTAAAAAAGAATAGGGCAAAGAGTAACATCCCTACAGGTAATGCAAGTGAGCCAGAAAGACATGGCCACCAATAGACCAAAACCTTAACTTGCTATTTCGAAATGAGCTAAACACATTTTTTTAATGAAAGGAGATATTCAAGAACAAGAAATTAAGCACCAAAACTCAAAGAAGAACTAGAAATAAAATAATCACAACAGAAAATGCCTTAGGAGAAATAGAAGGGACAAATATTTAAAAACCATAAGGAGGGGCACCTGGGTGGCTCAGTCGGTTGAGTGTCCGACTTCAGCTCAGGTTTCCATCTCATGGTACGTGGGTTCAGGCCCCACACCGAGCTAGCTTCTGTCCGCAAAGAGCCCACTTCTGATCCTCTGTCCCCGTCTCTGTGCCCCTCCCCTGCCTGTGCTCTCTTGAAAATTAAAAATTAAAAAAAAGAATGAGAACACGCACATATTTTCAACCGTTTTCAGTAACCATATAAGGGGTGGTAATAATGCCATTCTGAAATTATTATATATTATATATATACACACACACACACATAAAGACACAGAGCAAATGAGTAATTATTAGATATTTTAATTGTATACTCCCCTGTGTCCTAAAACCAGAATTCTTAGTGGGGAAGGAAAGAGATATGGATTTAATATCAAAGAGGTTAAACAAAATTCCTCTTCTCATGAATATGAGTATCCATTTGACTGCATGAGGTCTATTACCATATATATTTCCAAGCTACTGTCAACAGAAAAGTCCTAGAAACAATGGTGAACATGATGGCAATGAGCAACCTAAATGGCCAAACTGTAGTCTTAAGATACCATCTCCTGTGAAATGAAACCAGGGCTTCCTAGAGCAACGGCTGATTTCAGTCCTGAGCAGGAATTAAATAAGATGAGCCTAGAGTATCTTGTCACACAGGTTAGTAAGAAAGCTATCAGTAACTACTAGGGCAACATCAAAAGAGCTTACTTGAAAACCTTCGACTGGACAAAGATGGAGCAACTTCAGTTTCAGCAAAAATAATACTGCAAGGATTAAAATATACCACATACACTTAAATCTATGAGTTCATAAAGGGAAAAAGAAAAAAAAAACTTCATCACCTTCAGAGGATGACTACGAACCAATCCATTACCTTGAAAACTGTTAAGTAAGGAAAAAGAACCAACCATTTATTCTGTCTTTCCCTTGTGAACTGTACCACTGGATATGAGGGGAAGTGTCTCTATCAGAATAATGCAACTAAAAATAAAAATAAAATGACAGATGTGAATATCACCATCCTGTAGCCCCACAAGAGGCAATCAGACATTATGTACTTCCTAATACAAGAACCCAAAACTATTTATAGTTTTGCCATAGGGACAGAACCTGAGTCTGATTGAGCCTCTGGATCCAGCTAATGATTTGTAAGAAATACTGAGATCTGAGGAACATGTTAAACAGCAGCATGGGTATGAAATCAGCAGAATTCAGTCTGGCAAATGGCCTGAGCTCTTTGACAGACAAATTATAAAGGAAAGAAAGAAACACAGGAATAATCTGTAGATTCAAAGAAACTTGGAAGGATATAACCATTTTTTTAATAGGAAACACTAAAGAGCCTAGGATGTACACTTGGGTAACAATATTTTACCATGTAAAGAAGTAATTACTATAAATACCAGGCTAACAGTTATATTTGATGGGAGAGAGATGTCTTGGTTGGAATGGCACACTGGAGGGGCTTCTAAGGTATTCGGTCAAGTTCTAATTCTTGCTTTGGGTAGGATTTCAAAAGTGTTCACCTTCTAATAATTAAGCTATACACTTTTAGTTTTCTGTATCTGTATTTAATTTTACAATAAAAAGGGTTTAAAGAAGTATTCACTGGGGCGCCTGGGTGGCTCAGTCGGTTAAGCGTCTGACTTCGGCTCGGGTCATGATCTCACAGTTCGTGGGTTCGAGTTCAGCGTCGGGCTCTGTGCTGACAGCTAGCTCAGAGCCTGGGGCCTGTCTTTGGATTCTGTGTCTTCTTCTCTCTCTGACCCTCCCCTGCTCACACTGTCTCTCTCTCTCTCTCTCTCTCTCTCTCAAAAATAAAAAAACATCAAAAAATGAATGAATGAATAAAGAAAGAAAGAAGTATATACTAATAGGTGTCTCTGGGTGGCTCAGTTGGTTAAGCAACCGGCTCTTGGTTGCGGCTCAGGTCATGACTCCTGGTTTGTGGGATGGAGCCCAGCGTCGGACCCCGGGCTCACAGTGTAAAGCCTGTTTGGGATTCTCTCTCTCTCTCTCTCTCTCTCTCTCCCTTTCTCTCTGCCCCTCCCTCACTGCTCTCTCTCAAAATAAATAAATAAATTTCAAAAAAAAAAGTATACACTAATATATGTTATCTCTGGTGAAGAAATTGGAATTAAAAGGATTTTTACTTCCTACATTATATATTTCTGTAATTATGGCTTTTTTATATTGAGCATGTATTAGAAAATTAAATAGATATATTTTAAAAAGAAAAAAAAGGGGAGCTGGAAAGAACAAACCAACAAACCATTTCATGTCTTTATTACAGAATGGGTTCATTTGGGCTCTTCTGAAATATACTGGAATGTATCTATAAATTATATATCTACAACATACATACTTTCTAAAATGAGACATTATGATGTAGAATACCACATAGTCATAATCGAGATACACTATTCAGACACATTTTAACACATTGTGCTAAGGAGAGATAAATCCAATCAATCAAATGTAAATTGCATATTTGCAATGAACCACCTAACAGGTATTTTGTGGAGTTATAGGCTTACAAGAAGGCGGTCCAGAGGGCTGGGAACAAGAAGGAGCATTGCTCAAACACAAACTAACAAGACGCTGGGTTCAACCTCAGTGTTTTTATCCCCAAATGATCTTTAACAGAGCCCTCACCCAACTAGCCCATGCGCCCTGTTCGTTTAAGTAGGGAAACCCAACAAGGGAAGAGGATGGGCACTCCGTAAGGATTTAAATACACACTGGCAGTGGTGGGTGACTTCAGAGTCGAGAGGATTAAACAGTTTTTAAAATAGGTCTCATTTCCCTTCATTCCCTCTGCCTTTAGAGCTAAGCATCTCTAAGTTATATTTAGTGCTTGCTATGGACTGAATGTTTGTGTCCCATGCCTCCCACCCCCCCAATTCATATGTTGAAACCTAATCCCCAATATGATAGTATTTGGAGGCAGGGCCTTTGGGAGGTGATGAGGTCATGTTCAAGGTGGGGCCATGATAAGTGGGATTAGTCTCCTTACAAAAGAAACCTCAGAGAGCTCCTTTGTGAAGAGACAAGCAAGAAGAGAGCCATCTATGAAGAGGACACAAGCTCTCAGCAGACACTGAATCTGCTGGTGCCTTAAATCTTAGACTTCCCAAGCCTCCAAAACTGTGAGAAATAAATTTCTGTTGTTCATAAGCCATCAAGTCCATGGTATTTTGTTACAAAAGCCCCAACAGACTAAGACAATGTTAAATGCCCATAATGACTGAAAAGCACAAATCAACAACGAGAGTTTGTGAGCAATATCCACAGAAATCTCTGAAAGGGGTTTCTAGACAGAGTTCAGGGCAGCTCTGCCTTGAGGCAGATCGATGGAAACATGACTTTTTAAAAATTTCTGTCCCTTGAACCTTAGTTTTCCTCTGCAGCAAGAGATATCTCAAAACAAGGACATCAGACCAAACTGCTCTACAGAGTAAAAGCAATACTTCAAGGACTCTTCTGAGTGTGTGGAAGCCACTGAGAGGCATGAAAATGATGAATGTGTTTAGTTTTTATGCCCAGTCCTACTAACTATACAAAACTGAAACTAGTTCCCTAAAAACCAACTACTCCTGGATGTCCTAAGCAGTCCCCACCACTTCCCCTGGCTCTGCAGACATCAATAAAAGAGCACATCACAAGGAATAAAACACAAACATAAGCTAATGCTAGATAAACCCTAGTGCATTTATGGGGAATAAATGTCAAGGTAAAGCAGTAATATTTATTTTCTGTGAGAGAGATGGTGATCTAGTGTGTCAACGCCTCATTATGCTGAATTGATTTTCGTTTTTACAAATCACTAAAATATTTCACATCATCACTTTGGATGGCTATGGTTGTCACAGTGACAGAACCTATAATGACCTTCAACAAGGTCTGGCTTTCTGACACATAGACTTCACAGTCTCCTTTATTCTAAGATTCTATTTTCCCGGGAAAGAGGCATAGTGGGGCATAGAGAACTTGGAGGTTGTGATTCCCAGGAGGACTTGCTGCAGGCAGGCCCATCCATGCTCATGGCCCCTTGGCCTTCCAGAGAAGCTGGAACCCCAGGTTTCTCCAAGGACCCAAATGTCCTGTCATTTAGCCCTCTCTCAAAGTTGCTTAAAAGTGACATAAAGGAAGCAGCTAATTTACAGCACTATTCTTTTAATCTTGGTCAGCCAGATTTTCACAGACATCAGTTCATTTCGCTTTGTAATATATTCAGACAAAACAACAGTACCGGAGTCAGCTCCAAGGCAGCAACTCACTCTCAGGGGTTCTGGTGACATTTATAAACTGATCCTATTTCTCTCTTGTGTTTTATGTTATCAGCTAAACCTGTCAACTTAAATTATAGCCTTGTAACCAAATCAGAGTTATCTATTACTCTTGGTATGTGTACATTTCTGAAGCTTTGTACCTATATCAAGTTTTGCAAGGATAGAAAACAAGACCATAAATAAACAAATGGAAAAGAGAATATGCTACCATTACTTTAGCAACAGAAACTAAAAGTCAAATGCATTACATGGAAAGCCACTAAAATGGCTGAATATATAGACCTTGGGAACAGCAAAAGCTTGATACTGATACAGTTATTTGTACAGTGTCGCATCCTATGATCAATCTCCAGGCTCTGAATATCTCCATTTGGAAGAGTAAATGATTATTCCTGGGGCCTGTAACAGGTAGATGGACATTTGAAAAACTAAGGACATGATGTCAAAAAGGTCAGAATTATAACCATCCCATTATTTCACAAGCACAGTGACTAAGAAACCAATTTCCCTTCAACTGGTATGGCTAATGGTCACTCTTATTCAAAGACCATTGTGACCCAAATTGAGCAATAAAAGAGCCTCCAGAAAGAGATCAAAAAGCTATTCCTCTCTCAGGTCTAATTCTGGTTCTTTAATCATCCTCTCTTCCACAATCTAAAAACAAGTTTTTCAGGAATTCATGTTGCTAAATACATGATATCTTTATGAACAAAACACATAAATCCTTCTTTGTTTCCAAAATAATTTCAAAATTTAAAAAAGTATAAAAGTGACATATATTTCAACTTCCCCCAAATTTCTATTATCTAATACCCAAGACTTCCTCATTATTTCACAATGTTAGATAGTTTACATATATGCTCATAATAGTCATCAGTTAAATGTTCTGCATGACTTTCAATTACAAGCTCCCAGTGGCCAGGGACAGTGATTTTTTAACTTGAATTTCTGTACAATTCTCCGCATGGCAGCACGTCCCCAGAAAGAACAGTGGCTGACTGCAGGCTCAATAGAATGGAGGGGACATTTTATGACACACAGGAGATGCGGAGACTTAAAAAAAAAAAAAAAAAGATCACCTGAAGGACCACTCATCAGGTAGGACTGGTGTTTCTCTCAGCTCTAATCAGCTTTCATAACTGAAATTCTAACAGCCTTAATCCACGAAAAGGAGGCCAGAATCCCAACCTACAACAAAACTCCATCTCCCCAAACTATTCTTATCTTGACTATGATTCTAATTTTTTTTATTTTAATTAATTTTTGAGACACAGAGACACACAGTGCAAGTGCGGAGGGGCAGACAGAAAGGGAGACACAGAATCTGAAGCAGGCTCAAGGCTCTGAGCTGTCAGCACAGAGCCCAATGCAGGGCTTGAACTCACAAACCGTGAGATCATGGCCTGAGCTGAAGTTGGACACTTAACTGACTGAGCCACCAAGGCACCACTAGACTATGATTCTAATCTAACAATCTTTTTAATTCTCTCTAGGAACTTACTGTTTACTCTCTCTTAGCTTTTCTTAACAGCTTCCACTGTATCTCCTGAGCCCAGAAACTGAGGCTTTGCCACATATCATGAGGAACTTTCTCCAAAGCCTCCTCTCTGAATAAACCTACACTCAGCCTGAGAGGGCAGAGTGGATGGCACAATTGTACACAGAGGCACCACATCAGTCACTGATCTGCTAGGACTAGAGAGTCATCAGGGAGACAATGCAATACCAATACCCCTTCCCAAATCCTAGTAATCAAATCCCATTGTTAGAGAGTCATCTCTTCAGATCATATCTTCAGCTTATCCTAGGACAAATCATATGTTTTAATGCACTTTAGAATAAGGGAATGGCAGGGTAGGAGGAGTGATGTATATAAATTTGCTTTCCATTGTCCTCATTCCCTCTAACATATGACAGACAAACTAAAGCACCGAGTAAGGAAGCATGAATCTAGATCTGGCCTTCAGGAAGATTTTGTATGGGTCCTGACTCCCAGTGCAGCAAAGATGTCCTTCCAGGGTCACTTGTGCAATATGACTGTATTTTTCCGTGTAAAATTTCACATTCACATTTAGGTACACAACAAACAATTTTCAGTTACTATATTCTCTCAATCTCTAACATTTAGCTAACTTCATCCTGCCTGAAAAAAATTACAGAGAATTATAGTGGACAACAATGCAATTGACATAAAAGGTTCCCAATCTCTCCCCGAGGTTCTTGAGAATTAAGACATCTTTATTTCTATTTTTTTAATGTTTATTTATTTTTGAGAGAGACAGAACATGAGAAAGAGAAGGGCAGAGAGAGAGGGAAACACAGAATCCAAAGCAGGCTCCAGCCTCTGAGGTGTTAGCACAGACCCTGACGCGGGGCTCAAACTCACTGACCAAGGTATCATGACCTGAGCCGAAGTAGGATGGCCAACCAACTGAGCCACCCAGGTGCCCCGAGCCATCTTTATTTCTAGAATCATCTTAACTCTTCTAGAACCCTTTGGATCTCATTTTCACATTATAGGTTGTGAAAGCCAAGCATCTTCCTACCTTAGCCTCCAGATTTCACCAGACCTACTTTCTCCTGGCCTCCCTGTTGAAGAAAGTCAGCGTAGCAGGACAGGGCAAGAATCAGCCTGCAGAGGCCACCCACCACAAGATCAGGTGAAACCTCTTTGCTGAGAAGCTCAGCCACACGACTTGCTTGTCAACTCCTCATCATCCCCAGTGGACAGAAAACCACTCCAACATGGCACACATATATAAAATGCCAGTCAACAAGAGGCAGAGAACCACACATTGCTGCCAATGACTTTAGCTAGCAATATCTAGCACTTTTCATTTGATGACTTTAAATTATAATAAAGCAACAAAATAATAATAATAATCATTAAGCAGCTATTTAAGATTTGGTATGGGAGGAATATCTGGCTGGCTCAGTCAGTACAGAACACAACTCTTGATCTCCAGGTTGTGAGTCGAGCCCCATACTGGGTATAGAGAGATTATTTAAAAAGAAAATCTGTAAAAAAAAAAAAAAAAAAAAAAAAAAAAAGGGAAGAAGAAGTTAAGAGAGGAGGTTGTTTTTTCCACATCAGCAATCAATTAACGTCGACTAGCATCAGCCATCCACTTTCTATTCTAGACCAGGGCTATTCAATAGAACTTTTGGTGACAATATAAATGTTCTAAATCCATGCTGTCCACTACAACATACCAGAGTCATACATGGATACTGAGCAATGGAAATACGACTAATGAAACTAAGGAACTGAATTTTAAGTTTAATTTACTATTAATCAGTTTAAATTTCAACTGTCACAGGTGGCTAGTGACCATCATGTTAAACATCAGAGAAGTACATCTTTATTTCACAAATGGAATATCCCTGGAGTATTTTGAGAACCTACTCAAACACTAAATGGCCAGCACAAACGTAAGCTGGAATCCGGAGCCTCGCAGCAGAGGCACCGGTTTACAACAAATCTGGTTTACAACATTGAATACCTTCTACCAGTTCCAATTCAGGAGACCTTGAGCCAAGGAGTAAGTAAGAGCAGTGACTCTCCAGAGGAGTCAATAGGAGGCCAGGGATCCATTAGTACTACATGTCTTCTGAGGACAAGAATTATGGTAATAGCTCTCTCTCCAGAGCTAACTGTTATAACAGATACCTATTCCCTGAAACAAAAATGCTCAAGGGCCATCCCCATAATTGAAAGGAGGGCTGAGTATAATTGACTGCAAACATAAATAATAGATATAAACAAGTAGAGAATACCCTGCCCTCCCAAACTATTCAGATAACCCTTTCAGAGATGGAGGGAAAGGGGATGGCAAATAACTTACTAACAAGTGCCAAAGGGATAATGAACCAGCCTGGATTTCTTTAGTTTAGCTGGTGGCAAAAAGAACTAAATGGAAAATTAAACTCTACTGAAGGGCTTCTTATGAGACTAATTGCCATCAAAAGGTTCAACAAAGTCCTAACAACTTTATTCATATAAAGACTTGTAGTTTTCTTCCATTTCTAAAATCTGAGTGAATCCTCTCCATTAGCAAATGAGCACTGGCTACACCCAGTGTTTCAATGACTTTCTTCTTCCCCATCCCAACCTCAAAGTCCCAAGAAGAGAAAAACCAAAGTAAACAAATAGGAAAATGTCGAATTTCTACTTTCTCTCACATAGCTACAACTAACATCTCTCAGTAAGTCTCCCAGGCCTCTATTTATACTTCTGATCTCAAACACAAGAATTTCTTATGTAACTAAAGATGTAATCATCTTCGGTGCAGGATTAGGGGAGAAGGAGTTAACGTGTGTTACTGCACGTGGCAATACATTGTGTATATGATGTATGTGTTTCCAAATAAAGCTATACATAAACATAAAATTTTCTGGGTACAGATTTTACCACCCACAGGACATACTAATGAAAATAGTTAAACAATTCATTAGGGTTTTTTTCTTTTTGGTTTTTTTTTTAGGGCATGTGGGTGGCTCAGTCAGTTAAGGGTCTGACTTCATGATCTCATGGTTTGTGGGTTTGGGCCCCACATCAAGCTCTGTGCTGACAGCTCAGAGCCTGGAGCCTGCTTTGGATTCTGTGTCCCCCTCTCTCTGCTCCTCCCAGACTGATGCTATGTCTCTCAAAAATAAACAAACATTAAAAATAATTTTTTAGGGGCACCTGGGTGGCTCAGTCAGTTAAGCAGCCAACTTCAGCTCAGGTCATGATCTCGCGGTTCGTGGGTTCGAGCCCCATGTAGGGCTCTGTGCTAACAGCTCGGAGCCTGGAGCCTGCTTCAGAGTCTGTGTCTCCTCTCTCTGCCCTTCCCTTGATCACGCTCTGTCTCTCTGTCTCTCAAAAATAAATAAACATTAAAAAAATTTTTTAACAAGTCAACATGTGTCCATTCATTTTCACATTACCACGTTGCATATGGTAGGAACACAAATGAATCATTCCTGATAAAGAGCTATGGGCTACCGCTGCCTTAAAAATGAAGCAGTGACTCGTAAAGCTGTGCCAAGTCCTAGTATTCAAGTCCCTGCTAAAACCAACTTAACATGAGCACATATTTGAGGAAGGCAATCTAAAGGACAGGCTCTTTGTCCATTCTGCTAAGGGAATTCTATATTGTATCCTCGTCAAAACAGAACAATGTCCACTGCATTTGTCTCCTACATTACTTCTTGTATTCCCTCAAATTTTGTTCAAAGTCTATGTAAGAAACAGACTGGGGAAAAAAACATTTCTGCATTTTCTGAAAATATTTTGTTAAAGACACCGTCCAGTACATGGTATAATGTCTATTATAAAAATGCTTTTAGATCAGTTCTTACTAGTACACGGAAAAAGCTTCTTTCTCAGCAGACAGGCAATATAAATATTGGCAATTTTATTAGGTGATAATTATGTAATTCATCATATTTACCTTTTTCTCTTGACTGCTAGGACATCCAGAATTATATTTAATGTTTAGATCCTATAACCAAAGTGTCCAAGGTGACTATTACACTTGTTTTCTACAACCTTACAACCACAGAGTTTAAATTGATTTTAATTTATATTTAAGCAGTCTTCTATATTTATTCTTTTACTAAAAGCCACTTAAAGTCCTTTTAATTAGCAAGCAACCTAATAAAAAAGTTGTAGTACCACACTATGAGCACAGCATTAACCACTGTTATCACAATATGGTGTCAATGATAGTTGACTTGTTGAGTTCTTTTCCTAAGATAGGCATTCAGGAGAAGTGAACTGAGTACAGGCAGGTAGAACAGTGGGAAGGTTGGCATGTAATAGGACACAGCATCCTTCTGGTAAACAGTAAGGGTAAGGGAATGCCCTCTCAAAAACAAGTAGATTTGGACTGCAATATAAATTCTACAAATGGAAAATATTACTTTTTTACATATAGGAAAACAGAGATAAAGAGCTCAGTAACTTGTCCTCGTCCTTTGTTCTCTCCACTGTACAACACTGTTGCACCTTGAGCCGCTACTGTTAATACAGTCTTTATTACAATAATACATGCGGATGGCTACAAGGACTATAGAAGAGAACTACAGATGGGGAGAAAGGCAACGCCTGCTAAAAATGACATCAGCTCAAGCCATTCTCATTGCAGCCTAGCAAGTATGTACACAATAAGTCTTAAGATTGCTAACCTTTAAGGGTCTAAGGGGGAAGGGGACGGAGAAGAGCAAACTAGCATTTACCAATTACCTCTTAGTGCTAGGCACTAGAATCACTGGCATACATGTTACTTCATTTTCACAATCCCATGAGACAGGTACTCCCATTTTATAGATGAGAACACTCAGGTTCTACAAATAGCCCAAGTCGACAAATATTTACCCAACATCAAATGATCAGGCATCCAGGATCCTGCAGCCAACAGCGGTTTCTACCTAGAGTAGCATTCAAGCTAGCAGTAGAACTGGGTCTCCAAACCAGGTCTGCCTAACTTGAAAAGCAGTTTCTGGTCTACCACCAGGCACTGTCCCCCTCTGTCTCTGAGCCACTCTGAGGATGTGCTGAGACTGACAGCACTTCAGGAACAACCAAATCCTAACTGCTAACACCTCTGCTGTCTACTCCCAAGAAAAGATACTGAGATCAAACAGAAAAGTCTCTCACCATGTGCTCCATGTCCCTTAATACAAAGACCAGAAACTGGGCTGATCTGGGGCCTAAAAACACCTGCAAAGCAGACATTAATAGAGGCAGGGGTGGGCTGGTCGAATAATGGATTCCCTAAGGGCTAGACAGCTCAGCCCTTCTGGCCAAAGGCTCTTCCATCATTTCCTCCTGCCATTCTTGGCAGGCACTAACCCACACTTCAATTACTTTATGTCTTGATGGATTGCTGAATTGAATTTATCTAATGCTGGGTAAGGGCCTAGGTTGCTCTGTGGGAATGGATTCCTCTAGGGATCAGTAAGAACACAGATGAGATTTCCAATCACATCTGTATCAATCATAATCATTAGAATCCTATTCAGGAAGCCGGTAATGAATTAAAGGCCAATCGATCAGCCTCATCAGGTATATAGCTCTTGCTGTGGAAAAAACAGGGCCTTCAGTCCCTCGCAAACCACAAGAGCAGATACCAGGATACCAGAGATGCTGGGGCATGGCGTCCCAGCGCATCCAACACTGCTGGAGTAGCTACCAAGCACAGGCACCAGGCCAGGCCCTATAGGGGCTCAAGGATGCAAATGATACCAACTGGTCTTAGTTGAGGAACAAGAAGGGGCTATAAGGCAAAAACATCTATTACTATAACATAAGGCTTCATGGGAGCTTCACGCGAGAGGGTGTGTGGTAGGGAGTGGGAATATGAATAAGAGCATCTGCTAGTGAGAACAACTAGAGAGGAGAAAATTCAGATGAACCCTGAAGTGGGGAGGGCAAGGACAACTTTTTTCCCACCTTTTTTCTTGCTTTATGTTTTCTAATTACTACATAAATATACAACCATTACATTTTAAAGTATTCTTATTAATTTTTTAACATTTTATTTTGGTTTTTGAGAGACAGAGTGTGAGCAGGGGAGAGGCAGAGAGAGAGGGAGACACGAAATCCAAAGACGGCTCCAAGCTCCAAGCTGTCGGCAGAGAGCCTGATGCAGGGCTTGAACCCGCAAATGTAAAATCATGACCTGAGGTGAAGTCGAATGCTCAACCGAGCCACCCAGATGCCCTACAAGCATTCTATTTTAAAAGTCAAACATTACAGGAATATATAATCAGCCTATAATCTCTATAATTGTCACTTTTCTTCAAGAATAATTATCAACAGGGCACAATTTTTCAATTTTTTCTATACCTACATTCATATACATTTAATACTAATAATTTTTTCAAGAATGGAATCAACCATACATTTGTCATGTTTTCTATCATCTAGCAGTACATTTTCAATATTATTCTATGTCAGCACATGTACATCTACCTAATTTTTCAACAGTGTCACAGTATTCCATTGCAATGGATATAAATCAGTATGATTTTAACAGATAGAACTTTGTAGGCAGGGAGCAGGGGAGCAGAGAAAGAGAGAAGTGGAAAAGAAGCTACAGAACAAAAAACAAACATGAATAAAGTCAACAAAGAAGGAAAGTCCAAGACAAAATCAGAGAAATGAAAGCAGTCCCATGACTAGAAAATTAGGGGACTGTGGAAAAAATCATTTCAGGAGGTATCAAGGCAAGAGAGAGGTTGTGGTGCCTCATAGTCCATGTTGACAAGTGGGACCTTAACTGTCTAAGCAATGGGGAAGTGTTTCTTTGGGGGAAATGTGTTACAAGTTGAACAGTGGCTAATATGCAGAGAATGCACCTAGAGGCAGACACAACTGGAGATGGAAAACTGGGCAAGAAGCCATAGCTTATTAAGAAATCATGCAAGGGGAACAAGAGGGAGCACTAGGAATGGAAACAAAGTGATGGGACAAGGCAGAGCAAGGTGACTATTAAGAATGAGCTATTGACAGGGCACCTGGGTGGCTCAGTCAGTTGAGCGTTCAACTTC
>CM053572.1:28027648-28086949 GCA_028646485.1 Cryptoprocta ferox
TCTGTCAAAAATAAATAAATGTAAAAAAAATTTTTTTTTTAAAAGAATGAGCTGGTGGGGACAGCACGGGGCGGGGGGGGGCAGGGGAGGGGAGATGCCCAAGTTTCAAGGTAAGGTAAATGGGAAGATGTGTGTCATCATGATTAAATAGGAAGAAGATTGAATTTTAAAGGGAATGGTCATGAGTTTGGTTTAAAAGAGAGTGTAGCACCAATGACACAGGTAGGTATATATCAGACAGCTGAAAATATGATATGGAGGCTCAGGGAGTGAGGCTGAGGCTGGAAACACAGGCTTGGGAGTCATCTGCATGGCAATGAAGGCTGAAGCCAGAAATCTCTGAGGCAGAAAACAAAGAGAGAAGATGCAATATTTACAACAGCTTTGAAAAAAAGGCTACATCTGAAAAGTAGGAGGGAGATAAAGAGTCAGGAAAGAGTTAAGAATGGGCTCTAGTGAAGTAGCAGATGTAGAGACAATTTGCCAAATTTAACTTCTACACAAATGAGATTCTAAAATAATAAATTATTGGAGCACCTGGGTGGCTCAGTAGGTTGACTATCCAACTTCGGCTCAGGTCATGATCTCACCGTTTGTGGGTTCGAGCCCTGCATCAGGCTCTGTGCTGACAGCTCAGAGTCTGGAGCCTATTTCTGATTCTGTGTGTCCCTCTCTCTCTGCCCCTCCTCTGTTCATGATCTGTCTCTCTCTGTCTCTCAAAAATAAATAAATGTTAAAAAACATTAAAATAAAATAAAATAAATTATTATATTTAGAGGCTTCTTTCCTTCCCCCTTCACCCAGCAGCAACTCCACACCCAGGCCTAGCAACCAGACTGCAATAGCAGCAGTACCCCAGTACTCTAACTTACACCCCACTGCCCTTTCTTCATTCCTAATCCAACATCTTGCTCAGTCCTATCTCTTTCCCCATATGACAAAAAAGGTGAGCCAATCAAGGGGAATGGCAATAAACAGTGTCTTATAAATGACAGGTACCATAAGGTCCATGCTGTGTGGGAAGAGTGAGGCCACGAGGACGCAGAGAGACTCTGAGAACCAGGATGGGGCTGATGGGCTACAGGCCGGAGGTGAAACAACAGGTTACAGGAACTGGTAGTCAATCAATGGACTAAAATGGGTGGGGGGGCGGGGGGCGGCAATCATACTGTTTTAAGTCCTGGGGGAGAAAGTCATAGAGTAGGTGGGACTGTGAGGCTACAGGAGGAAGTTGTCAGAAGTAGGGGAGGGCCACAAAGCTCTCCAACAATTGGGAAAGGAAAAGCCTACTCATGGAAAATGTTACCAGACCAACCCCTCTCCATGCCCCAAGGTTACATGTGGCCAGCATCCAGCCACCCATCCACTTCCAGGCACCCACTCTCTCTTTCCACCAGCCAGCTGAAGTACTTCACACCCATGTCTATCATAGTCAGGAACCTCCCCACCCCGAGCCTGGACCACAGTGCCTCTGCTACAGGCTCTATCCTTCACCCTCTGTTTCCATGTTGAGCTATTATTAAGCCTGTCAAGCTGCTACCTCTGGAGCACAGACTCCTCTGAAAAGATGACACAGAATTCTGACCCTCTGCTTCCTTCCTGCTGCTGCTCTGCTCACAATGGTTCTTTCATTCAACTCGTTTAGCAAACATTTGCTGACTGCTGACTAGGTGCACTTTCCTTTTTATCATTTCTCTGACAAAGAAGAGTGAAGTCAAAAACATCATGAAACATTTTCAAAATCCAAACCACTCCTGGTCAGTTGATTGACTGTGAACAAAGACTTTCTAATAAGCAAGATTTCACTCCCCATGGGAACAAATGCCTATGTTCTCATATGGCAGGGCTCAGCTCATTCTACCTGAGAAGCAGAGTATAACTTCTGGTGTCAACTCCACCAGCCTACCTGGCTCCTATTCATACACTCAGTTTGTAAGAACAATTTCTGGGGCAATGACTGCAAGAGTTGTCCTGAACAAGTTTGCTTCCCACATGCCTCAGCTGTTCCAGCTGGAAGCCCAGCTAGACTGTCTATCCTGTGGCTGATATGCCCAAATCAACTCTTCAAGGAAAACCTTTCTTCACTCACAAGGAACCCTACAGTGTCAGCTCCGTCAGGGTAGGTCTCGTCGGCAAAGAGCTGCTGTGGTCAAGCTTATGATCTTCTGAGGCAGCCTGTAATGGGTGACTGAGCCAGGTATGGCTATAAAAACCTAATCATTTTTGCCGAATATAAGACCATCTGAAGGACTATACTCACTCCAGAACTCACCGTTGGGATGGCAATGGCTTCACTGGGCTTGCATCGTAGTTTGACTTCTTCCTCTGTCCAATCTTGCTTCCCCCATTTTTCTTTCACAAGTGTTGGAATAAATATACTGTGCCCCGGCCTCTATCTCAATGTGTGCTTCAGGGGAGCCCAACCAAAAAAGTTTTGAACTTGTGAAGGTTTACACCTTGTGGGTCCTACTTCCGGTAGGACCTCAAGTTCCGGTATGGCTAGAACACGGTCTTGGGAAGAAGGAAGCAGAAAAAAGTACATCTTCCCACGTTTCTCTAGTTAGTGCATCATACCCCTCTACTCAGTCACAAGTTCAGAGCATCTACCCCTCCTGGAACTTCTGACTCCCATCTCTCAGTGAAGGCCTGGCCTTTTACACCATAGAGTACATAAAAGCTATCTGCTGGGGTCTCCCCAACTTCCCATTTCCAAATGAATGGAGTTCACCTTTTCAAGAACCTTATCTCCTACCCACCCTCTCCCCTGGATCTTCCACCTATCTCTGTGTACTAGAGTCTTTCCAACAGCATTTATACAGTCTCCTGTTTCTTCTGAAAACATTATGCTAGGCGGAAGAAAAATAGACACAAAAGTCATATATTATATGACTCTACTTTTAAGAAATATACCCAGAATAGGTAAATCCATAAAGACAGAAAGGAAGCTACTGACTGCTAAGGGCTAGAAAGAGAAAATAATGAAGAGTAACTTCTTAATGGTAATGGGGTTTCCCTTAGGGGTTATGAAAATGTTTTGGAACTAGGTAGAAGTAGTGACTGCAAATGTACTAAATGCCACTAAAGTGCTCAATTTATTTATTTTTTATTTTTTTTTAATTATTTTATTTTGTATTTATTTATTTTTGAGAGACAGAGTGAGACAGAGCGCAAGCAGAGGAGGGGCAGAGAGAGAAGGAGACACAGAATCTGAAGCAGACTCCAGACTCTGAGCAAACGTTCAGAACAGAACCTGATGCAGGGCTCAAAGTCATGAACCGTGAGATCATGACCTGAGCCAAAGTTGGATGCTTAACCGACTGAGCCACCCAGGTGCCCCTAAAGTGCTCATTTTTAAATT
Source organism: Cryptoprocta ferox (assembly GCA_028646485.1). Taxonomy (NCBI): domain Eukaryota; kingdom Metazoa; phylum Chordata; class Mammalia; order Carnivora; family Eupleridae; genus Cryptoprocta; species Cryptoprocta ferox. The sequence continues at coordinate 28,031,007 of CM053572.1, forward strand.
GTTAACTTTATATTATGCAAACTTTAAAGAGACATAAAGAAAAACTTCCCTATACTCCTTCTAGGTACTACTTTTCTTTATTTCTTTTCTCTTATACTATGAAACTTTTCAAGGGTTATCAACATTTGAATATATCTCCTCACCTCCCATTTACTCCAAAGCCCACTCCACACTATTCTCACCAAGTGATAACCACTGATGCGTCTTACTCCTCGAATCAGGAGATTTTGTGGCAGCACCTAATACAAGAGACCAGTAACTCAGTCCGAAAGTATTCTGCCCTGACTTCCTTGATACCTCCTACCTCTACAGCCTCTCCTTCCCCAGGTCCCTTTGCCAGCTAACTTTCTTCTACCTACCTTTAAGAGTTAAAATTTCTCAGGAATGAGGGCTCATCTCTCTTATGAGGCATCTCTCTCTCTCTCTCTCTCTCTCTCAAATACACACATGTGCCTGCACACAGAAATAAACTTGAAGGATGTACTAAGTAATAAAATATATTGCAAAGTCTATATAATTAAAAAGGTTTGGTAAGGGGAACATGAATAGACTGAATTAGCAATGAACAGGAAAGAAAATTTTAAAAGAGACCCAACTGCATATGAAAATCCAGTGCATAAGAGTGGCATCTCTAATGTGTGGGGAAAGGAAGACTTTTTAATAAGCATCACTGGGATAATTTAAAAGACATAAGAAAAAAGATAAAATTAACTCCATTCCTTATGCCTACATATCAGGATAAATTGCAAACAAATTATATTTAAATGTAAAAACTGAAACTATACAAGTTCCACAGGAAAACATAGCGGAATTCCTCTGCAACCTGGGAACAGAGAATAAATCTTCTACTTATGATTCAAAATCCAGAAGCAATAACAAAAATATCAATATATTTGATGATGAAAAATAATAAGCATATAAAAATTTTAGATGCATGAAAAATATTACAAGTAAAAAGACAAATGACAAACTGGGGGAAAATTTGCAATGATATAGACCAAGTATTAATATTACTAATCCATGTTAAGCTTTTAAAAATTAAGAAGAAAGAGACCAACAACCCTGTAGGAAAAAGGACTGCAAATGTGAACAGACAGTTCACACAAGAATAAATACAATGCCACTTAACTATATAAAAAAAGATGTTTGGCCCTGTTCAGAATACAAGAAAGGTCAAAGAGAACTGCAATAGGAAACCATTTCTCACCTATCAGATTGGCAAATACATATCTACAGGTGAGACTACAGGGAAAGGGGCAGTTGCATACAATGCTTATGTAAATGCAAAGTGTTATAACCCCTATGGAAGAAATTTGACATGTAATAAAACCGTAACTGCATTTACCCTATGACCCGGAAATCTGACTTCAAGAAATTGTTTCCAAAGACACATTAGCAACGACCTGAATGATCTTGGAAGCAGATTCTTCCTCAGAGCCACCACAAAGGGACACAGCCTGGCTGACGCTCTGATAGAAGCCTATGAGACCCTCAGCAGAAGACTCAGCTAACAAGCACATCAACTTCTGACCTACATACACTGTGAGTGAAGCCACTACACCACTAAGTTTGTGGTAATTTATTCCACAGCTATAATTTGTAATATGGCCCTGCAGATGTGAGAAAGGGTTCATATCAAGAGCCAGAGATGAGAATAAATCAGATGTAGGAGACCCTAAGCCATCTGGTTTGGCTGGAGAGGCAGGCAGGCAGAGCTAGGGGCTTGGAACAGCGAAGGTCTCTAGGCTGGCTTTCCTTGCCTGACCATCCAATGACAGTGGGGCAGTGGCAGGTGAGGAAGAAGGTAAAGGAGGGAAGCCCCTGGCAGGCTGCACAGCTGGTGAGGAGCACATATGATAGCCCAGACTTCAGATTTACACTCAAAAATCCGTAAGTACTTTGGTTTCTTTTTTTCTTTCCTTTTTTCTTCTTCTTTTCCCCTCCTTCTTTCCTGGACACTCAGACTTTCAACTGGATGGCCTTAAAAAAGAAAAAAAACTTTAACAAAAACGTAGACTGTTATTTGGTACAAATTTCTCCTTTGTAAGTTTTCCTTTTATATAAATCTATTTCTGCAGATAATTGAACCCAACTGTGATATCTGAATAGTTTTAAGAAAGTACATTCTGCTCTACTTGCAAAGGGAATGGAACCTTGGCCTCTTCCTTAAGACGAGCAAAATGGAGGGGGCTGCAAAATGCCCTGCTTATTTGTCTCCACAAGGAATCTTTCCCCAGGCCCAGGCCCAGGCCCAGGCCCAAATCCTGTGCCCAGGAGGAAGCAGGCCTTTGTTCAGAGAGCACCACAGGAGTTAAAGGCACAGCACCAAAAACAAAGCAAAAAACGCTCCATCTTTGCGCTCAGGACAAGGAACCTGCAAACAACAGGAGATCGGAGAGTGCTGGGTACAAGGGAAGTAGCTTTTATCTTATAGTTTTGTTGTTCCTGACAACTTTGTTCAGGCCTCAAATCAGTGTGACCCCATTCTTTGCTAAGTACATTCCATGGAGGCTTTCAAATATATTATGAGATAAATCAAGTTCCAACACAGGAAAAAACAGATGCTATTGAACAGACACTGCCTGCAATCCTCCACCGATCATTCGAACCCATCTCTCTTCCAACATTTCCCCACTTCTTTTGCCTGAAGACGTCCCGCCAATATAATTCGCCACCCAACGTTACCTCCGTCAAAGTATGAGAAGAACCTGCAGGACCCTCCTGGCACAGGCACTGAGTGTGAAAGACACTGGTCCTTCTCCACTGTGATTGGTGGAGGTCCTCAAAACTCTCTTTACACCCCTTGCCCAGGGCAATGCTATCATCCACACATTTTTCCAAGGTACTTTTGAATCCATATTAACCATGCATTTATTACTTCAGTTTGTCCTACATTTAGTTCCCTTGAAGCCAAGCATTGTCGTCAGGTTCTAGTGACCAGGATTTGTTGAAGCAGTCCCCATTCCCACTATCTTCACCCTTCAAGTGCTTGGCAAAGAGAAGCTCACTACAAATTCAGGATTAAATTAATTTTAATTTAACTTAATTGTTATCTATTGTTGACTATCTTTACTTTTCTAGATCAAAGATTCCCATGTTCACTGTCCTCACATCCAGACATACGTCACATTTGTCATGCTAAACCAGCCAGTCTTGGATCACAAGTTTAAACGTAAGGGGAAGGGGTGAAGGAAGAAGGGTGTCTCTCATAAACCTGTCCTCACCAGGAAGAACAATTGTTGCAGGAAAGTAGTTATTGATGACATTTACTTGTTCTTCCTGCTGATGGGTCAACACAATGGAAACATACAACCCACTTCTGACATAACTCTCATTTCTATGTGAGCTAAAAAAGAAGAAAACAAACAATAAGGGGTCATTTCCCACACTGGAATAGCAAACCACTAGATTTCTCATAAGAAAAGGGAAGGCCCAAAGACAAAATCCTCATGCTGCTTAAGGACAAAAGGGTGATAGGGGTGCCTGGGTGGTTCAATAAGTTAAGCATCCAACTCTTGATATGGGCTCAGGTTGTTGTTGTCTCACAGTTGTGAGATCAACCCCTACACTGGGCTCCACACTGAGCATGGAGCCTGCTTGGGAGATTCTCTTTCTTCCTCTCTCTCTCTCTGCCCCTTCCCCACCCAACTCTCCATCTCAAAATAAACTTCTATTAAAAAAGGACAAAAAAAGTGATAGAGAAGAATTCATTCTTTCAGTCATTAATATTTACTGAACGCCTGCTATGAGCTAAGCACAGCGCTGGGCCTTGAATACACGGGCAAGACTACGACCAAAATCCCTATTCTTTGAGTTTACATGGTAGCATGAAGAAAACAACATAAGTATAACATACGCTATGAGACAGTAAGTACTAAGGAGCAAAATAATGCAGGGAAATGGATTTGAAAGGTCTAGGAGGGAAAATTACTTTTTTTAGATGGTGGCCAGGGAAGGCCTTGTTTGAGAAAGTCACTTCTTTTTTGGAGTAATTTAAAAAATATTTTTTAATGTTTATTTATTTGAAAGAGAGAGAGAGAGAGAGAAAATGAGAATGAGAATAAGAATAAGTGCGGTAGGGGCAGAGAGAAAGGGAGACACAGAATCTGAAGCAAGCTCCAGGATTGGAGCTATCAACACAGAGCCCGATGCAGGGCTCAAACTCAGGAACCACAAGATCATGGACCTGAGCCAAAGTCGGACACTTAACCGACTGAGCCACCCAGGTGCCCCTGGAGTAATTTTAGATTTACAGAAAACTGAAAATGATAGTACAGAGTTCCAAGAATTCCTGCACAACTTTAAGCCAGTTTCAATTCTCCTAATATTACCATCTTATACTACTGCAGCACCTGTGTCAATATTAAGAAACCAACATTGGTATGTTAATAGCAGCTAAACCTGAGGCTCTTTATGTTTCACCAGGTCTTCCATTAACGTCCTCTTTCTGTTCCAGCATACAGATAAGAATACCACAAAAAAATAAAGAAAAAAATTTTTTTAAATCAGAATTATTACAGTGTTTTTAGGTGTCATTTCTTCTCTGATCTATGACAGTTTCTCAGTCTTTCTTTATCATTTCCACAACAGTTTGAGGAGGGGGAAAACTGATCAGACACTTTAAAGAATGTCCCTAAATTTAAATTTGTTTGATACTTTCCTCATGATTAGACTGGGCTTATTGCTGTGAGGAAGGACACTGTAGGTAAAGAGTCTCTGTTCTCACGTGTTATCAGGAGGGTCCGTCATACCCATTTTATGGCTCGAGTGATATCCCTTTGATGACAAGTAATACTGACCAGGTTTCTCCACTTTAAAGTGACTCTTTTTCTCTTTCCATACTCTGTTCTTTAGAAATAAGTCCCCTAAATTCATGGAGTGCCTGGGTGGCTCAGTCAGTTAAGCGTCTGACTTCGGCTCGGGTCATGGTCTCGCAGTTCGTGGGTTCGAGCCCCCGTCAGGCTCTGTGCTGACAGCTCAGAGCCTGGAGCCTGCTTCTGATTCTGTCTCTCTCTCTCTCTCTCTCTCTCTCTCTCTCACTCTGCTCCTCCCTCGCTCACACTCTGTCTCTCTCTCAAAAGAAAATAAAATAAACATTAAGAAAAAAAATTTTTAATAAAAAGGAAGTCCCTAAGTTCAGACCACACTTAAAAGGTTTAAGCTCCACCTCCTGGAGGGGAAAGCATCCATATATGTTATTGGAATTCTTCTTTAAGAGAGACTTTATCTTTCCTATTTATTTATTCATTCAACCATTTCTGTGAGTTCAGATTGATATCTATTTATTTTATACTTTGGGTTAAAATCTAGGACTACATTACATTGCTTAAATCATTCCAGCTTTGGACACTGGAAGGGAAGTTCACGTCTGAGTAAAGACCTAAGAAGAGTAAGCGAGCTAGCCACAAACCTGTCAAGGAGAAGAGTATTCTACGTCCCAAGGTGCAATGGGCCTGATGCATTCAGGGAACATGAGGGAGACCAAGGTGGCTAGAGGAGAGGGAACACAAGGGGGAGTAGCAGAAGATAAAACAATAGAGGTAATGGTGAACCACATCACAGGATATGCAGAACATGAAAGGAATCTGACTCTTACTTTAAATGAGAAGGAAGGCCAACAGATATTTTTGACCAGAGAAAAACATGACAAAAAGATCACTCTAGCTACTATGTGAGAACTGACTGTAGCAGATAAGGGCAGAAGGAAGAAGGCCAGTTTGGAGCCTACTACAATAATATGGGCCAGAAGTAACGGTGGTTGGAGGAGTAATGAGACATGGTCAGATTTTGGATACATTCTGCAGGCAGAGCTGTAGGATGTGCTGTCAGATAGAATGTGGGTGTAAGAGGGGGCCTGGCTGGCTCAACTGGTGGAGTCTGTGACTCTTGAACTTAGGGTTGTGATTTCGATCCCCAAGTTGGGTGTAGAGCTTACTTAAAAATAAAATTAAAAAAAAAAAAAAAAAAGAATGTAGGTGTGAGCAAAAGGAGTCATGAATGGCTAAGAGGATTTTGGCCTGAATAAATGAGAGGGCAGGATTGTCATTCACTAACGTAGGGAAGGTTGCATGAGATCAGTTTTAAACTTGTTAAGGTCGAGCCTATTAAACACCCACGTACAGATGTCTAGTAAGCAGATGTATAGATGAGTCTGGACTTCAGAGAAGTATGGGCTGGAGATTTTAAAAAATCTGACAGTCATCAGCCTACACATGAAATTTAAAGGCACTAGGCTAGATGGGATCACCCAGGGCATTAGTGTAGATAAAGAAGAGTTGAGGTCCAAGGACTGAGCCTGGGGGCACTCTGGCACTGAGAGCAATCAAGACCTTCTTACCTGTCCTTTAATCAGAAACAATTTTACCAAACTGTTTCCATTCACTGTGTACCAAATACTGACTTGGAGGCCAATATGCTCAAGGTCTCTCAATATGCAACCTTAATCCCCACTTGCCTCTCTGCAATTCTCCACCCCTAGTCTGCTCTGTACTGCTGTGCAACTGGTATCCATCAATCATTATTGCCACCACCTCTTTGCGAGCTGTTCCTCTCATGTGGAAAATCCTTTCCACTCTACCTCATCAAATGCCAGCTCTTTTTCAAGCCCCAACTAGTGCCCTATCTTCTCTCTGAACTTTATCTAAGTACTCTGACTCATAATGAACGACCTTCTTCTCTAAAGCAGCCAATCTTTATAATACTTGCTGTCGGCATGACTAGATATTTATCCTTTATTGACTTGTGTGGCTAGTTAACTTTACCTATAAAGAGCTCTTATTTATATGTGCCGCAGCTTCCTTTAAGAAGGAGAACAGCATCTCAGCCTTTTCTGTTCCCCAGCAGTTGCTGGCACAAGCATCTACCATTCAGCAAATGCTCAGTAAGTATGCATGAAATGTTTCATGTCAATTCCATTATCCAATCATTCAGTAAGCTCCTTGAAGGTAGAGGCCTGTTTTTTATCTCTGTCACGTCTGGCACTGGGCAGGACACAGGTGGACAGGCACTCAGTATCTGCTTACCATCAAAGAGGCTGATGACAATGTCCCTGTCCCTGGGGATTCTACAATCTTGGCACAAAACAGTAAGAACATGTGTTCTGTGCTTGCTGCCCTGTCTTCCCTGAAGCCAGCGATTTCGTAGTCAAGAGAGAAGTACCCATGGACCACAGGGAGAGGAAATCCCACGGAATCTGACATGTGATACATAAACAGGGATGAGAGAGACTCAGAAGCCTGGTACAATCTTAACAGCCCAGATAAGAGGCTGTCTCAGCTGAGAGGCTGGGCAAAATAATCAGAAAAGATGACCACTTTGACTTTGGTGAAACTCTTCTAAGAGCACAGTCAGCGGGCACATAAAAATACACACAAGGTTGTTCATTGTAGAATTACTTGTATCAATGAAAAACTGTAAACCACCTAAATGTACAACAACAAGAATCAATTAAGCATAATCTGGTATATTCACACAATTGATAAAGATCAGCACCTGGATAATGCCTGGATAATGTTTATTGTGTACCTGATTATGTGCTTGAGGCTCTGCATTTCAAAACTCTGCAATATGTATCTCCCAAATTCTAAATGGAAAATATCAGCCTCAAAATACTATGTATAGAAGGGCTACACTTTTGTAAAAACAACTGGAAGAACACAAGCCATACTGTTACCTTTACATCTGGATAGAATATGGGTGGTGGTGTTATTGTTTCCCTTTGTGCTTTTCTGTGTTTTCCAAGTTTTCTGCTTGAAAACATATTACTTTGTCAGCAGGCAAAAAAAAAAAAATCTATTTTAAAAACAAACATGTAACAGCCAAATTCTCAACTCTCTAAACATGTGACTGCTAGAAGGCTCCTACTTCTGATCTAAAATATAAGAATCAGAGCTCAAATCCTCCCCACATCCCCCTCACCCCCCACCCACATACCCAAAGACAGATAAAACCCAGTGAAACTGTAAGACTAACAGCTTCTTAAAGAAAAGATCCTGTTTGGTTAATCTTTGGCTTCCCATCCTGGAGTTCTCAGCACCCTGTGAGGCATATATTTGGGTGCTCTGTAAACATGAAAGGGAAGGAGGAAGTGTGGTAAATTTACAAGGCACAAATGTCACCAATACAGTGACATCACTCTTACCCCCATGCTACCCTCTCCACTCCATCCCAGGTCTGATCCCTTACTCTGCTATCTCTAGGTATTGCTCAGGCTGGCCAAGGAGCTCTTTAACAGACAAACTGCTGACTCTTTGCACAGAGTATTCATCCTTTGTGGGGTTTTTTTTCCCCTTTCCTTTCTCCCTCTTCTTAAAAGGTGATCTTGCCTTTCAGCTAGTACAATGCTCCACAATGAACCGGCGTGCCAGTCAGTCTGCAGAGAATCATTGAGAATGAATTTGAATAATAAAAGCGAGAACAAGGCAATACCTTGGAGACACACTTGGTGTAGTACCTTCAATTTAGAACCTCATTTCAGTGGCTAATGCAGTCGTTGGAGACATTAGCCTAATTCTTGCCAGGAGAGTCCAGCAACACAGCGATACTAAACATGGGCACAGAGGACCCTGCTCATCTCAGAGACAGAGTGTGGAGAATGAAATTAGCAGCTCTGCACTTCTGGTGCAGAGGAAAGCAAATCCTTGCTCCCCTCCCCCAATTCATCACCAATCATGCTTAAGATGAAAAAACACAGGAATATGAGGGAGGGGGTCAGCACTGGCACTAAGTTCAAGGGAAATCAAGACCCATGAAGAGGCCCCCATTAGACACTTAAGGACTATGTAAAGTTAATTTCAAAGGACATCCCGAAGGAACGCTTGTCATCGCTAAGCCCTATCCCAGGCTGTAGGCCTGGGAAGACTCCAGAACCTGCCATCGGGTCAGTTCTGAGGCCGGAAATGGGGAGCAAAGCGCATAAAAATCAGTCTGGAAGGGAGTAGTTCAGCTCCAGACTCATGTACAAAGAATCAGGGGATGAGGAAGTTGTTCCTACATCTTCCTCAACTAAAAAAAAAAGCCACATCTGGAGCTTAGTCAGTTAAACATCTGACTTCAGCTTATGATCTCACAGTTCATGAGTTCAAGCCCCGGATGGGGCTATCAGCTCCAAGACTCCTTTGGATCCTGTGTCTCCCTCTCTCTCTGCCCCTCTTTCCTTGCACTCTCGTTCTCGAGCGCACGCTCTCTCTCTCAAAAATAAACAAACATTTAAAAAAAAGAAGCCACATCTGATGCCGTCCAGACTTCTCTTCCCAGGTGGCCAGTCTCCTTGCTGCAGGAGGCAAGCTGCCAAGGACCCTTTGCTTTCCAATGAAGAGGGGAACAGGAGCCTCAGAGACAGCCACAATATCCCATCCCCAGGGAGCAGTCTCTGAGGTGCTCACCCCTCCCTCCTAGATGTCCCAACAGTGGGTTCAGCATCGGTCATCTGGCTGCCGGGCCAAGTAAGTCCTATTCTAACAGGTAGGTGAGCCAGCAGCAATCTCTCTCTCTCCCTGTCTTTCTCTTCCCTACACATTTCTCATTGTCTCCGGTCCCCCAAAGTTTATTCTACCCTCTACTCTGTTATCTTAGATTCTTCTGACTTACCTAGGGATGGGTGAGAAGAAGACAATGTTTTACCAAGTCTTCATAGCCAAGGATTTTCTAAAACCAAATACTTTTTCCCCCTCTCCTCTCTCCCACAAGAGGGCAAAAGAGGACCCAATGTCACCAGTAACTCACTCCCAACAGCATCATGGCCTCACCAGCACTAACCTGGAGGCCTCAATAACTTTAACAAGTCAACACTATAATTATAGGCACATAGCCACCTATATATCCAGTCATGTGACTGGAGGGATGGGACTGCCAATCTCTTTATTCGAATGAACTCCCAGGTGGGCTCTAGTATTGAAGGCCAGGGCACACTGCTATGGTCTCACCATATTTAACACTGTGGTAGAGAAATAAGTACTGAAACACCTCAGGGCTTGAACTTTATTGATCTCTCTAGGTGAGAGACTGTGTCCTGTACCTCACAGATACTAAAGGACAGCCATATAGGAGAAGCAGGGGTTGCCTGGGAGGGAAAGTGGAAGACATGAAAAGCTAGACACCCTAGACTCCACCCAAGAAGCATACGCAGTAAGGGGAGCAGTGCAGGGATAGGGAGGCAGGACATGTTCTCCATACACAGGACCTGCCTGCCAAAATTTAGTGGATGGCAAGAATCCTAGATCTGTGGGCGAGGATTGAGTCATATTATAAATCTCCTTTCTCCAAGCAGCATGTGCAAAAACTCCTCCATCTCAGGAAGGGAAAGTGGGGAGAAGGGGGGGGGCAATATGTGGGGAAGGTGGTGGTCTGCAATTAGCAGCACAGATTTCATTCTAATACTAGAGCAGCCTCCTCAAATTATAAAGGGTCCGTTCTGGAAAAGACTAGGAAAGATAGCCTGGCTTTGGATAGACTCAAAATACCACTTCGATGAAACTGTATCATTGCAGTGTTGATAATTTCCTTGTAAAAAGCAAATCTTCCTATAAATGTAAATCAATCCCTCACTGCAATTTTAGAAATCTATCCTTCACCCCCCCCAAAAAATTTTTCAGCTATTACCAGAAACTCTAAATGAGAGACACTAGAAGCTGAGCTCCAGAATAATTAGGGGAGATTCTGAATGTTGCCCCCGAGGCAGACCATACAAGAACAGGGTAGAAAGGAGTAATATGCACTTAGAAAGCTCAGTTATGGAAAAGGCTGTGCATAATGCATGCAGGGCCCAGAGTGGAGACACTCCCTCCCGGAGGCCTGCTCAGAGGCAGGCTGTGAGCCACGACACTGGCAGATGGCTGCCCCAGTGGCAATTGTGCATGCTCCAATGGCCACCTCCTCCCCTCCACCCTTGAATACCGGCTTATGCTCCCACAAGGGGTGGGGAGTACCAGCAAACATTACCCCCAAAGAATAGTGCCTTTCCCTAGGGAAGGTAAACATTTCCATCAGAAGGCAGAAGCAATTTCTCTCTGCAGGAAAAAGGAGCCACGAACATAAAGTTGCTCATTCAAAAGAGACAGATGATCTCCGCAAGCCGAGCAGTGCCAAACCTTCTGTAAAGGATTTGCACATCCATCAGCAAAAGTGGTTGTGTGGGGGAAGGGGAGCAGGAGCGTGGTAGGCCCACTCAGGGTGCAGGGCTCTCTGACCTCGGCCCCAGGAGAGTGGATGCCAGTAGTCTTTCCACAGGGGCTCTAGCTGGAGCAAAGGTGCAGCATAGGTTTGATTTGGAACATAGTTGGCCTCTTCTCTTCCAGTTGCTTCACAGTGCTCCCAATCCATCCCCATAGTCTGTCCACTTGGAGCCTCCACACTTAAAGCCTTCAGGGGTGGTTTACTGTTGAATTTTGAGCCAGACACTTCTCCCTCCCACCACCCACTCCCACCCTTTATTTTTAAGTCACGTGTGACTAAAAGAGAAATGACAGTTCACTAGTCTTATGCCTAAAATAACCTACAGAGAAATATGGTTTATGAACTCCCCTGTAATACAATACATAATTCAAAGCCCAGCCATTTGTCACACTATTGAGTAATCCACACATATCCCAAGGGTCTGACAATAAAATTTGTAAATCAATAGCAAAAAGCAGTACACCTTAGCCATTGCATTAAAATATAAAGAACATTTTTAGCACTGACTTTAACTTAGAAAATAGAAACTTCTGAGGGTAAATACTTGTCAAGGAATTGTACACCAGAATGGAAAACTTTATACTTTCTAGAAATCCCCCCCAACAGCTGACTTCAATGCACAAATAAAAACCCCCAACATTCACGTTTTCCCAATTATCATAATGGCTTTCTTCTACAACCCCCAATATCAGCATGACACAGATGACCACATGAGTCATAAGAAAAGCACATGTACCTTCTGTGCCCAGGAGGAGCAAGCAAAACACCTGCTTTGTGCAAGAGCAAGGCACTTAAAACAGGAAACAAAATAATAAATTATTGCAGAGCTGGGTCTGAACTTATTTTTCTTTCTTCTGGATGATCAAAAGTGAGTGTGAGCGTAGGGGTAGGCATCGCGATCTGCAAACATATTGCCATAGTGATTGGGACTTAGACAGAGAGATAAAACAGGCAGAACTTCATTTATATTCCAAGGAACAGAGACAAGTGTCCTGATCATTCAGCTCTACAGCGAGTCCTAATGCAAAATGAGTGGCCCCCTCCCCAGTCCCTCTATAACACCATGCAGGATCAGATGTGGGGGGTGTGTCTGCATTGCTGACCAATTATTGGCCTACAGCAGACCTCCCCTCAGGATGCAGCAGGTATACAGGGGCGTAAGATGCAGGCGTTGGGGCCCCTCCCTAAGAGCTCTCCCTCTGACACTGGAGGGGAGACAGAGTTAGATGTGATCTGCTATTCATGACTCCACCCTGGTCAGCTTCTCTTTGACCTAACCGGTCACTTGGATGTTAACTTACCTGGTTTTATTTTTTTATTTTGAAATAATTTTAATCTTAAAGAAAAGTTGCAAAAAAGAAGTACAGTTCTCATACACGCTTCACCCAGCTTCCCCTGATATTAACATCTTCTGTAACCATAAAACAACAATTAGAACTAAAAAATTAACAGCGGTGCAATAATACTAACTAGAGACTTTATTTGGGCTATTCCAAATTTTCCCCTAATGTCCTTTTCTCTGTTCCAGAATCTAATCTAGGATATCACACTGCACCTAGTTGTCATGTCTCCTACAATCTGTGACAGCTCTTCAGTATTTCTTTGTCTTTCTAGACCTGAATGTACTTGAAGAATCAGCCATTTTTTAGATCATACCTCAATTTGGGTTTGTCTGATGTCCACTCATTTTTTAACTAGAGAAACTAGTGAACACTTCATATGCTAACTTTATTTACTATTTAAGACAACCTTCTGAAGCAGGTATTATTACTATCCCTATTTTATAGATGGTATTTCATTAAACCTTAGTAAAATTAACTAGCTTGCCCAAGATTACCCAGCTATGAAAGGCAGCGCTAAGATGTGAACCCAGGGAGACTGACTCTGCAACACTCTACTGCCTGCTATACTCAACACACCACAACAACAACCAGATGCCCAGATACACCCTGGACACTGCCCTCTGGCCATTCCCTCTCTGAAGGAAATTACTCTGGAGAAAGGGCACTCTAGCTTTTGTCATTTTTCCAAAGGAGACAAACAACGCTTTAATTTCTAAGTTCTGCCCAAACAACCAGAAATGCCTTTCTCTTGACAAGAAGGACCTCCCTACCCAAGGAAAAGCAGAGGCCACTGTTCTCCTGAGACTTCTCTGTGGACTAAAACCAGGCAAAGAGGAAATATATGAGCATGAAGGTGTACTCAATTCAAGAGAACCCCTTTCCAAGGGCCTTTCCAAGTGTATGGACACTGCAGTCACAGAATTAAAAACAAAACAAAACCCACCTTTTGAGATGGCTTTTCCATGTCACACCCAGAAATGTCCAATACAACCTGGCTCTTTCAAAGTGGGCTCTTTGGGAAAGTTGAGGCACAACCCATTCATGTACAACATGGGCAGAGGAGCTGTCAAGGGACAGGGCTATGGAAGACAGGGTGGAAAGAATTCCAGCTGCACTCCAGGATTTGTTTTTAATGCTTATAACTTTAGATCACTCAGTTTCACAGACTTGGTTTTTCCCAAATAGCCTTTCTGGCAATGCTAATATGTTTTTCCTCTCATTCTGACTGATCAGCGAAATACATGGCTGGAAGAATTGCCTTGGAAGTAATTTCTTTGATGCTGGCAAAACTCAGAAAATATTCCCCCAGCTACACACCCTCACATCTATCCATCCCTGCCACTTGCCACTCAGCTGCAGGTAGAGGCCATTAGAGTAAAGAAGGAAAGGAGGCAGAGAGAACACGCATCAAGGGAGGGTGGAAGGGAGAAGAACTAGACTCTGAACATGAGGGAGGGAGAGAAAGAGACAGAACATTTTGTTCAAAGTGAGTCACTACAGAGCCAAGACTTTCACTTACATGCATAAGCAGGGTTAGATGATGCCAGCAAATAGGTACAAAGAGCCTTCCTTTGATCTATCTGTCTCTTACTTCTCCCACTGCCCTTCAACTCCCCAAGTGCCCCTGCCAACCCCATCACTAAGACAGACTTGTGTAAATCAGGTATTTCATCTGGCTGCCACTATTACTTCCAGCTTTATGCAAGAGCCCCTCCCTTTTGAAATTGACCAGTCCATACGTAACTCCAAAGTATCTTCAGCTAGGTATTTTGATCAAATACTCGAAGTCGAAATGCTAATGGTCTTTAGGAAACAATTCCTCCAGCATCTCCATCTGCAATCTGACGCAGAGAGAATCTAAAATCAGACTGCATACAGAGCTACTTAATCCACCATGTTTAGGGACATCTGAATCTACCCGTAAAATGCCTAAAATGTAATCTAGGAAACAAAGCTTGAATAATTCTTCGTTCTCTTGAATAATTTACCCCTCTCAACGTCAACAGCCTCTAAGATTCACATTACTTTGTTCCCCCATAGACCCCAAATACCATTGCTTTCAATGATCCTGCAGATTGAAATCCTGGGAAAAGCAATGGAATTTGGAACCCTTCACTAATGGATCATGGGCTACCAAAAGAGACCAAGAGAAGAGGTAACCACTCTGTTATGCAGCACCTTGAGATCTCCAGTAAATAATGTATACAAAGCATCAGGCACAAGGGAGTTTCCCCCCCAAAAAAATGTTAGTTTTCTTCCCTTTTCCAAAAGCTACACTAGAGTTCTTGGGTCCTATTCTGCCTCAGTCATTTTTGGCCATGACAGACTAGACAACCTCCTCACCCTCTGTCCAAAAGCCTGACTTGGCAAAACCAGGATGACAGAATGGAGATTAACAAAATGGTGTTTATACAACGTGTAGAGAGCTGCTAGGATGGGGGGATAGAGGTAGTTCCCCGCCCCAGGCCAAAAAAATTTTTTTTTTACAAATATACCCTATTACTATTCCATAAAAACTCACCCCTGCCCAGATAAGCTAATTATGTCTATAGGTAATCAAATCTGAAAACCTTTAATCCAAAGAAATGGTTCTTTCCTTTCAAATAACTGCTTATACAACCCAAAAGCAGACTATTCTGTAATTAAATAAATTAAAATACAGCTCAATCTTTGTTTGCCCAAATCAACATATTATGGGAAATAAGGCAAGACCAACAACCTATTAGTTGATGAATAGTAACAAAACAAAACCCCCAAAGGAACAAAAATACAATCAGCCTGATTAGAGCACAGGACCAAAAGGCTCACAGAGCCCCCTGCACACTAGCTCTGCTTCACTCAGGTTCTTTTCAGCCCTACCAGAGACAATCAGTGGATAGTAGAGAGACACTCCAATTGACTTTGGACATTGTCAGAGACCAGTAAGAGTCTTAACATTCCCTGTTTCAGAGAATGTGGGAGCAAGTTCATAGGACTTTCTGATAAAGCTCTCTAGTTGGCCCAAAAGGCCAGAACAAGGTCTCCTTAGTAACCCCAAACACAATCCAATAGTTCCCTTAATGATATGCCCATCAGGTCTCACAGTCCAGCTAACCACTGTCTAGGGCTCAGACTGCTGTAGAAAGTTACCAAATCCACTCATCTTGGCCCCCGACAAAGGCAGGGTAGGCTATCAAATGCCAATGACCCCTTGCCCTTCTTGACACTGTGCATTCCTTGGTTCTGACCTCTTGCCTAAGCATCTGCCTCACAGAGGTTCTTCTTCATCTCTCCATTCTCTCAAGCAGCCAACTGAGTCTTTCTATTGCATCATCCAATGTAGAAGCCCCACCCTCAGCCTGGCTGAGAAAACTTGAAGACATCTAAGAAATGTTTCCTCAGTTTCCCTTTACACCTTTCCCATTTATCCTTGTTTTTTTCCTAACTTCTGCTTCTAATTTCCAAGGTTCATCATATTCACCAGGCCAAGACTTTCTTGTTCTAAACAACTCTGATCTGCTCTCTGGGTTCTCAAAACTCTCTCAACACTGATTCCTTTCTCTTCTGCCTTGCAACATACACAAGAGCTCTCTCTACTCAGCTTTAAAGATCATGCCCCTGGGAAGTATTTCCTTCAGGGCCCTTCCTCTATGATCTTATCTAACTCTATTCCTGTCTGGGAGCCCTCCTATACCATAAGCCCAGGCAGGCATTCAGTGCCCACCATGTTATCTCCACTATCAAGCACTGTATCTTGAACATCATTGGAACATACAACAAAAATTATATGAAATAGACAAGTTTTTTGATGTCACTATCTCTGAAATTACTATTTCAATTCTTTTGTTCCACTTATTCTGTAACACCTTAAACCTTGAAATTTCTATCATCTTTCTTCATTTCCTCATCTCCCATTTATAGCACAGCCCCTGAATGGACCCTACTATACACTTATAGTTTACACTTAACTTACATCTTTAGTTCTACTGCTTTGCTAGCTCTCCTCCTCATCTGTCCTCCCACCGCCCCCTACCTCTGACAGAGAGGACACTGCCCACCACAACTATCTCATTATTCCCTATACATCCTTCTTCTCCAGCCAGGGAGATGTACTCCCACTTTGAGGTCTCTGTTCCTGTCATCCCCTCCCCCTCAACTGATGCTTCCTACCTGTCCTCTTCTCTACCTCATCAAGTATCACACATCCTCTGAAGTTACCAAACAATCCCTACCTCAAGTGCTATGCCAAAGCTAGGAAGGGAACAGGTTCTGGAAAAGGGCCTCGCATTCCAGTTCCAGGGCAACCATGAGAGCTATTTCCAGCCCTGGTTAGTCCCAACCTTGGAGACAACCTAGATAGTCTTAGCCAGCAAGGTGAGGCCAATATGAGAGAAAGAAGGGAAGTCAGAGCTACAGCAAAGCCCTGGGCATGAGGGCTGGGACTGGCTTTGGCAGCTAGTTTCCCAGTATCTCTACTCTGGTCTAACTTTTTCATTTCAGCCAGTTTGGGTATCCTAATTTCTGAGTGTTGAGGCTGTGCTATTCTGATAAATAGACTTTATTAAACCTCAGAGAGAACAGGTAAATGGAGGAAGCAGAGAAAGGAGAGGATAAGGACCTAGGTTGAGCATTAAGCATACAAACACTTGTTAGAAAGTAGATGGCCAACAGCTGCTCTCTATCACCACCCAAGTGCAGAGACTGCAAACTGGACCCTGCTCTACCCCATCCAGGTAATGGAAGGCCAATGCCTGGGCAGAGAAGCTCTGATGTCTCTGCAGATCTCAGTCAGCTAGCCTCAAAGTGGCCTCATTCTTGGCAGTGACTGCCATGAAGGTCAAGGCTTTTCTGCCCTGGCCTCCACCTGTTCCCCCAGGAGGTGTGAGATTTGGCTGCTGAAGGGCGGTGGTGAGCCATCCTAGGAGAACTGCCCAAATGGGAAATGAGGGCTCTCTGAAATGAAGAGATCTAAACTGTACTCATGCAACCTTCTGGCGCCTTCATGTATTCCAGCCCACCATCCTTGTCTCTCATAGTACAAGATAATTTGGAGCCTCAGAAATTGTTCCTACAGGCCTCAAGAGGCCTGGCATCCTGCTATGCCCCAAGTAGTTCCCCTGACAAATTCTTACTTCCAAGGTGCAAAAGAGATTCTCAGAGCAGAGAATGTTTAACAAAGGCTCAGGAGGTGGCTGTAGTGAGGGAGGTGGGCCAGAAGTACAGGCAGAAGAACAAATAAACTTCTCAGGGAATCCCCAGAAGCCTTGAAAAGTTTTAATGTCAGGGGGAAATGGCACTGTGCAGAACAAAAGAGCACCAAAGAGAAGCTCTGTTGAACACCTCAACCTGAAAAGTTGCTGGAGATAGAAACTTATGTTCAAGAGTGCAGAAAGACTACTCCACTACCCTGTTTACTCTATCCAGCCCGTTCCACCTTTCCAGTACTGCACTTGAAGCAGGGAAAGATCAACGAAGGCCCACTCCTATATACTTCCCTTCTTAAGAAGTCCCACTGCATCACTCTGATGAGACACAGGACCCTAGGGATAAAGTGCCCTTAACTCCCAGTCATGCTGTGCTGATGGGCCTAGAAGTGTGTGTGCATTTGTATGTGTCTGCGAGCCTGTGTATGTGTCTGTGTGTCTGTGTGCATGTGTGCACACATGCCTGCATGTGAAGGATGGGACAGAAGCAAGTCATATGCTTGTGGACCATCCTAGCAAATGAAATGACCCATAAGGAAGCTCTCTCCACACTAGGAGAGGAATACAGGGTCACTTGTCTCCCAGCCAGGGCTGGGGCCCCCAGGTGGCAGAAGGCACTGGCAGCTTTGCCCTTGAGTCCCATCTCAACGCAAGTTTTGGGATAGTAAAAAATACATAAGGTCTTTATCCCTGGTTCCTGGCACAGAACTCCTAAAACTTTACTGAATGACAGGATTGTGTTTTGTTATTCCTGAATTTATGCTAACGAGATGACTCTTGGGATTGGGGGTTGCGGGGAGAGGAGAAGGCAGTTCTGGATGACTTTAGGATGAAGGCTGGTCACCAGAAAGACCAAGCCATGATTAAAGAATTGGAACTTTTAACCTCATCGACTAATGTCCAGGGAGAGGAGGGAGGGCTGAAGAGTGATTTCAATCACCAATGGCCAATGACTTAATCAATCATGTACATGAAACTCAGCCCCCATAAAAGCCTCTGAACAACCGGGTATAGAGAGCTTCCAGTCTGGTGAACACACAGAAGTTCTGAGAAGGTGTGCCCAGGATAGCACAGAGGCTCTGTGCCATTCCCCCCAAAACCATACCTTGCCCTATGCCTCTCTTCCATTTGGCTGTTCTTGAGTTGTATCTTTTACAATAAGCCAGTAAACCTAAGTGTTTTCCCAAGTTCCTGAGCTATGAGTTGTTCTAGCAAATTATCAAACCTGGGGAGGGGGTTGTGGGAATTTCCAATTTATAGCTGGTCACAAATACAGGTGGCCTGGAACTTGCAACTAGCATCAGAAGCAAATGCAATGGCAAGGAGACCTTTAACTTATGAGATGTGACATTAATTCCAGGTGGATGTTGTCAGAATGGACTTGAAATGCTGGAACATGCAGCTGGTGTCTGAGGACTAAAGAATCACACAGCCCTTTCCAAGCTGCAATGGTCCAAAGGCCTCACAGAGACAACCCTACACAGTCACCAAGACCAGAGTCAGGTGCCCCTTCACACAGATGTCCAGGGCCTGCAGGAAATCAGACTTCTCTCTTAAATACTTGAAACAGAGTAGTTGGTCTACTATAAACGAGGTTTTTAAAATTCAATTCCCTCCTATTGCTCGTGCAGATCTGAAATGATCTGACCAGATGGCTGGTGCTCTATAATTCTTGGATTGCTCTCATCAGTTGTTGATGATTTGGATTTTTTTCTTTTCCTTTTTTTTTTTTTTTAACCCCCTCACATGAATGTGTTCCTGCACAGGCTTCCTGCATGCTCCCATTAAGTGGGCTCTTTGTGCTGATACCAATATTTCTGAGGTTCTAACAGCCTCATCTTAGAAGTCAGCTCAGGTCAATAGTGAGCCCTAGGTGTGAGCTTCCCTGAGCCCACATGAGGCCAACTGTGGGGAGGACATAGGGAGGACAAGGGAGCCCTTTGCTCAGCCTGCCTTGTCACCTCCACTTCTCCTTCATGTCCCCAAGGAGAGGAAGCCAGCAATGTCCTCTTTTTTTTTTTTTTTAATTGACAACTATAGTTACTTACTGAGTATTTTCTATGAGTCAGGTCTTGTGTATAATATGTTACACATGTTGATCTTGTTTTAGTCTCACACCGTCTCTGGGAGGCAGATATTTTCAGATGAGGAAACTAAGGTTCAAAGATTATAACCAACCTGACCAAGAACACAAAGCTCAAAAAGAGAAATTCACAGGGTTGGAGGTTCAACATCATAAAATTTCACCACTGTTCCACTGAGATCCCAGGGATACAGAGAAGGCCCTAGCCTCCCCTTACCCTCCTTTGTGTCCTCAGCCTGCACAGGACACTTCCACCGGGACATCCCCAACAATCTAGTGCCCTTTTCTATCTCTGTATTCTCTGTGAGCCTGTAAGCTACTAGGAGGCAGGGGTCATGTTTCATTAGCTATTCAGGGAGACAGTATGGCACAGTGGGGAGAAGCTCAGGGCCAGACAAAGCTAGTTTTGAATTCGGCCCCAACATGGGGCTCGAACCCACAAACTCTAAGACCATGACCTGAGCACCTTGTGACAGCCCTGCCCTGTGTGAGAGGGTGTGACAGCCCTGCCCCGTGTGGGAGGCACAGGCCGGGAGGGGCGGGCAGGGAGTGTCTTTGAGACTAGCCGCTGTAACCCTCATGCCTGGGCAAGAAAGGGGACAGGGTGGGCTGGAGGTGTCTGCTGATCATTTATTTATCCATTCATCATTTACTGACCATCTGTGATAAATGTTGCTAACGAGTCACAGCGCCTGCCTTGATGTGTACCATCCAGTAGAGAGACAGGCACAGTCAGACCAACAATTACAGCGTGTGTTTCCTGCTGCCAGGCGGCTGGTGTGGCCAGGAGAGCGTGGGTTCCGAATCAGGCAGCCCATCTGACCTGAGCCAAAGTCAGATGCCTAATCAACTAAGCCACCCAGGCATGCCTTGACTAAGTCACTTCTGAGACTCAGCTTTGTCTATAAAAATGAGGGTAGTTATAGCACCTGCCCTCAAAGAATGCCTGGCACAATCAACAGTCAGTAAACGTGGACCATTATGTCTATCTCTGGCTACCAGTATAGTGCCTGGCACAAAGTAGGATCTCAGAAATGCCCAGGGAGCAGACGCCACCACATTTGGCTGTGGCCAGCTTTCTGTGGTAAGAAGTACACAGGGGTACTCAGGGGTCCTCAGCCCCAGGACAAATTTCTGAATTGCCTGCCCAGAACCCTTAGGACCTGCCAGCCAACAGCTTTCCTCTGCTTGCCTGTGAACAGCTGATCCTGAATCCACACTCAAATGCTTGCTGTGCCTCCGTAAGGTGAGACAGATCCCAAAATAAACCAGAAGCCAGAGAGAGACAGGAAAATCACTTCCAGGAACAAGCGGCTCACAGTGAGGATGCTGACAGTAATAACAGAGGCAGGCAGACTTCAGGAGGGTGACCTGCAGCTGTTCCAGGGCTGCATGGCTGGGGGTCCACTACCCACTCAACCTGGTGAGAAGGCCCATGAAGTCATGGGTAGGTCTCCTGGTGTTCCAGGCCACCACAGGCAGCCTGGAAATCTACCTTCATCTCAGCCCAAACCATGTATCCCACTATGCCCTCCGTAGAGGCCTGAGG
This sequence comes from Cryptoprocta ferox, assembly GCA_028646485.1. Lineage (NCBI taxonomy): Eukaryota > Metazoa > Chordata > Mammalia > Carnivora > Eupleridae > Cryptoprocta > Cryptoprocta ferox. The sequence continues at coordinate 28,052,337 of CM053572.1, forward strand.
ACCACAGAGCTGAGGGCCTCCCTTCTGAGACCTGAGGGGACAGAAGTTAACTGAACTGGGGGTAATGTCAACAGGAACTAGCCATTTTCTTTGAAGTCCCCAAAGAATGCTCCATCATCTTCCTGTGCCAGTCCCTGAATTTCCGGCAGGAAAAGCTGTGTTAACCCTTTCTGCTCCCTCATCAAAAATCTCTGTAGAAGGAGAGAGGGAGAGCATTTCAGGACCAAAGAAGTTTCTCTTCTCACCTTAAGTTCTCTTCCCTATCGAAGACCAGAGAAGATAGGAAGCCTATTCACTTAAGCACCCTTACAGGCATCCAATTCCACAATCAGGTTGAAGGGGCAGCACAAATTTACCATCTAAAATCAGAACTGAGTACACTGGGTGATATCTTCATGTCAAGAATCCTCGCAACAGGCAGGGCAAAACATTTCCCCCATGTCACCAAGGGGGAAACCGAAGGGGAGAAGGATTCTGTGACCTGCCCAAGATCCCCTAAGTAGCAAAGCTAGGATATGAACCCAGGACTGGCTGAGTCTTAAGTCTGTTCTCCTAACTGCTAAATTATACTACCTTCCCATTCATCTACCCATAAAACAAGTTCCCAGAACTGGCTACATTCATTTTAACATTCCTTCAGGTAGCTGTGTTGGAAATTCCCAAGCAGCATTCAGAATGTGGTAAATTAAATATTATACTCTGACTAAACCCAAGTGCCAGCTATCCACACAGAGCACTGAGAGGTCAATATCCTGCCAAAAGACACACACATGAAACCTTTGCAATATACAAACAGAACACCTCTTCTCTACCTCCACTGGTCTGACTCCATAGTGCCACACTCTGAATCACCTCACATCACACACTCAGGCCAGAAAACACTTATCACCTAACTTTCCCTCACCCATCTTGCTTTGACGGTCAGGATACGCAAAAATACTCTTGGGATAGGGCAGGCATTACTAGATCTAGACCTGCTTTGCCCCCTGAGCTGTGGGGCCTGAATGTCTGTTCTCAACCACAACACACAGCCTTTGGGGCAGGCTCAAGGGAATTTGGTGCGGATTTTATGAGAAGCTATCAAGAAACTAGAAGGCAGAGGGTGATGTCAATGGGGTATCAAGTTAAATGTAAAAATGAGTGTTCCATTCTAATTCTCCAGGAGGTGCTCAGAGCCTTCCACCTGCTCTTGTCGCAAATGCTCTGGCTCCCTCCCCCAGGCTAGAGAGAGGGGCTCTTCTGTTTAGGCATTAATACAGCAGCCACACTGCCAGATGGCTGGGCAAGGTCGCCAGGTCAGAACTTTCAGGCTTGTTTTGTAATGTGGACGAGGGCCTTGGAGGGTGCCACCAGAAGAGAAAAGCTAGGCCTGGGGGCCACGGGACACTGAATTCCATTTGCTCTAGGCACTTGCCTGATTAAAAGTGATTCGAGCACTTTTAACCTCATAAAGCCAGGAGAAACAGTCCACATATTCCACACCCGATCCCAGGGAGTCCTCTTGTTTTGGTCTTCAAGGCCCAACGTGTTAAGTTCTCAAAGAAGGTGGGGGAGGACAGCCAGAGGTTAGATCTGCTCAACCCAGTTCCTCTATTCCTAAAACCCCCATGCCGTTAGCTCCTACTTCACCTCTGTGGGGTTTCATCACTCTTCAGTGGCACCAACTACCCGTATGCAAGCCCAGCAGGAGTGATAGTGCTACCAGAAAGTTGGCTGGCACAGTAAACGCTGCCCCTGCCAGCACAGCAGCAATGGGGGCAGTGAGGACACGATGATGAATGCTGGCAAGGGACTGATGAAACTCCACCGTGGCAGCTGCCAGGGCTTGCCATCCACCATGCCACAGCGAAAAGTGCAAAAAGCCTACTCTTGAGAACAGACCCAAGTGTCACCATAGGGGGTTACCACTGAATACGGCTGGGACTAGAAGGACAAGGGGGAGGAAGGTGGGTCTAGGCTCTGTGGTCACTGGCATAGGACAAGTTAGCTCCATGACTTAGGTCAATGAGCCAATGTTTTCATAAGAAAATCAAGATAATCACAGTTCTTGTTGTGAAGACTCAACAGGATTATGCACATGAAGCACCTAAGTCAATAAACGAATATGGTAAACACTCCACAAATGCTCGTTTCTTTCTAAGCAATGGGTACATGTTCTTAAAAGGACAAGAAAGTTGTTCCTTCTGAGGATGCCCCATTTAAAAAGCAGGCCAGGGCCAGCCCCTGTTTCTTGGCACAAGTTCCTTTAGCAACAGAACACTCCTGCCCCACATCAGTGCTCAGTACTCTCCCGTGAACAATATTTCAGCAGCATTAAGCCGAGCAGCAGAGCCTAAAATAGCATTTGCAGAGTGAGGCACATGTCACTGCCTCTCCTGTGTTTCAGAAGAGTGCAAGGAAAGAAAGTTTTCAATCACTTGCTCAGAAAGCTCGGCCACCCACCATCTGCTTTCCTTTCAGGGCACTCACATGCCGCCATCGCTGTTCTGCTGGAAAATCAAAGTCCCTGAGCCCTGCAGCAACAGCCATCACCCCAAAGGGCCACACTGTTCCCCTCCCGTGGGCCAGAGCGGCTGCTCCTTCGAAGCAGCCCCATGGGCACGAAGGACATATGCACTTCGAATTCACAGTGTGTTTCACGCGGAGAGGGCTGGACTTGGTACCTGGCTGAAGGGCCTGCCACTCATGGGTTGGGTGAAACACCTCCAGGACCTCGGAGTCCAGCTCCTCTTCTGCTGTGGTTTCCTTTCTCTCTGCTTCTTTGGTGCTGCTCTTTTCTGGGCTGGTGAGTGCAAACTCCTTCAGAGAAAAGAAAACACAGGGCATGACCCACCAGAACTAGGCACAAGGCAAACAGAAAGAACATGGCCTGGGTGGTATACTCTTCTCCTCCATACTGCTCCCCTCTCCAGCTTTGTTTGAACCACTCACAAGGTTAGCCTCAGAAACAATATGAGTGAGGTCATACAGTTAAATGAACACAGCATGTGTTATGGGTACAGAGCACTTGTGTACATACATAAGGAAAAAAACTCCACAAAGTTCAATACTATCTCAAGGCGGTTAAGGGAACATACTGGGGAGAAGGGTTGGCAAAGGAGACAATAAGAGACTTCTTTTTATTTGCTATGCTACTATACTGTATGATGTTTAAAACTCCTACCTATTGCTCTTACAAATAAAAAAGATATATTGGGGTGCCTAGGTGGCTCAGTCGGTTGAGTGTCCAACTCTTGATTTCGGCTCAGGTCATAATCTCATGGTTCATGAGATCGAGCGCCATGTTGAGCTCTGTGCTGACAGTGCAGAGCCTGCCTGGGATTTGCTCTCTCCCTCTTTCTTTCTGATCCTCCCCTACTCATGCTTTCTCTCTCTCTTCCTCTCCCCTGCACATACATGTGCTCTCTGTCTCTCTCTCTCTCTCAAAATAAATACACATTAAAATATATAAATATATATGTAATAAAAGAAAAAATACACATAAAAATGGGAGAATACATCCTCCCCAGACGTAAAGTGGCCACCCCAGACATAAAAAAGCTGCCAGCTGAGGCCCAAGTGATTCCTGTGCAGCCCAGCAGGACACAATAATGGCCTGGCAATTCCCCAGGGTGACTACGGGGCATAAATGACGTCTTACAACTTTACAATCCCTGGTGAAAGGGCTGCAAGTGGGAAGCTGGGAGTCTGGCTGGGCTGAGGAGGAAGAAGCCTCAGCTGACAACCTCTTCCTAAAACCTGTTCCCTTCCACCCCATGGAGAGCATGGAGGATTAATGAGACAGTGTCTGTGGAGCACCATGAGCTCAGGAGACAGAGATGCAAGATAAATACGAAGTATTATTCATTTTGCTTCTTCCCAGCCTCTCATTCTTCCTGTCCCATTTTTAAACCTTTCTTGCATAAAAGCAGTAGGCCTCTGGAAACTGGAACCAGAGGGTTCTAGAGTTCTGGGGTAGCAAGGAGGAATACACACTAGCACACCATAAGGTTATTTCAACCTTCCCACCTTCCAAGTCTTCCCCTATTAACACTGAGCACCTTTCGTGAATTTCTATGAACTCGACCCTGTTCTAGGAACTTGACGCACACCTCCTTTTGGCTTCTTAACAATCCTAACCTTGCATGAGAGGTAGAAATGCATCTCTTCCAAGCAGCACCCCAGCTCCAGATAGCTATCCCTACCTACCTTGTCCCTCGGGGTCTGATCTTTAATTAGCTGTCAGAGGAAAGAGCAAGGTGTTAAAGTATTAGTGATAACAATGTAAAGCCCTTCCAAGGATTTTTACATTTTAACAAGAAATAAAGGCATGAAGTTCAGATGGCAGGATTTCAAATCTTGTTAAAGACCAGTAAGGAAGAGATTTTGGACAAGAAGAAGCCCTCAAATCATATCCCAAGAAATGAAAGGCAAAGACTACAGCAACAGTAGTTAAGAACTCAAGTTCCACATCAGATAACCCGAAGTTCGATTCCAGTTTATTGCGACTCCTGGAAAGTTACTGAATTTTCTAAGCCCATTTCCACATTTGTAAAGTGGAAATAAATGTGACGTCTAGTTCATACATTAGATGAGGCACCACCTCGTAAACCACTAGCCCCAGGTACATGGTAGCCATTACTCTTACTACTAAAGACCATCATAGTTTGCAGGTTAGATGAGTCTGTACTATGATATCCAACAGTGACTAAACACTATGACATTATTCAGGCAGGTCAGGTTTTGGTTGTGGTCTCACCTGTGCAGCCTGGCTCGTCAAATGCCTCCTACCCCTCAACTTGAAGTTTGCACAGATTGAGCTCGAAAGAAAACTAGGAGAAGAGTAGATACGCTTGTGAAACTAAAGGAAAGAGAGACTGGCAGGAGACAGTGGCCAAGGGCCAGATTTCCTAAGAGCAGGCTCTATGTGAGTCTCTTTCACCAATGTACCTGAATGCCCAGCAAAGGACTAAGTTTGTAATCCAAGAACAAAGGAATGAAGGAATGACCCTGTCCCACAGGCAGGTATGTCTTCCGGATGCCTTGGACTGAGGCAAGCCCAAAGTAGTCATGTCTACTAGAACCCAGGCACTAGCCCCACATTCCAGAACAAAGACAACCTTGTCCACAAAGTACCCAAAACCTATGTAATCCAGGGCCAAGCCATGCTGGCCAGCGTCTGCCTTGAACACCACACACTAGACCATGGGACTAAGAGAATATTAGTAGAATTTACCTCAGAAATATGGGGGTCAAATGCCTCCAGGGGCCAGGTAGGGCCAGGTGTAAAACAACAGGGAGATGGGGGGCTGTGAAAACTGGAGCCCTCCTGTCTTGACTAAGGAACGCAGCTGCTACTCAGCTGGTCCACCATTGCCATGAAAAAGAGAAAACAGAAAAACAGATGATTTTTACATAAAATTTTCTTATTTTAGAACACTAAGAGAGGGCCAAACTAAACATCTCTAAGCTTTAAATTGCAACTCTTGCTTTAGTCTATTAGCCAGGTAACTGCTGGCAGGTGTAGCTGTAAGCAAGTAAAATCCTTGTCACCAAGAGAAGCAGCAAGAGGCAACAGGAATGGGGATGATGAAAACATGGCAAAAAACCCTTCACACTCTAGGCTGGGCAAGTGTTCATTCTCTTTTTCCACATTTCTTTCAAGGTTAATAGAGTAGATTCAAGAAGGAGACTGATAAACCACTGAGCAACATGCCTCAGGCTCTAGGGAGGCTAAATACTTGAGCAGTAATCCCACCACTGCTCAAAATGATTTTTGAGCTTCCGCTTGGTGTCACCTTTGAACCAGATTTTAAGCGACACACATACATACATAGACACACACAATCTGCCATTACTTTATAGTACAAATTGGTTTTTAGTAGGGCTGATACAAAATTGGTGGTCCTGTGATCAGCTCACCCTATTCACCAAATCTAACTCTAAGTAACTTTGTAGTTTGCTCAAATCACATCTGACAAGCACTGAGGGAGTCAGTCAGTTCAAAAGGGGCATTCCAGAAAAGGTTTTGAGGGAAAGCAGCATCACAGGGATGAGACTGTAACAGTAACAGCAACTACCATTTGTAGCTCTGGGCTAAAGTGCATTTCATGCCTCACAACTCATCCAAGTTTCATCTGTGGAGCACATACTTTTATTCCCATTTTACAGATGAGGACAGGTATCGAGCCTGAGCAAAAATCACACTGCTGAGAAAAGCAGAGCAAAGATTTACGCCCAGGCCTGCCTGTCTCCAAAGCCCGTGCATGAATTTTGACTCACTTCTGTGTTTCTGTTCTTAGTTATGTGTCCTAATAGCTTTTCCCTGCATACTGAGAGAATGAAGGGGCAGGGGCGGAAGGGTTCGCTGAGATCACCTTAGCATATCTACCAGCACACCCCCCACCCTCACCGCCCCCGCAGGGGAAAGGGAAGGCTTTCATGGACCAAGTAACAGACCACAGTCCCAGAAAAAGCAACACTAGCCTCTCTCTGCCAGGGCAGGGTCTTAACAGGAGATAAAGACCAAGGAGTGAGAGAAGCCAAGCACCCCTTGGTCAACAAGTAAATCACACGTTCTGGTGCCCTCTCAGCTGGCTTCTCAGGGCTCCCTTCCATGCTGAAACCTCAGCACTCTTTTCCCTGCCACAATCACTCCAAATACCAATCTCCTCTCAACTGACTGGCAAGAAATTCCAGCTAAGGTGTTAGCTGACAACAGCTTACCATGTCTCACTTCCTTGCACTTGTATCTGAGTAGGAGATTCCTAAAGACCAAAGCCTTCAAGATCCAGGAGAATGAATGAATCTCTAACGGTAAGTTGATAGATGCTGTGAAAGAGACAGACTACCAGGGCAACATTTTGGGGCAGGACCCTGCCTGACAGAGGCCCACATGAAACCATAAAAGCAGCCACCCCTTTACTAAAAATAACAGCTGACATTTACTGACCATACTCTGCCAGTCCCAAAGCTAGGTGCTTTATACATATTTATATATATATATATAAAATCACACTTAATCTACATTAAAATCTTTAGAGGGAAGTATCAACCCTATTTTATGGATGAGGAAACAAAGCTCAGAAATGGCCAAATAGCCAAAGTAGGTGGCCAAAGGGTACTTACCAAGGGTCTGTGCTCCTTCCACTGAATTCCACTACCTCCCTCAGTACTCACTACCGTTTTGAAGGCCAGTACACTACACGACCACATCCCTTCTGCATCTATACTGCTCCTAAGTTATGGCATTCCAGGGAGGTATCACAGCAGAAGATCATACCCTGATACACACAAACAATCTTTCCAGGGTAGCCATTAACCTCCACAAATGCCCTTGGAGAGGACAATTCCAGACCCCCAGGACCTCTTGCCTAGACTCAAGGCTCTGAATAAAGGATAATAAACACCCCCACCACCCCCACCACCCATTTTCACTGTTGTGAAGGTGGCTGGCTACATAATTTGGATTTTAAATGCCAAGAGGGCAGCAATTTTTACAGTATGAGAGAAAAGATGCTTCAACTCCTACTTGTGCTTAGCACATGATGAAAGATTATGACAAATGGATACAGCTTAGGAACAGACATAAGGATAAAAGTAGCTTCTGTTGATGAAAGTCAGTATTAACATTTTTCTGAGACTAGACTCAATAGAGCTAATATAAATGGGCCAGAATAATTATGGCTCTGAAAGCTCATCTATTTGGTTGGACTATTATCCAAAAGGGACTTACTAACACACAGTCCTTAAGCAAATTCATCAGCACGTTTTTGTTAATTGTGCATCTGCTAAAGCTCATGATGGGAAGCACCAGATCCTCATGAGCTGCAGGTTGGGCGGGGGTGGGGGGGGCGCGGGTGTACACAGCCCTGATCCCTCCAGAGACTTGGGTGCTTTTCTGGCCTAGGCTATGACAAAAAACAGCCCCTAACTCATGCTGTGGCCAGTCCCACCCTCAGGGGCCAATGGAATCTCATCCTCATTATCCTTGAAGAAAAGGTCAAAAAAAAAAAAAAAAAAAAACCAGCACCAGCGAGATCTTATAGAACATTAAAAGCTCAAAAGGATTTGTGACTCCTAACTGTACTTTCTCTTCTGCTCCACAAAGTGGGCAGAAAGGTTGAGAGAAAACAAATGACTTTACAGAGAAGGTGGAAGCCTGCCACGAGCCAGAGGTAAACCTCAGCTGAGCTGGATTGTTATTAAATTCATCACAAGTGTCATTTGCACTTCAAGGCCCTCTTGCTCCAAAGCCTGCAGCACTTAAGGCAACATAGTAGAAGCCCCTGGGGCTGGGGAAGGTGGCCAGGGGAGGGTAAAACTGTGAGAAAGCTGACAGTCAAGGCTTCTCAGGGGAGAGCAAAGAGGGGGCATCGGGAGCTGGTCAAGTGCAGTCTACTACTGGGGCCAGCCAGGGAAACAGGGCCACGAGACTTCATGTGCTGCAGCCAGGCCAATCTCAGGGCCTTCTTGGTCCTGCTACTCCTCCTGCCTGTGACAGTGACAGAAAGCCTGAGCAGTGAGGTCTAGGTTAATAAAGAGAGGCCTAAAAAGAAGAGGAAGAAAAAGGACAGAGGAAAAGAGAATGGAGGAGCAGACAGGTGGAGAAAGCACAAGAAGACTGGAGTACAGGAAAAAGCTGAGTCTTACTCAGTGCTCACCACACAGGCAACCAGCTCCTGGGGAGAATCCTGATCTTCCCAACTCTGCCACAAACTGGCTGAATGATTCTGGCCAAGTTACTTAATGTCTTTGAGCCTCAGTCTCCTTGTCAAAATAAGGATAATAACTGTAGTTGTTCACTTTTTAAGAGTTTTTGGAGGGATTAAATGAGAATACATATTAAGCACTTGCTAAAATGCTTGGTACCTGAGAACCTTATCATCGTTATCAGTATTACCATATCATCATCATATTTTCTACAAAGAGAAACTATGCCATGTGCTTTATTTATTTATTCATTTAGAAACAGTGTGTGCATGCGCATGCGAGTGGGGGAGGGACAGAGAGAAAGGGGAACAGAGAGAATCCCAAGCAGGCTCCACACTGTCAGCACAGAGCCCAACACAGGGCTCAAACTAATGATGCTGGGATCATGACCTGAGGCAAAATCAGGAGTCAGACACTTAATCGACTGAAACACCCAGGTGTCCCTAAGCTATGAGCTTTAAACAGAGGCCTGAGGACTTGACGGTAGGGAGGAGAGTACACATACTCCCTGACCCAGTGCCAACCCAATTTCTTTCCTGTAAGAAAAATAAAAGCTCACACTACTCCCACAGAAGCCTTGGTGGTATGGAGGCTTTCTTGGACCCTACAGGGATTCTTCTATTTGTGTTAAGATATTTACCGGGTTCCGATGACTGAAGCAGAAGGTGAAGCAGGAAGCCATCAACAGCCCAAGCAGCATTCCCAGAAGAGCCATCCTACAAGGGGGCAGGCCCTGGGGAGGCATAGTTAGAGACCTGAGGAATGTAAACAAAGAAAACGGAAGGTCAACAGGAAACTGGTGCCGGATCCCCAAGCATTGTGATTCCTATGATGTTGTTTGGTCAATGGATATCAGACATTTCCTGAATAGACATATCAAAGATCTTCCTTCTACCACAGGAGAAGATAAAGGAAGCTTCCATCTACCATAAGGAGTCCAGCCACTCATGAGCAGATATGCCTTGGTTGGAAGCAGAGAGCCAAGCAAGACTCTTAACGTGAGATACAACAGCTAGGGTCCCTTCCTTCCTCACTATCAACTTGTTGTCAGGTTGTACAGGGTCATATTGGCTACGATATGGAGAGAAATAAATTAACCAATTGATTTATCAAGAGACATGGGCCCAAATCCTCATAAGCCTTCATAACAATTCACTTCTAAACTAAGCTCAGTTATACCTGAAGACAGATGCCATCAGTATCCCATCAACCAGCAAAGCTCATTATTCCCAAGCCAAGGAAGCCTTACACATCACTTTTCAAATGGCCAAACCATCCAAAATACAGGCCCTAGTAGCTATTAAAATCAAAACATTAGGATAATGTTTTATTCTAAACAAAAGGATAAGAGGATATCCCATATTCATGGATTAAAGACTTAATATTGTTAAGATGACAATATTACCCAAAGCAATATGCAGGTTCAATGCAATCCCTATCAAAATACCAAGGCTGTTACAGAAATAGAGAAACCCTTCCTTAAATACATAGGGAATTTCAAGGGACCCAGGGTAGCCAAAAAAGATGTAGAAAAAATAAAAAAGAACAAAGTTGGAAGACTCACACTTCCTGAATTCAAAACTTATTACAAAGCTAGAGTAATTAAAACAGTGTGGTACTGGCATAAAGCCAGATGTAAAGACCAATGGAATAGAACTGAGGATCCAGAAATACTCAGGTATTTGAGTACTCAGGTCAAATGATTTTCAACAGGGTGTCAATACCATTCAATAGGGAAAAAACAGTCTCTTCCACCAACTGTTCTGGAACAACTGACTAGCCACATGCAGAAAATGAGATGGAATCTTCCCTTTAGCTATGTATAAAACTTAACTCAAAATGGATCAGATACCTAAATTTAAGAGCTAAACTTTTACAAGAAAATACAGAAGCAATTTTCATAACCTTGGATTTGGTAGTAGTGTCTCAAAAAGGACACCCAAAACTATGGGTGATTTAAAAAAACTAAGTAAATTCCCATCAGTATTTGAAAAGTTTTGTGCCTCAAAGGACCTTATAAAGAGATTGAAAAGAAAGCCAACAAAAGGGGAGAAAATATTTACAAATCAACTCTCTCTCTGATAGGGCTTAATAACCAGAACACATAAACGACAATGACGGCTTTAATTTTTTTTTTAAAGAAAATAACAACTATTGGCAAGGATGTAGACAACTGGAACACCTCAAACATTGCTGGTGGTAATGTAAAATGGTACAGCTACTGTGGGACATAGTTTAGCAGTTGCTCAAAAGCAAAACAGAGAATTACCTTATGATCCAGAAATTCCACCCCTAGGTATTTATTCTCCCCAAAAGATCTGAAAATACTGATTCAAACAGATACTTCCATGCAAATGTTCATAGCAGCATTTTCATAATAGTCAAAAGGTAGAAACGACTCCAGTATCCATCAACACATGAATGGATATTTTTGAAGTGTTGTATAGACATACAATGGAATATTATTCAGCAATAAAAAAAATCCAATTCTGATACATGCTTCAACATGAATGAGCCTTAAAAATATTATGTCAAGTGAAATAAGCAAGACACAAAAGAACAGATATTTTATGATTCTATTTAAATGAATTTTCTTGAATACACAAATTCAGGGACACAGAAAGCAGATTCCAGGTTACCAAGGGAGTTACTGCTTAATGGGTACAGAGTTTCTTGGTACAACAATTTTGGTCAGTAAACTAGAGTGACAGTCAAGAGAACTTAATCCAAATTGTTGAACCACTATATAGTACACCTGAAACTCATATTACAGTATATGTTAACTAATGAAATTTAGTTAACATGAATTTAAATGAAATCTTAAAAACATAAAGAGAAACATGTGTACTTTAAAAAAAAAAAAAAAGATTGGCAAATGACCTAGGAAACAAAAAGAAACAAAGCAAGCCAAAAATTTTAAGAAGCCTTAGAAAAAGTCAGAACATGTCAGCATTAGTTCAAGCCCTTATAAAAGGTTTGCATGTTGATCTCTCAGCCCTAATATACCTCATTAGGTCATTTATTCAAAAGAAGCTTAACTGTGTTAGATATAGGGGAACACCTCTGAAGATTATGCTTACCTTTTCTCTTTCCTATTCCTGCCACACTACGTGTTCCACCTCCAGAAACTGGTCCTGTAACATGACTGGAGTGGGACCCAAAGCCCTACCTGAACCCACTCTCAGAAGCTACTACCCCCTTGCCCAGCTCACACCTTCTCAGAGGCAGACAGAAACTTTCCCTAAGGACATCTGGAGCCATAAAGGAAAACAGCCCTGCTGGACCGGCACTGTGCTAAAAAAGCATAGCCAAATGGAAAAGCAAAGGCTTGGGCACTAAAAATAGCTGCTACACTCACCCAGCAGCAAAAGCCTTTGCTTTCTGCCAGCTTCTCCCCTCTTTTTTCGTCGACAAAATGGAACGGATGAGTGCCACATGAGCTTTCCCCAGCAACCTGTTTCCCTGGGGCACCAATCATACTGAAAGACTGGGAGTGAGTGAGTTCACAGCACAGCACTAGGTTCTGGACAGGTGCCTGACCATGCCTGGCTGTGCATGGCAGGGGAGCAGGGAGATGGCCAGGCTGGGTGAGGATGCACACAGAGCAAGCAGAGACTTCCACATCAGGAATGAAAAGGCTGGAAAGGCCCGGGGAGATGGGTCCCAAGAAAACAAAGCCCTGGAGCTTCCTATAATGCCCCCTACCTTTCTTAATCTGCAGCCTCTGGGGAAAAGGAGAATTAAAAAATGGAAACAGGGTACATTATCAGGAACTATAATGTCAAGAGAAAAACAAAGATTATCCCCAAAGTCATAGATTCCCTTTCCCTGCATGAATAGTGTTCAAATATACATGGATGTACACACACACACAGTTAAACACTCCCTTCTCACAGCCAGGAATAAACACTGGAATTGATACTGGGGGAGAAAGATGAGGAGGAAGAGATAAATGAGAATGAATTAGTCAAGGGCAAAGAAGACAAATGAGTAGGAAATCCAGAAGAGATTTCTCTGCAGGGCAGCTGATACACAAACAGCAGCTTCCCCACCCCTGACGTGGGGTGAGAGAAATGGCAGCTCCCACAAGGCTCCCAGCCGCCTCCATCTCCTCCACACACACTAATGCCTTCAGAAGCATTTTATGCCAATACTAGGGATAAGACATCGATTTGCAAATGGATCCTTCATCTCCCCCCATAATTCCACATGGACTACACACCTGACCTATTTATTGCCTCCATATATTTCTCCATGAAACACCAAGAGAGAGAACATGTTGCAGAAAGGAGGTGCCTAGGGAGAGACATAGAAGAAGTGAGGCTGGGAGAAAGGTATGTCACAGTTTCCCAGGCTTTCCAGGGGTACCCTAAGGGCAAGTGAAAACTCTGCAACACACAGGCAGGCACACACAGGCACGAGTAATGGTATCCTCTGTCCTGCTAAGCAGCCTGGCCTGCAGCCATGTCACCTGGTCTTGGTCTTTACTCAGGAAGTAGCAAGTAGAAAACATGCACAGTTTTCTTTGGGCTTTAGGCTGAAGGTGGGGTGGGGGAGGGGTGTAAAGTGGCAAAAGAGAGGTGGCACACGGGTATGTTTCGCCAGGACAGCTGACATCCCACATCACAAGCAGGAACCTAGGCAGCAGCAGCATCTAAAAAAAAAAAACCTCAGACAATAACGTAAGTGAAGCCAAAATCATGGCATCCCTTTGAGGCACAGTGGGCACACTTGGCCTGAGGCTAGTGCCCTTCCCAAACCCTACTTACCACCCACTAACAGTGGATTTGCCTGATCACCTGCCCCTGTATACCCTGCAAAACAAACCTTCCCCTCATCGTTGGCTCTCACTGGAAGACAGACCAAGGTCTTCACATTATGGTCTTCTGACTTCAAACACCATCACTCAGTCTGGGAAAGGGGAACATATTTCAATGTTCCAGCAGCTACTCTTTTCTTAAGTATCCTTGGGACAAAAAGATAAAAAGGACTACAAATGAAATGTCCATGTTTTCCTATCAAAATTGGCCATCTGTAGGCTGTATCTTTACTTAAATAGAGGATAGATGCTCCAGCAATCTGTATTGTCAGCTTACTGCAGCCCAGACAGATGCTTGGGGCATGGGTGGGAGGAGGCCCTTGGACTTTGTAGACCTTGCCTCTCTTGGTGCCTCATGTCCTCTACTCAATTCAGACAGGAATGGGGAAGAGGACTAGACCCCCTAGAGGACTAGGATAAAAAAGACAACCTCCTGTAACTACCTTCTCTCAAGGCAGGAAAACAAAAGAATGTGATGAGGATGGCCAGAAGCCAAGAGAGGAAGGAGAAGTGGGACTGCTGGATGTCTGAAAGCTTCTTAGATGGCTGGCAGACCCCATGGACAGTGACTGCTCTCCAGTCTCAGGGCCAGAGCATAGGGAGAACAGGAAAAGGTCACAAGTGTCCTGGGCAGGCAGAGCCATCTCAGCAAACTGCTTGGGAGCACTTTGAATTCCATCCCATAAAATGCTCACATTCTTCACCTACAGTTTGTGTCCATGTATTTGTTTCTCTAAATCTAGAAATGTGAAAGGGCAAGAATTCCTACTTCTATCTTAAAAGAAGGAAATTGAAGCAAAAAGATAAAAAGATAAAAACATGGATAGAAAGTATAGTACATGAATTTAGATTCAGAATGACCAAAGGCCATCTCTTAGCTCGGTCAATTCCTAGCTAAGGAATTTTAGCTCCTACCTCAAAGAATGTTAGAGAGGATTAAATAAAAGTATGGAAATTGCTTAACAAAGCACCTGGCACCTACTTATCATTGGCGTAGGACGGATGACTTGCCCTTGGACCCACAGGCAATCAGGCAATCAGGGCCAGGCCTGGCACCCTGGTACAACTCTCCAGAGCTCTGCTGCCTACAGGATCTACACATTCTTTAGCTGGCCCTATACCTCAAACCTTAGGACCAAAGCCTTTTTTTTGGCTAGCTTCACCCAAGAGGTGAAGGAAACAGATGTTGGAAGAGCACCCACCCCCAGCTGAAAATGGAGAGATGAAAGCCAGTTTTCTGCTGAGTCCCAAGGCAGACCCAGAGCACTCAATGCTTTTCCCAGCATACTAGTGTCCAGAGAGCCAGGCCACCATCATGTAGAACTGCCAGCTGGAAGAACACCTGTAAAACAACCTTCTGCTTTATAGACTGAAGGTTAGAGGATGAGCTCTTCCTACAGACACACATTCATTACTATTTATGGGCTGCACAAACTCATATATGCATATACATAGTCACTCCCTCTACACAAACAAACTTACCGCCTAATTTGAGCAAATATGAAGCTGAAGAAACAAGGCAAAGAGGACACTGGAAGGACAGCCCTGACAAGAGAAAACAATGTGATACGCTTAGGGGAAAAAAATGGATTTTTAAAGAGAAATTTGAAGGACAAGAGAAATAAATTTGGAATAGTCAGGCAAACAGTCTCTTTCCCCCTAAGCCATAAACTACACAGCAAGGCAGGAGGAAAACAGCAATTAAATCCAAAGAGCCTCTGAACAGCCAAAAAAATGTGGCTTCTAATCCCATAACTAAGTCCATTACTGGCTGGGAGGCTGGACATGGAACATCCTTACCCACTGACCATTTGTGGAATGGGGACAGTATCTGTCCCAAATATTGAGGTCATGGCTAGGGCCAAGCAAATAGAAGCTGCTCTCAACAGACTCAAGAAGAAAAGTAACTAGAAGAGGCTGTTGGAGGTAGAAGGTTCACAAGAAACCTAACCCTCAGCCTGAACAGACAGCTACAAAGCCAAAATCCACTCATGCAGCCTTCAAAAGAGAGCCCAAGAGACGCTTTTCCAGTAGCAATATAAGGACAGTACTGGCCCCACCTGAGAGCACATAAAGCCAAGAATTCCATGAGGCCAGCAGGGACTAGAGCCCTGGAAGGCGGACAACATGGGAGGAAATAGGAAGGGGGAATTGCTGATACTCGGCACTGCAAAAGGTGACAGACATGACAAATCCCATTCCTACCTCAGTAGGGAAGAAAACAGATATTTAAGAAGGGAGCTAAGCATATTAGCAAAAAACTGCAATCTCAGAGACAAAAGACAGTGGCTCCAGCTAAAAGAAATCAAAAGACATGCAGAAAGAGAGCAAAGCAAAAGGGACAAAGCAAATGGGAGCCCAGCTTGGCCCTCTCTAGACCTCCTACTCAAACAAGGCCATCAAAAAATCTGAATGCTAGAAAAGTGTTTAAGACCCAATCTTCATTTGGACTGCTAAAGATCTAAACAATAATGCGGGCACTTGATAGCTACATAAATAACCAGAGTTCAATGCCTTCAGGCATGGAGCTTTTACCTATTGAAGACAAAGAGGCAGACAAGGGTAGGGCAGGGTAAGAACGTTGGTGCCTTCAGCACAGAGGTAATAAGCAAAGCAACAAGAACAGAGTCTCTGTCTTAGGGAGAAACCCAGAGAGAAAGAATGAGCAAGAATAATCTTTAAGTCATGGCTGGAATATAGGATAAGAAAAAAGCAAGCAAAGCAATTAAACAAGGAAGGAGGACAATAATGCAGAATCACAAATGTCAACAGAGGATCCTGATTAAATCAAGTTCCAGGCATTGGTGTCAAGAGATCAGTCAGAATAAGGATCAGAGGGGCACCTGGGTGGCTCAGTAGGTTAAGTGTCTGTCTCTTGATTTTGGTTCAGATCATGATCCCAGGGTTGTGGGATCGAACCCCACATCAGGCTGTGCACTGTGCATGAAGATTCTCTCTGTCTTCTCTGCCCCTGTCGCAAAAAAATTTTAAAAATAAAAAAGGAGGATGAGAAAATACAGTGGATTTGGCAATGAGGCTGCCAGAGGGCCCTTCAAAAGAGGGTACATGTGAGAAGAAATAGAGGCACAAAGGTAGAATACTTTGAAAGCTTGAATGGGTCCAGTGAAGTTTGGAGAGTTGGGGTCACTTCTCTAAATCCAATTTTTTCAATATTATCACTCGAGTCTCTTAATAAAGAGAAAGAATTGGCTCCAGTGGTCAGGTCCTAAAGATGGATCATCCAGTGCCATATAATGGTTTTCTATGATGGTGGAGAACTACCCCTCCAAGGCACGTGTCCTCAGGATAGAGACAGGCACAGTCACACCAGCAGAAGGATGGAGCATGGAGGCAACTCCTTAAGAACAAACTCCCACCAGACACAACTCCACTTTCTCCAATATCTCAGCCATGCTCCAGACTGCTCACAAGTTTTAGTCTTTTCCCTCTATAATACAGGACAGAGAGAAATACCCCAATGACACCAAATCCCCTAGGATTCAAATGCAGCATCTGGACCATCCAAAGGGAAATAAATTCTGTCTAATAACAATTACAGTCAACATTTATAGAGCACTTGCTTTGTTCCAAGCAAAGTTCTAAACTCATTTACTCTTCACAACAACCCTCTGACAAGGTTCTAATATGCTCCTCAATCTGCCCAGGAGGGGACTGAAATTCAGAGAGGTTAAGTAATTTGCTGAAGTTCATGCAGCCAGAGAGCAGCAGTCACGATTCAAAGCCAATCTGGCCCAGAACCCATTCTCTTGCCATAGACCATGCTGCCTTTCCAGTGGTCTATGAATCAGCCACAGAAACTGAACTCATTTTACTTATTCTTCAACAGTGTGAATGAATACAAAGGCACACATTTTGTGTCAGCAGAGAAATTTATAAATGAGCCTGTTGGGGCCCTCTTGTGGAGAGACCCACCTCTACCATGTCCTAAGTTTTTACGCTACACACACACAAATATT
Source organism: Cryptoprocta ferox (assembly GCA_028646485.1). Taxonomy (NCBI): domain Eukaryota; kingdom Metazoa; phylum Chordata; class Mammalia; order Carnivora; family Eupleridae; genus Cryptoprocta; species Cryptoprocta ferox. The sequence continues at coordinate 28,069,824 of CM053572.1, forward strand.
TTGATTGATGAATGTCCTTGGCACAGCCCAGCCCACACATGAGGCACAGACATTCAAAAGGAAGAACACCCTTTACTCAGATTGCAGCCAGGTCACTGGCATCCTGTGTGTCTCCACCTCCTAACCTCCCATCATGCAGGCTTCTCAGCTATACAAGAAGTAAAAGTATCTTTCCTCTCCAACCCCCAAACACTCCCCTCAAATATACTCATATACTCAACTGTCTGGCAAGACCTAAGCAGAGGGGAGGGGTAACTACATTGGCCAAGATGATATCCAAGCTCATTTCCGACTAGTCTGTGATCCTCTACATGGCAAAGGAAAATGGAGCCAAAAAGGTGAATGTGGTTTGCCTAAGTACACAAGTAAGTGACAAGGTGAATTAGAGAAATACCCCAGACCCAATCAGTTTACTTCCCCCGCAGCCCTCGTGGGCAAGGAGATCTACTCCTTATACTTGCTCTCTGACCCTGCATGATATCCTTAAAGTGATCAGCCTATGTCTGATAACAGCCAAGGTTATTAGAAGGGGTACTCTACTCCACCTCCACTCCAGCGTACTGAAAAGAATGTGGGCTCCGGATTTCAAGCTAGGTCTCCTCACCTAGTGGTGGGACTCTGCGCAAGCTGCTTAACATCTCCAGGTTTCAATTCCTTCACCTAAAAATGGACGTGATAGTAACTCCTTTACTTTGTAGGATGGTTCTTGGTATTAAGTGAGATCACTGAACAAAGTGAGGGGTTCAAGAAGCTTGCAGCTCTCATGAACAACTATTTTGAGAGAAAAGTTTGAGCAAAGGACAGGATAAATAAAAGCAGTAAAGGCTTCATTCCCTTACAGAATTGTCTTGTGCTCTGACAATCAAGTCTCTCCTTGGAACCCAGTTTCACTGAGCCATAGGCCTGCCTACACACCTACACTACACTCTAGGGGGTACAGAGGCATTTCCACTCAAACCTCAGCAATGCTGGCTGTCTCTGCATCATTGCCCAGTGAAGAGCTGACTGAGAATGGCCACTTCAGAGTACAGCTTCCTGGTGACTCAGGCCTGTCTTCAAACACCAATACCTCTAAGGGGGGGAGGGGGGCGGAACAGGGAGGGCAGGAATAGCCAGAACAAATTCAACAGACCTAGTCTGTGTGTGGTCCACTCTAGACAGGGTCAGCTGGCATCCAGATAATAAGCGGCCAGAGCCTCCTTCTTTCCTCTCCTTTAAAATAATAAATGGATCTACTGACAGTAGGCACAATGGGCTTTCTTTACAGTCTTATAGTCTGCTTTCAGAGAATACCAGGGACTTTCACACATTCATCCACAAACAACCTGGGGCTGGGGGCAGAATCATGAGTTCATCTTTTCCTGCTGTCTCCGAGCTTCCAGAGGAGGTCAGGACCTCTTAGTGAAACTATGATAGGAAGGAATGCGCAAATCACTACAAACACCAACCCTTATTCTGTGCTAGCCACTCTGGCACTTGGATTACAAGGATTCATCATTCACACTCTATGAACAGGTACCACCAAAGATATTTTACCATTAGCCTCAGTGCCCTGAGAGTACTCAGAACAGAACATACAAAAGATACCACTGCTGCCCTCAAGGTAGGTGATGTTCTGTTCACAATTAGTGGATAACATGGCTTTCTACAATGGAGTTTGAGACAGCACAACTATCAAAAAGAAAGCCATCGTAAGAAATATGTCATAAGAAAATAAATACCGTTCTAGGCAACTTGAGACACAAATTACAACTTTTGAGAGATGAGATGAGCAACAATTAGGTTCCTCCTTCAACTAAATCAGGAGCCCCAAGAAAACAGCATTAACTTACAGAAACAATTAGCGCAGCATAAGGACAGGTCACCAAGCATGGAACTCGCTACTATCACATTGGCACTGACTATGTCTTCCAGGTAAATCAGCAACTGAAACATCATATTTTATTTTTAACACACCCAAGAGTCCAAGACTATTTATAATCCCAGATCCTTAAAAACTTGAAAGGAGGATGAATTTTTAAATGTACACATTTACATACGTGGGCAGAAACACAAAAATCTGATGCCTCTCAACACAGCTCAGGGAGCCATAACTCACGGCTTTCACAATCCCACCTAACACCCAAAGAAAATCCGGGCGCCTTCTCCAAGAGATGGTGGGAGGCTGGGTAGGTAGCCAAGAAACAAAGAAACCTAAACTCAGCACTTGGCAGGACCATTAAGGAGCAGAGGATTTAACATGCATTGTTTCTGACTCTAAATATGTCTACATTTATTACCAATTTGGGATCAGAAACCACATTTAGTTCTGCTGTGACCACGCACTAAAAATATTAAGCAGAGTATTGCCTAGGAAACAGCAGTCTTCCCTGCTGCGGCAGCCCCATTTCAGAGTCGACTCTGCCATGGTCCCAGGGCTCCCCATCCTGGGCTTCACTGAGAGCCCAGTTAACAAGCAGAACTGTCACTGTCCTGCAAGCTCTTGCTTGCTTTTTAGAACACAACAACAAGAGCCAAGACTAGGGACTACACAACCTCATCCTCCTCTCCAAGTCTGTAACATGGTCAATGAAATTCCATTTCATGGGCTTCCCACCAGACTGGGAGCTCTTTAAGGATAGGGACAATTGTCCACTTAACCCACTGCTGTAGCTTCACCGTCCAGCACTGCACCTGCCACTCAAAAATATCTGCTGCTTGAACAAATCAAAAATCTCAAAAGGGGTCATCTGGACTAGCACAATGGAAAACAGTCTTTTCATTAAAACAGGTGAAAAAAAATTTGTAAATAGGTGAAAATGTGGATAGTGATAACACGAAAACAAATGCATATTTTTGAGCAGAAGCAGAACATAATAGCACATACATATGAATTACTATTTTGAAAAAAAGTGTGTGTGACCACCTCTATGATCAGATATGAAGTTAGAATTATGGGAAGCTGTGCTCAATGGAGTCTTTCTTCCTGAAATGTTAGCTATATGAGAAAACATTTAAATGAAATATATTCTCAACATAATATTCTTCCTTGTCTGCGGACTTGATCCAGTCCTTGGGATGGCTCAGAGGCCTTGTTCCTGTTTGGCAACCCCAAGAACAGACGATCCATCCATCAGCCCAAAAAGAGAGTACAAGGGCAAAGCTGCAATCTTAGAGTCCAACTTAACAACTAGACCCTGTTTACCAGGTTACCTGCCAGTGTGCATCATCAGTATGAATGGCTCTGTAGACAGGTGGCCAAGATGGAAGTTTTGAGACAAAAGAGTATGGAAAAGATAACCTGGCCCAGCTTCAAGGCCAGAGTTCCAAACAGGTACCATCATGCCACACGTCCCAGGGCCTACTGGCCAGCAAAGTGACTGTTAAGAAATGTAGCAGTATACTAATCCTTCTAAATGTTCCAAAAATAGAAGAAATGGGAGCACTTCCTAACTCATTCTTTGAATCTAGAATTATCCTGACACCAAAGCAAGACAAGGACACTATAAGAAAACTACAGACCAATATCCCATAGAAATATATATGTAAAAATCCTCAAAAGAACACTAGTAAACCAAATTCAGCAGCATATTAAAAGAAGTGTATAAATGATCAAGTGTTATTTATCCCAGGGATACAAGGGTGGTTCAACACATGAAAATTAATCCATTTAATACACACTGATAAAATTAATGGGAAAAAATTATCTCAATTGATACCCAAAAAGCATTTTACAAAAAACATTCAATAAACTAAGAAGAGTACTTTAATATAATAATGGAAATATATGATGAGAGTCATATATAAAAAATCCACAGCTAACATCAATGGTGAAAATTTACAAGTTTTTCCCCTAAGATCAGGAACAACACAAGGATGCCTGTTTGTTTCATTTATATTCAATATTAATACTAGAAGATCTAGCCAGAGCAATAGGCAAGAAAAAGAAATAAAAGACACCATACTGGAAAGGAAGAAACAAAACTATCTCTATATACAAATGACATGAACTTACATGTAGAAAACCCTGAAGAATCTACAAAAAAAACCGTGAGAGCTAACAAACTCAGCAAAGTTGCAGGTACAACATCAATACTCAAAGATCAGTTCAGTTTCTTAAACTAGCAACAAACACTTCAAAAGGGAAATTAAGAAAATAATTCCATTTAAAATAGAATTTAAAAAAAAGTATTTAGCAATAAATTCAACTAAGGAGGAAGGACTTTAGCCAAAGGGAAAAACTTGAACTCTGAAAATTACAAAAAATGCTAAAAGAAATTAAAGACAACCTAAATAAATAGAAAGACTTTCTGGGTGGACTGGAAGACTTAATACTGTCAAAATGAAAATACTACCCAAAGCAATCTACAGATTCAGTGCAATCTCTGGCAAAATCCCAAGAGCATTTTTTGAGAAAATGTAAAAACTCACCCTAAAATTCATATGCAATCTTTAAAAAGAGCCACGTTGGAGGATTCACACATCCTGATTTCAAAACATTACCACAAAGCTAACCTAATCAAAACAACATGGCATCAACAAAAGGTAAGCACATACTCTCCTATCTACAGTCAAGTGATTTTTAACAAGGGTGCCATTGACTAAAAATGGATGAAAGACCAAAATTTAACAGTGAAACTATAAAATTCTGGGAAGAAAACATAAGGGCAAAAACTTTATGACTGGGCAATAAATTCTTAAATATGACACTAAAACCACAGACAATAAAAGAAAAAACAGATAAACTGGATTCCATCAAAGTTTTGATTCCACCAAAACGTTTGTGCCTCAAATAATACTAGTAAGAGAATGAAAAGAAAACTCACCAAATGGGAGAAAATATTGGCAAATCACGTATCTGATAAAGGTTTAATTTCCACAATATGTCAACAACTCCTATAGTTCAACAACATAAAGACAAGCAACCCAATTTAAAAACTGGCAAAGGAGATTAACAAAAAAGGTACTTCTCCAAAGAAGATATACGAATGATCAATAAGCTAATGAAATGATGCTCATTATCAGTTGTGGTTACTGAAATGCAAATCAAAGCTGCAATGAAATACCATCTGACACTTATTAGGATTGCTATAATTTAAAAAAAAGGGGGAAACAACTGCTGGCAAAGATGTGGAAATATGTACAATGCCAGTGGGAATGTAAAATTGTACAGCTACTCTGGAAAACTCTGGCAGTTTTTCAAAAAGCTACACATTGAATTATCTATGACTCAGCAATTCCACTCCTAGGTATATACCCAAATATCTAAAAACAGTGACTCAAAAACATACTTGCATGTCAATGTTGCCAAAAGGTAGAAACAACCTAAGTATCTATCAAGAGATGGATGGATCTTTTAATAGATTTTTATTTATCTATTTATTTATTTTTAACGTTTATTTATTTTTGAAAGAGAAAGAGAGTGCAAGCAAGGTAGGGGCAGAAAGAGAGGGAGACACAGAACCCAAAACACACTCCAGGCTCTGAGCTGTCAGCAGAGAGCCCAACGGGGGGCTCAAACTCAGGAACCACAAGATCATGATCTAAGCCGAAGTCGAACGCTTAACCAACTGAGCCACCCAGGTGTCCCTTTAATAGAGGTTTTAAATGTGGCAAATATATTCAATGGATTATCCAGTCATAAAATGGAATGAAGTTCTGATGCATGTTATAATATGAATGAACCTTAAAAATATTATGCTACGTGAAATAAGCCAGACACAAATGGACAAATATTGTCTAATTCCACTGACATGAAGTATCTACAATCGGCAAATTCAGAGATGAGAGTGGATTAGAGGTCACTCGGGCTGGGGAGAGGGGGGAGGTAACGGAAAGGTACTGCTTAATGGGTTCAGAGCTTCTCTCAGGGGTGATGAAAAAGTTTTAGTAGAGAGTGGTGATGATTGTACAACACTCTGAATGTAATTAATGCTGCTGAATTATACACTTAAAAATGGTTAAAATGGGACGCCTTGGTGGCTCAGTCGGTTGAGCGTCTGACTCTGGATTTCAGCTCAGGTCATGATCCCAGGGTCTCTCTTGCTCTCCTTTTGTCCCTCTCCTCCACTTGCACTCTCTCCCTCTCTCTACAATAAAAATAAATGGTTAAAATGGCAAATTTCATGCTATGCCTATTTTACCACACTAAAAAATATTTAAGATTGTCCACAAATTGGCAATTGCTGAAACTGGCCAATGGGCACATCGGTACATTCATTACACTGTTTTCTAAAAATTTAAGAAGCAAAAATGATGTTTACTGCAGTTTTTCTGATAGGTATTTTTCTGTCAAGGTAAAGAAGTCCCCTTTATTTCTCAACAGCTGTTTTTATCATAAATAGATGTTAAATTTTATCATGTGGGTCTTTTACATCTGTAAGATGATCACAAAGTTTTTTTCCCTTTAACCTAGTAATATAGCAAATTTTATGTGAAGATATTCTAATGTGAAACCACCCTTGCATTCCTGGGATAAGCCCAACTTAGATGATCATTTTTTATATCCTGCTGGGTTTCATTTGCCCTACTTTGTTGGTCCTCCATGTACTCCCATAATTCTCTGTGCTGCTGTCCTAAGACCCACCAAACTGTACTTTAAATTTGAACTCCCTGAAGGCAAAGGTCTTCCTCATCTACTATTCCATCCCTAGCTAGTGCAAGGTCTAGCCCACAGCAAGCACTCAATAAAAGTATTGCTGATAAATAGCTATGTAAATTAAAGAGTGGGTGGAGAAATGTACAGGTGAGTAGATCAACACCTTAATCCAGAATATGGACATCCACCCAGGCAGAAGTGTAGAGCAGATTTTACAGGCAGGGAAACCTTCCAAGGGCTCACCAACCACTCCACAGAGCTGTCTTTTTTGTGGGCAACTCAGTTTGTCTGTACCCTCTAAGCTGAACCGCAGCCCTAGATTCCCATCTCCCCACTTTCCCTCATTACCCAATCAACAGCATTCCAAGTTGAGTGCCTGCTTTCATCAAAGAGGACGCAGCCCTCTTACAGAGCACACTCCCAGGTTAGATCCTGTGCTGGGATTGACTGAGAATGTGGCTTTAGATTCAAACTTAAAAATGTTCCTCCCAATCTCTGAGTTTATTCCCAACAATCAACATGGCCTCATCCCAACCCTGATTGGAACACCAAGAGCCCATCCCATTAACAATTCACTGCATCAGCAGCACAGAGGAGGAGAGCAATCAGCAAGGGAAACAGCTGAATTATTTCAGCAGCTGTAAATTATGTGTTCTCTCTTCCTGTCCTCCTCCAAGTCCGTGCTCAACTGTGCCCCACGCCTCCACACTGAACTTGGGTTTGTCAAGTATCTACATCAACTACAGTACCCAAACTTGAGTTCAAGAAGCAATATTAAAAAGCACTAATTAACTGATATTTAAATAACTGTGTTTAACGTCAACAAAATCACACTTTAAACATCTCCTAGTCCATTATTTACTTAATTAAATTCCTTAAAATCCTTGGACACTGGCACAGAGCACACTGCCTGGGGGAGCAGTTCCCAGGCCCTGGCCTTGGCAGTCTGTAAAAGAGGAGGAGCCCATACCCTGGGGAAGGGTCCAGAGAGCCCAGTTTCCTTCTAGATTCTCCTAATGAGGTGGATTCTTTTCATAACTTTTTCATATCTTTTCTGCTGGTCTCCATAGGGGATCAAGAACATGACAAACATATTCTGAGTATGGAAAACTGCCAAACCAGGCCACAATTTATTTTTTAGTGTATTTAAAAATATAGACATATACACACACATAAACCCATGAGAGAAACTTCTCCCATCTGGTATCTGCTCTTCTTAAGAGTGGTGTATCACAAGACATTCAAGCATGTGTACAACAGTATTTGTGACAGCAGGTAGGGTCAGGGGACTCTGCAAGATGCCACCAACCAAATCCCAGCCTGCCAGGAGTCATCAGCCTGCAACTGACAGGGGTAACCTCAGCCAAGAGCAGCATCCTAGACTAGAGCCTACAAAGGGACTCTAGGTTCCAGTTAATGAGCTTGTGATGGGGATGCCAATGGGACCCCAAGAAGTCTCTCCTGCCACAGTAGGCTCCATGGGGACAACTTGCCATCTAGCCTTATCACAGTACCAGACTTGTTGAAAGGAGGTGACGTGCCAGCCACCAGCCCACGCAAACATCCTAGAAACAATCGGTCTCACAATAGGCCTCCAGGCAGAGCACATTTGGTCAGAAAGCATTTGAAGTTCACATTTTGGGCAGCAGATGCTCTGAAACCAATTCCACTGGGTCGGACAAGATCATTTTAAGAGCATCAAAGGTGTGTGAGATGCCAAGTAACCTTCTCTTGCCCTAATAATTAGCAGAGGCCCTAATTCTTCCTACTTTCCTTACAAAACTACCACCTCACTTCCTGGATGGCCTTAACTTTTTTATCTCTGTTACTCAGTACCTTCCCTACACCTTCCATTTTGCTTGAAGGGTCTGCCTTGCCACAGAGTAGGAGACAATTCTTCCCAGTGATTCCATCCTGTCTCTCACTGGTCAGACATTCCTCTTGTGGCAGCTCTCCTTGAAACAGTCACAGCAGACCCTGCTAGTGCCAAGAGACAGCAATGTAGAAGAGCACAGTTAAGATTACAGACTCTTATGCTGAAAGGCAACCATTCCCATAACAACTAGGCACAAGCCCCGGGTTCAGAGAAGCCAGATGTTTGGGTTGTAGCTCACAAAAATGTGAAGAGCATCCAGAAAAACAGAAAAGAACAAAGCCCACACAGCCCAGACATGCTGCTTACTTACTACCTACAGTTTCACACCCACGCCAAAGCCATTTCAACCTCAGATGAGCAGTTAACAGCCACACCAATCCAGAAAAATACTTTTACAAAGACCTTGTTCACTCTCCCATATAGGAGAACTAGCAAAAGAGCCAAATTTTGTGCACTATGAAAAGATGAAGGAACCCTTACTGCCTACTAGAAAACATGTATGCAGTTGCCACCACCTCCAACACATCCAACTGGCAGATTAGCCGTCCTTCAACACACATATACTGAGACCTGCTGCAACATAGACGTGATCCAAGTGCTAGAGATACAAAGACTAAATAAAATAGGCGTCCTGTCTTCAAGGAGCTTTGAGATGGGCAATGGAGATGGGATAGCCCATCAGTCATTATAGTAAGCATTGCATTCGAAGACCCTGACAGACATGGCTGGAGGAGTCAGAAGCAGGAGAGAACGGATACCTCCATCAAGATACGGAGGTGAGAGAGGACTTCCTGGAAGAGGTGAGCTTTTTAAAGATTACAAGAGTAAAAGGAATCATCCAATCATAGGTGATGAGAAAGGCATCCCAAGCAGAGGCAGGAGTGCTTTTTGAAGACCTGGAGGCATGGTAACTGGCATCAAGACTCCAAGAACTCTCTTTGCCAGACAGGTCAGATGAGTTTCAAACACACAGCTCACTGCAGTGTCTTAGCAAACCTCTGGAATCTGAAGAACTGCCCACAGTGAAAGGAAGATTAGAAAGCAGAAAAGGAAGCCTGCTATATGCCTGCTAAAATAAGATAAGAGGGTCACCATTGTTTGTGACCTCTGCTTATGAACTCATTCCTGTGCCTTGCAGTTCAGTGGTTTGTTAGCTCTTGCAAATTCTCAGCATCTATTAATAGAAAGAGCCAGTCAACGGAATCCGGATTTGGGCTGTATTACTCCCCCCAGTGGCCTAAAACCCCAGTAGATAACTTGAACAGGAAAGTTGCTTGAGAATCGCACAGTGTTTGTGCTACCTCTCCCTGAAGGCTATGCCTGCTTTACTCTCCTCTCCAATGTTTTATACTCAGCAAGTTCACAGCTAAGCTCAAGCTCTTCCTCCAACACTCCTGATCCTCTAGAGTTGCCTAACTCTACCACAAAAGCGAGAAACACAGGGGCTTTCCTCAATACCTCCCTCTCCTTCCCCCCACCGCCACCGAACTTCAACCATCAACCACTGTCAATTTTATCTACTATTTCCCTTCTTGCTCACCTGCCCAAATTGCCATAGCCACCCCCAACTCTCAGGTGAGGGCAACCCATGTAAGGCTTTCAAAGAAGCCAGAACCAAGCTGGGTAGCACGATGAAGAAGCAGAAGTCACACGGCTTTACTCAATCTCCTATTTGCTCAGCCCAGATTGCTGGAGCACCCAAAATCCAGTCTCCTGAGTTCCTCTGAAAGGCTCTCAATAAAAGCCACTTTCTTCCTCAGAGGAAGAGTACCACTCAGGGAGCCCATTCAAACACAAAAACAAGCTGGAATGTGGGCTACAGAGAGGGTTTGGTGCCTCATTTAAGTCCTCTGGAGATACCTATATGTCGGGGCTCCAGATCCCAAAGTCAGACCCATGATTATAGTAATCAAATCCCAGGGGAGGCAAGCTTGGTTCCCCACAAACCCACCCCTCAAAGCACATGGAGACATCCTATGGGGACAGCCAGTGAACTCAAGAGTTTTAATTCCTACTCCCTCTGCCATCCTCCCTCACCACAAGAGAAGGCATTTCCTTCCGCCAAAGCAAGCAAGTGGAAGGCAGCAATTTTTGGGAGGAAGATGTGGGTGCCCATAGCAGACTACACATCAATTTCCCAGAATACAGGACAAAACATGCATTAACAAAGAAGAGTTCTATCTGGCCATGCCTCTGGAGCCTCAACTCAATGGCAACTTCCCTTCACTGCATCCCCTACCAATGGCCCTCACATCAGTCAGGAAGGAAAAACGTATGTTGAATGAATGAACAAATGGATGACAAAATGAACAAACAGCAGGCTAAGGAGCTGGAGAAAAGGGGCAGCATGAAAGAAGGACCTGCTCAAAACCAGAGCAGGAACATAGAGGCATGCCCAACCTATCAAAGAGAAAGGGGGCAGGGAGAAAAACACTCTCCTTTATCTCCCTGGGATGGCTTATTTCTGAATACTATTTTAACAGCACCTCCTGTTTTCCGGACATTAAAGCCATGCCTAACGGCACATACGCAAATAAAAATTTAACTTTTTATTGTATCTAGTACTTTTGGGCCTTGTGGTTTCTTTTCTGAGGAAAAACTGTCATTCATCTCCTTGATTAAAAATTGATTTAATTTGGCTTTCATCAGGTAGGTACAAGGGGAAAACACACAGATTCACAGAGATAATTCGCCCAGCAACAGGACTGTGATGAGCTCTGGCGAGTGCACGGTTGGGTCCCAACACACCTCCGACGGAAGACAATTAACAAGCTCACAACGTGGAGCTTAAGCTCCAGCCAAAAGGAATTATCTTCCCAAGAGCGTCTCCACCAGATTTTTGGTTAATATAAAAACTTTCGAAAGGAAAGGAAAGGAAACCCCCAGGATATTTCACATACAACTTATAATTTCTACATTTTTCAAATTCCCTTGCAGGGAGAAAAGGCAAAGAGGTCTTTATTTCTCATTCCTACTTTTCAAAACTTATCCCACTACTTGACATTGTCATAAAAATTTTCATTTTGTTGAGAGCTCAGAGCAGAGGAACGTGCAGTGGCTGAGGCAATGCAAGCTGCTGTGAAGGGGCTGAGGTGAGAGCGGGAACAGGTGCAGAAGAGGTGGGAGCTGCGGTCCTCGACAGCACACACTCGGCAACACAGCTGTGGGCTCAGAGCCTGAGATCAAACGCCAGGGACTGAGGTGAGCAGCAGGCTGAACGAACTCTCCATACATCAGGCTCCTGAACTCAGTGATTTAAAGCAAATGGACAGACTTTGCTTCAGTGTCAAAGAATCATGGGGTAAAAGGTCAGCAAATCCCAAGTATACACCTTGATTAAACGTTAAGACGGACTATTCCGCAGCCAGATCATGAACGTGATCTTACCCTCATCTGCTTGAAACCATTCAACAGTTTTCCAGGACCCTCAGGATAAAGGCCAAATTCCATACGCAAGCTGTCCACCACTGAGCCAGGACCAACATCTCAGCTTTCTCTCTCTCCTCTCCTTGTCTACAGTTGGCTCTATGGAACTTTTTTCCAGTGCTCTAAGACATCTTGTATCCCACCACCGAGCCTTTGCGCATGCCATTCCCTCTGCTCAGAACTCTGTTTCCCCTCCTCTGTATCTGGCAAATTCCTACCATCATAAAAGGCTTCGTCCTCACCCTCAAAGATACTTCCTCTAGGAGGCTGTGACTACCCCTCTCCGCTGGACCAGAGTGCATGCTGCGACAGTACCCACACTCCCCTGATCACAAACAACACTTATTACATTTTACAATATAGTTATCCTAAGCATCATAACGATAGGGACCATGTCCACTCTGCCCAGCTAGCTCAAAGTTTGACACACAAGAAACGTTTAGTAAATTCTTAAAAGGATGATTTAGATTCTGTATCAGGCTCACTTCTCAATTCTATCCTGATTCACCTCCCCACCTCCCCAAAGCCAGTTATGTGTTCATCTCCCCTATGCCCCAACTGCAACCTCTCACATTTCAGTCCTTAATGGATGGCTCGCCCAGGCCTTAACCTCACACATGTTCATCAATCATCTGAGCAGCACATCCTATGTGATAGACACAGTGTCAAATAATCAAGATACAGATATGACCAAGCCACCTCTCCTACCTTCTAGGAAAAGAAAAGCATATAAATAAATAATCGCCACATGGTAAGTATCATAATGCAGAGAAACACGGAGTGGAGGCAACGCAGGGAAGTTTCAGGCATTCTTCCCAGTGTTCCCTCATCTCCCCACCCCTTATTCCAGACAAACTGCTCTCTACCTCTCCTCTTTCTCAAAGCAATCCCTCCAGCACTCTTTCCCTGAATACCTAGCCCAGATCAGTCTTCTCAAAGCTGAGCTCCCATTCAGCTCCAGATTAATTCAAATCCTTTCTGACTTCTGCTTTCTCACCTCCTTGAGATCTGTTCCCAGGTATCTCACTCACATACATCCCTGCCTCTGCCCTATCCTGAACCAACTTGTTGAAACTACTGTTTTTCCGTCTCCTCCCTCAACGGTCTTGAATGACCACTTCACATTTATGAAACATCTGCACTTAACACGAACGTACTTCACAGTCCCTGCCTACAAGGGAAAGAAGAGGGGACTCACAAGGCCAAAACACCAGAAAAAATTAAACGCAAAATGTATCTTCCTCAACATAGCCTTTCTCTTCTACTGCTTCCTTTTGCAGATCCGAGTGCTAGACCATCATGGTCCTCAAGATGATGCGCCCAATTGTGTTACATTTCCAGGGAGGTTACAGCACCCTTAATCAACAAGCCCCTAGGCACTGACCCTATAGCCCGCCCCTTCAGACTCTCTGCATGTTACGGCCACTCTATCTAGCCGCACGTACACTTAACATGTAGTGAGCATCCCTGTGAGCCAAGAACCACATTCCTCATAGTGCTAAGCACAATGTCCTGTACATAACACATGCTCAGTTAATGTCTATCATTGAATCTCTGATTAAAAGAAAACCAGGTGAGCCTCCCCTGCCCCTTGCCCAAAAATACCCCAATGCAAAAAATATTCTGCTATGTGGCCTACAGTCAAAGACCTCCGCCCTCCCCCAGCAAAGAAGCTTCTTATTCATATAAGCCCAGACCATGGAGACCTTCACCCCAGCTAAGAAGATGCTGACACAGCCCTCCTATCAGTGTGCAGAGAGCCAGAGTAACCAGTGTTGTAAAACACCCCTTTAATCAAGTGACTTGTCTCCAGTTAGTGTAGATTTAGGGGAAAATTTTCTCAAGAAATCAGTAATAAATGGAGGGGAAGAAAAGAAGAGAAATTAATGAACGTAGTAATTATCCCCTGAAGTTGCAAATCAGAACAATTCCTCACGTGAAGACAAGTATGAAAAACAAGATTAAAGTGCTTCAGGGATGTGTTCGAGAAACAGCAGGTAATAGAACAGATAAAATATATTTACAGTACCTCACTGGGGACATGTACCTTTTGGCTAATAGCTATCAGATACTAAATACCACTGTAAAAATAATATTCTTCCATGCTTCATTATGGACTTACAATTAGCCATGGGAAAGCAGCAACACAACAAACTACACTGACTGGTAAGTGGAATAATTCCAGAGTCCAAGCTTCTCCTGAAGTGTGTGGCACAAGTGGGTTTAAGAGCCAGGTTATACTCCCCTCTGTAAGTCTGCTAGGCCCACCATAACACAACACCATAGACTGGGTAGCTTAAACAACAGAAATTTATTTTCTCACAGTTCTAGAGGCTAGAAATCCAAGATCAAGGTTCTGGCCGACCTGGTTTCTATTCAGAGTTCCCTTCCTGGCTTATACACAGCCGCCTTCTCCCTAGGTCCTCATATGACCTTTCTTTTTTCCTCTGTACCCATGTACTGAGGACAGAGAACTCTCTGGTGTTTCTTTTTCTAGGGACATTAATTCTATAAATCAGGGCTCCACCGTTTTGACCGCATTTAACGTTAATTACTTCCTTACTCCAAATACTGCCACACTAGGAGTTACAACTTCAACATAGGAATTTTGAGAGGACACAAAAATTCATTCCATAACACCTCCTGAACCATGAGGCCTGTTCCCACACACATTCACTGAAAAAGGAAAATGGAGGAGTAGGTAAGAGAGTGGCCTTGAGGAATAACAGAGGATTGGGTATGAAATTGGCCATGGGGACACACCTGCTGACTATGGGGGGTGATGACCAAAGATTGTAGGGCTATGAAGGCCATGGTGGGTGTCGGGGGCAGGGGGAACAGTCCCAAGTCAAATAAATTCTCACGGAAGATAGCTAAATAAAGACACTTGCCAAAGTCACCCAGTATGGTAGACAGAATAACAGCCCTCCAAAGAGATCAGGTCCTAATACCTAGAACCCATAAATTTTACCTTTTAAGGAAAAAAGATATTTGTAGATGTGATTAAGGATCTTCAAACGATTATCCTGGATTATGGAAAAGGCTCTAAGTACAATCACAGTGTCCCTGTAAGAAATAGAGGAAGATTTGACACAGGCACAGAAAAGAAGGCAATGTGAAGACAGAACAGAGATTTGAAGATGCTGAACTTGAAGTTTACAGTGATATGGACACAAGCTGAGGAATGCCAGCAGCCACCAGAAGCTGGAGGAAGCAAGGAACAGACTCTGCCCTAAAGCCTCTGGAGAGAGCGTGGGCCTGCCAACACCTTGATTTCAGCCCAGTGATACTGACTTCAGACTTCTGGCCTCCAGAACTAGGAGAGAATAAATCTCTGCTGTTTTAAGCCACCAAATTTGTGTTCATTTGTTACAGCAGCCACAGGAAACTAACACACCCAGATAGTAGAGATAAAGCCAGGCTCTGGGACCTCGGTGATTCCAGACTTGCATTCTCAAGCCCTGTGCTTTGCTCTTTTTCTGCATACAGCCTCACCAAGGTACACCTATGCTCTGTCTGATGGGTAACCCTGCCAAGAATTTAAGTAATTAGCAATGACAGTTCCTCTCCTACAGTGCCCCAAGACAAGTGTCTCTCCTTCCACCATAACACAGCAAAGGCTTATGAGAGGCCAAACCAATATCGTAGTGTTTTAATTATCAAGTAAGGAGTGAAATAGCCCAGAGTACAACATTCTGATGAGAAAGCAAACCCAACTGTATAACAAAGGTTTTCACCTATTTGTTTGCACTTGACTGTTTCCCCAAACACAGAGAAGCTCCTAAACTCTGTTGCTCTGCTCCATCCATCCCACAATTCTTTCCCCATACAGACATATTTGGGAAGGAATATCAGCTACAAGTAGTTCAGTTCCGCCCCCACCCCCGATCCCCTGTTCACCACCTGATGACTTCCCAGGAACACAGAGAAAAGGACTGAGTTACACTGAACTCCTCTCTCTAAGCTTTTTGGGTAAGTACTGGTGTGAGCAGGCTGGCCCAGAGGCGCCTCAAGTTAACCAATCTTGGCATTAACAAGCAAGCTAATAAACACATTGTCCGGGCAAAGGTACAGCATCCCGAAATGCACTTTTTGAACCTATTCTGACAAGTATGGCTCAGCTTTAATTATTTATAACACTTCAAAGTGCGGGCGGTAAAACACAGCAGTGTGCTTTGTAAAAATAATGATCTTGGTGATAGAGGACATTTGTGGCTGCTGTGGCTATTCAATCTTTGCTGAGGAGCCATCACTCAGCTCAGGGTTTCTGGGAGAAGACTCAACTGGGGGATTAGCAGAATAGACAACCTAGGACTTACCATGTAGGGAAATAACAGGTAACCCATTAGAGGCCCCAGAGTTCTCCCACTTTTGTTTTTACTAGATGCTTTCTCCCCATCTCCCTCAAGCCCTGTCTTCCTTCAAGGTTCTTAAAGCAACTTTCTACCTTCTTTTCTGGTGCCAAAATGGTTCCATCTGATCTTCCGTCATTACCTCTAAATAACAATTACAGCTAACATTCACGGAGTATTTGCTCACTATATGTTGGGCTCATAACAACCCTATGCCACAGGTACCATCATTTTCCCCCTATGACAGATGAGGAAGCTAAGACTCAGAGGCGTTAAATCATTTCCCAAGGTCATAGAGCTAATCAGCGGCAGAGCCAGAATTACAAAGCATATCTAACTCTGAAGCCCAAGCTCTTAACAACATTAGACTCACATGACATCAATTCATCAGATGAACTGGTAGCCTTACTACTGTCACCTAGAGAAGACCTTAAATTTTTTTTAATGTTTATTTATTTTTGAGAGACTGAGAGAGACAGAGCATGAGCAGGGAAGGGGCAGAGAGAGAGGAAGACACAGCATCCGAAGCAGCCTCCAGGCTCCAAGCTGTCAGCACAGAGCCCGATGAGGACTCCAACCTACGAACCATGAGATCATGACCTGAGCTGAAGTCTGACGCTTAACCGACTGAGCCACCCAGGTGCCCCGAGAAGACCTAAAAGAGACAAATCTATATATCTTTTTTTTTAATGTTTATTTTGAGAGAGAGACAGACAGAGCATGAATGGGGGAGGGGCAGAGAGAGAGGGAGACACACAATCCGAAGCAGGATCCAGGCTCTGAGCTGTCAGCACAGAGCCCGACACGGGGCCCAAACTCATGAACCATCAGATCATGACCTGAGCTGAAGTCGGACACTTAGCCAACTGAGCCACCCAGGCGCCCCTACGTATCC
>CM053572.1:28087449-28156376 GCA_028646485.1 Cryptoprocta ferox
TTTTGAGAGAGAGACAGACAGAGCATGAATGGGGGAGGGGCAGAGAGAGAGGGAGACACACAATCCGAAGCAGGATCCAGGCTCTGAGCTGTCAGCACAGAGCCCGACACGGGGCCCAAACTCATGAACCATCAGATCATGACCTGAGCTGAAGTCGGACACTTAGCCAACTGAGCCACCCAGGCGCCCCTACGTATCCTTTGACTAAGCTTCTGACTGTTCAGAAAGATTGGCAGAAATGCTCTTAAAACCATCCACAAAATTTCTTTTCTTGCTCATTTCTCAGAGAATCATCTGGAAAATACATTCAGTACCAAGGAATCCTTGGGGGAATGCAAATGGATTTAGAAATGAAAGCAAGCTTACCCCTTCCCCAGATGAAATGAAACCTCAAGATTTAGCAGTACCTGAAAGTGCCCACTTCTACTCTCTCTACCTGTTTGAGTCTCAGCAGGCTGTCACCAACAATACCCGCATTCAACCACTAGGGAAATAATGGAGGGTCCACACATTTTGGGAAGAAAACCAAAAAGCATAATAATAATCATGCAAAAAAGGAAGAAATAAACGAGAAGAGAACAAAGTTCCAATTTCCATTTATTATGTATCAGCAGGTTCTGGTTTTTTAAGCTTCTCATTAAAATATTCTGACTCCAAATTAGTTTTCTTCGCCTAGTCCTAATTATTGCTTTAGCTCCCTTCAAATGGGCCCCCAAAGATGATGAAAAATGTAACTGAAAGGTCGACTTGTTCCATGGGAACTGCAGGGAGACACCCTGACATCTTGCTCTGAAATGCTATTTGTTATTTCACAGGATAAAACCACAGAATTAATCATGGTAAAGAGTTCTCCATTTAGCCTGGCAATAGGACTCACTGGGGCTAGGCAGGTAAGGGAAAACAAAGGTGGAACAGAGAAAGAAAAAAGCCCCATTTCCTCACCTAGCAGCACATGCACCAAAAAGGCTCCCAAATTCTGCCCAAAGCACCAAGCTAGTACTGACATCAAGTTCTGAAGCTACCTGTCACTGGAGGGAACACTGTCCATGCAGGAGAGGGTTCAGCAGGATGCTGAGAGATTAGGTTTGGGGGCAGCAAAGAGAAAGATGCAGAAGAAATGTAAACCATAAATTAGGGCTGGAAGTCCTGATGCTTCTCCTGCTAAGAGCTAGCAAGGAACGACCGGATCAACTTTCTAGAAAGGTAAAATCATGAAAGGGGATGTTAAAATAAATTGAGAGAGAAAAAGGAAAAAGATCAGAGAAGGAGTCTTACTGCAGCAGGTTTGCAATTTGTCCTCTTTCAGAGCTAAAGCTCTACGTAGCAGGTTTTTTAAAGTTTATTTTAAGACCTTTGAGGCCTTTGGGGGGGGAAAAAACCCTTAATTCTACCTCTCACAAAGTCTCCAAAGTTTCACTGCAATGGGGGGGCATTTACATTATACAGGATGAATTCCTGTTAGAGGAGCATCTATCCCTCAGAAAATCAAGTATTCCATGTGTGTACACGTGTGTTTGAGAATAGAAACATATGACAACTTTTTCCTTAGCAGTCTATTATTTTTTTATTGTTACTTGAGTATAGCTAACACACCACGTTACATTAGTTTCAGGTGTACAGTCTAGTGATTCAACAAGTGTAGCTACCATCTGTCACCACACATTGCAGTTACAGTATCACTGACTATATTCTCTATGCTGTGCTGTGCCGGAAGCCTGTATCTTCCATTTCTCTTCACCCATTTGGCCCATCCCCCCAACCCCCTTTCTGCTGGCAACCATCAGTTTGTTTTCTATATTTATAGGTCTACAGCAGTCTATTATTCTATCAGATGCCCAGGTGAAGAATATGGAGGCAGGGCTGCAAGTTCTGATCCTCCAAATCCTTGTGAACACACAAAGGTAGGTAACTGGTTTTGAAGACGTTCTCACTCAGGATTTAAGAAAGGAAGAGAAAAATCAGTGCAAATGAAAATAAAAACAGCTACAATTTGTTTACTTTTTAACCAAAAGTAAGTTTGTTAATTAATTAAATAGCCTGATTAGGCATCACAGAAACTTAGGCCATCACCACCCCTGAAGGTCAAGAGCACCTTTGGTTTGGGGACTTGCGGGCTGATCTACCTTTAAAGTTTACAGAATTGGGGCGCCTGGGTGGCTCAGTCGGTTGAGAGTCTGACTTCAGCTCAAGTCATGATCTCACAGTCTGTGAATTCGAGCCCCGCATCAGGCTCTGGGCTGACAACTCAGAGCCTGGAGCCTGCTTCAGATTCTGCGTCTCCCTCTCTCTCTGCCCCTCCCCTACTAATGCTCTGTCTCTCTGTCTCTCAAAAATAAACGAATGTTAAAAAAATTTTTTAGGGGCACCTGGGTGGCTCAGTCGGTTGAGCATCCGACTTTGGCTCAGATCATGATCTCACAGTTTGTGAGTTCGAGCCCTGCGTCAGGCTCTGTGCTGACCGCTTGAAGCCTGGAGCCTGCTTCAGATTCTGTGTCTCCTTCTCTCTCTGCCCCTCCCCCACTTGTGCTGTCTCTCTGTCTCTCAAAAATAAATAAATATTAAAAAAATAAAATAAAATAAATTTTTAATTAAAAAATATATAATAAGTAAATAAATAATAAAGTTTACAGAATTATGGGTGACAACCAAAATGGGGTGGGAGAGTATAAGAGTGCATTTTACCCGCCCCAACCATATTTCTACAATCCAAAAGAGAGAGAGAGAGAGAGAGAGAGAGAGACATGTTCTAGCCTAGAAGGTAGAAGAGATGAAGGCTAGCATGTTACCTACAACTCTAGTAAGAAGAGCGCTGTCAAAGATTCTGAAAGAAAACACTTCTGAATAAGTAATGCATAAACAAAAGAAAGGCAAGAAAATAAAGCACATGATGAAAGATGAGATTATCAATTAGCCCAGAAAGGACTGAGAGGGGAGGTGAAAGAATTAAGAAAAGGCTTAATTTTTTTAAATTTGTTAATGTTTATTCATTTTTGAGAGCGAGACCAAGAGAGAGCATGAGTGGAGGAGGAACATAGAGAGAGGTAGACACAGAATCCAAAGCAGGCTCCAGGCTCTGAGCTGTCCACACAGAGCCCTATGCAGGGCTCGAACCCACGAATCATGAGATCACAACCTGAGCCGAAGACGGACGCTCAACCGACTGAGCCACCCAGGTACCCCAAGGCTTAATAATTGTTGAGTCCAGATGAAGTTGGTTGAGAGAGACACTGTTTTTACCACAAAGCCACCTTCTGGTACCAGAATCTTCAAAAACCTGTCTTGTAGGTTTATAACTGAAATTCTTGTTTGAAGGGGGGTTGGGAGCTTCACTCCAAGTAGACTTCTAAGTAAGTTTAAACATAAGTTAAAGATTACCTCAGTTGGATAAAGGACAGTCAGTAATTATAGAATGTTAAGACACTGACTTTATTAAGATTTTTCTATTTTTACATCATCTGACATGGGGCTGGAGCTCACAGCCCCAAGATCAAGAGTGACATGCTCTACTGACTAAGCCAGCCAGGTGCCCCAGCACTAACTTTAAAGTAGTTGCCAGAGTGACAAAATACCCTGAGCTAGACACAAGGCTAAGTCCTCCAAAGGAGGAAAATAAGCAAAGGAGACAGCTGACATGGAGGCTGTCCAATGTCTTTCCTTTGAGAGCTTTATCAATAGGGAAGAATCAACAATAGCTAAAGCAGGTTAAGATAACCATGGGTTTAGAGAAAGGCAAAGAAGAAGGCAGCTTTGGGTGAGAGAAAGAGAGCCTTGGAAATGAGTGGAGACTCGCACATGTAGGGCTACAGGTCTCAATACACACAAAACATTTTAAGCAATATAAAACCATCCCTGCTCGCTCGCTTGCTCCAGACACCCTTTCCTCCTCATATCCATGCCTGGGACTTTATTCTCTAAATTCAAGACCAGATCTTTGAGGACTCCTAACACTTAGGATCCAAACATTTACAAAGATAGGTGGAGTTCCACTTCCTCCTGAGCAGCCCCCTTACAGTTCCTGCAGCTCCCTGGGTTACAGGCTCTCTCCCAAGGGAACAGTTAACTGGTCTAGGTCTCACTCGTACCATTAATATTACCCATGAAAAACCAGGCTACTGCCAGAAAGCAGCACTATCCCCTCTGACCTTTCCGTGTTTCACCCTGCTACTCACTCACATTCTGTGAATTTGTTTCTATCTAACCAGTGTCAATTTGTCAATTCTTGTCTAATGCCCTTGTCTAAGAACTTACACAGTACTGCAAAAAGTGTCGGCAGAAAATCAGAGTAAGATAAATCTGCCATGTCCTGGTGAGCTTTCATGTTTGTTTTATTCCAAGCAAATGCGCTAAAGCTTGTTCCTGAGAACACCTAAAAAATCAATGCCTGAAGTCCAGCAACCACAAACTCCCCTTGCCAGTAACAAAATGCCAAGAAGAAAGAGAGCCATATAAAATGAAGCCAGGGAAAACTGCCTCTCTTCAGAAGGTTCCAAATAATGTGGGGGCACACAGGACACTTAATTAGTAATGAACAACAAAGAAAATCATCTTAGTTACAGTTATTTATGAAACAAAGCACTATGAATATGTCAACTCTGTACCAAGGTTCTGAGTAATAAAAGAATCTATTCTTCTTTTTTTAATGTTTGTTTGTTTATTTTGAAAGAGACAGAGAGACAGAGTGCAGGCAAGGGAGAGACAGAGAGAGAGGGAGACACAGAATCTGAAGCAGGCTCCAGGCTCTGAGCTGTCAGCACAGAGCCCAACACAGGGCTTGAAACCCACAAACAGCAAGATCATGACCTGAGCCAAAGTTGGATACTTAAACAACTGAGCCACCCAGGCGCCCCTAACAGACTCCGTTCTCATTCATAAGCTCATTCATTCAACAAATGTGTGATCATCTAAGTACCAGGCATTGTTCCTAGCGCTGTGAATTCAGCTGTGAACATGACAGACATGGTCCTGATTCTCATGGAACTTACATTCTGGTGGAGGGAAAACAGAGAATCTACAAGAAATTAACGAGAAAAATATCAGATGTCTAGGGGATACCTGGGTGGCTCACCAGGTTGAGCGTCTGACTCTGGATAGCTCAGGTCATGATCATAAGGTTGTGAGATTGAGCCCCACACCAGGCTCCATGCTCAGCATAGAGGCTGCTTAAGATTCTCTCTCTCCCTCTGTCCTTCTCCCCTGCTCCTGCTCTCTTAAAAAAAAAAAAAAAAAGTCTATGTTAACAGTGACATTAGTTACTTTATGTCAGAGGAAAGAGGAAAGGCAAGCCCCTTCTCCCAAAACAAAACTGAGATATTAATTATAAGAAGCCAATCAAGTGAAGGTAAGCAAAGAGTATTCCAGGCAGAGGGTACAGACAGAACACAAGTCCTCTGTGCAAGGTCACTCTGTTAACAATATACAAGGGAAGGGCAGAGGGTAGGACATGTGGCTGTAAAGGCAGGCAGGGATATAAAGGCAGTTCATGAATGGCATGCAATCAGGACAGGGAGTTGGGACACTGAACAAGACAGTAAGCCAGGGTTCCCAGCCATTTTGCTCTCATGACTCTACCCTCCTTCCTGACAGGAGGAAGAAAGAGAATATTTTTGGTTTACCACTCAAGACTTCTGCCTATTGCCTTCTGCTCTACCACTCAAGCAGTCACTCACCTTCCCCAGTGAGGTACTCAGAATGGGACCTGACCCAAATACCCTGCTTAGGAACCTTCCCAAGCAAGCCAAATCCAATCTCACTGTCCATGTCTTTGGCCAGCCTTCCTCAGCACTTATGGTCCCATCTGTGGCTTCTCATCCAGATGGGGTTTGAATTCTCTGAAGGCATCTGAGATATCTACCATGTACCAGGCCTATGGCATGAATTATCTCATGTCATCCTAACTGCCCCCGCAAGTGGGTATCAGCACACCTTTATTCAGATGAGAAACCTGAGTCACACAAGTACCAGAAAAGGTCTAAAAGCCAACAATGAATAGAAGTGGAATTCCATTCCTTTATAAAGTATGCAGCACACAGAGCTTACTAAATGGTGAGTGAATGAAGGGACACAAACTCCACCATGAATGAGGAAGAACGCATAGGCACAAGTCAGGGCCTAGACACCCAGTTCTAGACACTCTAGATAAACAGATCCTCTCACCTTCTCAGTCAATACAGGCTCCCATTTGAACACTGTTAAAAGCTTTGTCCTTTCTCTCCCATCCACACACCCTCACCGACCACCACCAAAGAAATCAAATGAATCAAATTAACCTTCCCCAACACCTCCACCAAATACAATCCCCTTATAAAGGTCAATTCCCCTGAGACCACTGGAGAGTACTTTATTTCAATGACTGGTACTGAACAAACCTTTACAAAAATACAACCCAGCCTATTTTTCATGGTCTCTTGTAGGTCAACCATGCTACACAATGTTTTACAAAAGAAACGAAACAGCAACAATTGAGTGTTTTGAGGAACAAACAAGAGAATGCAGGGATGTCCACTACCAGAAATGGACACTCATGAGGCAGATGCTGCAGTGCTAGCAGGAAGCAGGGCTATGCCACCAGGCACTAAGCACCCTCTACCCTCAAGCAGCCAACAGATTAGAATCAGGGCCACAGAAGAGAAAGCCCAAAGGAGAAGAAGGGTAACCACGTGGACATCTTATTTGGATCCCTTTAGGAACCTCCCTAGGAGATCCTGTTTTGCTGAAGCATAACCACACAGAACAAGACAAAAAGCAACAAAGATGACCTTAACACTGAGCACATCAAGGCCAGGACCACATCTTTATACCATTACTGGCATGGAGCCCAGTACATAGCAGACATGTAAGAAAACAAACAAAAATTTGCCAAATAAACCATAACAACAATCAATATCACGTTTTATTCAGTATTTACCCTGTGAACGAACCTAAGCACCTTTCATGTACCCTCATTAATACTTCACGGTTAACCCTGTGAGGTAAATTTATTATTATTCCACAGTTAGAGCTAAGAAAACTATCCACCAGGGAAGTGAAGTAACTTGTCTAAGGTCACACAGCTTGTAAGTGGGAGGCTAAGATTCTAACTTAAGTCTGCCCAAGTTCAAGGGCCATGCTCTTAACTGCTATGCAGCAGAACCTTCCAACTGATTAAATGAATGAACAGTGGGCAAGGCTACAGTACCACTGAGAAGGGGCTCTGGTCTAGGGTCTGAAACTACCCCACCATGCACTGAATACTTTGACAGCGTGTGACTCTGACTCAGGCTTCTTTACACCACGGTTCTCTCCTGTAGCTCAGTCTTCCAGGCTACACAGTAGAAAGTGCAACTACAGCCCATTTCCAGCCCTCCAGACATTTGCTGCTGCCAAGAGAGAACATGTGCACACCTACATCAACCAGAACTGAATGTTGCATAAACCGCAGGTGCTGGCTTTGCTAACTTGGCACATCACATTGCAGGTGGTTGCCCGAGTCAGTGGCTTAAGTGGTCCAAGGTGAAAGAGGTAGCTCTTGCCCAGTAGTGACAGCCAACAGAAGGACAACAAGACAATAATAGGTTAACAAAGGGCTCTGTAGCTGTCAAATGTTAACAAGAGACAGGCTTGAAACCTCCAGGCCATTTTCTAGGAAGGTGGAAAGATGCCAAATGCCAGCATCCTGAGCCACCAAATCTGCTGAGTGGCCAGGTGGCCCCAACAACACACTGACTATGGCAGTGAGAGAGGATCTGATTCAGGAGGAATAAGGCAGCACTTCAGAGGGTGGGTCTGAAAATTACCATCTAGCTGACTAAAGGAAAACAAGTCACCTCTGACAGTAATGCTCCTTTTCTGATCTTCATTCTCACTCCCTCATCAAAATCCATCCAATGTACTGACAGAGTGATGTGTTCACACTGCAAATCTAATCATCTCACCATCATGACTAACAACCTTCCAAAGGTTTCCCAGCTCTCCAGGTAAATACAAAACACCTTGCCACAGCTGACCTGGCCTGCCCTCACCAATCCCTCCAGGCTCATCTTGTATCCATCTCCTCTCACTTTCTGTGCTCTGAAAACACTATTTCAGTACGTCACAGATGTCACTTCTTTGCCCCTCAACCCTACTCTGGAGCCTTTGTAAAAGCTGGGCCCTCAGCCTAAAACACTCTTCAACCTCATGTCAAATTTTTGAGTAAACACCTACTTGTTCTTCACAATTTAAACCAAACATCAATTCCTCAAGGAAGCCTTCCTTGATAGTCTCTCAACCCCAGGAACAAGTCCTATTTCTCATGGTATCACATTCCATTCTTTCAGTGCACTTATTACAATTGTAATTTTATATTTACATATGTGATTATAATTTTATTAATGTCTATATTGATCAATACCCTCTAAGCAGGAAGTGTGTATGACTTGATCATGACTGTATTTCAGGGCTTACCATCCTGTCTGGAATGTAAAAGATGTTCCCCAACTGTTTGTTGACTGAAAGAACAAAATTCTAGAGAGAAAGGAAATGAAGTTCTGTCCAAATCAAATGGTTCTGCTTAGGAAAGCTGTTCTCTCCCCTTGTATCCTTTAGCTAAACTATTCTTTCCCCTTTGCCCTCCTCTTTCCCAAATTTCTGATAGAAGTTACTGTCTATGTCCTGCCATCCTTCAGGCAGGTGGTAGCCATAGTGATAAGCTGGCCTACAGCCAAAAATAGTCTAAAAAGATATCACCTTGTCTGAGCGCTCTAGACTTCCAAAATAAAAGTCCACAGCAAAGGCTGAGACAGACAGAAACACAAAAACCTCTAATCAGTAAAGAGACTAAGCCAAACAACTAACATCTTCTTCAAGCAACAAATGTTCCTCAGGGCAGGCAGTGGCCCCAAGTGACTCACCCAAAGGAAAACGGCGAGGGGCAAAAGGCCGCAGGGGGCTGAGGCAGAAAATCCCTGAATGGGATTTTAAACACCACCTTCAGACCTTGGATAAGGTGGAGAGGTGGCCAACATTAAATATCAAAGTCTCCCTGATGAGGCAGCTTCAGAGGAAGTCTAGTATGGCTCCGAAAAACACCACCAGAGCCTGAAAAAGCTCACATGAAATTCAAATTAAAGCCAAAATTCCCTATGGAAGCTGGAGTGCCTTGTCCTTGCCCTTCTATTCTTCAGGGTAAGTGGGCAGGGTGGGTAGGAGAAGTAGAACCATTTACTAATAACTGCTTAGAGACAGGTACTTCGGAGACAGGGCTGGTAGGGAAAAACAATGAGAAATAAATGAGCACATACACAAAAGGGCAGCTGAGGCTCAGCAAGACTGTCCAACAGCTCGTGAATGGCAAGGTCAGGAGCCACTAACTCAAATCTGCCTGAATCCAAAGACTCTTCTCCTACCCCAGAGCTGCCTTTGTGGGTCACCCATGAATGAGCCCAGCTCTGCTCCTCACCCCTTCACCACCACCTTCCTAACGAGAATGAGAATATAGTTCCAAAGAGCTCCCTGGGTAAGTAAAGGCCATCTTCCATGAGCACTCCTACCACAATAGGCGTACATAACTAAGGTCCACCACCACGCCCTCGGTACAGAGCGCAGTTTGCTACAGAGAGGGCAATTCATCATCTGTAGCTACAGGGATGAGGCTGGATTTTCTGAAAATTCCAAATGGGTCCACAAGGATTTAATCTCCGCCTTTTTGAGAACCCACTGGCACTGGGTGCTTGGGATGGTAATCCTGCAACCCAGGGCACCTTATACCAAAGGATGGCATGTGTTCCATGGCACCATGAGAAAAAAGAAAGTTAACTGCAAGGCAGACAACCCCAACTGAAGTCTTCATACCTCATCAAGCTAGACAGAAAGGGTAGCAACCCCATACCTGAATCATACACATCCACACGGCATTTCCTACAAGGTTAAGCACCCCTTCATTGTGCTATAGTTTAAGGTTAACCCTTCCCCCTGCACTCATTTCAGGATCTGCCTCTTATCAAAAGCTATGCCAGCTGATTATTATAATGATAACTATTATGCCATTATAATAACATTATTGCACTTTTTTCCTGCACTTGACATCTGTTGGCTGATAGGTTTAACTGGTACATAAGCAATAATTATGCAGTGCTTTCTTCTTTCCAACCAAGGCTCTAGTGTGACAGTTAAAGCTAAATCCAACTAGAGCAAATGTCCAGCCCAAGCAGCAGTGGGAAACACGGCTCATCTGGGCTCAACCACCATGGCAGATAGAGAGGCTCAAACAGGTCCCTAAATGTTGGCGCACGCCCCCTGCCCCTGAGAAAGCGACAGAATTTAGGGGAAAGACCAGCCAGCCAGCAATTTATCGTTGAAAACCCCAACAGGGCTATAGGAGTCACACACAGGCCTCTGTATTACGCAGGGACAAGCAGTACCAAATCACAAGGCCACACAACACAGCATGAAAAGCAGAGGCAAATGCAATTCTCTGGTGGGAGTTCTCAAATAAATGGTTCTCAGACAGCAATTCTGCCTGCTTCCCCACACACACTTCTTGGCAACTGCTGGTAAAACTCACAAGAGAGAAAGAAGGAGAGAAGAGAGGGCTATCTTCAGGCCCCTATTTTGAAGCTGAGAAATCCATCAACCTGGCTGCTGGCCCTTCTTTATGCAGAGCCCATTAGGGGCTAGAATACAATCTGGAGTCCAAAGTGAAGAAGCAAGTCCAACTTCCTGTCAGCCAAACCCCTAAATCTACCCATCACACTATGACAAACAAGGTAGAGAAAGATGTGAGATTCTATGACTGCAGATCATCAATAGGCCTGAATTACGCATTAGCCTTATTAAACTAAAGGTAACCCATGGTGAGGCTACATAAAAAATACACGTGATAAAACAAACCCCACCAGGAAACCAGGGTTGGCCTGCTTTGTTCTCTACCCTGTAATACACAGAGCCTTTTTTTTTTTTTTAAGGCAGAGAGGGGGCGGAAGGTTTTTGAATTTAAATTACCAGTGAACACTATAATCTATGTGCAAGGAGAAAAGGAACATTCAAGAGTGCCAAGTACAGGCTCTTGGGACATGTGTGGCCGAGGCAGTAGTAGCCTGCGGGGCTTTCTCCTTCAGCCTCAGCACGCTGCTCTCATTGTTTGAGAGCAGGCAAGCCAGCAGGCAAGGCCCAGGCAGCACAAAGGGGCACTGTCCCCTAGGTCTAGGGAGAAGATTACTCTCTCAGAAGCAAATTAGTATGAATCAACAAAGAATGAACAAGACTAGTCACCCAAAGAAGTAACCCATCTAAGGAGGGGTTTGGAGAGGTATTACTAAGGTCAGGGACCAGATCTGTCTCACTCTCCACTAAATTTCCAAGGCCAAGCAGAACCGACACACAGTGGGTCTTAGCAAAGAACTGTAGATTGAATGACAACCACAAAGACTCCTTAGGTTGGAACCAACTGATGAGAGCTAGAATCTAATTGTTCATACTGTAACCTGTGGTAAAAGAAGGGCTGTGGTCTGCAAAGAATACACAAAAAGGTACCAAGAGAATTAAATGGAGCCTCTCTCAAATACACATTTCTAGTGCCCTAGCAGAGTAACCGGTATATTTCGGCCAGAATACAGATATAGCCCTAAAAGTACAAGGCTGTGAGTAGAGGAAATAGGTGATTAAATGGTACAAAACATATACTGAAGGCATACCATGTGCATATCTGAAAACCCCAGGGAGTTTTACAGATCAAGACATAGGAGGAGAGAGATTAAGTAACTCATCTGAAGTCCCATAGCTAATATATGGTTAAATCTGGTTATATCTGATGGCTATGGCCAAAAGTTTCCACCATATTTCACCTTAACTTCCTGCAGGGGTGAGGTGGCTTCCCAGCAAACTTTATCTATAGAGGAAACAATGCTTCTACCTGTTCACACATATCACCTTGCTAGGCATGTTTCTTAGAGTTAATTAGTTAACCGGAACTGTAGCTTGATGGTCTCATCAATTTCATGTGCTTCGGAGAGCCCACTGGAACTTGAACCTGGGTGAACTGGCTGAGGTTCCAAACCCACAAAGCTGCCAGCCAGCAACGCCCTGTACCTCTCTCTGGGGCAACTCTCTTGGCATAGGGCACCTCAGTGCTGTGGGAAGAAAAGATAACCAGAGCACGATCTCAACATGCCTGCAATAAGTCCCCTTGAGAGACTGCAAAAGAGGTACCAAGAGCCTCTTCCACTCTGAGCTCTGTCAGTAATACACAGAATCCTCTTTGCAGGTAACCTAATTCTGATTTAAGTAGAAATAGAAAAAGTAAAAAGTCAAAGATTTCTGCTTGGTCTTTAGAAGCAACCGAGCCTTCCCTCCATGCTGCCCACTGCCTCTCTAGAGCCTTCAGAGACCTTCTACACCTATGACTTCAGGGGCAGCAGAGTAGAAAGGGCAAGGTGATTTTCAGTGCTGTACTCTGAAGAGACCAGCACTGACAATCAGCCAGTGCTTCTAACGGAAAGGATTATCATGGACAAACACAGGGGAAGCTAAGTAGTACTAAAACACACTGATCTCTCAGGACTGCCTGTTTATTTCACCTC
This sequence comes from Cryptoprocta ferox, assembly GCA_028646485.1. Taxonomy (NCBI): domain Eukaryota; kingdom Metazoa; phylum Chordata; class Mammalia; order Carnivora; family Eupleridae; genus Cryptoprocta; species Cryptoprocta ferox. Next base: position 28,099,983 of record CM053572.1, read on the forward strand.
CTATATGAGGGTTTTTAACAGTTAACATTGGTTTTTTTCCCCAGAAGCTTAGGAAAGCTGATGATTCACCCAGGTGCAGAGCAGCTGCTGGGAAGACCAGTGGGAAGGGACCACCCGGCAAAGGCGGGCTATGCATGGTGAGAAGGGTCTCCCAGGAGTGCCCTACATGCCAAGCCATATGTTGTCAGGGTATTAATCCAAACCCATCTTGCGCACTTTACAATGTTTACTCTCTCTGGGATGTAGAGCATTAAATTATATCCAAGAACAACATGAGTCCTTCCAGTTCTATTCCACCTTTACGTCTTTGCTAAAAAGATTTGTAACCTGGAAATAAAGCCCTCTGCTTAACAGCGGCAATAATACTCAGCAAAGATTCAAGCTTTGCTAATTCAAGCTTCCCTAAAAGCTACGGCCCCATTGGAGCTTTAGTTTACCCTAACTAGAAAATGGAGAAACCTACTACTGACCACTTTTTTCCAGAGAGTCCTAAGGGGGAAGGCCCCAAGTGACACAGTTCTGGAAACCTCTAAGAGAATTCCAAGAAGTGGAAGGCTTTCTCACTAAAAACCTAACAATATACGCACAAAGCTTGTTTACAGTGAAAATTAAGTCTCCCTCCTCCCCCAGTGCCCAGCCACTCAGGGCTGCTCACCAAGGACAATCACACTTCGTTTCTCATGTATTCTTCCAGAGATAATCCAATCAGCTTATTTCGGCCTCAGATGGAGATACTGCTGGTGGCAACACTTTCAGGCCTAAAAGGTAAGTTTGCCAAGCAGCTAAGCTCTGCAAGAGGCCCTTAGGGACCATGAAAAGAACAGGGCAGCCAGAGGGTAAGATATTGCCCTGCAAAAGCCTCCACAGAGGTACCGATTTCCTCCTGGCTATTATGCTGCTTTACTCCTTGACTAACCACATCTAGACAATAATTTTGTACAATATACTTCCCTTCCATGTCTGCCAGTTCATCCCGAACTCCTCCTCAGAGAAGCCATTAACAGGAATGATCCCTGGGACCTCGGTCGATACCAGGCCGACCACCAGGCCCTTAGAAAGAGACAGAAATAAGAACAACCATCAAACTTGCCTCAGTAGAGGCTGGGCAAAAGGGCAAAAATCATGTAAGTCTCTAGGTCATCAACTTTCTAAGGACAGATGGCAAGGGAGGATGAAGCAAAACACAGGTGGTCTCTGCAGGACTTGACTCAAAAGACTAAGTCAATACCCACAGAAAATTACAGGACACTCTCCAGTCAAAGCTAGGCTTTCAACAAAACTCCCTCAAAAGCTTTCCGGTTCTATCTTCCGCTCCCTTTCTTCTTCTATAAGGAACTGAAATATGTCACAAATGGGTAGCCTCAAAGTCAAATCTAGAACAGAGATGTACTTTGGTATTCCCTGGGGATTTCACATAAAAATCTGGATTTCTGGCTTCTCTTTTAATAGGAGATGATGACACTAGAGCCACACTCACTCATGACAATAGGCTGAGTAGCAGCTGCCCCCCGTGGAACACATGAACACTCCAGTTTGACACAGGCACACCATTCCATGTTGCTCACACTGAATGTTCCCTACCTGGCCCTGAAAATACCGCTGAGTTAGAGACCCCAGGCCAGTGATTGACACAGGAGGCTGATCAATTGGTAGGCACATCAGTTGACAAAGAACAGGACTCTCTCATTCACAGCACTTATTAAACACCCTCCAAGTGCCAGTAACTGTGCTGGGGACTGGTATACAAAGAGGAATGATGGATGTGTTTTCTGCCCCCACCCAAGAATTTCTAACCCAGATGCGAAGATAAGATTTACATAAAAGGCTCTGGGAGTTGAGCATGCCAGAGTCACTGTGACTAGGGTTCAAGGAATGCTTTAGCAAAGAACTGGGAACTGAACAGGACTGTTACCATTTCTCAGACTCTCATGTATACCTTCATTCAGCTAGCATTTATAGATGTCCGTGTTATACTCAGCATTATGCTGGAGCTACAAAATAAGCACAGCCCATGTCCTTGAGAAGCTCATATAAGAGACAAAATAACCAGGATAAAGTATGCTAAATTCTATAATCAAAGTGTTGCTATGGGGATACAGATGAGGTATCACGCAAGGCTCACTGAAGAAGGAAGCTGTGCAGCTTAAGTAGGAAACAGGAGAGGGGACTCTGCGCAAAAGCACTGGCCGAAACACTAACAGGAGCCATGTTTAGAGGACCACGTGGACCAGTTTATTAAGAGCAAAGGGTACATGTGGGTAATGGTGGAGAATATAATTCAAGTGGTAGGAAAGGGATACACCGTGACAGGCACAGAACATCAGGACAACTGACACATTTCGAATTTATTCAGCAGCAGTCAGGGAGTGCCACTGAAGGCTTCTTAGCATGACTCTTCTCCAATCAGCACTATATTTAGGAAGACCCCAGGGGCAGTGGTACAGAGTGTCCTAGAGGAAACCCAAATAGGGTAAAGAAGGAGGCTCCCATAACAACTCAGAAGCAGATACAGGAAACAGGGGGAGCAATAAGACTCCTTCAGAAAGATACTGCAGAGGCTTGCCAAAAAATCTAAGACAAAAGCATTTCTCTGAAAAGACTCTTAAAATTTTCTTTTTTTTTTTAACCAATTCAGACTGGTCTTACCCCACAAATAATAAGGTTTTAGCCTATTTTTTCATTCACAAATAAGGCACATTCTACAAATAAGGCACAATCTGTATTTATGGTACTCAGGTTTTGTTTAAAAATCAGCTGGAGATCAATATAAAGACGGGTAGTAGCTTCAAGGGCTTTTTCCCCACTGCCACCCCCATTGCTACACTGAAGCAGTTGTCAATCTCAAAGAGAGTCAACTTGGGCACAAAATCCAGGTCACTGTATTTGACTATGCCTCCCTGACCTTGCACAAGGACCAGAAATGGGCATACAAATCGGAAGAAAGCTGTGACAGAAGTCAAAGTTCTCATAACAAGCTAATTGCTTCATGTCTGGCTGAAGAGAAGGCATGAAACAAGGAGAACATACTGTCAGAGGGCCCCAGGCAGACCATGGACAGCCAGCCCTGTGCCATTAACATCCCCATATCAGACATTGGCCAGGAAGCAAAGCCCACTGGCCCAGACAGCCAGTTAAAGACAGCCCCAGAAAAGTGAGAACTAAGCCAAGTAAGGAAGGAGATGGCAGAGAAGCTTCAAAGTTCCTTGCTATTCATGACTAGTCAGCACAAGCTAGCTGTGACTACTGACAGGAATAATCAACCAACAAAGGAGACAATGATGGATTGTTAAGATAATACTTGCTTGGTCAAGCTAACTTATCCTATAACCAAGTCTTGGGTCAGGAAATAGAAACTACAGTTGCTGACATGACTGAAAATACAGAGCACTTAGACTGACAGAGGAAGCACTTTCCATTTGTATTCTCTCAATTAAGTGTCAAGACAGCTTCAAGAGTAGCTACTGCCATCCCCATTCTACAGAAAATGAAATTAAGCTTTAGAGAAAGTAAGTAACTTGTCCATGATCTGACAGCTAGTAAGTAAACAGCAGAATATGAAACCAAGTGAACAGACTCCAGGATGTTTTTAAACCATTCTGACACGTCGTTCATTCCCTCACTCTTTTTCTTTTAGTGATCTATTACAAGTTTGCTTGGATAAGACCAGATAAGGTCCACTGGTGCACTGGCCCCATTCTTTACAGAACACACTCAGAGCAGCCTGGCCTGAGCACTTGTTCTTTGCTGCTAAAATAGGGGGAAGCTTCAAATCTATTTCCTCTGGGGTAAGATCAACAGAAAACACACTTGAACATGAATAGGAAAGAAATCAGCATGACAGCCAAAAATCTACCAGTGAGGGTTCTAAGATAAGGAATAAGCCAGTCGGTGGAGGTGGGGCCTTCTCCTTCCCTGGAGATGTTTCCCCCCCTCCCTGGAGATTTTTAACTGCAACATCATCTTGCATCTTTATAAGGCTTTAAATAATTTTAACAACTTCTATGGCCACCTTCTGTGAACCCTCTGGCTTGAGTCTCAGCTCTGCCAGTAATATGCTGATGGACCTAAAAAAGGTATATAGCCCATTTCACTTCTCTGAAGCTCAGTTTTGTTACCATTAAAATAAGAACCCACCAAATACAAAACTCAACGCCTGGAAGATGACAGAACAAGAAGGCTATCTCCTGACTCTTCACTCACCTAACGAACCACCAACAGACATTCCTTGGATCTGAACCACACCCAGCCCTGATGTTTCCAATAAAATTGATATAAAACCCCCTAGAACGATCTCTTGCAACCCATAAACACCATGATTTCGGACTTGAGCAGCTGGGCCCAAGGACAGAGACTGTGCTTCATGAATACAATCAAATCCAATTCCCCGTGACTAGAGATGGGGAGAGTCACAAAAATCAACCTTAAATACCTTGCTTGGGAGCTTCCCCCTTAAGCTTCCAACATCTACCACCCACTGGATTCAAAGTGTGGCCAATCAATGCTGTCTGTATTGACTGTCCTACTTTATGTTACTTCCAGTGAACTGAAGTCTGCTAGTTTTCTTGATTTGGTCAGATGGCTGCTGACGCCTCTTGGGAGCCTCACAGAAAAGAGAGAGGCAAAAGCATGAAATTATGCCCAGACATAAAGAAATGCCCATTTAAAAGTCCACTGGTATGAGCCTTCCTCACATGACCTATGAGATGCATCTGTGATTCTTCTTTCAGTTTCTAGAACTCCTCCCTGTCATAAGACAGAAGAGGCACACTACTTGTAGAAAGGCCAGTAGCTAGACATGGATCAGTTCACTGACTGCTGTGATATTCCTCTGCCTGGAATGATAAGTGGTAATTAAAAGGCACAACAACACCCTCAGTCAAGACACAGCCAGCAAGCAGACCTCAGAAACATACCACTTCCCATTTTTCTGTGGATATGACTGTGACATGGGCTAAACATCAGACACTACCCAAAGGCTCCAACTTCTGGTACAGGAACACCTGAGCCAACACAGCAGGCACAGCTGTGAAAAAAAGACCAAAGAGGCATCTGAGAAACAGATGGTAAATGGAACTCCTCAAAAGTCCAAGATTTGGAGGAAAAGAAAAACAGCAAAGACTAAACTTAATTCCAGCCCTTTTGAAGAAGTCCAGGAAAAATTATTCTTCATTCCACCTCCACACATATTCCATTTCTTCTCCAATTCTATTAACAGCATTATGTTTTAAACAGACAATATGGAATAACTTAAGGGAAAAAACGACTTCTGCTCTAATTATTAGCAATAGCAGTAAGAAAAATAGAAATGGCATTCTTACGATTCCTCATGTTTACAAACATCTAATGGCCAAGGAGTTTCCTGAGCCTACTACATACTTTATGCAACAGGCTCAGTGATTAGAAACAGTTCAGCTGGTTGGCAGATGGAACTAGGAGGGACATATCCACAGCTTAGACACTCCTAAAGGCCAACTAGCTCAAATCTTTCCATGAAAGCCCTTAGCCATCTCACAAGAAGTAAAACCAGACTGGGTGACAGGGGCACTAGCCTTAAGGCATTCCCCCAGGGAAAACTCAATGAGCTCTTCAATAGCAGGAACTCTTTCTCACGTTGGTGTCCTCAAGATCCTCAGTTGGGCCTGGCATCTAGGAGGGCCCTGTGAAAAGGTGAATGGTCAAATGTCCTGCTGATGACAACAGACTCCTGGTGAGAGGAGGGTAGCACAGTGCAACAGAAATCATTTTGGAGTCAAACTGGGTTTTAAGGTCAACAAACTTTTTGACCTTGGTCAAATTACTTAAGCTCACTGAGCTTATTTCTTCGTCTGTAAAATAGGGATAATACAAACTACTTTAGAAGGCTCATATCAAGAATGGATAAGATAAAGTTCTCCCCCTTTCGCTAGTCTGATGTTGGTGTGGTAATAGCTGGTCTTCTAGATGTGAAACATGCCTTGGTGGCTGTTGTAGACCATGCATTTTCAATGAGGACAATATCACCCTCCTGGAAGGTGGGAGAGGTGGGAGGGGATTGATTCTTGGGTTAGAAAAATCTTAGATATTATAAGTTTATAGTCCTCTAACGGGCCATAGTACATAAATGGAAACAAAGTATATCTGTGGTATTAAAAGTCCATGGGGGGGGGGGGGGGCTGAGGGATAGTCTCAAAAGGTGATAATGAACAAAAGGTTGACAATCACTTCATCAGATGTCTGAAGAGCTGACCCAGTTCCTTTAAGAACCTGACCATGCTGGCACCCTGATCTCACAGGTCCAATCTCTAGAAATAAATGTTTGTGCTTAAGCCAGCCAGTCTATGGTGTTCTGTTACAGCAGCCCATAGCTAAGACGCTTCTCAACGCCTCAAACACCAAAACCAAGAGCACTGTTAGTAGAACAAGGACAGACCTGGCTAACCAACACAACCACACCCTTCTCCATATGCTGCCTGGTGGAACCTGAAAGAACTACAAGTTTGGGCTAAACATAACTCTTTTGCTCCTGGATTCTGTCTCCAAGGTAAAAAATTGCACAAGTAAGGATGCCAGATGTAAGTCCTTCATAAGTCAGTAAAATTCTGGGAGATTCTTCACATGTGTCCTGAGCAGCTTCTATGTTTTACAAGGTTTTTATCTGAAAGGCAACCTCAATTACTGTTGATGCTAGGAATCAGGGGTTACCCAAAGCCCACCTGAATGCCAACGGGCTATTCTCCTCCTCTTCCACTGAGCAGTGAAGCCCTTGGTGAAAGTAAATGAAGAAAAGGGCAGGATATTGCCCCTTTAGACCACATATAATTAAAATAAGAAGTTCTATGCTGTGAAAAACTAAGGCTTGCAGCTTAAGGCTGACTCAGAGAAGGATAAAGTATTCATCCTTGTTCAGAAAGAGAAAAGATTAGCCTCACAAGGACAGGTCTCCAAATTGACACCAAATCCAGGAGTTAGAGATGCCTGTGCTACAGAGCATGATCTAAGAACCAGCTGAGGCCCCAGAGAAAAATCCCCAGGAACACATGACCAAGGGGCTAGCATTGTAAGAATGGTCAGATTAGCTCTCCTGAAAAGAGGCTTACTCCAAGAGACTGGCAGACAGCCTCTGCAGCACAACTTCACTCACTTGGGAAAGGATAGAAAATGAATGAAAAAGAAGACAAGAGGAAGGATGAAGTCAGAGCATGAATCCACAAAGATAATGAACAGAAAATTGGAAGGCATATACCTATTTGGGAAAAGGTACAACTTGCCTTTAGACTCATTTTTCAAAAAATATTCTCATTAATAGCAAATCTTCATTCTTTGATGGTGTAAACAGTTACTGTTATTTCTAGGTCTTTAATGCGTTCCACTTCATTTAATCACTCTTCCAAGTAAGAACTCACATTTTTTTAAAAGATTTTATCTTTAAGTACAGTACTCTCTACACTCAACATGGGGCTCGAACTCACAGCCCTGAGATGAGTTGAATGTTCTACCAACTGAGACAGCCAGGTGTTCCAAGATTCCGATTTTTATGCAGTGGAAAACTGAGCCTAAGAGGTGACTTGTTCAAGGTCATATGGCTAATAAGTGATAGCCTGAGATTCAAAACTTACATTCACCGCATACCAAAAATCTATTATATCCACTTCAAAATAATTTTTTACTCATCTGAAGACAAGTCAGCTAACAAAGTTGCTTAACCATGCCATTTGGGGCTTAAAAAAAAAAGTGCAGGGGCGCCTGGGTGGCTCAGCCTGTTAAGTGGTTGACTTCGGCTCAGGTCATGATCTCTCAGCTCCTGAGTACGAGCGCCGCGTCAGGCTCTGTGCTGACAGCTCAGAGCCTGGAGCCTGCTTCAGATTCTGTGTCTCCTTCTCTCTCTGCCCCTCCCCTGCTCAAGCTCTGTCTCTGTCTCTCAAAAATAAATACACATTTTTTAAAAAGTGTAGTGTTATATATTAATGAAGTTGATTGCTAACATGGTTCAAAAATGTCTCTGAAGATAATTTCAGATGTGAATTTTCAAAACTGTTTTGGACAGCGACCACATCACTCAAGTAAAGCCACACTTCCACCACTCACACCTACATTTACCACTCTAAAGAAGAACAACACTCAATGAGGAGGTGTTGGCACATTTGTTATAAAACCCATTTTGTAGCTATTCATTTTGCTTAATTAGCCTTTTTTGTGTGTCAGTGAAACATACAACAGCTCAAAGTTGGCCTCTGCAGAGGAGTGGTAAACAGCCTTCAAAGACATTAGGGAAGGGAAAGAAAGCAGGAATCCAAGAACAAAGCAACTTTTTATTTCTGAGTTACCACAGCTGTACTAATACATCCTCCATTCCCACCATCTGTAAAATGGGGGCATTTAAGTCTTTTCTGTAGCCAATTTCATCATAACAACACATGTATTAATTAGCAGATTAAATTCATTAAACAACCCAAAGAAAAGCCAAAATAAATCTGGTGTGGCAACACCCTCTTAAAAACCTAAGGGCCACATTCTCAACTGATCCATGTTATACAAACATCAAATCTAATATCCTCATACCCCGGCTCCCTTCAAAATCCTATCCAATCCCCAAATGTGGCCCTATTCTCATCAGAAAGGAAAGCTAGCTTGAGTGCAGTGAGAGGTAAAAAGACACAGTGATATATATCAAAACACCTTTTACACTGTCAAAACAAACACTGTTAATGTTTATAAATATATCACTTCCTTTTGTTAGCAAACCTGGAGGATTCCTTCTTCTCCTGCCTACCCACTCTGGGTTAATCCTCCAATCCTCCAAAGTAGTTTGTAGTTTTGTTTTGTTTAACTGAGATCTGAAAGCCAGATGGGCTTAAATTGAACTGACCAGCACATATGGTGGTCAACTTATTTTTATTTTATTTTATTTTTTTTATGGCATCAACTGGCCCCTCTAGCTAAAACTGTGAAAAGAAACTCCATACTAGCTTCTCTGGTGTCAGGCATTTCCTGACTCCCCAGAACCCCATTTCAGGGGCTCAAATGTCAGTGGATTCCCTCCAGTCTTCTAGAGATTTTCAAGGCAAGGATTTCAGAACCATGTGAATCAGAAACACCGGGGAAGCACTGAAGGTGCCCATGCTCCACTTTAAACGAAATCACTGACTAAAACCCAGGGATGTACACAACCTCCCAGTTGATTTGACAAACAACAAGGTCTGTAACCTGTACTTCAAAGGCAAGGCTTCGATCTACCAGGAAAATGGAAAACACAAGACAGGAGTGGAAATACGACGCGGGTAGAGGGCAATTCTATATGGTGAAGAGACACAGGCCTCTGCCAAGAACCAGAATTTCAACAAAGGAGAGGTTAAATGCAGAAACTGAGGGTGGGAGAAAGGGTACAGAGAAGGAAACTAAAGCCGATGCAAAATCAAAAGCTAATCTTGGAATCCCCACCGCCTCATCTCCTGGCACTTAAGAAGAGTTACTGGAGACTCTCAGCACCAAAGGTAGGGAAGGCGACTCCTGGGCTCAGGCCAGGGCCCACCTGGACGTCCCGTTTTGGAGGGACGTGATGTGTGTGTGACGGGGGAGGGACGAGATGTGTGGGGACACCGGAACAGTGCTGGGAAGGCGCCGGGACCGCTGGTGGGAGGAGGCTCGGACAGCGCCCTGAGCCCCCCGCCCAGCTCCAGGGCCGGGCGGCCCTCACCGCCCCTACCTTCGGCTTCCCGCCCGGCAGCCGAGGGGCAGACACAACCCCCACAATTCCAGGCGGCTCTAATGGCAAACAGCTCCCCATGCGCAGACGCCGCGGCGACCGTCTGAAACTGTGAGCGCGCACTTATTACGTGGCTCGCCGCCTCGCCCAATTGCTGCCTTCCAGAACGACGAGCGGCCGCCTCCCTTCCTTTCCTGTTCTCGAAGCTCTTAAGCTCCGCCTCTCTGCCCCGCTTCTGTTTAGTCCCGCCTTCTAGCGCACTGCTTATGGTGTACTTTCCCCTGTAACCCTCCGCCAGAGTGAGAGACCTTTGTGGGGTTGTTTTTTTTTTTAATTTTTAATGTTTTTTATTTATTTTTGAGAGAGAGAGACAGAGAGAGCACGAGCAGGACAGGGGGAGAGAGCGAGGGAGACACAGAATCTGAAGCAGGCTCCAGGCTCTGAGCTGTCAGCACAGAGCCCGACGCGGGGCTCGAACTGACAAATCGTGACCTGAGCCGAAGTCGGAAGCTTCACCGACTGAGCCACGCAGGCGCCCCCAGGGTGAGAGATCTTAGAAGGACATCATCGCGGGGCTGATTTTTTGCTTCCAAACTAGACCAAAATGGGACTTAGAAGTTTCATCTCCGATTTTCCAAGTCTAATTTCTTTCTAGCAGAAGGAACATCAGAAGGAAACCAGAAAGCGTGAGGGGTAGAAATAAATTAAGCTGTTGACACTCAGTGTGGGATAAATCTGAGTCTTAAACTGTAAATAATGCTTTGAAAATTCGTGCGGATAAGTCACCTACACGTCGTCTACTTTATATACTTATGTATTGTGTGAATTAACAATGATCAATTATTTTCAAAGTAACCTACAGCTCAAATGCTGCTCGATCACTGAATAGCTTATGTGTGCCAGGTGTTACATATATATTTACTTCTCACAACTTCCTAAGATTAGAACTGCCATCCTTTTTTTATACTTGGGGAAGCTAAGGCTCAAAGAAAGCTGAAGAACTTGTACAAAGTCATACATTCAGGAAGTGGTAGAACTGGGAATGTAAGCCAGATTTGAGTGCCTCCCAAAGTCCTGTTATTTTTCAATAATAAGACCTTCCCCTGACCAGAGTAGTTTAACCTGCCTAGTAAAATGGGAGTGCTCCCTCGGGCCCTGAGAGTCCAGACACAGTGATTGCTGGTCAATCAGCAGTGGAGAAAAGGACAATCCAAACAATCAGTGACTTCCCCCCAACAGCAGTATTCCCCAAGAGCAATCAACCTGTCTCAACTTTTGGGTTTTTTTCCCCCCATTTTTGAGGTATAATGTGGGCTTCTAGCAGTTAATATACTTCCTTGATTATGTTTACTTCAAACAGATGAGAAATTGGCTGTACCCATGAGCAAACTTCAGTTTGCCTGGGGAAGGGGAACAAGCCTCTGGGCAATAGTTGAATGGGTAGTGCCAGTTTTTAAGAAAGCTCTACATAGGGCACTTCCCAAGGACTGGGTGGGAAAGGACAGGAGAACAGTTCACTTTTTCCATGGAATACCCAAGAGGCTAGCAAGAGTAGACCAGCAATAATTCTAGCTTGTGTCACTACCTAGTACCATGAGGATAAATAATAAATGTTCAACAAATATCTATTACATCACTGATAAATTACAGAATGAACATATAAATTACAATCAAGCTTGACACATGTTATAAAAAGATATTAATAAAGTGTTACAGGAGTATTATGCTTATAAATAGAATAAGCTCAAACCTTAGAATGAATAAATAAATGCATGGGCCAAGAAAAGAGTCCAGCTGGACCCTGAGCTGCCAATGCATAGGAACCTGGCTTCCTTCTTGGGACAGATCTCACCAGCTTATGTGTGGGGGGAAGGGAAATTCTGAATCTCCCCAGTCCTCAAAACCTTGAAAAGCTCTGAGATCCTCCTTCTCAGGAGAATTAGCTCTGAGTTCAAGCCTCCTCAGCTGCTAAAAAAAGTGTGCAGAACTGGGCCTAAATAGACAGCCCTACTTTCATGACCCCCAAACAAGAAGAACCAGTGTAAACGTGGGGAATTTTGAGGTCCAGGAATCAGAGTGGGTGGTGGGATCACAGAAATCTCTGTTCCCTTGTATTACTCTTGGAATTAAGCATAAATAAGTTTTAAATTTTCTTTTAAATAAGTAAACGACAAACAAAAAGCCACCTCTTCTTGCGCCTCTATTGGAGAGCTTCAAAGATCCCTCTTCCAGTCCCAGAAGGGCAAAATCTTGGAGGACTAGAGAGCCTGAGAAATCACCTTCAACCTGAGCACCATCAGCCAAAGGAAGCCACAGCACCCATCCCCAGAGCCCTGCTAGGAAAGAGATTTAGATGATCAATCTAGCCTTCCTCAACAAATAAAATGTGTTGAGTAGATCATTTCTCCTCTGATCAGCCTTTCTCAATTAAGCTCCCACAAGCCTGAGACTGAGTTGTGTGAAAGCATTTCTGGCAGCAGGAATTGGCTCCCTGCTCTCTCTGGATTGGCCTAGAATGTTGAGCATGGGGAGCAAGACCCCAGCTCTGTCTCATCACCAAATTGTCCTGTCCTGCCTCCTCTTCCTCTCTGCACCCCTCACCCTCAGCTTTCACCATACACTTTATTTATTTTATTTTTTAATGTTTATTTATTTTTGAGGGAGAGAGAGAGAGAGAGAGACAGACAGAGCACGAGTCAGGGAGGGGCAGAGAGAGAGGGAGACACAGAATCTGAAAGAGGCTCCAGGCTCCGAGCTGTCAGCACAGAGCCCAGCGCGGAGCTTGAACGCATGAACCATGAGATCATGACCTAAGCCGAAGTCGGATGGCTTAACCGACTGAGCCATCCAGGTGCCTCTCACCATACACTTTAAATTCTGCTGCCAGAAATCCCTTCTGGACTCCAGACATTTTACTTACTTGAACATGAGAACCAAGCTACATGCCAGCCATTGGCTATGGGGATACAGCTGTGAGATAGTACCACTGGGTTCTTACCTCTTACCTCTTAGCTCAGGGTTAGATAAGAGATATAGAAATGTAAACAGATCAAATCAACACAGTCCAACAAGGACTGTAAAACAGAATATTAACAGAACTATAAGAATAAGCCCACTCAGTTCACACTGCTGTCTCTGTTTCCAAATCCCTTATGTGAGTAAAACTCTTCCCCATTCATCATCTTGTTTGCTCCAGACAGCCCTGTGAGGCTGATAGGGCAAATTTTATTCCCATTTTACAGATAAAACTCTTTAAACATATCGCATCTGTGCTGCCCAATATGGTAGCCATCAGCCACATGTAGTATTTAGATTTAAATTAATTAAAATGAAATAAAATATAAAACTCAGTTCCTGAATAACACTAGCCTCATTTCAAGTGCTCAAGAACCACATGTGAATAATGTCAACTGTATCAGATGGCATGGATTATAGAACATTTCTGTCATCACAGAAAGCTCTATTGGACAACAGCACTTTAGAAGTCCTGAGAGGCAGTCAAGGGCAGGAATGTGAACTGAGAGCTCTCAGTGTTCCCAGAAAAGCTGAATAGAGCTGCCAAAATGGAAGAAGCAAGAAGCTGAGAGGCACTGCCAAGGAGACCAAGAGGAACGGGCCATCTGAACCAGGGTCCCATACAGATGGAGTGGGTGGCAGCAACCAAGGCAGAGTGGAAACCAGATGATCTCTACACTAAAACCTGGGCACATCTGAGCCCATGTAAGCAGCTTCTTTGGTAGAACTCAAAAATTCTAGGTATCTCTACCCCATGAGACCTCAAGGACTCCAGTGACTGTGCTTTGCTCTGTCTCTGGTTAATTTCTGAAGGCCTCATTAGCAGAAAAGGAAAAATAACAAAATACCGCCTGCAAAAGGGATATGAGGCTTCTCTATGGCAGCCTCTCACCTGCTAGAAGGCCTGGGCAGCTCCACAGGGCTTCAGCTAGAAAAGGTCAGTAAATTTAAGCTGCATTTGCTCTCAGTCCTTTCTGGTTCAAAGGAAAAGCACTCAAAAGAAGAGACCTAGAAGACAGGCAAGATTTTAAAGGGTTCTCACCAAACAGCTCCCATTGAAGCCAGAGCAAAACCCCAGGAACCATGATTCTGTCTCCAGAAACACCTCCAACCACACACCTACTCAGGTACACAGACATCTGATGCAAATGCACTGCCTGCAGGCACCCACAAAGGCAGCAAACCACAGGAACACACACACACACACACACACACACACACACACAGGGCAAGGTACAGCCCTGTTCCTACTATCCACTGCTGCACGACAAAGCATCCCAAAACAACGATCATTTATTCAGCAGGTTGTGTAGGGTTTGGCAGGGAAGAATCAACCCTGCTCTGTGTACCGTCAGCTGGTGTGGTTCAAGGAAGGGAGGATGTTCACTCACATGGCTGGCCGTTGATACTGGCTGTCAGTTGTGACCTCAACTGGTGCTGTCAGCCAGAACACTGACAAGCGGCCGCTTCTAGTAGCAGCTTGGCCTCCTCACAGTTTGGTAGCTGGTTTCCAACAATGAGCATCCCAAGAGAACAAAACATAAAAGTGCATGGTATTTTTATGATCTACATTCACAAGGGACATAGCATCATTTCTGCCATATTCTGTTGGTTGAGGGAGTCAGAGAGGTCTGTCCACATTTAAAGAGAAGGAAAGAGAGACCATCTCTCTATGGGAAAAGCTGACTTCATATTGTAAAGAGAACATGTGGGTTGGTATATATCATGGCAGCCACCTCTGGAAAAGAGCGACAAGCCCCACACCCTGGCCCAAACACCCACAGTCATACACAGAGCTTATACATCCAGGGTCACACATAGCACACAGAAAAGTTTACACATGTACATAAATTAAAACATCCTGCATTTACATACATGAACACCATCACACAATGATATGCACTTTACCACAAATATATTTCTTACATAGTTACACAATTAAATGTGTCTAGTGAAACATGAAAACATACACATATAGAGTATATTGAAAATCAATCAGAGACCCTCAGGAAACCAGACTTGGAGCAGATGGAGTATAACCGAGATGTGAGCTGTCCTTCACCCTGTTCCATTTCCCCATCAAGAACCCATGGCTGCAAAACCATCAGTGTAAAATGCAGAATTGACTGCAGGTATCATAGAGGTGATAGAGGAGAACATTAATCCCACACATCCCACAGCAGACCACATGAAAGCCCACTTGAGCACTTCTTTCCTCCCAAGTCCCTGTCTCACCTCTATCCCTCCATCCATGGATCATTTTTTATCTTTTCTTTCCCTTGCATGGTACCCAGTTAGCCAGTTCTCATCTCCTTCTCCAGGATTCTCCCTCAAGTCTTCAAATTCTCCACCCTTTTATCATACAGAGAAGTTCCTGTTTTCCCAGATCCGTGATAAAAGGCTGATGTAAAGACAGACAAGCAGGGGCTGGAGCTGGAACCAAGGTGGTCTGAAGACAGGATTCGCTCTCATCTCTCCTTCTCATGGATCACCAGTCCTCTTGCTCTTGTCTGCATCACATCTAGATATCTGACTGGCCGATACAGTTTAACTCTACGTTCCAAATTTGGGCTGAGTCAAGTTGACTGGAATAGTTCACTGCAGTCCCCTCCTACCCCACCCCCCACACACGCCTGGAAGAGCCCTAAGAACAAGGCTACTGCAGGGCTGTTGTAGGCCTATGGGCCCTCTCCTGGTCCAATCTGTGCCTACCCGTACACAAGGGCCAGGGCTGCTTCTCCACGCAGAGAGATGGAGAAGGGATGTTGTCTGCTACAGGGGAATCCTGGGCACAATTGGTACAGTGACTGCCCATGCCTACACACGCTGGCACAGTCCTGGGTCAGCAAGTCAATAAGGGGAGAACTCCTTCCTCCTCTGACACTGTCCCTAAAAAGGTTCCCAAGCACCAGAGCTTTGGGAGATCATGTGTAGACAATAAGGCTTGTTGTGTGGCATGTCTCAGAACATTAGATCATCAAATCCAATACCACTGGGGCACCTGGGTGGTTCAGTTAGTTAAGCATCCAACTCTTGGGTTTGGCTCAGGTCATGATCTCACAGCTTTGTGGGTCCAAGCTCTGCATTGGACTCTGCACTGGCAGCAGAGAGCCTGCTTGAGATTCTCTCTCTCCCCCTCTCTGCCCCTCCCCAACTTGTGCTGTCTGTCTCTCTCAAAATAAATAAAACAAAAATCCAATATCATTGTCAGCAGAGAGCCTGGATTTGGGACTGTGGAGCAGTTTAAGAACTAGCTTTGGAATTGGACAGCTCAAATATTGACTGCTACTCACCAGCTAAGCAAGTTGCTTTAACCCTAACCTACCTTAGAGGGGTGTTTCCTTATCTGTAACATGGAGATAATATTAGTATTCCCTTCAACAATTTTTATGGAGATTAAATGAGATAATATATGTAAATCATTCAGCCCAGTGCCTGACACAGTAAGTGAATTGATCTTAGTTATTAGCACTATTCTTCTCCATGCCTGTTGGTTACACATACATGGTGCTAGAAGCTGGGTAAAGTTAAATCACACACAAATAGACATGTGGATCCTGCTTTATATCCCCACTTAATATTCTAATTATTCCACTCCCAGACCTACATACACCATACACACCTTATACAACATTCCCAGGCTACATACAAGCTTTTGTGGAAAGGGTGGAAGAAGAGGTATTAGGCAGACAAACCTTTCCTCTTGTCACAAATAAGACACACATGAAATGAAAGGTATGGGAGTATCTCTGGAACAGAGGGTCTTGGGAGCTCTTCGGAAGAAGGTATACTGTATTATCTGAGCTGGGTGAAGATGACAAGCCGAATGTGGTTTTTCTCAGCAGCATCTTTATTGCTCCATATGTTGGAGCACACAATAGGCCGGCTCAGGCGACAAGGGGCTGGCTACATGCAACTAATCATTCTTATTTGTTGAGCTAGTGTGGCTTCCCATTTCCCCATGGCCTCTGCAGAGACACCCAGAGTGGGAGGCATTGGCACCAAGATCATTATGGAATTATGAGAGACCGATCAAACCATGATTAGGGCCACTGTAGGGAAATAAATCTGCCCTGGTTAGAACTGGATTGCATAGCCACAGGAACCCTACTCCATTCTCCTAATGCGTGCTTCTCAGTAACTGTCAGTGGTAAGAGATGGAGAGTGGAGAAAGGTTGAGGAACCATCCTCCAGGGCAGGGGATCTAGAGGTTCTAGCCTTGTCCACTGCCCACCCTGGGCAACAATGAAAATACTAACAACATTAAACAGAACTTAACAGTTTATAAAGCTTTCTCGTGTACACCATTTAGTTCTCACAGAAATCCTGTGACATACAGATATAACCTGAAGGTCAAATACTCTGAGAGATGTAGCACAGTGCTGGGAGCATAGATGCCACAAAATGGAACATGTGGAATGGAATGATGCTAAGGGTCCAAGTAGACCCTTTGTTCTAGCTCCAAATCTAATACTTTGATATCACATATAGGTCAGATTCCACCTATTACAGTGTATCCATTAGTTAACAAATTTATTGAGTTCATGTGCTAGGTGCTATATATGCTAAGAGCTGGGGATTTAACAATGAGTGAGCAGATTTAGTCTTGAAGTAGATTAAAGATGGTCTCAAATTCTTTGCACTCCCGTCATTGAGAGGTATGGTATATATCCCATCCCTTTGAATCTAGGCTGGCTCCCTTTGACTCAAGATTGCTCTGATCAACAAAGTACAGAAGAAGTGATGCGATTCAGTTTTAAGCCTACTCTTTGAAAGCTTCCACTTTGGTGTCTTAGAGCCCTGAGCAGTTCTGCAATAAGTCCAACCACCCTGAAAGAGAGACAGCATGGACAGAGAGAGGGGCTCACCTAAGCCCAGCCTTCCAGCCACCCTGAGAAGATACCAGACATGTGTGTGAAGCCTTCTCGGACGATTCAGACCAGACCAGCATCCAGTCAAGTGCCACTGAGACGTCCCGGCCAACATCACATAGAGCAGAAGAATCATCCAACCAAATTCTTCCTGAATTCCTGAATTCCTGGCACACAATATCATGAGTGTAACAAACTGACTGTTGTTTTAATCCATGAGTTGGCAAAATTTCCCTATAAAGGGCCAGAGAGTAAATATTTTAGGCCTTGCAGACCATGTACTATCTCTGTCACATTCTGTCATGGTTTTGTTTTGTTTTTAACAACCCCTTAAAAATGTAAAACTAGGGGCGCCTGGATGGCTCAGTCAGTTGAGCATTCGACTCTTGATTTCAGCTCAGGTCATGATCTTATGGTTCATGGGACTGAGTCCCACATTGGGCTCTGGGCTGATAGCCCTCTCTCTCTCTCTCTCTCTCTCTCTCAAAAGTAAACAAACAAACTTTTAAAAATGTAAAAAAATACTTAGTTTTCTAGTTTTTCAAACACAGTCTATGAGCTAGTACTAACACATGGGCCCTACTTTGCCAAACTTTTTTAAACCACTAAGATTTTTTTTTAATTTTTATTTTTGAGAGAGAGAGAGAGAGAGCGCACATGCTGCACACACGAAAGCAGGGAAGGGGGGTCAGGGAGAGGTAGAGGAAGAGGAAGACAGAGGATCCAAAGAAGGCTTTGCACTGGCATCAGAGAGCCTGATGCGGGGCTCAAACTCATGAATCTTGAGATTATGACCTGAACCGAAGTAGGACACTTAAATGACTGAGCCACCCAAGCACCCTTAAACCACTAAGATTTGAGGTAGTTTGTTACCTAGAAACAGCTATCCAGAATATTCCTTCCCTTCATGAAGCTAAAAAAATGCAGAAAAACATAAAACAAACCAAAATAATTATAATTAATCAAATAACCACATAAAGGAGATGAGCCAGGCACAATGGGACTTAATGTCGCTGAGGCTTTTAGAAGAGGCCTCCCTCAAGTGACAACATTTAGGCAGACATGAAGGTTCTCTAGAAGTTTGGAGGTGAAAAGGGGCAGAAAGAGTATAATGGCCCAGCCATTTTGCTTCAGTATAGGAGCTTCTGACCGGCAATTCTAGTTCCAGAGTTTTCTGCTGGATTGGCCAAGAGCCTGCACCACATTTTTACTTCTTCCTCTACCTAATCCTCCTTTCTTCCTTGCATAGGGTGTTGCTCCCTAATAAACATCTTGTACCCTAAAGTCTGTTTTAGTGACTGCCTCTGGAGAACCGAACCTGTGACACTTGCTAAAACAAAAAGGGAGTTTATTTACCTTTGTAATTAGAAAGTCCCCAGGTGGAGTCCTGAGTTTTAAGTAGAACTTGATTCAGAGCTCCAACGAGGGTGACCAACATGGACACAGGGATTTCAGTGCTAAAATCAGTAAAGTCCGAGGCACACTGGGATGATTAGTTAGTCTTGCTCCAACGTGTAACCAGGTCATGATGTGTCTGCATTTCTTGACTCTGCTTGCAGCTAGGCTGGATGATTCAGTCTCAGACTCTACAGGTCAGCAGTTCCTTACCTTATATTCTCTCAAGTTGAAGTCCTACAAGAAGGGAACTAGTTTAGTCCCCCATAGCTCTAGAGGATTGAATTCATTCATACTGGCTTTCATTGGCCTATTTGGGCCATGTGCCCAAACATTTTATTTCTAGCTTAGTTTTTTTTTAATTGAGACATAATTCACATACTATAAAATACATCCTTTTAAAGTATGCAATTCAGGGGCGCCTTGGTGGCTCAGTCAGCTAAGCATCCAATTTCGGCTCAGGTCATGATCTCAAACCTGGCGGGTTCAAGCTCCATGCCAGGCTCTATGCTGACAGCTCAGAGCCCGGAGCCTGCTTCTTTCTGCCCCTCCCCTATTTGCACTCTGTCTCTGTCTCTCTGTCTCTCTCTCTCTCTCTCAAATATAAATAAACATTAAAATAAATAAATAGCAATCCTGGGGTGCCTGGGTGACTCAGTCTGTTAAGCATCCAACTTCGGCCCAGGTCATGATCTCATGGTTCATGGGTTCAAGCCCCGCATCGGGCTCTCTACTGACAGCTTAGAGCCTGGAGCCTGCTTCAAATTCGGTGTCTTTCTCTCTCTCTGCCCCTCTCCTGCTCATGCTCTGTGTGTTTCTCAAAAATAAATAAACGTTAATTTAAATAAATAAATAAATAAATAAATAAATAGCAATCCCTATCAAAATAACACCAGCATTCTTTACAGAGCTAAAACAAATGATCCTAAAATTTGTATGGAACCAGAAAAGAGCCCAAAGAGCCCAAAGAGCCAAAGCAATCTTGAAAAAGAAAACTAAAGCTGGAGGCATCATAATCCCGGACTTCAAGCTGTATTACAAAGCTGTATTCATCAAGACAGTATGGTACTGGCACAAAAACAGACACTCAGATCAATGGAACAGAATAGAGAACCCAGAAATGGACCCACAAACGTATGGCCAACTTATCTTTGACAAAGCAGGAAAGAATATCCAATGGAATAAAGACAGTCTCTTCAGCAAATGGTGCTGGGAAAACTGGACAGTGACATGCAGAAAAATGAACCTGGACCATTTTCTCACACTATACACAAAAATAAAATCAAAATGGAGGAAAGACCTAAACATAAGATAGGAGAACATCAAAATCCTCAAGAAGAAAGCAGGCAAAAACCTTTTTGACCTTGGCCACAGTGACTTCTTACTCAACACATCTCCAGAAGCAAGGGAAACAAAAGCAAAAATGAACTATCAGGACCTCATCAAAATAAAAAGCTACTACATAACGAAGGAAAGAATCAGCAAAACTAAAAGGCAACCGACGGAATGGGAGAAGATACTAGCAAATGACATATCAGATAAAGGATTAGTATTCAAAATCTATAAAGAACTTATCAAACTCAACAGCCAAAAAATCATCCAGTGAAGAAATGGGCAAAAGACATAAATAGACACTTCTCCAAAGCAGACATCAGATGGACAACTGACACATGAAAAAAATGCGCACATCACTCATCATCCGGGAAATACAAATCAAAACTACAATGAGAAATCACCTCACAACTGTCATAATAGCTAACATTAACAAATCAGGCAACAACAGATGTTGGCGAGGATGCAGAGAAAGAGGATCTCTTTTGCACTGCTGGTAGGAATGCAAACTAGTGCAACCACTCTGGAAAACAGTATGGAGGTTCCTCAAAAAGTTAAAAATAGAACTACCCTATGACCCAGCAATTGCACTACTAGGTATTTATCCAAAGGATACAGGTGTGCTATTTAAAAGGGGCACATGCACCCCAATGTTTATAGCCGCGCTATCAACAATAGCCAAAGTATGGAAAGAGCCCAAATGTCCACCGAGGGATGAATGGATAAAGGAGATGTGGTATTTATATATACAATGGAGTATTACTCGGCAATCAAAAAGAATGAAATCTTGCCATTTGCAACTACATAGATGGAACTAGAGGGTATTATGCTAAGCAAAATTAGACAGAGAAAGACATATATCCTATGACTTCACTTACAGGAGGAATTTAAGATACAAAACAGATGAACATAAGGGAAGGGAAGCAAAAATAAAATAAAAATAGGGAAAGGGACAAAACATAAGAGACTCTTAAATATAGAGAACAGAGGTTGCTGGCAGGGCTGTGGGAGGGGGAATGAGCTAAATGAGTAAAGGACATTAAGGAATTTACTCCTGAAATCATTGTTGCACTATATGCTAACTAACTTGGATGTAAATTTAAAAAATAAATAAGGAGAGCCTGGGTGGCTCAGTCGGTTAAGCATCCAACTTCAGCTCAGGTCATGATCTCGCGATTTGTGAGTTCGAGCCCCGCGTCAGCCTCTGTGCTGACAGCTCAGAGCCTGAAGCCTGATTTGGATTCTGTGTCTCAGACTCTCTCTGCCCCTTCCTGTTTGCAGTCTGTCTGTCTGTCTGTCTGTCTCTTTCTCTCTCTCAAAAATAAATAAATGTTAAAAAAAATAATTTTTAAAATAAAAAAGAAAGAGAAAAAAATAAAATAATGAAGTATGCAATTCAGTAAAAAATAAACAATAAAGTATGTATTTCAGTGTTTTTTAGTACATTTACAATGTTGCACAATGATCACTACTAGCTAATTCCAAAATATTTTCATCACCTCAAAGAGAAACCCTGTACCCACTAGCAGTCACTCCCCATTCCCCTCCTTCTAGTCCCTGACAACCACTAACCTGCTTTCTCTGTCTCCATAGATTTATCTATTCTGGATATTTCATATAAATGAAATCATATAACATCTGTCCTTTTGTGAATGTTTTCTTTCACTTGGCATAATATTTTCAAGGTTCATCCATGTGGTAGCATGCATCAGTACATCATTCCTTTTTATGGCTGAATAACATTCCCACTGGAATATTAATGGATTAATTCCTACTGGAATGTTACTGGATATAACAACATTGTCTTTATCTGTTTATCAGATAATGGATATTTTGGTCATTTCCATTTTTTGAGTGATAGGAATAATGCTGCTATGAACATTCATATTCAAGTTGTTGTTTGTGTACCTGTTTTCAATTCTCTGTATATATCTAGGAGTGGAGTTTTGGGGTCATGTGGTAACTCTATGTATGCCCCCATTTTTGCCCCCATTTTTCATCAAGAACTGTGGCTTAGAGGATGGAATGGTCTAATTGTTTTAAACCTAAGTCACATGCTCTATTCCTGGTGCTAAGGGTGGAGTCAGTCTCACTAGAACCACTTGGACTGAGGAGAGAATGATGGTTCACCAAAAGGAAATGAGGTACCATTACCAGACAGGTGAATGCACCCTAAGCAGCAAATCCAGAGATGACAAATGCAAAGAACTACATTTATGGAATGCTTACTGTGAGCCAGACACTGTGCTAAGTATATGCATTATCTCTTTTAACTTTCACAGCAACCTCCTGATGATTCTGTTATTCCTATCTTACAGATGAGAAAACTAAGTCTTAGAAACGTTGAGTAAGTTGCCCAAGTCTGCATAGCTGGGAGGTGGAAATTTGAACCAAAGTCTGATTGTAAAGCAAAGCATCAGGGAAAAAAACAGATTCTGAGCTAAAATATATCTGCTAGAGGCTCTTGTATTTTATATTCCCAATATTTTTATAATCATTGGAGAAGAATCTGTGTAACCAAAAATTTCCTTTCATGTCATGGACAGGGAAGAACAGGTTTTTATAATGAAAAAATCAGTTTACATTTTTCCTTTAGATTTCCAAGTAAGCTTCCAATTTTGTCAGACTGCATCATTGACATTGAAATTAAGCAGATATATTTCTCAGAAAGCCCCCATGCTTTTTGTAATCACTGATCTATTTGTAACAGGTCTAGCAGAAATTCAGCTAAATTCTTCTTGTCATGAGATTAGGAAGTGTAGAACTCCACATCAAGCTCTCAGCCTCCTTCAGATATGATTTACAAGAGCCCTTATCTCACGCTCATCTGTGGTCCTCATGGTAAGGACTTAGGGCCAGGAATCTCCCCCCTCTGTACTTGGTAGTCTACAGCCTGGATGGTGTGAAACAGGTGGGACAGAGATGTGACATTGCCAAAGAGTTGAAGGGGTATAAGGACTTGGGTTTTGTTGCCCTACACTCTCTGCCAATTCCAAAACACTAGCCTTTGTAATATCACGGCAGAATAACTTCATATTAAGCTGTATACTATACCAAGCTTCATACCAAAAAGCAGGCTTATAGCATCACACTGACTCCTCCTTGAGAGACCCCTTTCTATCATCTCCTCCTCCCAATATACACACATTCCCACCAAGGAAACTTGCATCCTAAGCTCTTGAAAGATTTACTTCCAGTACCACAGACAAATTAGTGAATACTCCGGCAGTTGATTCCAAAGACAGGATGCTCATTTGCATGAGAAGTTGCATGTCATTTGCATTATATTTGCAAGTCATTTGCATACCACGTCTTCCCTGTCAAAATGTACATAAATCCTTTCTACTTTCATTTTTTTATTTGCTAAAAAGGACTACGCCCCCACATCCTGCCCAGACTGTCTGATAAAATTACTAGTTGAGTATTCCTAGCTTGATTGTGAAGAACCTCACATGCCACGCTGAGGGGATGTCAGGCAATATTAGAACTCAGTTTAAGATGTTTCATTCATTCATTCATTTATTCAACAGATCTTTATTGAACACCTACAATGTGCCAGGCACTATTTTAGGTGCTGACGATATATCTGTGAACAATGGGATTAAAAATAATTACAACATTAAAAGTTAAATTCTTTCATTTCATAAGATTACCTGGCACCAACCTGATCAGTAAATATTAATGCAAACTAATACTAAAATCTCAAGGGGTGCCTGGGTGGCTCAGTCCGTTAAGTGTCTCACTCTTGATTTCAGGTCAAGTCATGATCTCACAGTTTATGGGTTTGAGCCCTTCATTGGGCTCTGCACTGACAGTGTAGAGCCTGCTTGAGATTTTCTCTCTTTCTCTCTCTCTGCCCCTTCCTCCCTCAAAAACAAACATTAAAAAATAAAACAAAATAAAATAAAATCTCTCCAAAGTATATGATTATAAGGCGGTAATCTGGGTATTATAGACTATGCTTATATTTTTTAAAAAATTAATCCTGAGATTAAAAAATAAGTATTCTAATGCGTACTGAAGGCCCCTGAGAATGATGATCCATGAAGAAACCCAGGGTTAAGAAGAACCAAGTGGGGAGGGGCACGTGGGTGGCTGAGTCAGTGAAGCGTCTGATTCTTGGTTTCAATTCAGGTCATAATTTCCTGGTTCATGAGTTCAAGTCCCACGTCGGGCTCTTTGCTAACAACGCAGAGCCTGCTATGGGTCCTCTGTCTCCCTCTCTCTCTCTCTGCCCTCGCCCCCCTTCCCAAAAATACATTTAAAGAAAGGAGAAGAAGAACCAACTGGGGAGCCAGTAAAAGATTTAAGCAAGGAACTGACCTGGGTTTGTGTCTTGGAAAGACCACTCTGGCAGCTACATGGAGGGTGGAATGGAAGCTGCTCAGGGCCAGAAATCAAAGAGAGGCTTTGATAGTCTGGGTGTAACTCATATGTGGGGTGGTCCACATTGCCCGCTTCCTAAACCTATGGCCCCCTCACTGCTGTCAGTCTGAAATCAAGTCATACTGCATACATGGTGGCTTCAGAAGTTTTCAGTAAAAATGTGTATAGTATAGAGAGGGGGCATATTACACATTGTTTCACTTGGAAACTCAGCTCTAAACATGTCTATTCAAATTCTCTATTTGTATGTAGCTATAAGTGGTAGATGCTTCTCAACTTTCTATCAACCAGCTCTCAAAAGACTCTAGTCTCTCTCTTCTTGATCTTTTAAACTCTGGGACTCCAAACTCATCACCTCTTTATTTTGTGGAGCAATTCAGCTTCCACTCTGAAATCCCAGGGAATGTAGAAAAACAAAGGGCCCTTCAGTTCCAACATCTATCCTGTGAGAGGTTATAAATAACATTTTTTAAAAGTCTGTCCTTAAGAGAAAGATAAGGATCTTATCAAGAGCAATACCTCTGTAATGCAGAGAAGAGAAAGAGTCATGGCTAAGAGTGAATTAGGACTGTAGTGGGGAAAGGAAGCCCATGGCAAATATGAAGTCTCAAGGAGGCAGACCACACAGAGCTATCATTAGGTCTTGGTCACATGGTTAGGATGGATCGCTTGGTTCAGATGTTCAGTCAAAGATGCTCAGACAGGGTCTGGTTAAAAACCCATGCTAACACTAACCCATAAAGAGAAGAAGGGTATTGGAGAAGTGATCAGAGAATATATAGCAACAAACAAGAAAAGAGTTTCAAGCCTGGGTGGCTCAGTCGGTTAAGCATCCAACTCTTGATTTCGGCTCAGGTCATGATCTCACAGTTTATGAGACTGAGCCCTGAGTGGGACTCTGTGCTGACAATGCAGAACCTGTTTGGGATTCTCTCTCTCCCTCTCTCTCTGCCCCTCCCCAGTTCATGCTTACTCTCTCTATCTCTAAAAATAAATAAATAAGCTTTAAAAAAAAATAGAAAAGAAAAGAGTTTCAAGAATGAGAGAGCTGGCAACATAAAACATTACAGAGAGGGGCACCAGGATGGCTCAGTCAGTTAAGCATCCAACTCTTGGTTTCCATTCAGGGAATGATATCACTGTTCATGAGTTTGAACCCCGTGCAGGACTCTGTGCTAACAGCTCAGAGCCTGCTTGGAATTCTCTTTCTCTCTCCCTCTCTCTCTATTCCCCCTCCCTCCACTGTGTTCTCTAAATAAATAAATAAATAAATAAACTTAAAAAAAAATCACAGGGGCACCTGGGTGGCTCAGTTGGTGAAGCATCCAACTTCAGCTCAGGTCATCATCTCACAGTTCCCAGGTTTGAGTTTCACGTCAGGCTTTGTGCTGACAACTTGGAGCCTGGAGCCTGCTTCAGATTCTGTGTCTCCCTCTCTCTCTGCCCTTCCCCTGCTCTCACTCTGTCTCTCTCTCTCAAAAATAAATAAACATAAACAAAACAACGACAACAATAGCAACAAAAACATCACAGAGAGGTCAAGGATAAGGACAACTGGAGGGAAGTCATTGGATCTAGCAATTCAGGTGACTTTCTAAGAGTGGTTTTGGAGAGGTCTTGTGGGAGACACTTGATTTCTTATCCAAAAGCCATTTTCCCACCTTTTTTCTTTACTAGTAAGAATTATTTCCCACTACGGACACTCAAAAATGCCAGATACTTTCTCAATATCCCTTTCTCCACCTCTTTAAACCTAAGGGTAGATGGGGTACCTGTGTAGCTCAGTCAGTTGAGCGACCAGCTTCAGCTCAGTTCATGATCTCACGGTTCGTGGGTTCGAGCCCTGCATCAGGCTCTGTGCTGACAGCTAGCTCAGGGCCTGTAGCCTGTCTTCAGATTCTGTGTCTCCCTCTCTCTCTGACCCTCCCCTGCTCACACTGTCTCTCTCTCTCTCTCTCAAAAATAAATAAAACATTAAAAAAGTTTTTTAAAACAATAAACCTAAGGGTAGACAAGTAACTGAGTTCTGAACAAAGAGACTTGGGAGGAAGTCTGGAAGCTTCTGGAAAAGAGTTTCCTACTCAATTCAATAGACACCTTCAATCCTTTTCTCCCCCACCTTGGAAGTTGTCATATGAGCTCATGCTGCAGCAGCCAACTTAGGACTGTAAGAGAACACACCCAAGAATGGGACAAATACCTTGAGGACAGCAAATGAGAAAACCTGGATCGTTGATGACACTGTAGAGTGGCTAAATTAACCAAACATGAAACTACTAACCTCTGGATTTCTTGTTATGTGAGATAAATAAATGCCCTTACTCCTTAAATCACTGTTAGTCAACTATTTCATTGTTTACAATCATGATATGTGGTACACATGGAAGCCAGAATTGCATGTATTCAGGAGGGAATGTAAAACCTACAACCAAAGATTCTAAGTGTTCTCCAGTGGTTTCCACATGCCAACTAATGAACTAACTGCATTAAAATTACATGGGGGAGATTTCTTTAAAAATAGAACTTCCAAGGGCACCTGGGTGGCACAGTGGATTGAGCGTCCAACACTTGATATCAGCTAAGGTCATGATCCCAGGGTTGTGGGATGGAGCCCTGAGTTGGGCTCAATGAGTCTGTTTAAGATTCTCTTTCTCTCTCCCTCTGCCCCTCTCCCCCAACAACTCCCTCTCTCTCGCGCACGCACTCTCTCTCTCTCTCTCTTTCAAAATAAATAAACTTTAAAAAAAAGATTGATTCTTTAAATACATAAACATTAAAATTTTTTAAAATAAATAAATGTTTTAAAAATAATAAATAAATAAATAAATAAATAAATTGATAAATAAATACAGTATTCTGGCCTTTATTCCTGTAATATTCTGATTCAGTAAGTCCAGTACAGAGCCCAGGGATCTTTCTTTTTAATAAGGGCACCAACTGTTACACCATTTTGGAAAATTGTTATCACTTTTTTATAAAGTTAAGTATATACCTACCCTATAACCTGCAATTCCACTTCTTGATATTTTGCCCAAGAAAAACATATGTCCACAAAAAGATGTGTATGAGAATATCCTTAGCAATTTTATTTACAATAGCTGAAACCGGAAACAAGCCCAAATACCCACAACAGGAAAATGAAAGAAATCACGGACTAGGGATGATTATAAAGATTACTGAGGGGCATTGAAAACTTGATGACACCTGGACATTGGAGCCAGTGAGCATGGTTCTGTGGTTTTCTCTAGTAGCCTGGAGGTAAGAACAAAGAAAATGAAATTTGTCTAACCTGTGTGGGAATTACAGTGGGAGGGACAAAATGAGAGGAGGCGAAGCAACTAGAAGAAAGCCAGCGGCGCCTGGGTGGCTCAGTCGGTTAAGATCTGACTTCAGCTCAGGTCATGATCTCCGGTTTACGAGTTCAAGCTCCATGACAGCGAAAAGCCTCTTCGGATCCTCTGTCTCCCTCTCTCTGCTCTCTGCTCCTCCCCCTCGGACTCTCTCTCTCACAAATAAACAAACATTAAAAGAAGAAGAAGGAGGAGGAGAAGGAGAAGGAGGAGGAGAAGGAGAAGAAGGAGGAGAAGGAGAAGGAGAGGAGAAGGAGAAGGAGAAGAAAACAAACTAAAGTAACTATCACTGTCTGAGAGTCCTTTGAAACACCCCTGTCCAGAGCTTCCCTTTCTCTATCCCTTTCAGCTCTGCCCTCTATGTATAGTTTCATGCCTCCTATGCAAAGGTAGGAAAACTAACCACCCCATTTCGTACACTGCGACTGAGGCTTAAAGGAGAGAAACTAGAGGAGACTGAAGTCAGTATTGAGGGAAGCTCAGCATCAGCCCCAAGGCAGAGGTGCCCAAAATGGTCAGTCTACCTGGGGGACCCCAAAATGAGCAAAGACAAATCCCAACTTTGTGCAGCCTCCAAGGAGGATGCTGCTGCTTTCAATGAAGGTCAGAGGAGCTGTCTTCTATGGGATATGGTAACTGGTGGCCTGAAAACATAATTGGGCTGCTCCACACAGGAGATAAAAAGGAAATTCTGTCTAAGCAGGTGTCACACTAATTTGGCAAGAGGCTGGGTACTTATTTGCATACGTCAACATCCTCTTTCCCCCCCCTCCTGCCCTTCCCTCAATCATGGCTAGTTTCAAGCCCCTCCCTGAGGAACACCATCAGAGAAATAGAGCCTTGCAGGAGGGATGAGAAAAAGGCTTTCTAAGGGAAGAATTCTAGGAAGGGAGAGTAGAGGTGGTTACAACATTACAGCTCTAATTTCCCTTCCTCTCTGTTCCTGCAGTGGAAGGAAAGAAAAACAAACCAACACTATCAAAGGTCTGCTTTGTGTCCAGTCCTATGTTGAAGGCTTTCACATTACTCTTCTAAACAACCCTACAAGTCCAAGATCAAACCCAAGTAAGGCAAGTAGAGTTTGGGGGAAGAAAAGTGTCACGCGACTAGAGAGAGGCCACACTAGGGCCCCACCACAGGTCGGTCTGATTGAAAATCTGAGCTGTCTTTCCCATAATGAGCTGAGTGGTACTTTCTGTGAGTGTAAAAGATTAACCCTGTATCCAGTATGGATGCAGCTGTGAGCACTGACTTGCAGGAGAGGGCTCAATTTCCCTAATTCCTAGGGCACCTAGGGACACACAGAGGGATGAGTAAGATTATCATCCACCAACAATAATAACAAAACAACAACCAGAGCCACCACCTCTTGAGATGTTACTTAGTGCTGAGCACTATTTTAAGTGCTATATAGGTATTATCTAATATTTATCTTCACAATAATCCCATGAGGCATCCAACGATTAGCCTTTCAGGCCACCCGTGGAACACCTAAAACACTGATCACATACTAGACCAGAGAGCTCATCTCATCAGATATATTTTAAAAAATCAATAAACTACTTTCTCTAATCAAAATAGAACTTAACAACAGAAAGATAACAAGGCCCCCACGCATTTGGAAACACTTCTAAACTCATGGGACAAAAAATAAATCAAAATTGAGCTATTTAGAAATGAAAGTTAGCAAGTTAGCTGTGGAAGGCTGATAAAGTGGTACTTAAAGGGAAATGTATGGACTTAAATGCTTATATAAGAAAAGCAAAAGCTGAAACTAAGCATCCAACTAAAGAAGTTAAAAAAGAACAGATTAATTCAAATGAGAGGAGTTAAAATCATAAGACAAAAACAAAAATTAATTAGAAATAGAGATACTATAGAGGATCTAGAAAACTTTTTGATAAGCTAGATCATGAAAAAAAAGACATAAATAAAGAATATCAAAAAAGTTTTAAAGGAGACATACCTGAAGATAAAGCAGAAAATTTAGGCATGAGGGAATACTGTAAAGAATATTTTAGGTCAATAAATGTTAAATTTTTGGCCAAGTGGATAATTTCCCTTAAAATGGAAAGGCAATCCTATAATTGAGATATTCGTTATTATTATTCCTTTTCCATAGATGAGGAAAATGAGGAACAGAAAGAAACTTGTTCAGATTCCCACAGCTAATAAAACATAGAGTCCGGATTGAAGGCATAGGCAGTGGACCTCCAATTCATCCTTACTCCCTCCCTCCCACACTTACTGAGCACCTGCCTGGCACCAGCGTTTGAGTCAGGGATTAGAGGACTAAGAGACAAAGTTCTTGACCTCAGGAAGCTCCCAATCTAGAAGAGACTAGGACCAGGACTAAGGTGAGTGAAGTGAGGTAGCAAGGGCACAAAAATGAAGGGTGTATTTACTTTCACCTGCACAGCTCTCTTCAAACTTGGCACCATAGGAGCACCTGGGTGGCTCAGTTGGTTGAGCTTCTGACTTCGACTCAGGTCATGACCTCAGGGTTCATGAGTTCAAGCCCCGCATTGGGCTCTGTGCTGATAGCTCAGAGCCTAAAGCCTGCTTCAGATTCTGTGTCTCCTTCACTGTCTGCCCCTCCCCTGTGCTCTCGCGCTCTCTCTCTCTCTCTCTCTCTCTCTCTCTTTCTCTCTCTCAAAAATAAATAAACATTAAACTTGGCACCTTAGCTTCAGTCACTTAAGTGTCTGACTCTTGATCTCAGTTCAGGTCTTGATCTCAGGAGCCTGAGACAACTTGGCACCCTAGTCCTGGCCGTGTTAATAAGCATAATCACAAATACAAAGTTACATGCTTTGTAACTGTTTCTCAACTTGAAACAGGTAAGAATTTTAAACCATGGATGTGAGGAAAGGGCATTCCAGGCAGAGGGACTACTATGAGCAAAGGACAGTTCAGGGAAACAGAATGATCCCTGGTGGCAACTATAAGCAGTCTGGTATTTCTGAGGCATACAAATCAGTGCAAGGTGGAGAACAGCAGAAGAGAGGCTAGAGAGATGGCCAAGATCATCCAGGTCATCAAAGGTGCTTTATATCATGTGTGGGAGTTTAGACTTTACCCTAAGGGCTTAAGCAGAGGAGTGACACAGGCATAGTTGTATTTTAGAATGAGCCCTCCAGCAGGATTGTGGATGGGAGTGGGGGTGGGAACAAGGCTGAAGGCAGAGAGATGAGCTAGGAGCCTATAACAGCATCCAGGCAAGATATGAAGAAAGCTTGCACTCAGATAATGAGCAGTTGAAGTGAAGAACAGGAAATGGATTTATGAAGTATTTGAGAGGTAAAATTGGCAGGACTTGGCAGCTGATTGAATGTGGAAGAAGAAAGTGTGGAAAGAATCAAGAATGAGGCCCCTCACCACTTATCATGAATAAGTGGAGTGCTTAGTGGTAACACCAACTTCCATCCATTTCTCAATTCATTCATACATCTAATAATGTATCCATTTGTTTAGTCATTCATTCATTCATTTTTTATTATATATTCCTATGTCCATCCACCTCTATATCTATCCTTTGATCAAGTTCTTATTAAGTGTCAAAGTACCTTGAAGAATGCATGTATATATATGATCCAGTAATTCCACTACTATTTACCCAGAGAAAATGAAAACACTAATTTGAAAAAATATATGCACCCCTCTGTTTACTGTAGCATGATTTATGATACCCAACATATGGAAGCAACCCACGTGTCCATCCATAGATGAAGATAACGAAAATGTGGAATATATATACAATAGACTTATTACTCAGCAATTAAAAAAAAAGAATGAGATCTTGCCATTTGCAACAACATGGATGGATTTAGAGGGTTCATACCTGCTAAGTGAAATAAGTCAGTCAGGGAAAGATAAATACCATATGATTTCACTCATATGTGGCATTTAATAAATAAGACAAATGAACAAGGAAAAAAAAGAGACAGGCAGGGGCACTTGGGTGGTTCAGTTGGTTGAGCTTTTGACTTCAGCTCAGGTCATGAGTTACAATTTGTGAGTTGAAGGCCCATATGACGCTCACCGAAGTCAGCACAGAGCCTGCTTCAGATACTCTATCCCCATCTCTCTGCCCCTACTCCCCGTCTCTCTCTCAAAAATAAATAAACATTTAAATAAATATATGGAATCTGGGGTGCCTGGATGGCTCAGTCGGTTAAGCATCCGACTTTGGCCCAGGTCGTGATCTCACAGTTCGTGGCTTCCAGCCCCACATCAGGCTCTGTGCTGACAGCTCAGAGCCTGGAGCCTGCTTCGGATTCTGTGTCTCCCTCTCTCTCCTCCCCTCCCTTGCTCATGCTCTGTCTGTCTGTCTGTCTCTCTCTCTCTCTCTCTCTCAAAAATAAATAAACATTAAACTTTTTTTAAAAAAGAAAGAAAATCATTATAAAAATATATGGAATCTATGAAGGGTAAAGGTTAAGGGCCTCACACTTTAAAAAAAGAAAGAGGGAGAGAGATGAACCAAAAAAAAAATAAACAAATAAAATAAAACCAGACTCTTTTTTTTAATGCCTTTACTTATTTTTGAGAGACAGAGAGAAACAGAGTGTGAGCAGGGGAGGGGCAGAGAGAGAGAGACACAGAATCCGAAGCAGGCTCCAGGCTCTAAGCTGTCAGCACAGAGCCTGACATGGGGCTCGAACTCACGAACAATGAGATCATGCCCAGAGCCAAAGTCACATGCCTGACTGAGCCACCCTGGTGCCCCAAAACCTGACTCTTAAAACACAAAGAACTAATGGTTGCCAGAGGGGAGGGGATGGGTGAAACAGGTGAACGGGATTAAGAGTACATTCATCATGATGAACACTGAGCAACATATAAAATTGTTAAGGGGCACCATGGTGATTCAGTTGGTTATGCGTCTGACTCCTGATTTTGGCTCAGGTCAGGACCTCACAGTTTGTGAGTTCGAGCTCAGAATGGGGCTCTGCATCTCTCCCTCTAGCTCTGCCCCTCCCCTGTTCATACGTGCTCTCTCTCTCTCTCTCTCAAAATAAATAAACAATAAAAAATTTTAAATAGAATTGTTAAATCATTACATTGTACACTTGAAACTAATATAACACTGTGTGTTAATTAAACTTGAATTTAAAAAAGAATGTATGTATATAAAAGGAATAATACTTAGCCTTATTCATTTATTCATTCATTCACTACACTTTTATTGATATCCTCCTGTGTGCCAGAAACTATTCTAGGTAATGGGGATTTTGCAGTGAATAAGCATAAAAGGTCCTATTTAAGGACCTAATGTTCTAGTGGGAGATACAGATAGAATGCAAAGAAATACAGTAATATAATTTCAGGTAGTGAAACTCCTTTGTAATAAAAGAAACCAGAGCTCCTTGGAGAGATGGCTGATTCTAGGGCTGGGGCAGGAAATATATAATATAAGCCCAGAGCATCTTGGAGTTTAAGAAAGAAAGGAAGGCCTCAAACAAATATCCAGCGATGGAAGTATATCAAAGGGACATAGCTAAATGAAAGCGCTCCCAGTAACCAAAATTGGAAAAATTTAAGCAACAAAATAAAGTATTATTGATTATAACCTGAAGGGTGAAATAAGTAATTATGAGCTCATATTCATATAAATTAATTGACTAAATAAATAAATGGAGAAGAGACAAATCCCCTTTACATAACTCCAAATAATGTATGTAGATATGCCACCTTCAAGGATACGGAGTCCAACTCCCCATTCCTTAAATGTG
Organism: Cryptoprocta ferox; assembly: GCA_028646485.1. Taxonomy (NCBI): domain Eukaryota; kingdom Metazoa; phylum Chordata; class Mammalia; order Carnivora; family Eupleridae; genus Cryptoprocta; species Cryptoprocta ferox. The sequence continues at coordinate 28,133,749 of CM053572.1, forward strand.
GGCTGTATGTAGTGACTTCATTCCAAAGAGTACAGTATGAAGGGAGGGCAGGAATGGTTGGGAGAGTGACTTGATAGTGGAGAAACCTGGCAAACTTAAACTCAACCAGGTGATCTATTAACTACTAACTTTTACTATTCATACTATTAACATGAGTAGTAATAAATCATGTCAATTGATATGATGTGGTGAGAATGGCACATCTACAGCCTTCCTCCCCAAAACATGAAACCCTAATCTAATCATAGGAAGAACTCTGACAAATCTCAACTGAGGGACAGTCTACAAAATACCTGACCACTAATCTTCAAAAGGGTCAAGGTGGGGTGTCTGGGTGGCTCAGTGGTTAAACTTCTGACTTTGGCTCACGTCATGATCTCACAGCTCTTGAGTTTAAGCCCTGCATTGGGCTCTGTGCTGACAGCTCAGAGCCTGGAGTCTGCTTCAGATTCTGTGTCTCCCTCTCTCTGCCCCTTCCCCAGTGCACTCTCTTCCTCTCTCTCTCTCTCTCTCTCTCTCTCTCAAAAATAAATAAATAAACATTAAAAAAATTTTTTTAACTGGTAAGGTTATCCAAAAACAAGGAAAGTCTTGAGGGGTAGAGGAAAAAAAACAAAAAACAAAAAACAAGGAAAGTCTGAGAAACTGTCACAGTTAAGAGGAGCCTAAGAAGACATGACAACTAAATGAAATGTGGCATCTTGAACAAAAAGAAGACATTAGATGAAAACCTTAACAAAATATGGACTTTAATTAATAATAATATATTAGAATTTGGCTCAACAGTTGTGACAAATGTACTATACTAGAAGATGTTGACAATGGCAGAGTGGGAGACTTACTGGGATGCAGTATATGGGAATTCTGTACTGGCTTTGCAACTTTTCTATACATCTAAAAGCATTCTAAGGTAAAAATTTTATTTTATTTTTTTAAAAGTGCTTTGAAGAAAAATAAAACAGGGTATAAAATAGCAAGTGATGCAGGGCGCCTGGATGGCTCAGTCAGTTAAGCATCCGACTTCGGCTCAGGTCATGATCTCACAGTCCGTGGGTTCGAGCCCCGTGTCGGGCTCTGTGCTGACAGCTGTCTCAGAGCCTGGAGCCTGTCTTCAGATTCTGTATCTCCCTCTTTCTCTGACCCTCCCCTGCTCACGCCCTCTCTCTCTCTCTCTCTCTCTCTCTCTCAAAAATGGATCAAACATTAAAAAAAATTAAGTAGCAAGTGATGGAATGATGCCTATTTTAAAGTTTAATCTTTTTTTTTTTTTTTTGGTAATCTTTAAACCTGACATGGGGCTCGAACTCACGACCCCAAGATCGAGTCTCATGCTCTTCAGACTGAGCCAGCCAGGCACCCTGATGCCTATTTTAGATATGATAGTCAAGGAAGTCCTCTCTAAAGTGATATTAGAACAGCATGAATGAAGTAGGGGTGAGCAGTGCAGATATTAGTGTAAAGATTTTACCATGCAGAGAGATCATTAAACACAAAGATCTTGAGATTAGGGTATATTTGATATGCTCAAGGAAAGTGAGCCTGCAGCAAAGTAGCAAAGCTATGTGGGGCAAAGGGGTGAGATCATGTGGAGCCTTTTAATTTTTTTTAAAGGTTATTCATTTTTGAGAGAGAGAAAGACAGAGTGTGAGTGGGGGGGTGTCAGACAGAGGGAGACACAGAATCCGAAGCAGCCTCTAGGCTCCAAGCTGTCAGCATAGAGCCTGACACGGGGCTCAAACTCAAGAACTGTGAGATCATGACCTAAGCCGAAGTTGGACACTTAACCAACTGAGCCACCCAGGCACCCCTTTGTGGAGCCTTTTAGATTAAATTTTATTTTATTTTATTTTATTTTTTAGTTGTAGTAAAATATACATAACATAAAAACTTCCAGCTTAGCCATTTTTAAATGTACAGCTCATTATTGTTAAGTACATTCACATTATTGTGCAACCAATCTCCAGAACTCTTTTCATCTTGCAAACCTGAAAATTTATACCTATCATTTAGAGACTTTTAAGCCACAGTAAGTCCATTAGTTTCCCATGACTGCCATAACAAAATTACCACACCCTGGTGACTTAAAACAACAGATATGTATTTTCTCAGAGTTCAGTAGACCAGACATTCAACATCAATTTATATATATAGTCAAAGGTCATTCTTTTTCATTGCTGTGTAGTATTCCATTAAATGAATATACAATTTATTTAGCCATTCTCCTGTTAGTATACATTTGAGTTGTTTCTCAGTTGGGGCTATTATAAATAAGGTTGTTATGAACACTTGCACATGTCCTTTTGTGGACATATGTATTTGTTTATCTTGGGTACATACCTAGGAGTAGAATTGTTGCATAATAGGGAGGGTATATGTTTTGCTCTGGTAGAAATTGAGAGTTTATATAAGCGCTTTAACCAGTTTATGTTTCCACCAGCAGCGAATGGGAGTTACACTTGTTCCACATCCTCGCCTATACTTGGTATTGTCAGAATTTTAACATTCAGGTGGGTATATAATGGTTACTCAATATGGTTTTAATTTGCATTTTCCTGACGAATAAACAATTACGTTGAGTACCTTTTCATTGGACAACTTTAAGCAGAAAGGAAACATGATTTGACTTAATATTCTTACAAGATTACTCTGACTCCTACATTGAAAACAGACTATAAGGTAAGGAGCAAAGGTGGAATTAGGGAGATCAGCTATGAAGTTACTACAGTAACCTCAGGGAAGGAGAATGATGGCTTAGACCAGGACAGTGATGATAAAGTTGGTATTAAGTAGTCAGATGCAGAACATATTTAGAAGACCTAGCTTACAGAGCTAACTGATAGACTGAATGTGAAGACTAAGGGAAAGAGAAGAGTCATGAGTCAGGCTCTAGGTATCTGAGTCGAGCAACCAGATAAATGGAGATGCTACCTGGAGAGAACTGGGTTCTAGGATTGTTCAGGGAATGGTGGGCAGGGAGAGTCAAGGAATCAAAAATTCTGTTCTGGACATATCAAGTTTGGGATTCCTATTAGACATACAAGTGGAAATGTCAGGTAAGCATTAGATGACTAAATTGGGAGTTCAGAAGAGAGGTCCAAACTAGAGATATAAACTAAATGTCTTCAGTATAGAGAGTATTTAAAGCTTGATGCTACAGAAAATCACTTAGAAATGAGCATGGTAGAAGACAGATCCCTGGGGCCTTGAACAGGTAGATGGCATTAAGACAGGGGAAAGAGCTGCCAGAAAAGCAGTAAGAAATCCATTAAAGTGTTAGGGCCCAGGAAGCCAAGTAGATAGTGTTTCATTTATTTATATATTTTTAACATTTTCATTTTTGAGAGTGAGAGAGACAGAGCGTGAGTGGGGGAGGAGCAGAGAGAGAGGGAGACACAGAGTCCAAAGCAGGCTCCAGGCTCTGAGCTGTCAGCACAGAGTCCAACATGGGGCTCAAACTCATGGACCATGAGATCATGACATGAGCTGAAGTCGGCCGCTTAACCAGCTGAGCTCCCAGGTGCTCCAAGTGGATAGTGTTTCAAAAGCAAGGGTGGGGAGGCACTGGGTGGTTAAGTTGGTTGGGCTTCTGACTCTTGATTTTGGCTTGGGTCATGATCTTGTGGTTCATGGGCTCAGTAGGACTCTGTGCTGACAATGCAGAGCCTGCCTGAGATTCTGTCTCTCCCCCTCCCTGTCCCTCCCCTGCTTGCTCTCTCTCCCTCTCTCAAAATAAATAAAATAAACTTAAAAAGAAAAAAAGGAAGGGTGGGACCAACTAAGTCAAATGCTGCTGAGATACAGAATAAATGATTACTGAAATCTGACAAATGGATTTAGCAAATGGCTCCAAGGGAGGAGCTAAGAAAGGTGAGGAAGAAGGGGCACCTCACTGGCTCAGTCAGTAGAGCATGTGACTATTGATCATGGGGTTGTAAGTTCAAGCCCCAAGTTGGGTATAGAGATCACTTAAAAATAAAGAAAAATAGGGGCGCCTGGGTGGCTCAGTCGGTTAAGTGTCCATCTTCGACTCAGGTCTGATCTGTTTGTGAGTTCAAGCCCCGCATCAGGCTCTGTGCTGACAGCTCAGAGCCTGGAGCCTGCTTCGGATTCTGGGTCTTCCTCTCTCTCTGACCCTCCCCCCGCCCACACTCTGTGTGTGTGTCTCTCTCTCAAAAATAAACATTAAAAATTAAAAAAAAATAAAGAAAAATAAATCTTGGAAGGAAGGAGGGAGGGAAAGGAAAGGAAGGGGAGAGAAGGGAAGGGAAGGGAAAGGGAGGGGAGGGAAAGGGAGGGGAGGGGAGGGGAGAGAAGCGGAAGGGAGGGAAGGGATGGTAGAAGAAGGAAGGAAGGAAGGAAGGAAAAAAGAAGGGAGCTTGAGGAAGATAAGAACTACCTGTGTTGCGGGCAGGGGTGGCGGGGAGCCAGAATATATTCCTTAACCAGGATGTCTGGGAATGGGGAAGGGAATGTTTAGAGAGAAAAATGAAAACCTTCAGATTGTCAACATCAAATATCTGTATCTTAGGCCACCAGTCCAAATGGGGCAATTACTAAATCTTCAGGCTGGAAAGGTCATTACTAAACACAAAAATCTTTCCACATCTTCCAGGGAACTACATCTAAACTTGCAAAGAGAAGGGCTTGCTGGCTAAGGGACCATCCTAGGATTTTATTCCTTCATTCATCAAGTATTTATGGAGCCCTTACTATGTCAGGTGCCAGGTAGTCTAGGCTCTATGGAAACAGCAGAGAATAAAACAGACAAAACTGCCCACCCTCTGGAGCTGATAGTCTCCTGTGTCCTTGCACTTTCCTCTAGCCTTCCACACCCAGAGGCCCTAAAGCTATAGGACATAACTGTGCCCTGGTCTGTGCCATCAACCCCGAGTCCTGGAAGGACATATAAAACTCTCCTTTTCAGAACAAAGTAAAGAGACCAGCCCCCTTGGCAGAGGGTGAATTTTCCCCAGGGCCAAACCCAGGCTGACAGCAGAGGCCCCACATCTGGAGTGCCATTAGTTTGGATGTCATTGCAATTATCACGTTGGCTGCAGACAAAGCCAAGTCACAATTGAGGACAGGATTTTAAATCACGACTTTCCAGAGTCTCATTAGGTAATTGATGCTGATCACATTGCTTAATGGGGACCCATAAAATGCTTGCTATTTATATTACAAAGGACAGAGAAAAGGCTCAACTAACCAGATAATTGACGGATGACATGAGGGACTAGGGTGAAGGGGTGGGAAGAGACAGGGAAACCTGGTGAAGTTTCCCTGCCTCCGGATTTTAGCTTCTTATTGGTGGTGATTGTTTGGCCGGATTCAGAGAAGACTCTGCCCTGGACTTCACAAAGCCCAGAGCTGCTCTTCCCAGGAGCCAGGGACTGAGATAAGAATTGTCATTTAATAGGATTTTCTACAGCAGGCTAAATCGTTTGCTAAATGAGCAATTTCAATCATCCCTTCTCCATCCACTAGGAAGGAATTAAGCTCATTTCTCCAGCTGTATCGCCACCTCCCACACCCTTACTCCCTCACAGCTTAGTAAGGATGGTCTGGTTGAGATTCAGAAGGTACAGATTATTGCAAGACACTATGGGCCCACCTAAATTCACCAGATCATGAGGCTATAAGAGAGCTGCAGCCCCATTCCCCACCCTGCAGGCCCCAAAGCACCAATGAAGACCCAGGCACACTCTCCATATGCCAGTCTCCCCAGAACGGAGATCTCAGGGCAGGCTAATTTCCCTAATACTCACCAAGAAGGGACTTTAGCACTTCTTACTGCAGAAAAGGGGTGGGGTTGGGGGGGGGGAGCATGACATTCATTTCTTTTCATTACTGAGACTTGGGTCTTTTCAACAGGAACTTCCATTAAATCCCACAAATCAAGCATATAAAGCATCCTCATATCTTCTAGTTATTTGAAAGAGATCTTAGGGAAAAGAATGAAATGTTCTGGGGAGGAAGAAGCTGTACCATTTACTAACATAGGAACAGAAATTGGGTTAATGGAAGATGTGTCTGGTGATGGAGAATTCAGTGTTCCCAAGATTCTGCTTCTTGATTGGCCTGGGGCCTCCCCACATCTGGATTCATTTCTGCTTGTTCCATATGGATGACCACTTCTCTTCCTTAATTCTCTTCCTCCTCTTCCTCCTCCTTCTTGTCCTCTCCTTTTCTCTCTCTCTCACTCCCTCTCCATTTCTCCTCCTCTCCCTCTCTCTTTTTCTTTCTCTCTCTCGCTCCCCTTGTATGATTTTTCTGTCTCCTTTTCCTTTGTGATTGATAGATGGTATCCTGATTAAGAGTAAGGGCTTTCTCTCCAAATAGATTTACAGATTCAACACAATGCCTATCAAAATCCAAGGTGGCTTCTTTGTAGAAATTTACAAGCTGATACTAAAAATCACATAGAAATGCAAGGGACCCAGAATACCCACAGCAATCTTGGGAGGGTGGAAGAACAAAGTTGGAAGACTCATATCTTCTGAATTCCAAATTATACAAATTTATAATAATCAAGACAGTGTGGTACTGGTACAAGGACAGACGTGTAAATCAATGGAATAGACCTGAGACATCAGAGTAAACCCTCACATTTATAGTCAGTTGATTTTCAAATGCTTTTCACATTTAGAGTCACTTGATTTTATATCAAGACAATTCTATGGTGAAAGAATAGTCTTTTCAACAAATGGTGCTGGGACTACTAGATCTCCACATGCACAAGAATGAACTTGGACGCCTTTCCTCATAACATACACAAAAATTAACTCAAAATGGACCATTGACTTACACAGCTAAAACTATAAAACCCCCAGAAGAAACTATGAGTAAGTCTTTCTGACTTTGGGTTAGGGAAAGCCTTCTTAGGTAGGACAACAAAAGCACAAGTGACGGGGGGGAAGAAAAAAGCTAAGCTGGATGTGACTTCATCAAAATTAAAAATTTTTGTGCTTCAAAGGATACCATCAAGAAAGCAAGGGAAAAACACAAAATGGGAGAGAATATATATCTCAGAATTATATATTTGATAAGGAACTTGAATCTAAAATACATAAGGAACTCCACAACTCAATAACAAAAAGACAACTCAATTTTTAAATGGGCAAAGGATCTGAATAGATATTTTACTAAGGGAGGTAGGCAACAAGCACATAAAAAGATATTCAACATCATTAGCCATCAGAGAAATGAGATACTACTTTACATCACTAGGATGGCTATAACAAAAAAGACTGATAGCAATTAATGTTGGATGGATGGAGAAATTGGATATCTGATGCACCTCTGGTGGGATTGTAATACGCTACAGCTGCTTTGGAAGATCGTCTGGCATTTCCTCAAAAGTCTGAACATGGACTTACCATATGGTTGAGCAATTCCACTCTTAGATATATACCCAAGGGAACCAAGAACAGGTGTTCGTACAGAAATTTGTACATGAATGTTCATAGCAACATTATTCATAACAGCCATAAAGTGGAAGCAATCCAAATTTCCATCAATTTATAAATGGATAATGTACCATAGTATTGTATGTTATTTCCATACATCTCCACACAATGGAATACTATTATTTAATTTCATTAATGTTAATGGAATATTATTTGGCAATGAAAAAATGAAGTACTAATAAACACTACAAAATGGATGAACCTTAACAACTTTATGCTAAGTGAAAGAAGTCAGTCACAAAGACCACATATTATATGATTCCGTTTATACAAAATGTCCAGAGAAAGCAAATCTAGAGAGACAGAAAGTTGACTAATGGTTGCCCGGGGCTGAGGATGTTGAGAGGAAATCGATAGTAACTCCAAATGGGTACAGGGTTTCTATTTGCAGTGAGGAAAATGTTCTAGGATTGTGGTGATGGTTGCACAATTCTGTAAATATCCCAAATACCATCTCAATAAAGATGTAAATTTATACGTATATACATACATATATACGAGGAGAAGCAACAATAAACTCAAAAATCAACTAAAAATGCTGTATGATATTGTTACAACTAAGAGATCTCATTGTCTTTATGTCTTTATGTCTGTCTTTAATGTTTATTTTTGAGAGAGAGACAGAGAGGGTGGGGGGAGAGGGGGCAGAGAGAGAGGCAAGACAGAGGCGTCGAGTGGGCTTTGCGCTGACAGCAGAGAACCTGATGCAGGGCTCAAACCCATGAATTGTGAGATCATGACCTGAGCTGAAATTGGATGCTTAACCGACTGAGCCACCCAGATGCCCCTCATTGTTGTTGTTGTTGTTGTTGTTGTTGTTTTTTAATAATAAAAAAAGACTCTCAAGATAAACCAAAAAAATCTGAGAGCTTTGCTAGCAAATTTTAGTTCTGGCACCTGTTGACACTGTGACCTTGGACAAGTTACTTAATTTCACTGAGCTCAGTTTTCCCATCTGTAAACCTTTCTCATCTAGGGCAGATAGTTGTGAGGATTAAATAAATTAACACATAAAGGCACCTGCCATATAGTAAGTCCTCAGTAAATGGAAAACATAAAGAGTCAGGGAATAGCACTAACTAGAGAGCAAGGAAAGGAGAAAAAACAGTTTTTGTAGACACAACATTTATGTCTAATGTTTGGCTGGGCTCTGGGGACATAAAAAAGTCCCTGACTTTGAGGAGCTGGAAAGCTAAGGAATCAGGCATTCCTGAAGAAAAATCCCAATGAAATGAGACAGGTTCTGTGATGCAGTTATAGACAGGTTGCTCAGGGTCAGAGGCAAAAGCTTTTAAGGGAAAGGGGACTTCAAGGGTTGTCCAGACGGAAAAGGGACAAGTGGACCCTTGTCCCTTTCCCTGCTGCAGGTGACCAAAAGGATGTGAAGCACCCCCTGTGGGGAAACTGCATAGAGCCAACCCAACACAGGCAGAGGCAAAAGTCAAAAGAGCAGCTATGGATTAATTATTCGTGGCCAGGATGGGCAGTGAGGCTGGCACAGGACATGGAGGCTAGGGCCTGCCTCGCTGGCCTTCCAATAGCTGAGCTGAACCTTAGGAGCTCTTCCCCTCTCCCCTTGTTCCTAGCACTTCTCCACCCCTAAGCCTCAAGATCTCCTTTTCCCTCCCAACAGCCCTCGTTTGGGGAAGAGCCCAGTGATCTGTGGGCAGAGCATGACACCTCCATCATTCCCAAGTGACTCATTCCCAAGACTGGGGGTGGCAGGAAGTGCCAGAGCCCCAGAGCTGCAGCCCCATCCGGATTCTAGCAGCTTAGAGACACCCTATCTTTTTCCCATTCTCCCCCCACCCTCACTACCTCCCCCACTTCTAGCTCTGACTCTTGACATTTCTGTGTAAGAAACACCCACCTCCCCTAAAACTCTTCTTGCCTTTCCATTGCCTCTTTTGGTCCCTCAACTCCAACCCCCAGGGGGCTGCTGGGTTCCCAAGAGAAGCAGACACAACCCAGACCTAGGGACCCTTTCCTGGTGGAGGTGGCTAGGCCTTTGAGGAACGGGGCCTATGCTGTAGAAACCATTCCCACCAACACTTAAAACAACAACAAAATTACTTTACTACATGCTAAGTGCTTCACAAGTTTTGTCTCATTTATTCCTCACAACAACTAGATGAGAAGATACTATTATCACCGCCATTTGGCAAATGAAAAAAGTAAGGGAGAAATAATTTAGAAAGTAGCAGAACAGGGATCAAACCCAGGACTCAAGATACTGGGCTCTGAACCACCAGGCTCCTCTGCCTGTTTTGGGATGGAGGACAGTGGAGGCCTCTTTGAGCCAAGCCTCTGAGTCTTCTAGGGTAGCACATGCATCCCTGAGGCTCTCTGTACAGCTGCCCTGAGGTCCTGTGGGTGGAGGGCCTTGACTCTGGCCTCTCTCCTAGTTTCCCATGGCTCTTGCTCCACTCTTTACTCCTGAGTGGTGAAAATGTGTTGGGCTACTCAGAGGATTCTCATCCCTCTCAAGAAGTTAACTTCCTATTAAACTCCTAGGACAAACATCAGTGAGATTCTGGGGTTCCCAGGGATTACCTAGAAAGGGGGGAAAGAAGGAGCATTGCTTATAAGCAGGCAGCAGAAGGAGGTTACAGACACCCAAGCGTGGGGTCAGCCCAGGCTTCCAGACAGAGCAGACATCTGTCACACAAAAGAGGCATGGAGATGGCCCACATGACAAGAGAATAATAATATCCTTGAATCATGTAGCACTTTAGCATTTCTCAGGTACTTTACAAAATTTGGTCCTCCAGATGACCTCCTAGGACCTAAGGAGGAAAAAAGCATCCTTTATAAGCTGTCACCATCTATCAAGTTTTCCTCCCAGAGAGGGAAAGGCAGGAAACACACAAGGCAGTGAGTGAGTTAACCAAACCCAAGCTCCAGTGGGTAATTGATAGTTTTTATGGTGTCTTTATCCTCAGACTCCTCAGATATCATATTTCCACTGGATTACCACATTTACATAACAGTGCAGGGTGAGAGACCCTGATAAATCTTCTCTGCATGGGGATGAATACAGTGGAAATGTACTTTGTTGACAGCGATTTGTTTTACTACACTACTGCCCTTCAATTTAGGGAGGAAAGAGCAAGGCTATTGCCTTATGAAGGAAGGGTGCAAAGGAGGGAAAGGAGAAAGGGAGGGAGGAAGAGGAGAGATCTGGAAAGACAGATGAATGAGGGGAAGACACAAGGTGAAAGGGAGAGCTTTAGGCAAGGGGGAAGAAGGAAAGAGGGAAGGAGGGTAGGAAGGAAGGATAATACCAATGAGAGCTCACTCTGTTCTAGGCACTGTGCTAATCACTCCATGGATTAACTACACTAATCCTCACAGCAACCCAGTGAGGACAGTCTGTTATTATCTCCATTGCACAGATGACAACACCCTAGTTGGGGCAGTCTCCCAACACCCCATTCTGTTACCCCCATTTCATTTTCTTCATAGCATTTGCTACTATCTCCAGCAGGTTTATTAACTCACTTATGTAATTACTGCCTTGTTCACAGCTATATCCTCAGTACCTTGAACAGTTTCTGACCCAAAGTAGATTTTTTTTAAATATTTATTTATTTATTTTGAGAGAGACAAAGAGAGCACAAGCAGGAACAGGGCAGAGAGAGAGGGAGACAGAGAATCCCAAGCAGTGTCTGCACTGTCAGCACAGAGCCCAACATAGGGCTCTGTCTCTCGACCCGTGAGATCATGACTTGAGCCAAAATCAAGATTTGGACACATAATCGACCAAGCCACCCAGGTGCCCTTCAAAGTAGATTCTTAATAAGAATACTTGTCATAGGAATAAAGGGATACCCAAGAAGTTCCTGGGTAGTGAGTGCTACCCTGCCTCCCACATGGGGTGATGTGGTGGGGAGGGTGGACTGAGGGCAGGTACTAGAGGTGCTCTCTCTATATATACACATGGAGGGAACTGTTATCAGCTGCTGTGTATTTAGTGTATTTAGTGAAGAAGAAATGCATTTTCTCCTCCATCCTTTCCAGCTGTTTTCTTTTTAATTTTTTAACTTCCCTCAGATGTTCTGCTCCTGTCTGTCCCATGATTAATTCGGCATCCACTAACTGTATCCTCCTCACTTTCTGTCTCACTCTTATTCTTGTTCTTTTTGCTTCCCTGCTTACCTTTCTTTCCCATGCTTCTCTTGAGAGACAGCTCATCCAAATGAATTTAAACTGGTAATTTCAGAGGCCAACTTCCACTGTTGAAAGTCCAGTCTGGTACCAGAGCCTCCTCCCTGCAAAGAGCATTTTACTCCGTCTGTAAAATGGACAGAATTTTTTACAGGGTTTTTTGAACCAGTGCTAGTGGGCCTTTGAGGGAAGGGTCTCAGAACCACACCACTGGCCTTCTCACATCCTTATCCAGAGAAGACTTGCCAAAGCCCTAAGACCACAGGAATCCATTATCCATTATCCAACAGAGATCTATTTCCTTTCCCATGTGTATGGTATTTGCAGCAAATATGAATCAGAAGATAACAAGCCTTGCTTTCCCTCTCTCGGTGGGGTCTTGAAAACTCCTCAATCCAGTGAATAACAGCGTCTGCTGAGAATATAAATGGCAAGGCCACAGGATAAGTGTAGGAGGACATGTCACCACAGGACTGGCAGTGTATCAGAGTGGCTGGGAATGCGGGTCTCAAGATTCAGACAGCTTTGAGTTTGAAGTCTGGCTTCTCTATGAATAGACTATAGGTGGCAATGGCGGAAGTTGAGTGTCAGATGAGTCCTATGGTAGTTTCCCCAAATCAGGCATTCTTGCTAGGTCCACCAGAGTCTCCTGTACCAAATCAGTTGTAGCACTTGGCCAGTCGAGTTGGGATTATTTCTTGCAGGAAAGTCCAAATCACCAGAGTCTGAGCTCCTCAAAGTCAAGAACTCAGTTTTTTCTCTGTATCCCTAGAGCCAGGCCACATGGTGGACATGAAAGAAGGACACTGTACAGACTTTCCTTTTCTTCCAGAAAATGGAAGGTACTCATTTTCTTCCTCAAGCACATTATTCATTGAGACTTTGATATGCTTAGCACCTACTGTGTGCTACATACCCTAACTATGTTATCTTCTTTAATCCTCATAATGGCCCTTGAGTTAGGGATTGAGACCGTCTGCATTATCTCTCCCCTCAGCTATGGAAAGAGCCTCCTTCTGGAAGAACACTGAGTTCTTCTTTCTCTGATACCCAACTTCTGCCCTTCCCATCTGCAGTGTATGCACACAGCAGCCAGAGTGATCCTTTAAAAATCATGTCACTGTTCTGCTCAGAACCCTTCAATAGCTCCCCATTTCATCAGCATAAAATCCAAACTCTTACTATGTCCTACAAGACCCTACATTAGCTCCCTAATCCCCAGCCCACAAACTTAATGACGTCAGGCTCTACCACTCTCCTCCCTGCTGCCTGACATATTTCCCAAACACTGCTGAGTACACTCTTGCCTCAGGCCCTCCTGGCTGTCCCCTGTGCCTACAAATCTTTATCTTGATCTCTCCATGGTTTGCCCCCTGCTTATTTCAAGTTTTGTTCAAGTGTCATTGTATCAGGGAGGTCTGCCATGACTCCCCTGTGGTGATTTTAAAATATGTCCACAAAACCTCTGAGACTCCTCCCTTCAAGAGGCAGAACTTTATCCCCCACTCCCTACAGTATTGGCTTGACTTAGTGTCTACTTTCTAAATAATAGAATATGATAAAAGTAATAGCATGTGACTTCTAAGACAAGGTCATAAAAGGCATTGGGATTACCCTAGTCTGGTAATGAGAAACCATTAGGCAAACCCAAATTAAGGGAAATTATACATAATTCATGATCAGTACTCTTCAAAATGGTCAAGATTATAAAAAAAACAGTGCTTGCTTCGGCAGCACATATACTAAAATTAGAATGATTCAGAGAAGATTAGCATGGCCCCTGCACAAGGATGACATGCAAATTCATGAAGTGTTCCAGTTTTTGCCATCAAATGCAAATCAAAACTACAATGAGGTATCACCTCACCTCTGTCAAAATGGCTAAAATCAACAACACAAGAAACAACCGGTGTTGGCAAGGATGTGGAAAAAAAGGAATACTCCTGCACTGTTAATGAGAATGCAAACAGTGCAACCACTGTGGAAAACAGTATGGAGTTTCCTCAAAAAGTTAAAAATAGATCTACCCTATAATCTGGCAATCTCATGACTTGGTATTCATTTACCCAAAGAAAACAAAAACACTAATTCAAAGGGATCTAATGCACCCCTCTGTTTATAGTATATTTACAATATTGTTTACAATACTGTATTATTTACAATACCCAAATTATGGAAGTAGCCCAACTGTCCATCGATTGATGAATGGATAAAGAAGATGTGGTGAGTATATATACAATTGAACATTATTCAACCATAAAAAAGAATGAAACCTTGCCATTTGCAACATTGTGAGGGAGCGAGAGAGTATTATGCTAAGCAAAATAAGTCAGAGAAAGACAAATACTGTATGATTTCACTCATATGTGGAACTTAAGAAACAAAACAAATGAGAAAAGGGGAAAAAGAGAGAGATAAACCAAGAAACAGACTCTTAACTATAGAGAACAAACTGATAGTTACCAGAGGGGAGGTGGATGGGGGGATTCATGAAATAAGTGATGGGGATTACAGTGTGAACTTGTGATGAACACCAGGTGATGTATGGAAGTGTTGAATCACTATACTGTACATCTGATACTAATATTACACTGTATGTTAACCAACTGGAATTAAAATGAAAATTTGGGGAAAAAAAGATGAAAAAGAAAGAATAGGAAACTCTATTGTTGATCAAAAGAGACTAAGGAAACATGCTGACTAAACACAACTAAACTCTGGATACTGGAACAGAAAAGACATTAATGGAAAAACATGCAAAATCTGAATAAAGTATGTAGTTTAGTTAATAGCGGTGTTCCGATGTTAATCTCTTGATTTTGAGAAGTGTACCATGGTTATATGAGATATTAACATTAGAAGAAGCTGGGTGAAGTGGTGAAATATGTACAGGAACTCTCTGTACTATCTTTGTGTCTGTAAATCTAAAGTTATTCCTAAATATTAAGTTTTTTTAAAAGGCATTGTGTCTGTCTCCTTACTTTCCTTCTTAGACAACACATGTGCTGCTGTGTCACGAAGATACTCAAACAGCCCCAGGAGGAGGGTGGACACCTGAAGTGTCCAGCGAACAGTCATGGGAGTGAACCATCCTAGAAGAGAGTCCTCCAGCCCCAATCAAGGTTTCAGGTAACTGCAGTCCCATCTGACATTTTGACCACAGCATCAAGAAAGTCCCTGAGCCACAATGACCCAGTTAGGCCACTTCTGAATTCGCGACTCTCAGAAACTGTGAGACAATAATTTATTGCTGTTTTAGGCTTCTGAGCTTTAGAGTAATTTGTTATGCAGCAATAAGTATCTAACACATATAGATAGCCTGGGTGACTCAGTCGGTTGAACGTCTGACTTCGGCTCAGGTCGTGATCTCATGGTTAATGAGTTTGAGTCCTGCGTTGAGCTCTGTGCTGATAGCTGGTAGCCTGGACTTGATTCAGATTCTGTGTCTCGCTCTCTCTCTGCCCCTCCCCAGCTCAGCTCATTCTCTCTCTCTCTCCCTCTCTCTCTTTCTCAAAAATAAATAAACCTTAAAAATTAAAAAAAAATACATCTAGATAGCATACATTTAGATAGGTAAATATCTAAAATAGCCTCCTTCTAGTCACACTCAACCCCCCTTTCCAACCTCAGTTTGGTTTATAGCACTTAGCTGGTGACATCACATTACAGGTTTGTTTATTTAACTTCTGTCTCTACCCTAGAATTTGAGCTGCATGCAAGGGGAAACATTGTTTAGTTTATGTCCCCTGCACCTAGAACTGTGCCTGACACATAGTAAGTGTTTGATAAGGGATAGTTGTAGTTATTATTTTTGGATAACAAGGGGTTAGGTAAAAATCCTTCTCTAGCCTTACCCAGAAAAACAACAACAACAACAACAACAACAACAACCCCAGCCCCTGTGGTTAAGGCAATGTAGAACTAGGAAATGTGAGCAGAGATGAGTCTGAAACTCTGACACCAGACTGAGTTCTTCATCCACTGAGAGACCTTAGACAAGTCTCTTCTTCCCTCTGGGTCTCTGTTTCCCCAAACATAAAATTCAAAAGACTGGGATGACCTGCAAGATCACTAAGATTTCTTTCCACTCTAATAGTCAATGATACCACTGACTATCCCAGGGTGGGCTGGAAGGAGGTGCAGGAGCTCAGTTCTGGAGATGGAGAAAAGAAGGATTGAAGAATATATTTGATCCTCAGAGGGACCAGGCAGAACTTGCCTACCTTCATGCTAAGCTCACTTCCTGGAAACCCTTTCCCATGTGATGATCTATTCCTTTGCCAAGGCCCAGCTCCCTATCTCTGCAAAGCCCACAGGCTGCCAATAACCCATTAGCACACGTCTTCATAACATGTTCCCCACACTGTGTTGTGACTGGACCTTTGTATCCTGGGGCCTCAGCTCCTAACAGGAATAAGTAAGTCCCTGGGAAACACTCCCGGGCTTGCAATTCCTGCCTAGGGAACTTAGATCCTGAAGGAAGGAAGAAGAGCGAAAACAGGGGAGAAGGTGAAAGACCAGGCATATGCTGGTCTGAAACCCCTTAAACCTCTCCCCTTTCTCTCCTCTCCTCCAAGTTTGGCCCCACCACCAAGAGAAGCGTCCACATCAGCCTGCCCACCCCTCTGTTTCACCAGAGTACTAGGTCAAATGCCATTTATTTGAGCCATATTAACTTTCCCCTCCTCTTACCTCCCTTAGTCCCCCACCCTTTCCCCACAATAAACATACCCTGAGTCTTTCTCAACATCTGTTCCAGGTATCTGACAGCTTCCTGATATTTAGTATGAAGACAGGTTTGAGGGGCATTTTTTTCTCCATAACAGCTCCATGGAAAGGCGTAAAGAACTTGCTATGTTCTGGAAATCACAGGTGGAAGGATTATGTTTAGGCTATAAAGTGAGGTTGGGAGCAGCAGGAGACAAGACAGGACAGGTAGGCAGGAATCAGCCTTGATGGACTTTGTCCCATAGGCCGTGGAAACCACTGAGGAATTCTACCCAGACTGGAACTCACTGCCCTTCCATTCAGCCCTCCTCACTTACATCCCTTCCTATCTCTCTCTGCCCCCAACCCCTGTCCCATTTGTCCCATACCAAATTCTTAATAACACCCAAGATTTACCGAGAACCTTCACTGTATAAGTTTCCTGTTCACATTACCTCATTTCCATCGTTCAGCACTGATGAAGTAGGTGTTATCGTCCCCACTTTACAGGTTAAGGAAAATGACTCCAGTATGTGGTTTGGTCAATTGCAAACTAAGGAAGAAGCAGAGCCCAACTGCTCAACCAGTACCCTGATTGGCCCCTGCTCTCTACCTTTTTTCTAATCTCTTCTTTGGGGGAGATGTCTGTAAGGAGGTCTCTGAGATCTGGAGGCAGAACTGGGAAGAATGACTGCCAGAACTAGACAATTCTGAAACTGGGATCTCCGGGTTCTGATGGGACCTATCTCACCCAGCCTTGCTCACCTCTCTGCTTGGCAGGAAGTGTCTCCCATTCTCTCCATTTCCTGTCCTGACCCACCTGCTTACCCACATCCCACATCCTCCTTCACCTCCCAATATATGGTTTGGCCTTGTCTTTCAGTTTCTAGGTGATGCATTTGTTCTGAAAATGCCTGGATGGACCAGTACCCTCTGGAACCTCTGCAGGTAATTCAGATATCTGGAGAGTATGGCTGTTCCTACCTTGTCCTCCCCTAAGGACAAGGTGTGGACTGACACTGGGTTTTCCAGGCTCTTCAGCAACGGTTAGCTCCTCTCTACCTCATCTCCCACTACCTACACCTATGCTCTCTCGCAGGCTACAAATATATAACCACATGTGCTTTCCCAAATACGCCAAATTCTTGAAATCTTTGCATGTGCATTTTCTCTCTTTAGAATGTCAGCATCTTGTCTACTCTAAGTTTTCTTTAGTTAAACTCCTAATTATCAGGCTTTGCTCAAACATGATGTCCAGCCCCACTGATGTCATTATCAATCAGGCCATCGTTTCCTGCCTGGACTGCTCCCTCACTGGTCTCTAGGATGCCTCTCTGGCCCTACACCATCCAGTGCTCACACTGCACCCACAGTAACCTTTCTAAAATCCAAACATGAGGGGCGCCTGGGTGGCTCAGTCGGTTTAGTGACCGACTTCGGCTCAGGTCTTGATCTCACGGTTTGTGAGTTCAAGCCCCGCGTCAGGCTCTGTGCTGACAGCTCAGAGTCTGGAACCTGCTTAAGATTCTGTCTCTCTCTCTCTCTCTCTCTCTCTCTCTGCCCCTCCCCCACTCACACTCTGTCTCTCTCTCAAAAATAAATAAACATTAAAAATTAAAAAAAAAAACAAATAAAAATAAAATGCAAACGTGATCTTAACACTTCCCTTCTTAAAACTTTCAAATGGTTTCCCATGCCCTGAAGGTGAAGTCATAACTCAACCTGGTTTGGGTGCTTCTTGCACCCCGCTCCCACCCACTTCTCTTGCTTCACGTCCTCCAGCCCTGCCCACCACCCTACTGATACTCCAGCCAGATTTTCTGACACTTTTACTCAGTTCCTTGAAACTTGCCTGTTCTCTCTTGACTACATAATATTCCCTTGGCTGGAACTCTCTTTCCCTCCTTTTCCCCTAGCTGATTTCAACTAACCCTTCGGGCAGGTCTCAGCCTGAACTCACTTTACCACAGAGCTTTCCAGAACTCCCCTGATGAATTGTGCTGCCTCTGCTTTCTTGCCCCCACTGACCATTATTTCCCCTAGGACAGCATTTATCTGGTCTGTTACTACATATTTGTTTGCTCATATGTTTCCCACACCCAACTGGGCCCTACCTTATTCCCAACTATAACTCAGAGTCTCATGCTGGTAGGCTCTCCAGGAACAATTCTTGAATTGGTGAGTGAACAAAGCCTTCCCTGTCTTCGTGGTGCATACTCGGGCACCCACTGCAGTTTCTACTACCACCACATTGTAGTTACTATTCTAGATTATGGGTGATTGTTTCTCTGGGTGTTCCTCTCTCTTTATGGACGGGGATGGCACCTTGAATGTACTCGAGTGCCTAATACAGAGGTCAGCATTCACCTTCC
Organism: Cryptoprocta ferox; assembly: GCA_028646485.1. Taxonomy (NCBI): domain Eukaryota; kingdom Metazoa; phylum Chordata; class Mammalia; order Carnivora; family Eupleridae; genus Cryptoprocta; species Cryptoprocta ferox. The sequence continues at coordinate 28,152,461 of CM053572.1, forward strand.
ATCTGTCTTCTTCTATTTTTTATTCTTCTTATTTTTAACAAAATTTTATTGAATACTATACTAGATACTTTGGATGTAGCAGTGAACAAGGTAGCTGACTCCCTGCCCTTAAGCTCACATTCTAGTGGCATATATGGGTGCCTAGTGAACAGGGGGGTCAGTGGATCCCAGTCCTACCGGGAAGGCCCTGAGGGCTTTTCTGTCTGCAACTATACAGCAAGGAGCACAGCCTTAGGGGAAAGAGAATATATTTTCTTGGTGACATCTGGACCTCCCTTTGTTTAGGTCTCCATGGGACTAGCCACCAAGCAGCAGCAGAAAGTGGGGGGGAGGGAGGAGGATGGATGATGATGATGTTGAAGCCCAGTGCCTATAACCACTTCATCCAGGCAACTGGGTTTTTTTCTCTACCATGGAACAGAGAAAGAAAGAGATCCATAGAGGGAAAGACATAAATGGATAGAAATGACAGAGAAGAAGGGAAGGAGAGAAAAAGTTGAACAGAAAGACGAGGAGGACGAGGAGTCAAACACATGGACAGGGAAAGAGACGAAGGCAGAGATAAAAAGCCTGCAGGATTGAGCCCTGCCTGTCTCATTTGGGTCAAGGGGGGGGGGGGATAAAAAGGATTCAATTTTGAGCTCTTGGGATTCCCTAAATGATCCCTCAAGTTATCTCTGGCCCCATCTGGCCTAGGAGGCTTCTGCCAGGGACCTACCAGCCCCCAAACCAGAATATACTCCATGCGACCCTCAAGAGTAGGGACAGGCAGTGATGGAAAAACATAGTTGCTCTGGGAACAGCAGTCCCTGATTTTCATCTTTTTCAGTAAAGATCATAGAAAAGACCCTGTGTTCACCATCTGTTTCCTAACTGGGGGCTCCAGGCTTTGCTCTCTGAGATGCAGGCCTGACAATATCTCAATCTGCAGGCACAGCACAGAAAATCCTCTGAGCTGAGAGCTGGGGAAGCAGCCCCCACCCCCAGGAGCCCCCAGATGCCAAGCACGAGCCTGAGTTGCTAATAGTGTCCTGCTCTTGCCAGCAGCTTCAGCTGCTCGCTCCTGAGGCTGTGATGCCATCTGCTGCTCAATTTAGGAAACTGGATGAGTCTGTCTGCACAACCAAGGGCGAGCAGGGCAGTTGGGAAGGGGCCCCCCTTGGTCTCAGAAGAGCCGTGTCTTTGTGTCTGGATGGACCCAGTACCAGGCCTCAGGGACAGAGCAATGCTCTGCTCCCTGCCACCATTCCTCTCAGACAAGGCAGGATGCCTCTCTTTCACAGGAAGCTACCTAAGGCTTCTGGAGAAGGAGTAGGTTGGTTCTGCCTTTCATCAAAGTCCAGTGTTGTTTCAAGGTTAAATTGCCCAGAGGGGTCCCAGTCTGCCTTTGAAGTTCTACAGCTTTCCTCAAAACATCTTGTTTTCTTTGCAGGTTTAAGTAAGATTATTCCAAGTTATATTAATTGGGTGAATGAAGTAATGAGGCCAGGCCTAGAGAAAGTGGGGCTTTGAAGAAATGCACTTCCTCATGCAGAACTGAAATAAGACCTTCAGACTCTCAGCGGGTGTTTGAAGTTCCTGCTGTGTTGTACCTTTTCAGGCCTCAACCCAGATAGGGTTGTGGGCTCCAGTGTTATAGGGACCACACTAATGCCTGGCACCTATTTTTGATATTTCTTGAAGTAATGGTTAGCTTGAGGAGATTTCCTGCAAACCAGTTGAGGTAGCCAACCTCGGAGGTGATCCCCAATGATGTCCATGTCCTGACAGTCACCCACTTACAGTCTACCTTCCACATAGTACAAGTGTTAATCAATGACCAATAGGACAGAAGTAATGGCATGTAATCTCCAAGATTAGATTAAAAAAGACACTGTGGCTCCCTTCTTCGTGTCCCTCTCTCCCTCCCCCTCTCTCTGCCTCTCTCCCTCATCACTTGTTCTGAAGGAAGCCAGTTGCCTTGTTGCTAACAGCCCTATGGAGAGGCTCATGTGGTAAAGAACTAAGGCCTTCTGTCAACAGCCATATGAGTGAGACTGGAAGCAGATCCTCTTACGAAGCCTTCAGATGACTGCAGCCCTGGCAGATGGCCTGACTGCAAACTCATGAGCGACCCTAAGCCAGTTCAGCTGAGTTATTCCCATTCCCTTACCCTCAGAAACTGAAATAAATGTTCAAACTTTGGGGTAATTTGTTTTGCATAAACATAATAAACCTGTCATACGGTATTATTATTATTATATCATAGGATATCCTCTGCATTATATCACTCCATTTCTTTATAACATGCAGACCCCACCCCCTCAACCTCTTTAACCTCATCTCCTCCTACCCCACCCTCTCCCTAGCTCGGCTTCACCCAAGGCTCACTCCTGCTTCACACAGGCCCTTTGAATTTGCTTTTCTGTCTGCTGGAGTCCCCTCCCAGCTACCCCTAAATCTCTGCACGGTTACTCCCTTATCTTGTCGAGGTCTTGTATTCACATGTTGCCTTCTTTTTTCTTTTAATAAATGTTTATCTATTTGTTTTGAGAGAGAGAGAGTGTGTGAGCAGGGATGGGGGTCAGAGAGAGGGAGACAGAGAATCCCAAGCAGGCTCCACACTGTCAGCATAGAGCCCCCTGCGGGGTTCGATTCTACGAACCATGACATTGGGACCTGAGCCGAAATCAAGAGATAGACACTTAACCAACTGAACCACCCAGGTGTCCCTACATGTAGTCTTTTCAAAGTAGCTTTCCTTGACCCTCTGCACACCTGAACTGCAACTCCCACATGTGCCTATTCTTTTCCCTAATTTATTTTTATCCTTAGCACTTATGATTATAAAACATATGTAACAAAATATATTTTATGTATTTATCTTGTTATTTCTATCTCCCCCCCCTTGAATATATGCTCCATGAAGGCAGTAATTTGTGGTTTTTGTCTGTTTTGGTCACTGCTCTAGTCCCAGCACTTGGAAGAGTGATTAGTGATACACATGACAGATGTGCAATACATATTCAGTTGAATGGAGACAAAATGTCACAATTCTTCAATTATAGTATGTATATCCTCTAGATGCCTCATATCACATGCCTTGTTATGATGTCACATATATATTATCTTAAACACAGAGTAAGGCAGTGTGGAGAGAATAGAGCCACAAATAAGAAGACTTAGTTTTGATGCTTGCTAGCTACATTACTATAAGCGAGGCATGTAACCCCTCTGACCCTCAGTTTTACTCATCTGTAAAGTAAAGTTATTATAACCTCCCTGTCCTACCTATAGTGTAGGTATAGAAATCAAATAATGAATGCTACAGTATTTTAAAAATCTAACACATAATATAGTTTCTGAAATGTCATGTGTCTCAGGATATACTCTTGGGGGATCCGAGGAGAAAAAAAGGTTGAAGAAGTCTGGGAAATTTGGGTTCCAATATTCTTTTTTAAAATTTTTATTTATTTTTGAAATGGGAGGAGCATACGTGAGGGAGGGGCAGAGAGAGAGGGAGACACAGAATCTGAAGCAGGCTCCAGGCTCTGAGCTGTCAGCACAGAGCCTGATGCAGGGCCCAAACTCATGAACCCGTGAGATCATGACCTGAGCTGAAGTTGCACACCTAACCAACTGAGCCATCCAGAAGCCCCATTGGGTTCCAATACTCTAATGACTCTTCTTGGACATTCACAACCATTAGCATATGAAAGTGTCTGAAAATCCTGCATGCAAGGTCTTTCTGAATGCACCTGACTTTACTTGGTCTTGATCTCTATAATACATAATACATACAGAGCACCGCCTTTGTTGTCAGGATAGCATTGCTCCTTTAGAGCAAGATGGAATTCTAAAGTTCCTAAAACAAATCGCAGGGAGGTGGGCGATGAGATCCAACAAGTGAAATGGAGATTGGGAGGAGGGAGGAGGA
>CM053572.1:28156476-28215059 GCA_028646485.1 Cryptoprocta ferox
CCCCCCCCCCCCCCCCCCCCCCCCCCCCCCCCCCCCCCCCCCCCCCCCCCCCCCGGGGGAGGAATCTAGAAATTCTGATGCTGCCCACGGAGCCCAGTTTATTCCTTTGAGTGCTGCCTCTGCCAATTTCCACAGGTGGAGCTCGGGTTTCCTTTTCAGCTTCAAGGGACCTCGGACTGAAGAGATTTCTTCCTCATCTGGGAAGAGGAATCACGTAAACCAAAACAGCTTCTCAATTTAGCGTACTCATTAAGTGCCTGAAATGGCAGCTGCCATTTTTCCTTTCCTCACAAGCAATAAGCCTTCTTGGCAGCATCCATCTCCCCAGAGCACGCCTGACTTGGAAAAGGAAGAGGAACTGCATTTCCTCCCGCAAAGATTCCCTAGGCTGAGTGGGAGAGGAAGAGGTGGGCAGGTTTATTCTTGACTTCCAAACAGGCCTGCCCTAGCCTAGTCCAGACACTAATAGAAAAGGAGATTCTTCAGCTCTCTCTGGCATCCACTCACACTTCCAGTCCTCATGGTTAGGAAGTTCTTTGTTCTATCTCATTTCAGTCTTTTCCCTGTAACTTAATTTTGTACTGTCTTTCTCTTACCCCAGAAGAAGGGAGTGATTTATTTGACTGTCTTAAGTTGCAGGTATAGAACAACTTATAGTAAAACCAGTATGGTTATAAACCATATCTCTGGGCATATGATTGGTGAATACTATTTGAGGAACTTCATTTCCCACCAACTTGGAGATGGGGCTTTTTTTTTTTTTAATGTTTATTTCTTTATTTTGACACAGAGAGAGATAGAGAGTTAGCAGCGGACAGGCAGAGAAAGAGAGAGACAGAGAATCGCAAGCAAGCTCCAGGCTATGCACGCAGAGTGTGATGTGGGGCTCAGACACACAACCCATGAGATCGTGACCTGAACCGAAAGCAAGAGTTGGATGCTTAACTGAGCCACCCAGACACCCCTCTTTTTTTTTTTTTAATTGTGTGATTCAAAGTGGGGCTAGGGAGGTCATGAGAAAGGAAGTGATATAGGTGGAGCACCTGCCTGGTCCCTTATATATGACATCTCATTTCATCTTCGCAACAACCTAAAATGTAGAGACTATAATTCCCATTTTAAAGGTGAAGGTACTGAAGTCCAGAGGTCACTTAAAGTCAAATAGCTGACAGGTAGGTGGTAGAGGCAGAATTTCATTGATATCTCACTCCCAAACCCATGTTCTCTACCGAACGGGCTTGACTAGATCACAGAGAAACCTGGGTCTTTGGTTTCTTTGCATTCTTTGTGATATGCTAGGTCTATCTCCTAACCCCACAAACATGCTGGGATTCTGGCTATTTTCACATGCCCATTTACTGCAGGGTACACTTAACATCAGAAAAGTTCAAGTAACTCTCTCAAGTCTTTGCTGTGACCAAATCTGAACTCACTCTACCTGATGTCCACCTGCTTCATCAGACTGTAATCTCCATAATGGTAAAGATCATGTCTATCTTTCTTATTCATCATGCTATCACTCCCTCGGGTCTACCACAGGGTCTGCTACATGGTAGATACTCAATATGTGTTGACTGAATGAATAATGACAGAAAGAGAAGACTCCATAAAACAAGATAAGAGAATGTGAGACAAACATTTAAAAGGCCAACATTTAATTTAAAGAAGGAGAAAAGAGGTAGCTAGGAAGAGAGTGAGAGACAGCAAGATAAGAAAACTCAGCACAAACAAGCAAGATAAAAATAGCCTCTTGCCACTGTCCTTTTAAAATTACTTTCTATATTTGAGCCTAAGTGACAAGTGAAATCTCCTCTGTAATTTCCCATGTGTTCAGCTTAATGAATTTCTGGCAAATGGTTTCAGCATCAGAGGGCCAATTTGGACATTGTGGGGGTGGAGTTGGTGAGAAAATGAAGGGTATGGAAATAGACTAATTGAGTCTAGAAACCAAATGAAGAGGTGACTGGAGGCATGTGAGGAGGGAGCCGTCTTGGAACTTGCTCAACATCAAGAAGGACTGGGAATTGCTCTAGCTGATGTCATTGTGATGCTACAGAAGGAGTTCAGAATCCCAAGATGGCCTTGAAACGATTCTTTGTGTCACACTGCCTATCTTCTAAAGAGCTTTATTTGTTTATATAGAGAGCATTATATTAATGATTTAATTTCAGCCATCGGAGGGACTAAAGAGACTGTCTTTTTCAGGTCCATAAATCTTGTACACAGTAGGTATACCATAAATGTTCAACCAAATCATTATGAGGCAGTGAAATGAGGAAGTGGAAGAATGGGAATGCATACTCTCCTCCTTTGAATCTGTTCAGGCTGCCCACCCAGATGCATTAATTTTCTCTGTACACTAAGGAAGGAGCTCTGAGGGACAATAGGACCCAGAATAAAAATTCTTTTCAATGCAGACCAAAATTTTAATCAGAATGCATGTCTTTCATGTCCCCAACTATGCTTTTCATTGTTGTTTAAGTAGCTTTATTGGTATATAAGTCATATACCATACAAGTCACCCATTTCAAGTACAGAATTCAATGGTTTTTATTATACTCACAGATAAGTGTAACCATCACAATTTGAGAATATTTGATCATCACCTCAAAAAGAAACCTACAATCTTTAGCTATCACCCCCTTCCTCTTTTATTTTTTTAATGTTAATTTATTTATTTTGAAGTAGAGAGAGAGAGAACATGGGTGCGTGCATGAGCAGGGGAGGAGCAGAGAGAGGGGAGAGAGAGAATCCCAAGCAGGCTCTGCACTCTGAGCTCCATCTCACAAACCATGAGGTCATGACCTGAGCCGAAATCAAGAGTCAGCTGCTCTGCTTACTGAGCCACCCAGGTACCCCAAACCTCCCCTCCTCTATTTATTTTCTGTCTCTATAGATTTTCCTGTCCTGGAGTTTCATATGAATGGAATCAAACAATATGTGGTCTGGCTTCTTTAACTTTTTTTCTTTTTAATTTAAAAAAAAAAATTTTAACGTTTATTTATTTTGAGAGAAAGAGACAGAGTATGAGCAGGAGAGGGCCAGAGAGAGAGGGAGACACAGAATCCGAAGCAGGCTCCAGGCTCTGAGCTATCAGCACAGAGCCTGATGCGGGGCTTGAATCCATGAGCGAGATCATGACCTGAGCCAAAGTCGGACGCTCAACAGACCGAGCCACCACCACCCAGGTGCCCCATGGTTTCTTTAACTTAATGTTACATTTTCAAGGTTCATTCATGTTGTAGCATGAATTAGTACTTCATTCCTTTTTCTGACCAAATAATATTCCACAGTATAGATATTTCACATTTTGTTTGTCCATTTGTCAGTTAATGGACATTTTAGTTGTGTTTTAGCCACTATGAATAATGCTGCTATGAAAATTTGTGTACAAGTTTTTATATGGACATACATTTTCATTTTCTTGGGTATATACCTCTAAGAGTAGAATTGCTGAATCATAAAGTATCTCTATATTCAATCATTTGAGGAACTGTCAGACTGTTTTTCAAAGCAGCTGCACCATTTTACATTCCCACCAGCAGCGTATAATGATTCCAATTTCTCTATATCCTTGCCAATCCAACTATGCTTTTGAGAGATAACAAGGACAACTGCAGGGCTCCACTCTGATCTAGATAGCTGTTACAGAGAAGCAGCAAGAGGAGTCGAGTCCAGGGATGGAAGAGAAATCCCTCTTCTACTATAAGCTCTTAGGATAATCCAGAGCGAATGCTGCCATCTGTCGTACTCTCTGACTCCCCAGGCTAGGTTAGCTGTCTTCTGACATCTGCCCAAGAATACCTATACCACATGTCTCTTTTCCCCACTAGATTGTAAGCTTTAGGCAGGCAGAGATCTCTAGTGCTCTCACTTTATCTGCAGCACATGAATAGGGTCTGGCAAATGGCAGGTGCTCAGTAAATGCTGATTGGTTGACTAACTGAATGAATGATTAAACATTTCTTCACTGGTGGTTCCTGTCCAGGGAGGAGAGGAAAGGTTCAATCTCAGGGGCAAAAAGGTTTAAGAAGGGAAGCAAGGAAAGAATAGATGGAGGAGAAAGGGAAAGTCACACAAGAAATTTGGGAACCTACTGTCCCTTAAGGCCAACCTTTCCAATTATGAGGTCAAACTCGGAGCTAATGGGCCTACCCTAATCCTTTTTTTGTCTTTCATCTGGCTGCATTTTTTTATAGAAATTTTCCTTTTCCTTTTTTGTTATTATTTCTAACAAGTTTGTCTTTGCAAGAATAAGAAAGTAGAAAAGTAGTTACTATTACAGGTAAAAGAGCACATAAATAAATTCACCAAAATGACTTCAGAATTTAAAAGGCTGGAAGTTAAGAAGGTTGACTATGTAGGATTTTTTAACTAAGAAATGCAGAAACCATAACCGAGGTTTTCCTCCTCATCACATTGAAAGTCCTGTATCTAAAAAACATGACTACATTTTCAATGACATAACGACATGACTCACCACTCAGCCTTATTCACGATGGCTGTCCTTCCTTCCACACAAATCCTGCCTCCTACCTGACTAATGTGTGTCTAGTAGTCACCAGGCCATTGGTCCTTCTCTGCCCAAAGGCCCTGTATCTCTTTAGCCTCAATCACTTCCTGTCTCTTCTCTGAAAGCACACATGCACATATTCACACAAACCTCACCTTTCTTTTCATGAGTTCTCAGGGTAGGTCTCCTTCTCCATTTTGTGAGTTTGGAAGAAAAGAAAGCAAAATATATGAGATGCCAATGCAATTTCTCCTTTAGCAGAGCTTCACAGGACAATTACCCACCCAGTCTGCAGGGTTTTATAGCGCTAATAACCCTCCTTTATGAACACACTGTGACAGCTGGATGCGGGCATTGATTATGGCAGCAGTCTTCAACCACATTCCTATTTAACTACAAAGCAGAGCTCCTGCCTACTAGCTCAACACTGCTCATGTGCCTTTTTTTAATTACTGTATTTATGTAAGCCTTTTTCCAACCAGAGTCTGTGTCCAACTCCGTCAAAACCGGAGGATTTGTGCTTGCCACTTCTCCAGTCTCTTTCTGGCCTTAGAGTCTAGTGTCTCTAGCTGGAATCAATTTAGCATTCACTCTAGCCTTTCTCAGCAGAGGTCTGTGAGGATTGGGGAGCATAGGCAGCACATTTTTTTTTTCATTGTGATAGCTGGGAGAAGATAATAAAACACATTGGCAGATGCCAAGGGCAGTGGCTGCTTCTTAGGGGCTTGCCTGGCAAAGGTGTCAGGTGCAATAGATGAGCAGACCTGGTAGGATGCCGTGGGGGCAAGGAAAGGGAGGGGCTCCAGCTTTACCCACCTTTCAGCAGGACATAATCGTATTGACTCCAGCAAATGGGGAAAGGAAGTTTTAGTATTCAAAAGAAATGCTGGTAACCCAGTGGGCATCTGTCCACACTGAAGATGTGGCCTCTTTGGCTGATTATGCCACACTCAAGGTAACTCCGGCAGAGGAAGCCAGTATTCTTTAACTACTGCAAGTCAGCGAAGGATTCTACTGAAGGGAACCAGGGATGCTGTCCCACACGGATAGGCGGTAGGAATGCCAGGCACAATCTACCTGAAAATATCCTGGAAAGAACCGAAAAGCAAGGTGACCTGATGGACGAGCCATCAGCCTAAGGACGACCTACTAGAGAAAGCCGGAAAAAAGATCTGCCTGGGAGGTGGAAAAAGCTTATGCTGCACTTGAAGGAACCGAAAGGTCCCACACTTGGGAGGTGAACCGGCGCTCGGTATGGGCACGCAGGAAGCACGCCCCCCCCCAGGACACACCAGGTTTTGTAATCAGCACCTCCAAACCGAGCGCCCCCTTCCATCCGTAAGGAACAAACGGGATGGTACTCAAATAAATGTAGACCTCGTTGGGATTCCTACCCTTTCTATGGTGGGGTTCTAGCTTCTATAAGGAGTACGCTCACCTCTGCCACCGCTCCTGCATTTTTCTAACCAGGCCTTTCCTGGGCGGGGCTTCCGGGCCCCGCCCACTGAGGGCCTGCTCAGTGTCCGCCCCGAGGCGGGGCTCCCCTCGGCTTCTGGCTGTCCTTTCCGCTGCGGCCTCTGCTCTGGCTGGAGTACGCGGGCCGAGCTGCAGACACGTGCGGGTAAGTAAAGGCCAAGTGGGGAGAAGCCTGAACGGTTTACTAGTCTGGGGCGAGAGGCAGCTGTGGGGAGGCTTCTTCTGAGGCACGGGATGAAATTGGGGTTCTTTCCATCATGACCCCAGGTTTGGAGGACATCTTGAAGAATCGCTGGGAGATGGTAGCCCTAAAGTCGCCCCCTGTTTTCTGCCAGCCCTCTTGTCCCTGGAGAGTCTCGCTTCCCAGGCGCCAGAGCCAGGGGCTTGGGAAGATTTGTGATGAACACGTGCCCGGGTGGAGCTCCGTCAGGTCCTGCAACCCAATCCCCTAAAAGGGGCAGGCTGTTTTTAGATTAGTTTTTAGACCTGGACAGTGAGTCCCCTCTATTTTACCTTTTATGTCAATTGTTTGGCGTTGGTTAAGAGTGAAATTAGAGGATGGCTGGAAAAACGTATGGTCTTAGATACCATAATCTTATTATGTAAATAAGGTAAATTACAATGGTGAATGGTTAGGAATGTTTATTAACATTCTTGCAAACATTTCAGTTACAGCTTTCAACAACAGTTGAAGTCATAGGTAGGAATGGCTGCATGTCTCCATTTCCTTTCATACCCATTATGCATCCTGTTATCATTCTCAAGTACTGCTTTTATTGTTCTTCAAAAGGTCTCCTAATCCACGTTTTCTCCAATCTAGTTTTAGCTAACCTTTCTGATTTGCACTGCCCATTGCTCTACCAAGGTAACATTTTCCCCTTTTACTCCCCCTATTCATCATTTTCTTGTCTGGAATGTAGTTTTTGATAACAGCAAGTATTGACCACACACTCTAAACCAGATATTCTATAGGCTTAATTTACAGTCTTCTTAAGCCTAACAACCATCTTGTGTACAGAGTACTATTGATAACATTCCTATTCTACAGATGAGACTGAGAGGTATAGAGAGGTTAAGTTACTTGTTCACATTTTTAAAAATTTTTTAATGTTTATTTAATTTTGAGATAGAGTGCAAGCAGGGGAGGGGCAGACAGAGAGGGAGACACAGAATTGGAGGCAGGCTCCAGGCTCTGAACTGTAAGCACAAACAAGACATAGGGCTTGAACTCACAAATTGTGAGATCATGACCTGAGGGGAAGTCAGATGCTTAACCGACTGAGCCTCCCAGGCATCCCACTTGTTTGTTCGCTGTTAAGTAGTTGTTAGGTGATAGCTTATACTTGTTGACTAGACCATTAATATGCTCCCGTTGAGGGGTGCCTGGCTGGCTCAGTTGCTAGAGCATGCAATTCTTGATCTCAGCGTTGTAAATTTGAGCCCCCTATTAGGTACAGATTATATAAAATTTAAATCTTTTTTAGGGTCGCCTGAGTGGCTCAGTCGGCTAAGAATCTGACTTTTGGTTCCTGCTCCGGTCATGATCTCATGGTTCATGAGTTCGGCCCATGTTGGCCTCCGTGCAGACAGTGCGGTGCCTGCTTGGGATTCTCTCTCTGCCCCTCTCCAACTTGCGCTTTCTCAAAATAAAGAAATGAAACTTGAAAAAAAAACTTCAAAAAAATGCTCCTATTGAGTTGCTATGCTACATAGGTAAATAATAACATGTGAAAATAAAACTAACCCGGGGCGCCTGGGTGGCTCAGTCGGTTAAGCGTTCAACTTCGGCTCAGGTCATGATCCTCACGGTTCGTGGGTTCAAGCCCCGCGTTGGGCTCTGTGCTGACACCTAGCTCAGAGCCTGTCTTCGGATTCTGCATTTCCCTCTCTCTCTGACCCTTACCTGCTCTGTCTCTCAAAAATAAATTAAAAAAAAAAAACTAACCAAGGAAAAGCTTTTGTTTTTGTTGCCTGCTCTATTTCTGTGGCTCTGAAATAAGTTATGGGGTTTTGAGGGTAGAGGTCTTGAACTTCACACAAGTGTTGACTACTGTTGGCTGACTAACCTGGAGTATTTTGATTGCAGAGGGGCCAGCCGTGGGCTTTGGACAGATGCAGCCCCAGGTGAGTGCAACTTCATTAGCCTGTCTTTGGCCCCAGCTGTAGGCAGCTGCCTAGGTTGTTGTGTACCTAGGCAAGTGTTACGCTGCTGGGAGAACAGCAGCCGTGATAGCTGGTTGGCATTCTGGGCCTGGTTCATGCCAACTCTGTTGTTAACTCTACCAGGATGCCAGCATAATTGTTTATTCATTAAGGTGGAATCTGTAAGGGCATGGCTTTGCAGGGAGAAACCTAAAAATCCAAATCTTTGAGTGCTTCTGGTTCAACAGGTTTGGCTAGTTGAAGTTGCTGGAAACAGAACAAAGGTAATCAAGCCATGAAGGGATATAGAAGTATAGGGGGAAAGTCAGCTTTTTATTTTTTGAGTGCCTACCAAGTGCTCCGAGAGAGGCTTATACAGGGAAAAAGTGCGTGGGATTTTTGCAATTTTCACCGAAATCAAACTGCATGGCCCCCACTCGACCATACAAGGCTAGTCGTGGTGATCCTCTGTAGGGAGTTCCGTAGCTGCGGTTATCTATAGGGATGCCTTATTAGGGAACTGTTCATGTGAATTTGCTTTAAAATTGTAGGCATTCTTCTCTAGCTCTTTAATAAAATATAAAAATGCCAATTGATTGAAAGGCTCTAGACAGTAGGCCTAGCTATAACCATACTAATTTCTGCTGTAGGCTGACAGTATATTTGTGTTGGTTTCCCACAGTGTTGTTGCCCCTTCGTGGCAGTAAATAATGAGTCCCTTTTGTAGTGATTTTGTTTTGGATTGCTAATTCTCTGAGAAGAGATGCTTCTCAGTTCTAGGCAAACACTTATCACTCATGGTGATGCTGGAGATTGTCCAATAGGGCTGACATAGTTGCTACTTCTGTGAAAAGTGACATCCTGGTTTCCATAGGAGGAACTCCTGAGGATGTTGGGAGGTGGGGAAGTTATTTATAAAAACTAGTTTTGTTTCATCAATTGGCTTTCCCTAAAAAGGGTTCTCTTAGTTAAATATTGAGTCCCTTGTGTGAATCCCTCAGATGGTCATTGTGAACAGCCTTTTACATACAGGGTCTTAAGACTAGGGATACCTAGAGGATTTGGGGGAATGGTTAGCTTTAATGGTAATTACAGGGGTGCCTGGGTGGCTAAGTCTGTTGAGCATCCGGCTTCGGCTCAGGTCATGATCACGCGGTTCGTGGGTTCGAGCCCCACGTCAGTCTGGGGCTAGCTCAGAGCCTGGAGCCTGTCTTCGGATTCTGTGTCTTCTCCCTCTCTCTCTGACCCTCCCCTGCGCGCGCTCTCTCTCTCTCTCTCTCTCTAAGAAATAAAACATTTAAATGGTAATTATAGGCAAGACAAAGACAATGGGAAATAAAATAATTCTGGAGGATATTGAAAATAGGGTAAATCATAAATGGCAGGCAGTACTGCTTCCATTTCTACGAAAAGCGACTTTAGGAGCTGCTCTTTTAGTCCAGGGTGTTGAACAGTGAAATCTTTTTCTGTTTAGGATGACTTGAAAGTAGGGCATCCTTGGCCCTCCTGAAGAGAGGAAATTCATGGCAGGTGGACGGTCTGTATGGCATTCTCAGGTAAATGTCCCTATTAATTCCAACACTGACTACCTCCTGTGTGGCAAGCCTGTTTGCTAGTTGGTATCCGTTAGGAAACAATTGGGAGGCAAAATCACCTGTATTAACCCCTAACAAAGTCAGCAGTGAAAGGCTAAGTGAGATTTTGGTGGTTCTGGTCTGAGGGTGTATAGGATCTTTGAGATTATCTGTATTGTTCCATCTGAGGAATTTACAAGCCGACTGTAAAGCCCAGGATAGAAAGGATGGCGTATCTTGCCTGTTCACAGATAGATCCCAAGCATGGTGCCTGACACATAGCAGGAACTCCCTGAATGTTGGACAAAATGACTGAAGGCATGGGTAAGGAGTTACTGTTTCCTCTTTGTCAAAAGGGCTTGGCAGCAAGGTGTGCTCTCAGTGCTTCCAGGCTTCTGTTTTGCAGTCAACATTGAATTCATGGGGAGACCTGTATCCCTATCTTCTACTTGGGGTTCCTGGGTATCTGAAACAAAGAAAGCTGTTTCGGGAATCATCCAGCAGTTGTCAGCTATCCAGGCCAGCGTGATGCCTTGGATGGTGTTACACTGTTGGAAGAGCACACGCTGCCCTTCTTGAGTTCTGGCTCCAAGCACTGTTTTGGTGTTGTGGCTGAGTGCTCTTGGGCAGTGTTTTGCACCTCTGAGAGTGGAGTAACTCCTCCTGTGGAGTTGGTCCTAGTCTGGGTGCAAACAATTTTTTTTCCTTTGAGGAAAGGACCCTGTCTTAGGGATAGTTTTCATTCTTTTCCTCTTTGAATCGTAGATGTCTTTACCTGAGTGAGAAATCTGCCTCCATCAGAACCTCAGATGTCTGACAGCCCTATGCGACACCAGAATAGGTAATATATACAGTCCTTTTGTCATGTAGGTTTTAATTAACTTGTTTCAGCCTCAGATGGGTGGTGTGAAAAAATAGAAAATACTTATTTTCTCAAACTCTTGGAATTCCCTAAGTGGTAAGAACACTAGGAGCATATTTTGTTCTAATATTTGGTCTTTCACGCTGGTACCTGGCTCTGAGCTGCTAAATCCAAAAATTTCCTGGGTGATTTAAATGTCTTGTTCTAATGAGGCTGGTCACTAGAAAGATCAAGCAATGATGAGAAGCTGGGAATTTTCAACTCCACATCCATTCTTCAGAAAGGGGCAAGGGGCTGGAAATTGAATTAATAATTGATTATTCCCACATGATGAAGCCTCCATAAAAATCCCAGTAGTATGACTGGGTTTAGAGAACTTCAAGGTTGGTGAACACATGGAGGTGCTGGAAGAATAGCACACCCAGAGAGGGTATGGAAGCCCAGCGACCCTTTCCACATAGCTTTGCCCTATTCATGTCCCATCTGGATGTTTATAAAACATTTTTTTAATGTTTAAAAAAATTTTAATATATTTTTTGAATATTTATTTTTTATTTTAGAGAAAGAGAGTGCAAGCAGGGGAGGAACAGATGATCCAAAGTGGGCTCTGCATGGACAGCAGGGAACTCAGTGCAGGGATGGAACTCATGAACTACGAGATCATGACCTGAGCCGAAGTCAGATGCTTAACCGACTAACCACTCCTGCACCCCTACCATATCCTTTTAAAATAAATTGGTAAATTGTAAGGAAACTGTTTTCCTGAGTTCTGAGAGCTACTATTGCAAATTTATCAGACTTGAGGAGGGGGTTTGGGGAACCTCTGATTTATATTGGTCAGAAATACAGGTAACAACCTGGACTTGTGATTGGCATCTGAAGTGAGGGAGGGACAGTCTTGTTGGACTATGCCCTTAACCTGTGGGATCTGATGACACTCGAGGTATATATAGAGTCAGAATTGAGCTAAACTCCAGGACGCCCAGCTGATGGCACAGATTTGCTTGGTGTGGGGGAAAATCCACACACATCTGTTGTCAGAAATATTGAGAGGGTAGTAGTAATGTGAGAGTAAAGGAAAAATAAAAAGTGAGGTTTACATGGGGCACCTGGCTGGTTCAGTAGGTAGGGCATGTAACTCTTGATCTCAGGGTCATGATTTAAGCCCCATGTTGGGTGTAGAGCTTAATTAACAAAGAGAAAAATTTTGTAAAAAGTGAGGTTTTCTTTACAGGTGGAAAAACTTGAGTTCTAAAAAATTAATGGGGAATGTGAGAACATTAGAGAAGAATACTAGATCGAAATTCCAAGGCTTAAATGAAGCTCTCGTTTTCTAGAGCTCTGCAGTACAATACGTGAGGCCATTTCAACTGACAAAAATTAAATCTGTTTTCCCATCTCAGTATTTAGTGACTGCCATATTGGACAGCTCAGAGAACATTTCCACCAGTGTGGAAAATTTTATTATACACTGCTGTTCCAGAGCAGGGGTTGGCAAACTTGTAAAAGGCCAGATAATATTTTAAGCTTGTGCACCTTGTAGTCTCTCTTGTACCTACTATGAGAGTTTTGGCTACTTAGTATGAAAGCAGCCCTAGTCATAGAAAGTGTGTCAACAAATGAACATTACTGTGCCCCACTGAAACTTTATATTTTTTTAAGTTTATTTTATTTATTTTGAGAGCAAGTGAGCAGGAGGGGCATAGAGATAAGGAGAGATTCCAAGCAGGCTCTGGGCTGTCAGCACCAGAGCTTTAAGTGGGGCTTAATCTCAGGAGTGATGAGATCGTGACCCTGAGCTGAAATCAAAAATTGGATACCTAAATGAGCCACCCAGGTGCCTCCAATAAAACTTTATTATGGACACTGAAATTGGAATTTTGTAAAATTTTCAGTGTTATAACAAAAAAACTCAATCATTCTAAGCTTGAGGGCCTTTCGAAAACAGATTGGCAGGCCAAAATTGGCCTGTGAGCTAGAGTTTGCCAACCCCTGTTCTAGAAAATGAAATTCAGGCCTTAAGAATTGACAGCTCATTAGTGACAGGTTCAAGCTAGTACCAACATGTCTCTGAGAAATTCCATGTTACCAATACCTTTGCCTTATAGCAAGCCTTTATTTATGTGGCCTTAAACTCTATCCTTTTTTTTTTTTTTCAATGTTTATTTTGAGAGAGAGCAAGAGCACAGCATGAGAGGAGGAGGGGCAGGGAGAGAGGGAGAGAGAATCCCAAGCAGCCTCCTCATCAGCAGAGAGCCTGAGAAGAGGCTCAATCCCATGAAACAGGAGATCATAACCTGAGCCAAAACCAAGAAGCAGACGCTTAATAGACTGAGCCACCCAGGTGCCCTGAATTCTACCTCTTTTAGAAGTGTGAAATGACCTTGAATTATCCAGTAGTAGAATAGTTCTCATTTTTTGTGTTTGGAGTTTGTTGTGTATACTTTTTGAATGACTTGTCATAGCAGTTCTCTTCATTTTTAATGTTCACCTAAAGGAAAAGCTCCTAAGAAAGAACACCAGTCTTCAGTTTCCAGCAGAGCCTGATCACAGTTTCACCCCTAGGTAGTGAAACAGAAATGGTCCCTAAGGGAAAGAGGAAAACTTGTCATTAAGTCAGGGCTTAAAATCTGGAATCACTGGGTACTTGGGTAGCTCAGTCACTTGAACTTCCAACTCTTGATTTAGGCTCAGGTTTATGATCCCAGGGTTGTCAGATCAAGTCCTATGTTGGGCTTCACACTGAGTGTGGATCCTGGTTAAGATTTTCTCTTTCCTGGCTCACCGGGGTGGATCAGTCAGTTAAGCGTCTGACTCTTGATTTTGGCTCAGGTCATGATCTCACAGTTCATGGGATCAAGCACTGCTTGGGATTCAGTCTCCTTCTTTAAATAAATAAATAAACTTTTAAAAATTCTCTGTCTCAAAAATAGAAAAAAATCGGGGCACCTGGGTGGCTCAGTCAGTTAAACATTTGACTTTGGCTCAGGTCATGATCTTGTGGTTCATGAGTTTGAGCCTTGGTCAGGCTCTGCTGCTGACAGCCTGGAGTTTCTTTGAATTATGTGTGTCCCTCTTTAATAAACATGAAAATTTTTAAATTTTCTTTAATTTAAGAAATTAAAATACAGAACATTAAGTAGATAGACTTTAAAAATCTGGGATCGCAAGCTCCTCTGAGCATACAGATTGCATTCCTGACCACTGTAAGTCTACCCAGTTGCAGAGAGGGGGCCCCTTTGTTGCTACTTGAAGAAGGATAATTTTTCAGTATCCCAGGAGGTTTCAGTGGCTTAATCGTGCACATTAAAATAATTTAATGGGATTTCCTAGTTGATGAGTGAAGTTAATTAGTCACCTACTACTCCCGGTTGAATTGATTTTTTTTTTTAATTTCCTGGTGAGGAAAGAAAAGATGTACAACATTTCAAAGTAACTTTTCAACCCTGAGTTGCCACCTCTTGTCACAGGTAGCAGCTAGTAGACACAGTGCCCCTCTTCATTGCTCTGCTTAAGTTTGAAGCCTTACACCTGTACCGTATCAAGAGAGAAAACTAAAGCAGGGTGGGTAGGAGGCTGAAAGTAGTCCATCCCTGGTGCATATCAATCAATAATTTACTTCTCTTCCTCCGGGGTTGAAATTAGTGTCAATAGACTTTTGAGTTAAAATTTTGGATCACATCTCAAAATTTTAATCAGGAAAATAAAAACCCCCGGAAATAAATTCTGCAGGCCCCAAAGGAACGTAAAAACGTGGATCAGTGCCTAGGAATTCACACAAAAGAAAACAATTCGGGAAGAGCAAGTAATTAAGTACTGAAAAGAATGACAATGACTCCTTGAATCTTGTTGCTTAATTAGGGCTTTATGAACAGCTCCAGTTAATGGACCTGTCAATATTCTCCTGGAAAACAATTTCACTGAATTAACAAATCAACTGTAATACTTAGAATGTCTGCTTAGCAATTCTCTTTACTGCTATTTGGAAACAGTAAGCCAGCTTGCTGGGTCGTATATTTGTCGGTTTGGTATCCTAAGGCTTGGCTCAAAGAAGCCTCTTACTTTGGCCCTCCCTACACTCCAATAAGGGCAGCTTAGACTATGAGAACATTCTGTACTTCTTGTTAAGGGTGACTTAACAACTACCTCAAAAGAGGCTGATAAAATGGACCTTAAAATAGATTATAGAATAGTTGTAGATTTACCGAAAAGTTGTAAAGATGATACAAAGAGTTCCCGTGTACCCCACACCCAGTTCCCTTTCATAAGAACATTTTACATTAGTGTAGACATTTGTTACAATTAATGGGCTAATATGAATATGTTATTAAAGTCCATACTTTGTTCAGATTTCCTTAAATTTTACTTAACTATCTTTTGTCTGTTCTAGAATCCCATTGAGGATATTACCTTTAGTTCTTCTATTGCCTTAGGCTCATTTTATTTTTATTTTTAGTATTTTAATGTTGATTATTTTTGAGAGAGAGCATGAGCAGGGGAGGGAATGGACTTAGGGAATGCTCTAGTTCCCAGATGATTGATTTTTACCCTGTGAGCTCAGAGTAGAGGATGGAAATTTTTCTCAGCTGCTTGTAGAAGGGACTAGCCAATCCCAGGCCGTAGTGTTACAATGGGTTGGAGTGTGGAGATACCCTCAAGGCATAAAGCCTCTGATTTATAACTTGGGCTTCACCTGAGTAGCTGGTGGTAGAACTTCCTCCTCCTCAGTTGTAATTCTCTAGAGAACTCCAGGGGCTAAGTAAGGTTGCAATATGCTGGCCACCCCTGCCTGTGAAAGGTTGGATGTGAAGCAGCGAACATGAGGGGGAAAAGGCAGAGTAAAAACTTAACGTCCTACCTTCTGTTACCCCTATGCTCCTGTCACTCTGCCCTTTTCTACACTAGGCTTCCATTTCTTGCCCCTGTATAATAGGACGTAATCACGATCTGTTTCTCCAAGGAATCTTCATATTTAATTTCTCAGATCCCTAACGTCCTTCTTGTGTAATCTCCAGGGCTGGGTTAGATGAAGATAATGACATATGCTAATTACACATCTTGTCATAAGACTATTTAACCTACCCTTTTTATGGGTTTAGAGCCTTTATTAACTGAACTCCTAGACATTTGGGATAAGTGATAGATAAGACTTAGTCCCTGCTTACCTTAACATGACCTGTCAGGCCATACACAGTCTAGCCCTGACCCCCACTTAACTCTTCATCTTTACCACCCTTCAGGCCACACTGGTTTCTTTCAGTCCTTGATAAGCCTTTTGTTACTAGGTCTCTGCACTTGGCATTTCCCCTTCTGGTTCCATCTTTCTTTTCCACTTTGTCTCCTTTGAGATCTCAGCTCAGATATCACTTCAGTAGAGAAGCCAACTTCACATGTGTCCTTGCACCTGGCCTACCACAGAGCTAGACAGTCAGATGCCATGTGTCCTTTGAAAGGTATTATTCACACCAGCTTCTATGGGTTTACTTAATTTTCATATAGCCAAGCAGCTTCAATTCTGCTGACAGCTAAGGACCTTCCCCTGTCAAATATCATTACCTATGTGTCAAAATGTATCTAAAATACAGTAATGCCATTGGCATATGCATCCTGCTTTTCAGTAATTTGCCAGTAATTGAGGGTATGGTGGACAGTATTGGTTTTATTCTTTAATAGTTTGAAACAAAAAAAGGAAAACAAAGATGTCCAATTTTCAAAGCATTTTCTAGTGGACTTTAAAGATGTAACCTACTGCACAACTATTTAAAACTAAATTTCAAAAAGTATTGAATGAAAATAATGGATTTGCAGAGGATTTGTTCCAATTTGAGACATGCGTTAACTAAAATATCCATCACCTTTTGTTACTTTTTTTGGTAATCTATAAATGTCTTCATAATTAAACTGTCTGAAACAGCTTTGTGTGTAAATTATAACTAGAAGAACTTCTCTTACTAGCAATCCTTAAACTGACATGTAGGTGCCAGATTAAAATTTATGTTATAACCAGACTTAAATGGATAATTTTAACAAGTTTACTTTGGGGCTTTATAAAAAATAAATAACCTTTGAATCTATGGTTTTGTCATTTTAGGATATTCATGTAAATATACTGCGGCACATGTGGTGCTCTACAACACTGACATTTGCTGCGTGTTGATCATGTGCCAGAATTGCTAAACTCATTCTGTATATCTTAATCCTCACAACAGCTGTACAAGGTAGTGCTGTTCTTTGCCCAAGATTACGCAGTGGGTCCAGGAACTACTGTGTTCAATTAATCTGGCTCCAAAACTAGTATTTGATTTGGAACGTTAAACTATGGTGCCCACAGGTGTTCCCAACAATTCTAATGATTGCTTGCCTTCTTTAGTCAGTAACCTCATTCAGACTAACGTCTTGCAGGGACTACTGAAATGCCTGTTTCTGTCTGGTTTCTTAAAAATATTCCAAGTGCCAAATACCTTCTTTCAGGCTATCAGCCTCTTGGTCACTGTTGTTGAAGCATGAGGCTTTCTTTTGCTCCTGCCATATAAAGAACAAATATAGACAAACCCTTGCTTTTATAGCCCCCATCTATTTCATTCTCTCATGTCACCTATTAGTCTCTTAGATGTTTTAAAATGTCCCTCTCTGGGCATGTGGGTGTCTCAGTCAGGTAAGCATCCGACTTCGGCCCAGGTCATGATACCACGATTGGTGGGTTCAAGCCCTGCATTGAAGTCCAGTGTGGGAATCTCTCTGCCCCTCCCACACTCACCCTCTCTCAAAATAAATGTTAAATAAAATAAAGTGTTCCTTTGGAAGGCCTTAATGGGTCACACATTCCCATACACAGGTTTGCCCTTTGATAGAATTTCTCACATTAAAATTATTCAGTGCTAGCACTACTAAACTGTAGGTTCAATGAGGGTCAAAATAAGAATATCAAGATCTTTAAAAATTCCTCAAAGACTTTATTTATTTATTTTTTTAAGGGAGAGGGAGAGAATCCCAAGCAGGCTCTGCGCTGTTAGCACAGAGCCCACTGTGGAGCTGGAACTCAAGAACTGTGAGATCATGACCTGAACCAAAACCAAGTTGCACGTTTAACCGACTGAGCCACCCAGGCAACTCAAAGATTCACTTTTTTTTAAAGGATGGGATTGAAATTGGGTTCCCGTTTTAGGTTTGCATATATAGTAGTATACTTGGCTAAATGAGGAGCATAAAGACTGTATAGATATATATAAACAAATTGTTACATGTGGGAAAGTGATTCCTAGATTATTTCAAGAATATAGCAAGAATAATCTCCCTCCATGCTAAAACCACATTTGCTAAAATTGCTGAGGGTCAACATTCCTAACTTGTTAAAAGTGTCTTATTTTAAAAGCCTGCGTGATGCTAAATGAGGAAACTCTACAAGTGATCTTATAAAAAAAAAAAAAAGCATTGTTCAAAATTACTATCAGAAGTAATTAGTAAGAGAAAAAAATATGAATGGAGAAAGAAGTAAAAATCACTTGTCTATTAAGGGGCACCTGGGTGGCTCAGTCAGTTACATGTAATACTGACAGGCACAAATAAGACCTTAAATGGTAAATCCTACCATGTTCAAGAAGTTAACATAAAGGTAAATATCCTAAAGAAAACTAAGGTTATAAAAATTCCACTGTAACAGGATGGAAAAATAAGAATAACCATAATATTGTGAAAAAATTATAGTCATAAAGGGTAACTAGCCCTATCAAATATTAAAACGTTACAAAATGAGTAAAACAGTGATACTAGGACTTGAGTACGATTACTCAATGAATAAAACAGAAGGAAGTCCAGAAATAGACTCTGAAACAAATTAAATTAGAAAGTACAATAAGAAAGCACAATTTTTCTTTTATATAATCACAAAGAATAGTGGCTTTGCCTTCTAAGTTAAAAAAAAAAATACTTCAAAGGAATGAATGATGTGACTAGATTTTTAAAAATTCAGTATATGGGGGCTGAATTAATTCAGTAGAGCAGGTGACTCTTGATCTCAGGGTCATGGGTTCAAGTGCCAGGTTGGTCAAAGAAAGTACTATTTTTTTTTTTAATTTTTTTTATTTATTTTTGAGAGACAGAGACAGCGCAAGTAGGGGAGGGTCAGAGAGAGAGGGAGACACAGAATCCGAAGCAGGCTCCAGGCTCCAAGCTAGCTGTCAGCACAGAGCCCGGGGCTCAAACCCACGAACCGTGAGATGATGACCTGAGCCAAAGCTGGACGCTTAACTGACTGAGCCACCCAGATGCCCCAAGAAATTACTTTTAAAAAAAGTATTCAAGGCGCTCAGGTCATGATCACACTGTGGGTTCCACCCACACATCAGGCTCAGTACTGACAGCTCAGAGCCTGGAGCCTGCTTCAGATTCTGTCTTTGTCTCTCTCTGCTCCTCCCCTGCTCATGCACGCATACCCTCTCTCCCTCTCTTAAATATAAATAAACATTAAATTTTTTTACAGTTATTTTTATGCATTCTATTGGTCAAAGTTCTTTCTACTTACAGTGCCCTTCCAGATGCAGATAGAGGTGAAATTGATTACACTGTTATAAGAGCGGCAAAAAATTTGTGGCCAAAAATTTGTGGCCATCTTCGATAGCAAGCATATGTATACATGTATATGTGTGTATACATATATACACATAAAAATGTTTCTTTATAGAAAATCCTTAGAATACACAAATGGTTGATAAGTAGTTTGCCTTTATTTTTTTAAAAAAATTTTTATGTCTTTATTTTGAGAGAGAGACAGCGAGCGGAGAGAGGGGACACAGAATCTGAAGGTGGCTCCAGGCTCTGAGCTGTCGGCTCGAACCCAGGGACTGTGAGATCATGACATGAGCCGAAGTCGGCCGCTCAACCAACTGAGCCACTCAGGCGCCCCGTGGATTGCCTTTATGTAGGTGAACAAGTTGGGGAAAATTGTTGTGTTCTCTGAAATTTAGTACATATGGACCTATTCAAAAATTCCTTCTTAAACCCCTTCTTACTGCCCCTCCCCACAATGCAGCTGCTAAAAGAGCCACTGGTTAAGAGTACTGTATTTTTCAATAGCTTATAGTATAGGCATTAAATTTAATGCCTGGTTTCAGGCATTAAGTTTGTTAAATAAGTAGATGGTGGACTACAGCTCTGCTAAGGGCAGTATCGTATAATGCTCAAAAACTCTGGGTTTGGATTTATATAAAACTGGGTTCAAATCCTGCCTTTTGTCACAATTTACCTGCATCACTTTACTCTCAAAATCATGGTAGTATAAAGTATTATCAGCTGTTTACTGATTGTGTGGCTCCAAAATATGTGTCTCCTGGTCAAAACTGTGAAAGGTCTTCATTATCAGCTCAAATCCAGACTCTTTCCTGGTATTTCAAGTCATGTAATTTAGCTGTACCAAGCTTGTCACTTGGACCTTTCAAACTCTTAGCAGAAGTTCTTGATTTTGCTTCATTCTTTACCATCCCTGGCGTACACCTCACCCCCTCCAAAGTAACCCAAACCAGTAGAGAGGTCTTGGTCCATGTCTTCTCACAGCCAGGCCTACCTTGAGGCCAGATTCCTTGTCCAATCTCCATCAGAGTAGGATCCTCAAAATCTAGGCAATTTATCATTGAATCCCCAACCTTGTACTGTGTCCTTCATGAAATAGCCATTTGATAAGTGAAACCTTGTATTAAGTTTGGTTTCCAGTGTGTCTTTGCTGATGAGCCATTAAGCAGATCCTCAATAAATAATTACTCAATGAAAAAGTTTGATTTTTTTTCTCTGTACAGTCACCAGATGGCATTACAGCCTTATATAAAAGCATGGGTAAGTGCATATCTTAGTGCTAACATACATTCATGTTTCTCCATAAGGAGAGAGCCTCTTGTTTCATCTAAGAGCTGGAAACAACAAAGGGGAGCATTAGCCTTTGTTGGAATCAAAGGGTCACCAATTAGAAAGCAGATAAGGTTTTGAATGGAAGGAAGATACAAGATTCACTGAAGAATTAGAATCCCCCCCTAAACATGACTTCTTCAGTTCTTCATTTATACAGCATACATGGTAATGTGGGATTGCCGTTCCACTCTTCATGGCTATTTGAAAGTTTCTCTTTTTCTACTCTAGTCCTCAAAGATGACTTAGTCACAAAATTGAAGTCACCTGACTATAATTCCCAAGTCTTCGACCAAATCTAATGAAAACTCCACACGATCCTCTCCATGCCTCCTGTTAAAGACATGTCTCCGTTTATCCGGATCCTTTTCCATCATGTGTCCATTATGAACTGTCCTTTGTCTAACCTGTTTTTTCAACCAAACCCTTCCTAAAATACCCTTCCTGCCAAGATTTTTTTTTTTTTAATTTTTAAGTTTATTTTTAGAAAGAGTGAGTGGGGCAGGGCCAGAGGGAGAGAATACCAAGCAGGCTCCAAGCTGTCAGCACAAAGCCTGATTCAGGGTTGGATCTCACAAACTTAGATCATGATCTGAGCGGAAATGAGGAGTCGGGACACTTAACAAACTGAGTCACCCAAGCGGCTCCATTCCTGCCAACACTTTAATTGTGCTCAAAACTCTCATTAGTAAAATGAAAAATTCAACCCTGCTTTCTCTAGTCTCTTAAAAGCAAACCTTTTCTGCACTGGGTAGTTTCTATCTTCCTGTTTCAATACTTTCAGTACCTACAGTCTGACTTCCTCTCCCCCTTTACTGTAAACAAGTCCATAATGTTAAGAATGATGTTCATGTTGCTAAATTTTTTGTTCAAGTTTTTAGTCCTAGTCTTCCCTGTTGATAGCATTTGACTCTGTTCATGACTTGGTCCTTTAGGTATTTTGACAGTTAAGGAAAGTAAAATTTGTGTACCTTCTGACTCTACCCAAAACTTTTTGCTTTTTGTCCCCCTACCTCTGTATTCATTTGGTCTCCTTTGTCATTCAGCTCTACCTGGTTAGTTTTTCAAGGTCCTAAGGCCTCTTTTCACTGGACCATCTCCAACTTAACTTTCAAATCCCATTGCTTCATTTATAACATAAACTCAAGTGTGCCAGTAACCCTCACTTTTTTCCCCATGAGCTCGACTCATAAATGCCACTTCTTTAAAACTGATGTCAAAAGTCTTAAGCCTCCCTCCTGGTACTCTTCCAGTGACACTTAATAGCACTGCTAACCATACCCTTCCCTCCCTCAACTTGCATATTCAGTCAAATTCACAGGAGTTGAGTTCTGTCCTAAAACACTCCTCAATTTTCTGCTGGTCTCCGGTTTTCATCTTTGCCCTCTCCACTGTTTTCACAGAGAATCCTGCAAATTTTTTCAAAGATGCGAATCTGATTCAGCATACTCAAGATTTTAAAAATTTGAGTGCTATTAATTAGTATTTACATTCACTAATTTACCTCAGGTCCCTTTGCATTTAAATTTGAAAACCCAGGGAAATGGCCCTTACCTCCAGCTTTACGAGCAATTTCACAAAGTACCTCAGGATTTTCACATAAGCAATTCGTGAACCTCCATCAGCCTCAGGATTGTTCTACATTTAATCGAATGTGAAGTGGCGGCGGCGGCTGTATTTTCGATGGGCTGGGTTCGGTATCTTCCGCCTCGATGACCCTCCACGGAATTAATGAGATTAGAAACCAAAATGTCATGGCTTCCCTCGCCTGGCGCTTGCGACTACTCTTCGGCAAATACGGAAAAAATAATCAGAATAGAAATCGGCTCTAAACTAGTGGCCCCTGCGACTCGCTTCTAACGCAAACCTTTATTTAAATTTTGCATCATGCAGTTAAAGGGTTGGAGGAAAGCCTATTTGGGAAATGGGACTCGAACCTGTAAACTGTAGTTCTCTATCCATTTCCCGCCACAGGCGGGCTCCAGGATTAGAGAACAACGACCGCCATCGAAGTCGCGAGCGGCACACGCTCACCTAGTAGGAGGAGGGACCTGGTGCGCGCAGAAACGAGACCCGAGAGGGGGTGGGGTGGGGGCGAACTCTCTCGCGAGAACGGGTTTGTTCTTGCAGCCGCTGCTGCCACCTCTTACCAGCGCCGTTGCTGCGGAGGATTGTGGGAGCCTCCGCGTCCCGCTCGCTGGGAGAGAGGTATCTCTCCTTTTCCCTCTCCCTTTCCTTAAGGTAGGCGTGAAGCGGGTAAGAATCGGGGTGGGGTGGCCGGGGGCTCTCCGCGTCCGCCGGGAGGAGGCAGCGACGGCGACAGGGGCTACGGGGAGCCGGCGGCGCGCCTTTCTTGCTCGCTCCCGCTCGCCCGCTCTGCCTCCCTCCTCGCTGCGTATGTGAGCCGCCTGATCGGCGGCCGCCATGTTAGGAGCGCAGTGGCGGCGCAACCAGCCTTCTCGGGCGGCGGAGGTGAGCGGTCCGGGATGCAGAAAAGTGGCCAGCCAAAGGCCCGGGGTGCGGCGGGAGAGTCGGGGGGCGCCGAAGGCAGGAGATCGGCCAAGCTTCCCGCGTCTTGGGCTTGCTGTGGGCGGGGGCGGGACGACGAGCCCGTTACACGCGGACTGCAGCGCTGAGGCGAAGGGAGGAGCGCTCGAGGCCTGAGGGACTGACTGTCCACTGGGGGCCTGTCGTTTGGGGAGAATAGTTAAAGCAGAGAAGTCTTGGAATAGGGCAAGCCCCAGATAAGCTTTTGCTCTTTTTTTCCTGTTTGCCCCTTAAAAGGTGTCGCAAAATGGAGGATTTCGCAGACTCTGAAAAGCTTAGCCGATTGAACAGGGTTTCTTTATTCTCTTGGTTCACGGCCTTCCCTCTGCTCTTGGCCCATCGCTTCATAGCGCCCCCTAAGATTCCCCTGTCCCCCGCCCACACACATGCGCGCGGGATTTTAGCTGGACCTCAGAAACAATTCCTCCCCACCCCCATCGCGTAAAAATGGCCGAAAAATGAAACGTTAACGCTTGTTTTTCGTATTGCGTCGTGGAGAAAGCCTTCTGCAGTAGGCTGTGAGCCAAGATACTTGTGCTTGTTTGGAGAGTCACCTCATATTTTCTCTTTATTAAAATACTATCAGTCTGCGTTCATTTAGAGAGGATCGTATGTTGTGGGACCTTCCGGTTTCCAGACAAAGGCTTTAGAGTACCGTGGGGTAGTCGGCGCATCGTTGTTCTTTTCATTGCTAGCTTGTGCCTTGTTCGGTGTTTCACAGGGACTTTTCCCTTTTGCCATGGAAGAATTCTAGATGTTTTTCCTGGTCTGTGGCCCTGTTCTGTGGAATATTCCTATTGGATCAGTTACAGTTTTCTAGCCAGATATTTCTAGAACGTTTATGGCGATTCCGAAATTTCTAGTCTTCAAGCGCGCTGGAATAATGTTGATTCCAGGTCTTGGTCATGAAATTTTGTCTTGATGCTGCGTTCTGTGTGTTGACTAGAGCTTGGTTTAAAATTTTTAAGAAGTCAATAAGAGACCGTTTTCTCCCAGTCAAATTGAAGCAGTTGTATTCCGCGGAAATTTTTCTATTTTAAACTATTTTCATAAAAGGTTGACAATATCCTTTGGAAAAGTCAATGGCTCAGTCATATGCGCAGTCTGTAATAATTTTTCAACGGTAAATTAAAGTGAAGATAGTTGGTTGTTTGTTAGTTATATAAACGCTCTGTACGCCTTCTGCACTTAACCGGAATGTTTTTGCAAAGTTGAAATTGGAACACAATTGAAGTTAAATGATTGTTCTGGTTGGTTATGTAAGATTGGGGAAAGATCTTTAGCCAGAAGCTGTTGGTGGTGAAGTGCTTTAAATTTACGTTTCTTCCCTTGAACTTCGTATTTATATGGCTATAACATTAACGTGTTTTTTACCCAGAGAGGAAATTTTCCCTTTATCATCGTCATATAACTCCCTTCTTAGCCATGGTGTAAATGAAGTTGCCTTTACATAGCCTTTTGAACCAATTGGAAAGGAGTTAACCACTCTTGACCGGATCACTAAGTACGTTAAAGGAGTCTTTAAACATAACGAATTTTATTAACACGTTTAGGGAAGCGTAAACGCTAAGTAATAATCCAAGCCCGCTAATGATAGGTACACAGATTTTAACAACTGAGGAATGTAAGTAAATCGTCTTACATGACTTTAGAAATGTAATTCAAATCTGTAATTTTATAAGCTAAAATTAAAGCCCAAGAAAGTGGTGATAATATAATCAAACAGGGGCAGTGCTGCGGGTTTATTCTAGAATGCTTGCGTCTTGATTGGATACTTGATTCAGACTCACGTTTTAATAAATAGGCTTAAAAATGGAAGGACTATACTTAAAGGAATTTATTCTAAGGGAATAGTATGTAAAATATTTGTGCACATAAATGTTAATCTCTGTTATTAAGCTTACTAAAAATCTGAAAGATGCAACACTTAGAGATATGCTAATTACAGTGTGGCAATCAGATGGAAATTTATATAGCTTTTTAAAAGGATGCCTTAGCAAGAGAGTAATGATGGGAAAACAATGGGGTATAATATTACTTGGAAAGAAAATAATTAAATTCTGGTGATCCCAAATATGCTTTTTTTCTTGGTTTTTAAAGGAATTTAGAAATAAGCGTATAAATAGAGATGTACCAAAATGTGTTAGTTCTGAATGTTGATGTTAGCTTCATGGGTGATTTATATTTCCTTCCATTTGTTTTTCTGAAATTTGCACAAGAAATTATATTTATTTTTGTATGAGGACGGTGATGAAATGTTTTTTTTGTACATGGTAGATTGCTTAAAAGACCAATACCTTGTGTTTTGTTTTTTTAGGACCTCATGTATTTTTGAGGGAAATTGAGATAAAAGTGAGCCAGCTTCTTGAAGTCTGAAGTGCAGAGTATTCAAAAGTGACAAAAAGTAGTGTTTGTTTTGTAAGATATTCTGGTTATTATGTGTAGACAAGTGGAGGAATCCGAAGGCATCTTTATGTAAGAATATTAAATTTACCTTTATGGGGACAGATGGTAATTAGGTTACAATGTGAAGTGCAGCCATTAAACTATTTTAACCAAAACCAAAGAATTGGGGAATGGTTTGTTAGATGTTATTCTTAGTACATTTTTTAGTTAAAGATACTTTTTAAATATACATACATATATTTTTAATACATCCTTTTTTTAGAGTTGTATTAAAATTGTCCTACACTTGTGGCAACAGGTTCTGAGTTGACTTTGGGATGGATAATACTGAGTTTGTTGAGGGTGGGGTAAAAGGGTTATAGACAGTGTAGTTTTGCAGGGTTTTTTTTGTTTGTTTTTTACATACACGTGGTTATTCCTAAGATAGCACTGTTGAAGGAAACAAAGCTCTGTAATTTATAATTCTTAGCTATATATTGGGCCTTCTTGCTAGATCATTAGGATTGAGAATTCTGAAATTCTTTATTTAAGAAAAAAGTTTACATGTGGAAAATTTTAATGGATAGTTAAAACTAGAACAGAGAGAAAAGCCAATGGTTTGAGAATTGTAGTTGTGTGGGCTTTAAAAGATATTTATAAACGGTTTTTAAAGTTCGCTAGTTTAGCTTTTGACTTACTGCAGCATGTATCTGTTATAAGCATAAATATATACTTGTAATACAAAAAGAGTCATGATAAACTGCTATGTTATCTTTCCTGACTTAAATATAATTACTGTGCCAGATCTGAGTAGATGGAGTGCCTTTGATGTGAGGCAGCTTCCATATAGTTTCCAGCTGTATATCAAACTTGGATATTCTGTGCATATGTAAAGCTCAAGACTTTGAAATTAAACAAAATGTATATGAAGTAGCAATGAAATCTTAACTTTAATTTTTTTTAAATTTAATTAAAATTTTTGTTTTAGGGGCACCTGGGTCATTCAGTCAGTTAAGCGTCCAATTTCAGCTCAGGTCATGATCTCTTGGTTCGTGAGTTTGAGCCCAGCATCGGGCTCTCTCCTGTCAATGGGGGAGCCCCATTTACATCCTCTGTCTCCTCTCTCTCTGCCCCTCAAAAATAAACATTTTAAAAAAAAATTAAACGAAATTGTTCTAATTTCAAAAGGACTGAGGCTCTTCAGTAAAGTTATGGCAGAGAGGTAAGGACTTCGTTTTGGAGGATAAGGAGATAATTTATAGGTAGATTGGCAATAGAGAATGAAGGAGGAAGAGGAGGTTTAATTTATTCACTTCCTCCAGCATCTGCTGCTTTTCTTCAGTGTTCAGGTGACTACCAGTCTTTAAAGGTGGGGTCTTTTAAAGTTTACATCTGGTTCAGTAGTAAAATAGTAAAATTCAATACAAATTCCAGCTTTGAATAGAAATGAATGAGACGCTAAAGTTGACACGAAATGTGGAGTACAGTGCACATGAAAGGTTTATGAGCTCTTTATTGGTATGTCTTTGGGTCAGTCCTTTTTCATCTAAAGTTTTTCTTATTGGCTGTTAGGGTCAGATTACATCAAAGTAAGATGATTACTATGGTGCTAACCATGTGCCAGAAACCGTGGTGTTTTATTAAATGTTTACAAACTTGTGAAATGGGTATTGTTTTCATTCCCATATTACAAATGAAAAAAAAACGAACATGAAGTGACTTGCTCAAAGTCAACTATTTTGTGGTAGAACAAGCATTCAAATCAAGGTATTTGGGCTCCAAAAATCTCAGTATATACCAAATCAAAAAGAGTTGTACAAATGTTTGTGGAAACCAAGAGAATAGAACATAAAGTGAGTGGAAGGAAAAATCTTAAGAGTGCACAATGGCAGCTTGAAGAAAACAGCTTGTTTTGCTCTTTTTTTTTCTTCTAAGTTTATTAATTTTGAGAGTGCAAGCCAGGGACAGGCACAGAGACGGGGAGAGAGAGAATCCCAAGCAGGCCCATCAGTGTCAGCATGGAGCCTGACTTGGGAGGTCAATCTGAGGAACTGTGAGATCATGACCTGTGCGGAAATCAAGAGTTGACGCTTAGGGTGCCTGGGTGGCTCAGTTGGTTAAGCGTCTGACTTCGGCTCAGGTCATGATCTCACAGTTCATGAGTTGAAGCCCCATGCCAGGCTCTGTGCTGACAGCTAGCTCAGAGCCTGGAGCCTGGCTTCCAGTTCTGTGACTCCCTCTCTCTCTGACCCTCGCCCTGCTCACACTGTCTCTCTCTCTCTCTCTTTCTCTCTCTCTCAAAAATAAATAAAACATTAAAAAAAAAAAAAGTCGATGCTTAACGGACTAAGCTGCCCAGGCGCCCCTCATTTTGCGTTTAAGTAGAGAAGTAAGCTAAGCTATTATCAAAATCAAATCAAGTCCAAAACATTAGGTAAATGGAATAACTTTCTGTCCTGTATTGCTTTAATCTGAAAATAAAAGTCTGATTGAAAGTCGCTAAGAAAAAATTTTAAGTTTAGGAGGAAGAAGTATATTCCAAGCCTGAATACAAATCCCTCCTGATTAACGTTTTCTATTTAGCAGCTGAAGGCACTTTGCAACAAACAATTTTATCATTAGCCTAAGGATCAAGAAGTGGGCTAGAAGTTGAATCCAGGTCTGTAAGATGGATTAAGAATGATAATCATAAAGGGTCTTTAAAAGGCTAATACTGGTTTTTCAACCTTCTCAGCACTACAATTTATAATTTTTAACCTATTGTACAATGAGGCACATAACTGCTTTACACAAAACTGAAATGAATAGAACTGACTTTATTTCCTAAGAATTTTACTATTAGTAGTTCATTTTACTTTTTAAAAACTTTTTAAGTCACTCAAAGGTAAGCCATACTAAAGTGACATTGTGGCACTGAAGAACCACAGATTAAAGTATAAGGTTTTAAGTCGTTTAAGCTCTCTCTATAAAAGATTGAATAGTTCCTCAGATATTAAAATCCATTCTTTCTTTATATATATATTAAGTTTTATTTTACGTAGGTTCTACACCCAATGTGGGGCTTGAACTCATGACTGTGACATCAAGAACTGCTTGCTCTACTGACTGAGCCAGCTGGGTGCCCCTAAAATCCATTTATTTATTTATTTTTATGGTTTATTTATTTTGAGAGGGGGGCAAGCATGTGTGGGGGAGGGGCAGAGACAGAGGGACAGAAAGAGAATCTGAAACAAGCTCCACAACTGTCAGCATGGAGCCTGATATGAGGCTCTTAACTCATAAACCATGAGATCATGACCTGAGCCAAAGTCAGACCCCTAACTGACTGAGCCTCCCAGGTGCCCTCATTTTTAAAAAACCAAACCCTTAAATGAGATACAAATTAGAAATCTATTAAAATATATAGATATGTGAACTAACATTAAATTGAAAAATTACTAACTTTGAAATGGAAACTGTTAGTGAATTATAAGGCCATTATAAAATTAATAAGTGAGAAATTTTTAAATAGAGAATAGTTAACCTAACCCTGTGCTATAATTGGAAATGAGTCAGGTGCTTGGTTTAAAAATTCTGACCACAGGGATCCATGCTTCTGTGTGATTGATTAAAAATTAAGCAGCTATCTTTTGAAATGATGCTTCTTGAATAGTGAACTATACCTGCCATCTATTGGTGACATAATTAGAATATTTTTGCTGTGTTGGTGGTGTTGGTTACTAACTTAAACATATTTGGCATAATCACATGAATTATTTAACAAATCACAAGGGTGTTTGGCTTTCATAGAAGAAAATTTCTTGTACCCTTGTGTTTTTAATTCAGAAGGGGAAAAATACTGTAAGAAGCTACAGTTTCCTAGCTTTCGCTTGTAAGTTTTTGTAAGATTAAAGGGTTAAAATAATGCAGTATAAAGGTTTTCTTTTCCTAAGTATGTCTGCAAACTTTTAGGATTATACATGTGTTAAAATTACTTTTTAGAGGTGATTATTGCGCAGAATTGAGAATATAGCTAGAGTTCCACATGGTAGAAGTTAGATATCTTTAAAACCTAGCATTTAAAAATTTTGAATTTAGGAGCTGAGGTTTTTTTCCTGTGTTTTAAAGAACTAAAGACCCCTTATGCTCATGTTAGTAACCCTGCAAAAGAACCCTCTGAAAGAATGAATCATAGGACTAAAAAGAAATTGCTATTTTACTTAGGAAATCTAGATGTGGAATAATCATTCACTTCTCTTCATCATGAACTAAAGTAAATCTAATAATAAGATGTCTATTCATCGAATGGTGACAGTTGAATGTGACTAAGTGAAACTTCTTAATCATACATACAGCTATTCGGATGTTGGATGCGAGGTTAACATTTTTAGTAACATTGTTAACACTTAGATCATGAACTACGCTTAAACATGCTGGGTTAATTATTTAAAGTATATATTTTAAGTCAGGTTTCTTGATTTTAGGGTAGAGGTACTGCTCTTTTTGGGGAATGTAAGTTTTTTTGTATTGATGGGCATTAACATTATATTATAGATTAGTTCTCTCAAACTACTTTGAACTTTATTAATCTCTATTATAGCATACTATGAAAAGATAATTTGTAATTACGGGGAAAAGACATCACAGTACAATAAGCTAACCTTTTTTAAAAAAAATTTTTTAATGTTTATTTTTGAGAGAGACAGAGAGTGAGCAGGGGAGGGGCAGAGAGAAAGGGAGACACAGAATCTGAAGCAGGCTCCAGGCTCTGAGCTGCCAGCACAGAGCCCTACGCGGGGCTTGAACCCACAAACCACAAGATCATGACCTGAGCCGAAGTCGGATGCTTAACCGACTGAGCCATCCAGGTGCCCCATTAGCTAACCTTTAAAAAAAATTTAGTGAACATCTCAGTGTAGTGCTGACTTTAATAGGCAGTAGGTCTTGCTTAAATTAGCCTTTTAAAATGATTTGTCATTTTATCACCACTGACCAAAGATACTAAAGGAACTGTTTTCATAAGTGCTCTTTGAACAGTGCTGTCATGTCTGATTTCTCTTGGTTTCTTTGTTCTAATTTTAAAAAATTAAGAATTTGATTATCTCTGTTTCAGTCAAAAGTCTGCCTTAAGTCACTTTTCACTTAACAGTGTTCTCATGTCCTTGTGTGGGGCTGCATTTAATTTGAAACTCTGAGTCTCAAAAATATTAAGGTTATTCTTAGGAGATTACAAGTTGTCATGGGATTTACATTGTTTGTCTTGCTCTTT
Source organism: Cryptoprocta ferox (assembly GCA_028646485.1). Taxonomy (NCBI): domain Eukaryota; kingdom Metazoa; phylum Chordata; class Mammalia; order Carnivora; family Eupleridae; genus Cryptoprocta; species Cryptoprocta ferox. The sequence continues at coordinate 28,187,118 of CM053572.1, forward strand.
TTCTGAGTTTTTCTGACATCCATTTTCTGTTTTGTCTTAAGGTTATCTTTTACCTTCTCTTAACGTTTCCTTTTTGCAGATCTACCCTTTTCGTATATGCTACAAAGAAAAGTAATTGAGATATTTGTAATCTAAAGTGTGATCAATTAAATTTTTACACATTCATTAATATTATTGTATACTTTCCCTAAAGGAAAGGAATAGTTCTTTAAAACAAACAAAAAACAACTGGCTTTTCTGTATTACACAGCTTTGGCTGTAAATGAATGGCAAATTAATAGTAATGTTGATACTTTGAAATACTGATTTTGAAAAACCCTCTAATGGTTTTGATCTTTTAAAGTATACGTGAAAATTTAGAGGGTCCTACTAATGTTTACACAGTATTTCAACTGCCATCCTGTATGGTGTTTATAAGATGTACCAAAGAAACTGTCATCCAAAAAAGTCCACTTACTCTTGTCTTTATTTTATTATTCTTAAAGCAGAAGTAGTTTATATAGTAGATCTCATCTAGAACTAGTTTCTTCAGTATCTTTTCTCAATTTCATCTTTCTTGGTGTGCAAAAACATCTGTAATTCCAGTCACCTCTGATAGCATTTGTGTCTTTTTAACTTTGTTACATCTTTTTGTAAAATCTAAGTCTTGCCTGCAACTTTATTTTATACTTCCTCTACCACTGTATGTCCAGTGTTTCCTTGCTTTATTGGATCATTGATGGAATTGGTCCCATAATAGACTTGTAACTATTGAATATTGTCCAGTTTTTAATGTAGTAAAGTTTAATAATAAACCACCAGTGCTTAGGTGTATGGGTGATCAAATGTATGAAACTTAACAAAGCAATGCTTCTTAATAGAATTATGTAGCAAACAACATAAGTTTAACCTCTGTGTATAGTTGTGATTATAGAAAATTGTTTCATCAAGAACAATTGTTATGTACATCATTTGCTATATTATGAGAATCATTTGTAAATGCTTTACAAATTCCTCTGTAACACTTTCTGAGATAAAATAATGATTTAAGGAAGATAATGAAAGTAATTTCATCCAGAAACATATCTTGGAGGATTGTGTTCAGAATTTAAAATTTCCAGGTGATTGGGCTATTCTTGTGAAAAGTTAACAGAAATCTGTATAAGCACAATATCATTTTCATTTTTATCTGTTTTGAGCTCTGGAGGTTCTGTAGCCCTGAGTATTAAATGAGCTTTGATGGATGCTAACTTAGCGGGGGGATTTCACTTCTTTAAATCACCTGTACTTCCTGTACCTGGGTTTTATCTTGGGAGTTCTCCTATTTCTACATTGACCATACTTAGTTCTCCTTACTTTTTTAAGATTAGAAATGAAATATGCACTGCCTGAAACAGGATGGACATTAAGAAGGCAGTTAGTTATATGGCTTAAATTTGTGCAGAAATCCTTAAAGTAGGAAGTCACTTATTTTCCTTCACATCTGTCTTTACCTCAAATTGATTTTGCTGCATAAAGGTCTCAACTGTTATGTTTGGTCTTAGATCTTATACTAGGTACTTGACACCTAAGCTTCATTTACTTATGATTTTACTTGGTTCTTTCTGATAGTAATAAATAGGTTTCATTTTCTAAAGCAGAATACAACTGATTCATCTTTGACTTGCTGACCTTGGTTTTTTGTTTGTTTTTAGTCTTTTCCTGGAACTTAAACATCATACTATAGGGTGTATTTTTATTCTTCCAAAACAAGAGACCCATCTATATTTTTATTGAAATTTTGATGTGCTCAGACATCTAATCCTTCAATTGAAATGTTTTTAAATTCAGTATGAAATTCCCTTTAATAAACTTTAGCATGAAAGACTACTTTTTAAATATCTATATGCAGGCTCTGCATACATCTGGAATCTGTTTAAGATATGTAATAAATTCCTTGTAAGTTTGAGATCTTAAATGTTTTTTTTTAATCAACATGATGCATAAGTTTTTTTTCTAAAAAAAAACAGCATCTACTTAAAGGGATTTATGACTAAAATTGCTTATTTTTCTACAGAGTTGTCTGCTGGTTCTCAGCTTGAAGAAGATTCTACAGTCCTTATTGATCCTTTTTCTTGGCGTTACCATTTTTTGAAGCAAAGTTAACCTAGTTTGCTAGTTTGAGCTTTCTTTTTGGCCATCTTTAAAAAAATTTTTTTTAAGTCTATAAACTAGACAAGAGATAGTTCTACAATGTCCAAGTCATTCCAGCAGTCATCTCTCGGTAGGGACTCGCAGGGTCATGGGCGTGACCTGTCTGCAGCAGGAATAGGCCTTCTTGCTGCTGCTACCCAGTCTTTAAGTATGCCAGCATCTCTTGGAAGGATGAACCAGGGTACTGCACGCCTTGCTAGTTTAATGAATCTTGGAATGAGTTCTTCATTGAATCAACAAGGAGCTCATAGTGCACTGTCTTCTGCTAGTACTTCTTCCCATAATTTGCAGTCTATATTTAACATTGGAAGTAGAGGTCCACTCCCTTTGTCTTCTCAACACCGTGGAGATGCAGACCAGGCCAGTAACATTTTGGCCAGCTTTGGTCTGTCTGCTAGAGACTTAGATGAACTGAGTCGTTATCCAGAGGACAAGATAACTCCTGAGAATTTGCCCCAAATCCTTCTACAGCTTAAAAGGAGGAGAACTGAAGAAGGCCCTACATTGAGTTATGGTAGAGATGGCAGATCTGCTACACGGGAACCACCATACAGAGTACCTAGGGATGATTGGGAAGAAAAAAGGCACTTTAGAAGAGATAGTTTTGATGATCGTGGTCCTAGTCTCAACCCAGTGCTTGATTATGACCATGGAAGTCGTTCTCAAGAATCTGGTTATTATGACAGAATGGATTATGAAGATGACAGATTAAGAGATGGAGAAAGGTGTAGGGATGATTCTTTTTTTGGTGAGACCTCGCATAACTATCATAAATTTGACAGTGAGTATGAGAGAATGGGACGTGGTCCTGGCCCCTTACAAGAGAGATCTCTCTTTGAAAAAAAGAGGGGCGCTCCTCCAAGTAGCAATATTGAAGACTTCCATGGACTCTTACCGAAGGGTTATCCCCATCTGTGCTCTATATGTGATTTGCCAGTTCATTCTAATAAGGTGAGTTAATGCAACAGATACTTCTAATTTCTTTTACATTGTAGTGCCTATTCTGTATTTATCTATATCTTTTACTCTAATTCTGTAGTCTGGTGACACTGAGTTGATCGAGAATTTTTATACTTTTGAGAACACTTTATTTGGAAAGTAATTGTTTTTGAGCATTAAACCAGGGCTTTACATTAATACAATCTGCCTAGATTACTTCTGGCCACAAAGCTGTCATCCACTGGAATTATCTTGTTGGTTTTTGGCATCAATATGTTCTTCTTAATCATATATTTAAGCAGGTTTTTTGTCTGCTTTGTTGAATTGTTTTAAGTATTTTTTCTTTTTTTTGCAGTCAATGTGCTCTGCCATTCAGGATGCTAGATTTCAGCTCTCCATCTGTCTTGATTGCTGATTTGTATGTAGTAAAGATATATTCTTGAACAATTCTCTTTTTTTCCTTATCTGTGGCTACAGGGAAAGAGTTAATGTAGAGCCCTGGTGTTTGTTTCAGTATGTTTCATATTTTAGATTAGTTCATTCTTCTTTTTTTAATTTCCCTTTAACCCAAACTCTCATACTATGACTGAAATTTTTCATCGTTTTTTTTCTCCTTTTCCACAACTTTCTTAAACATGCTTCAAAACTCACTTTTTATTATCCCATGTTGCATCTGTCCCTTTAGTGACTTGGAAAAATCAACTACTGCAGTATCCTGCTCTGTGTTCCTCATAAGCGTATTCTTTTTCTGACTAGGCTTAGACTTCTGGTTTAGTCATTTGAGCAATAAAAAATATATATATATAATCTAATTCTCCTTTGCTTTAATTATCACATCCAGCAAAATGGGAGCTTTTTTAAAATACCCTTTTAAATACGTTGTCCTTTCTCTTTGAATGTTTTCAATGTTACTCATTCTCACTGAGGTTTTTTTTTCCATATACAGTGCAGTTGACTTAAAAGTCAACAAAATAGCACTCTGCTAGCTTGATCTATGATCTCTGACCGTCCATATTTCCTGATGTGCTGTATAGTTCTACTTCACACATTGCTGCCATGAAATTGATTTGATGATTACGATTACAGGGTTTTTTCTTTACAGTAACATCTGGAAGGGTCATTTTCTTTTCATATGTATCCCTTTAAAATGCATTTTTTAGTGACTATTGATTTTTGAGTAAACTAAATCATAGATCATGAGTGATTTTGTTTTTAATATTCTATTTAAAAGTACCAATCACTCCCTTTTCTGTATTTGGATCTCAGTATTTTTGCTTCAGATCATTAAGAGAGTTCTTATATTTGAATTTACAGAACTTACAGAATACTTTGAAAAATATCTTTAAGAAGTTAATTCTTAGGTAAATTTATGTGTTTCTATAATACAGAAATCTTTAATGTATAAGTACAACACAAACAAGGAATGTTTTAATCTTTAAATAAAATAAATTAACATTGAATACTAAATTTAAATTCATAGGTTAATTTTCATTGAAGACCTAGGACCCCTTCAAAAAAGTTAGGAAATTTTATATGATAGGTACCTTTTAGTGTTTCTTTTTTCAAATACGTTGAATAAAGTTTTCACTCTGGTGGGAGTTGACTTAATGAAATGGGCCACAAAACTTTGGTGACTCCATTTTATTCTCTTGTTGCCTTTTGCAGAAATAGCAATATGATCAGTGTTCTCAGATAGGATCTCTAAATTCCAAGGAAAATAGCAAGTAACAGTATCTCAAATAACACTGATTATAAAGACTTAAAATAATCTTAGCTAATGGAGTCATCATACATCAAGAGCTGTTCGGAAATCTCCTTGTTCTGCCTTTGAGCAGTAATTTACCTTTGTTGCTTGCACATAGAAAAATCAGTAAAGTGGCACAAAACGAAACTACAAGAAGGCTTATTAATAAGAGAAAAGTTTCTGTTACTACATGTGATTATTCTTTCCTCTAAATTTTGCTGCTTTTTAGTTCCTGAACAATATTATTTATAAATAACTATAGTTAAATGGATCTAAATTAACAAAAGAACACCTTGAAAATATCTGATGAAACTTTATCCTGCCTAGTGCAAGGAGTAATTTTAACTTGTAAAAATACTTAGGCCCTAGCTAGTTTTGGTATTCTGTCACAGTATTGGGAACATTTAAGAATTATTTGAGGCTCTTTGATTGATTTGATTGATTGATTGATTGATTTACAAAATCTGTATTTGTAAATTGAACCAATTTTAAGTTTAAGCACTTGGGTTCTCTTAATGTATTCTAGTTTCCTTAAAATAGTTGATGTTTTCTGGGTATCTGCATTATTGAAAAAATAATTATTTGCCTTTAGTTGTGGTCCTTTCTCATTTCAATGACTTGAGAAAATTTCTGTGGTGAAAGTAGATAATGAAAATTTTTTAACATTTCATCCTGCTCTCTGGTATTGCTGCATAACTTGGAAAATCTGTTCTTTTCATGTAGTGGTAATAGTAAGTAGCTTACATGATCAAAACTTCATCTTACTACGAAATAAGAAACTTTTAGGTGAAAAACGTGATCTAATTTGTCATCGTTTGATATTTTAAATGACTTTAGTGATGGTGTTGCTTTTATTTCTTTCTAGGTCATTTTAGAATGTCAAGTACCTTTTCTACACAACCTCAAACTTCCCTCAGATTCCTTTCACTTAAAGAAAAGTACCCATTACAGCCTTTTCACTGTCTTGTCACTTGAGTTCACGTTTTTCCTGTCAGTATTTATTCTAGAAGCCCTGAAATTATTCTTGATTCTGCCATTCCATAAGTGCTTCTCCAAATTATCCTTTCTTTGTATAACTTAGCTATCTCAAAGACATCAAGGCAAATATAGTTTTCCTACAGAACTTCTGCATTCAAAAAGTGAATCCTTTTTCTTTATTAATATGATGTGAAAATTACCTCAATGTAGAATCCAAGGATACAGGTATTTTTGAAAACCCTTTCGACTCTTAATCCTCACCTTAAACCAAAGATGAGGTGTCATAGTGCACATTAGGAATGGGTGGGCTTGGGAGGTACCTAAGGATTCTTTGATCTTGGCCTGCCTTCTAGTACTTTGAAAGACTAATCACATTTTTACCATAAATTTGAACCTTTAAAAAGCATATAGAGGATTGGATATAAATAGTTTTCTGTTCAACTACATACCCTTTCCATCTCCTGTGATTAGAAGTGTGCCTAATAGGATAACTTTTACTCCTCTCCCAGTACACTACTTCTCAAGGACATTTTAAATAAAACCTGAATATTTTTAGTCAGAAAATTCTAAGTTATTTGTTTAATCCCTCTTCTGAATTTTGTGAACTTTATTTATGGTGCCTCTTGCTTACAGCCATTTTTAAAGTGTCCTCCAATAATTCATTGGTCTGTTGCTTTGCAAGTACAAACTTTTTATATCCCAAATAACTGGTGGTGGAGCCAGCTGGAGAGATTTCTTCCAAGTTCCTTAGCTATTAGCCATGATTTTTAAAAGACAGTCTAGCTTAGAGAGTTAGCGTCCATACTTCTTTCATGGGATCTTAGTTAATTCCATTAGGGAAGAGGAAGTATGTCAACAGTTGTAATATAAATCTATTTTTTTCTTTAAGAAATACCATTCTGAGGCTTTTCAAGAAGGTATCTCTTGTAACTTCTTTTCTTGTTTTAGTTCAGCTCTAAGTGAGACCCCCTTTTTGAAAACATTGCCTGTGTTTTTATGTTCCAAATATAACGTATTAGGTATTGTGGATATTACAAAAATTGCCTCGTTTTGTGGAAATTTATGAAACAATACTTGTAAAAGAGGAATTGTAAAATAAGATAAGCTTTTAGTAGGTCACTTTCTTTTTTTGAGCACTTGTGTGCTTGGCAATGTTCTGATAAGCAATTTACTTTTATTAATTTATTCACTTTTCACAAAATCCTAAAAGAATATTGAATCCTAGCATATTTCAATAATATCTACTAAGGATTCATGTCTACTAAGTGACACCTTGAGAATGGAACCTAGCAGTCTGGCATCAGAGTCTACTTTTCCTAACTTTAATTGCCTAGAATGTTGATCATTTATATGTGGATTTTTAACTAAAGAAAGGAAAGCATATTTCCTTAAAATAGGAAAAAATTTAATCCCTTAAATTCAAAATTGCCACAGAGGAACACAAATAATGAAGAACATGTTTCCCTCTCTAAAATTTGGAAACAGACCTTCCAGATATATGCTTCTTTACTTTTGGGAAGTAGAATAGGAGCTTAGTTTTTTGATAAATGGGGAGTATTTTCTTTTGTTTTCTTTTCTTTTTTTAGAAAAGCCAGTCCTGTTGAATCTTAGTTTTTTATGGCTGTAATACAGTTGGAAAATACCTCAAGGCTGGAAAAAATGAAAGGTTTTATTTTAAACTAATTGTTCACATTTATAACATTTCTAGAAAAGTATAAGCATGGATATTTTATCATATTTAGAGTTTTATAAAGGCAGTTACAATATATATAAAATCCAGTTTGATCCACAGCAGAGATTAAACTGTCTAGCTGATGTCACGGTCAGTTATTATTCTTGATCTTTATTAACTCTGTCTTTTCCCTGTCAGGTCTATTAGTATGTTAACTAAGTTACTCAGTTTTTCCAAGAATGTGCATGGCGTATTTGAGGGCAGGATCAAGCTGCAAGAATTCAGAGAAATGGTTTTAAATTAATTTACTGTGACTAGTGAATGGTCACGTGTTTCTACAGCCTGTGATACTGCAAATAGATAAACTTCCTAGAATTTGAATGGTTCAAATGAAAACATTTTAGCTTTATTTTTGTTAATTCTACTAATTTACTTTGCTGCAGGAGTGGAGTCAACATATCAATGGAGCAAGTCACAGTCGTCGATGCCAGCTTCTTCTTGAAATGTAGGAGTTTGAAATACCTTTAAAGCATCCATACCGTGAATCAGAAACAGCCATTGATTGGTTTTGGGGAGTTCATCATTTGCTTGTAATATCCACATTGTTATCACTGCGTAGTTGATACTGACCAGACATTACTAATGACAAACAAAATGTTTAGATCTGGAATCTCATTCGGAATACTAGGTGCAGGGATGGTGGTATTTTGTTATTTATTATTTGTAGAGCAAATAAACATTGGTTCTTTTTCTACAAATTGAAAGAAATTTGAATAGACTTAAAGATAGCCTTTGATGTGTAGAATAGACTTGAACATTTTCAGTAACAATTTAATGCTCTAAAAGTACAAAATATAGAGAAAAGGGGAAAAGTCATTAAGAAATTACAAGTTGTCAAGCAAAATCCTTCAAGATGTATTTTTTGCTTTTGAGTTACCTCTGGTTCTGATTTAAGCTGCTGGAATGGAATTGGATTCCTGAAGAATGTCCCTGCCTAAACAGCACACATAGCTATTCTTCACTAGAGTGCCAATTTTCATATATGTTAGCTCTTTGGGGGCTTTCTTTTCTTTTCTAGTGCCACAGCCCACCTCTATAGTTGGTACTGGTATTTAATATTGGAGAAGGAAAATCTGTGGTCGGTTGTCATTTCCCTGTAAACACACATTTCCAGTTCTCCATGCAGCATTTTCCTACTTATGACTTACCAAATAAATTAAAAAATTAAACTTTAACACATACTACCTAAATTTGCAATACTGCACAAGTTTATTCTCATTCATTTGGATTAATTTGAAATTCTGAAAATTGTTTTGGAAATATCTATGATATGTTCTAAACTATGATATTTCTAACACTTAGACTCTCATATAATTCTACTAATAAATCTCTTGTTTTAAAGGCCAAACAAGGCTATTTGTTAAAAGGACAGTTTTATTTTAAAGTTAATTTTCTGATCTCTTTAAAGCTACCCAGAATGGAATCCTGACAATGATACAGGACACACAATGTAAGTTAAAATTTTTAAGCTGTTGTTTGTAAAGGAGATCATTGTAAGGAATTCAGGTTAAACTTTCAAAATTTATAAGCAAAATATTTTATAATATCTTTATTGAATATGAGAGTTTAGTAAAAGTCACTATGAGTAAAAAGAATCTTTAGAAACTATATTGTTAGTAATTTTTATTACATTATTATTGTAGCTTTTTCCCCAGTTACTTCACATTAAAAATGCCTACAAAGATTGGAATTACCAACATAAAAGGGGTGTTTTAACAATAAATCTTAATTACTTTTGTTGGACCTCTTTGTCATTCTTTATATTTTATGTCTCACATTACTAGGGGTGACCCATTCATGTTGCAGCAATCTACAAACCCAGCACCAGGAATTCTGGGACCTCCGCCTCCCTCCTTTCATCTTGGGGGACCAGCAGTTGGACCAAGAGGAAATCTGGGTGATTATAAAATTTGTTACCTTTTCCTAAGAACTTTTCACCATAAAAATTAAATGTAGTGATTAGAGGCAAAAGAAGGCTCATTGAAACGTTAATAGAAAAGAACATCACATTAAATGACATGGTTCTTCTGATACGTGTGAAAAACTGGTTTGTGTTGAAAGATGGCCAGTTTTCATGTTTATTATTGTAAGACTGAAAAACTTCTTCTCCATAAAGGTGCTGGGAATGGGAACCTGCAAGGACCAAGACACATGCAGAAAGGCAGAGTGGTCAGTAATACAGCTCTTGATTTTTCTTTATTTTGGAGAAATGTCATTTAACTTTTTTTTTTCCTTGAGAGAGAGAACACGTACAGGGGAGGGGCAGAGGGAGAGAGAATCTTAAGCAGGCTCCACACCCAACGCAAAGGCTCCATCTCACAAATGTGAGATCATGACCTGACCCGAAATCAGAAGTCTGGCGACTGACTGAGCCACCCAGGCACTTCCCCCACCCTCTTTTTTTTTTTTTAACTTTAAAATTTTTACGAATTGTATCTGTATTGTCGCCTTTTCTTAAAGGAAGACTGCTATAATTTGAAAATAACCAGTCTTTTATATGACTTTGGTAAAGTTTTCATTGTCATATACCCATAGTATAGAGATCACACCTTGAGTGTAACAGATTTTGCTGTCCAGTTATGTGCACAGTATTCTATTTAAAAACCAGTCCAGAGTCTATTTTCTGAATCTTCAAGATATACTCCAGTGAATCTGGTTTCCTGTGTATTTATAAAATTCTCTAGAATGCTCTGAGTTGTTTTAAATCTATTCTGATTTAGATTATCAGAGTCCTTTCATCTTGATTGTGAAGAGACCTCTTGACTTGATTTTTTTTCCTAATGGATAGGAAACCAGCCGCGTTGTTCACATCATGGATTTTCAGCGAGGGAAAAACTTGAGATACCAACTATTACAGCTGGTAGAACCATTTGGAGTCATTTCGAATCACCTGATTCTAAACAAAATTAATGAGGTATGAGTTGAAATAAGTGCAGTATTCATTAATAATCTATTTCTTAAAGGTTTTTTTTATGATTTTGTATTGAAGAAGAACTCAATGTATTCTTAAATCATTAATACGGAATGTGATAAAGGAAAAAGCAAATAGTTGATGCATGTCGGTAATATTAAATTCTAGTCCTAATGGACTGTCGAGTAGCATGAAGGTAATAAAATGAGTTGACCTTTAATAAAAGAGCAAATAGCAATTTTGGGGGGTTTGTTCTGCTTTCAGACTCTTAAAATTGGTTCCTAATGATTAAATATATCTAGAAAGACTTGGGCAATGTTTCTGTTTTAATTTGTAAATAAATAGTTTTGTACAATTTTAGGCATTTATTGAAATGGCAACCACAGAGGATGCTCAGGCTGCAGTGGATTATTACACAACCACACCAGCATTAGTATTTGGCAAACCAGTGAGAGTTCACTTATCCCAGAAATATAAAAGAATAAAGGTAATACCAATTTTTTTCTAGATTTGTACTACCAACCACTTAACACATCATTTTAATGTGTATTAACTAGCTATTTTAAGTTGTTGCTAATAAATAGGATTATCTTAACTATTAATAATTATAGCATACATACCAACATTTGATTTGCCTTTTGTTTGTTGTTTACTTATTGTTTCTTTTTGTTATTTAGAAACCTGAAGGGAAACCAGACCAGAAGTTCGATCAGAAGCAAGAACTTGGGCGTGTGATACATCTCAGTAATTTACCTCATTCTGGCTATTCAGACAGTGCAGTTCTCAAGCTTGCTGAGCCTTATGGAAAAATTAAAAATTATATACTGATGAGGATGAAAAGTCAGGTAATACCACAGATAGAGTGTTTAAGTAGATTACTTCTAAGTAAATCTCAGTTTTGGGGGGAGGTTATATCTTCTATTTTTAGTGAAGGGGGAAGTAATTAAATTTATCTTTGAGAGAGAGAGAGAGAGAGAGAGAATCCAAGGTGGGGAAGGACAGAGAGAGAGAGAGAGGGAGATACAGAATGTGAAGCAGGTTCGAGGCTCTGAGCTGTCAGCACAGAGCCTGACATGGGGCTCAAACTCAGGAACCATGAGGACATGACCTGAGCCTAAGCTGGAAGCTCCTAGATGAATTTTCTTAGCCTGATAAATGGTGATTTCTTTAAGTCCTAGTAGATTCTCTTAATGTTAAAACCGTGTATAAACATGAAAATGATAAAGTGGAAAGTAAACATTCCTTCTGTTGCCTAGACTTAGTAACACTTTGTTTTTAAAGTTTGCTTCCAAAAATCTTACGTGTATATAGATATTTTTTCTTCCCTCAAATGGTATTATATTATACTGTTGCTTTCCATTTTATATGTGATTCCATTGAGTAAAAACTATAACAAATTTAACTTCCTCACTTGGTGGATATTTAGAGTTGCTAGTTTTTTGGACTGTACCATTGGTGTTGTTTTGGACTTGGCAGCATGTGAATTCTTGCATATTCATATTACATAATTGAAGGATAAAATTTCAGAATTAGAATTTTGGATCCTGATACTTTGATATTGCCAAATTGTCTTCAAAAACCGTACCAATTTATAATCACACCAGCATTATCCAAGAGTGCTTTAACTCTAGATATTTTAGACTTTGCAAATTAAGTGAACTGAATGGATGAATTAAGTTACTAACTTGTATTTTTTGTTTTAAAAATCCAGAGTAAGAAGGATGTTTATTTTGTAAACTTTTTTTTTACATTTTTAATGTTTATTTTTAAACGTTTTTTTTAAATGTTGGGTTTTTTTTTTAATATCTTTTATTTATTTTTGAGAGAGAGAGCGTGCGTGAGCAGGGGAGGGTCAGAGAGAGAGAGGGAGATAGAGAATCGGAAGCAGGCTCCAGGCTCTGAGCTAGCTGTCAACACAGAGCCCCATGCGAGGCTCAGACCCACGAACCATGAGAGTATGGCCTGAACGAAGCCTGACACTTAACCAACCAAGCCACCCAGGGGCCCCTTAATGTTTATTTTTGAGAGAGACGGAGTGGGGGAGGGGCAGAGAGAGAGGGAGACCTAGAATCCAAAGCAGGTTCCAGGCTCCAAGCTGTGAGCACAGAGCTCGACATGAGGCTCAAACCCACAAACCCCGAGATAATGACCTGAGCCGAAGTCAAACGCTCAACCAAGCAAGCCTCCCACACTCCCCTTAATGTTTATTATTTTTGAGAGAGAGTGCACACGAGCAGGAGAGTAGAGGGAGACACAGAATCCAAAGCAGGCTCCAGGCTCTGAACAGAGCCAGACATGGGGCTTGAACTCCCCAACCATGAGATCATGACCTGAGCCAAAGTCTGATGCCCAACCCAATGAGCCATGCAGGTCCCCCTGTTGTTAACTCTTATTTAAGGGCATTCTCAGTTTCTATCTTTCCAGACTATTTATTGTTTTAATGTTTATTTTTGAGAGAGAGAGAGCACAAGCAGTGGAGGGGCAGAAAGCAAGAGTTGGGTGCTTAACCAACAGTGCTACCTAGGTGCCCCTTTCCAGACTTTTTAAATATTTATTCTGAGAGAGAGCATGAGCACAGAAGGGTCAGAGAAAGGGACAGAGAGAATCCCAAGTATGTTCCACATGTCAACACAGAGCCTAACACAAGGATTGATCCCACAACCCTGGGATCATGACCTGAGCTGCAATCAGAAGTCGGACACTGAACCTATTAAGCTACCCAGTTGCCCCCAGACTTTTTTAATTAAATTTTTTTCTTATTTTGTATAAGAAGTATTACTTACTCAATAAATATTTTGAGTAATAGCTTCTAAGCTAATTATCTATTTTACGAAAATTCTGTACATTGATGTTTTAATACTTGGTGGTACCTTGGAATTGGGTGATTTTTAACTCTTACTGGGGTCTTTGTATTTAAAAAACTAAATTTTCCTAATAGATGGATTAAAAAATAATAAACACCAGAGTTAAACGCAGTTCTTTGAAAACTAATGTTCTTTATTTTTCTTTTCTTTTTTTCTTAAGGCTTTTATTGAGATGGAAACCAGAGAAGATGCAATGGCAATGGTTGACCACTGTTTGAAAAAGGCCCTTTGGTTTCAGGGGAGATGTGTTAAAGTTGACTTGTCTGAAAAATATAAAAAATTGGTACTGAGGGTATGTAGTACTGGATTTGTCATCATTATAAAACCTATCTCACACATTTTAAGCCACAGCATTTTTTTTTTTTTTTAATTTTTAATGTTTGTTTATTTTTGAGAAAGAGTGTGAGCCTGTGAGGGTCAGAGAGAGGGAGACACAATCCAAAGCAGGCTCCAGGCTGTGAACTGTCAGCACAGAGCCCGACACGGGGCTCATTTGACCATGAACTGTGAGATCATGACCTGAGCTGAAGTCGGTTACTCAACTGAGTGAGCCACCCAGGCGCCCCTCCTTTTTTTGTTTGTTTGTTTGTTTGTTTTAAAGGTACAGAGCACACCAAGCCAAGGGGTGGGGAGTGCTCAGAGAAAGGGAGAAAGAGAGAATCCCAAGCAGGCACCATGCCGTCAGTGAAGAGCCCGACTCAGGGCTTGTTCCCACAAACTGTGAGACTGACCTAACCCATAATCAATAGTCAGACGCCTAATCAACTGAGTTAACCTGGGCACCCCAAGCCATGGCATTCTTATAAACATTTTTGTTTATTTTCCCCCTGGTGTTCTTCAGAAGTGTCTATTTTGTTTTGTTTTTAATGGTATTGTGAAAGAAACGCCTTTATTGTATTATTCTATTTAAAGATTTTATTTGAACAGAGCTCCAGAGCTCTACTACCAAAATGTTTATTATCCACTGCTTTGTTGAAATGTTGATTATAATGAACTACTGACTGTTGGCAGTTTAAATTCTAAGGTATGGTTACAGAGTTTGAATAAGCTTAGTTGATGATACAGAGGATGGTTATCAACTATTAGTTAATTGGGTAATTACGTAATCTGCAAATGAACATATTCTAATACATTTATTTAACTTCTACAAAATTTTGTTTTATAGATTCCCAACAGAGGCATTGACTTACTGAAAAAAGATAAATCTCGGTAATTTCATTTTGTGTGTATATACACTAGTATTTTAAACTTTTGTTTTCCAACTCAGAATTGAGGGGTATCCTTTTGATTTTAGGAAAAGATCTTATTCTCCAGATGGCAAAGAATCTCCAAGTGATAAGAAATCCAAAATTGATGGTTCCCAGAAGACTGAAAGTACAACTGAAGGTAAAGAACAAGATGAGAAGTCAGGTGAAGATGGGGAAAAAGATACAAAGGATGACCAAGCAGAGCAAGAACCTAACATGCTTCTTGAATCTGAAGATGAGTTACTCGTCGATGAGGAAGAAGCAGCAGCACTGCTAGAAAGTGGCAGTTCAGTAGGAGATGAGACAGATCTTGCTAATTTAGGTGATGTGGCTTCTGATGGGAAAAAGGAACCTTCGGACAAAGCTGTGAAAAAAGATGGAAATGCCAGTGCTTCAGCAGCTGCAAAGAAAAAGCTTAAAAAGGTAAAGGAAGATTGTATATTGACCTGTTTGAACAGAAAACTAGATCGGATAAATGTTTCGTATTACTTACATTAGCAGGGTCAGATTAAAGAGAATTAGTAGTCATTTATATTAGAAGAAATCAGTTATGAGCCATAATATATAATAAATTTTTAAAAGTAAACTCTGCAGTAAATAGGTTAAAATAGATGTGAAAAAGTGTTAAGTCACAAGGAAATTTTTAGCAAGGAAGGAAAAAGACTTTTATTTGTGTACTGTAGTGGTGTAGAAGTACTGGTAGGCAGCCTCATAGTCCAACTTAATTTTAAAAAGTTGGGATATGAGTTTAAGTTAACTGACCCAAGATACTTAAAACATTTAGCCACTCAGTTAAAAAGTTAACTTGAAGAATTTTCCTTTTTGAGAAAGAAAAGCTTGATCAGATCATTCAGTATATGAAGATATTCAATATTTGAAGACCTTTTTTGAGAACACATAAAAGCATATGAGGTGAGGGGTGCCTAAGTGGCTCAATCGGTTAAGCAGCCGACTTCGTTTCAGGTTATGATCTTGTGGTTCGTGAGTTCGAGCCCTGCTTCGGGCTCTGTGCTGACAGCTCAGAGCCTGGAGTCTGCTTCAGAGTTTGTGTCTCCTCCTCTCTCTTCCCTTCCCCTGCTCACTCTCTGTCTCTCAAAAAAATAAACATTAAAAATAATAATAGAAAACATACGAGGTGAATTCAAATAGAAAATAAATGCATAGCTTAAAGAAGAGTAAAACAAGAGACTGGTGTACTGATTATTACATTAAATGGCTCTTACAATGAGATCTCAGTAGTCCTGGTCCATTGATTTTTGTAAGCAATGTTCCAACTATAGAAAACGAGTTTTTACCTCCAGATTTTGATCACTAGGTCAGATAACTTAGGCTTAAAGTTATTTTTTTTTGAAGTGGGTGATTGTTACAGAATACATTTGCACACTTAAGAGCTGATAATTGTTGACATTTGTTGACCCCATTTCACGAATTAGTAAATTTAGGCATAGAGAAGTTTAATAAATTGTCCACGATTCTGGTCCTCATAAGTGGCAGACTTAAAATTTTAAACATAGGCCGTCATGCTCCAGAGCTTGATTTTTTTTTTTAAACCACTACACTATTTTAGACTATGTATTCTGTAAACAACAGTTGTATCCTAGGATACTGTCTTCCAAAGGATACCGTTGAACTACTTATATCAAAGTATATATATCACATTTTTGATATATAATCCCTTGCAGCATAATAGTTACAGGAAGTGTAGAATAGAATGTCCTTATTTCTTTTATATTCTCTTTTTGTGAGGCAACCCTTCCAATTATTTAGTTTTAAAACTAATTTTTTGTTTAAAAAAAACCAGTGATTTTGGGGAGAAAAGGAGAAAGTATTTTGAGAGAATGAATAAAGACAAAGACGCTATTCCTTTCCCTTCAAGTAAAGCAAATGGAAGGGATGCTGCAAGATAATTGTTGCAGAGTAAATTTGTCTTTCTTAACAGCGTCGTTTCCCAGGGAGTATGGAAGGTTTTGTCACTCTAGATGAGGTTGGTGATGAGGAAGATTCGGAACTTCAGAAACTTCGTAAATCGGGCATGGCATTTAAATCTGGTGACAAAAATGATGATGGTTTGGTTGAAATTAAGGTGGACAAGATCGAGGAACTTGATCAAGAAAACGAAGCAGCGTTGGAAAATGGAATTAAAAATGAGGAAAATACAGAACCAGGCGCGGAATCTGCTGAGAATGCTGATGATCCCAACAAAGATACAAGTGAAAATGCGGATGGCCAAAGTGATGAAAACAAGGAGGACTATACAATCCCAGATGAGTATAGAATTGGACCATATCAGCCCAATGTTCCTGTTGGTGAGATTTAAGGCTTTGTTCTTCCCCCTCTCACCCTCCCCAAGTTCTTATTAAGTAAGATTTTTGAAATGGTGTTACATAAACCCCTGATACCACTTTAAATCTATTTCTTTGCAGAACATTTTTTTAAAGTCTTAATTGATATATTCTTTCTTTCCCACTTAACCAGCTCTCATTTTGTATTATCTTTTGTTACCATTTCATAATATTCTTTCTCCGCATAAAGGTTTCTGAGAACTTCACATTGCTTTTTCTTTGTTTATCTTTTATATTTCTGCTTTTTTAAGAGTGCAGTTAAGAGGGACCTTAAACGTCAATTGAGTACAATTAACTACTGATACCGTGGTTTGGTTTGGTTTTGTTTTAGCTTAGGCTATATTGGACTTGTCACAAATATTATCTCATTCAAATTATAGTGACCGAACAAAAGATTTGAGAACACTAATTAAATCTTCAATTTACTAAAGTTGTAAGAATGTATGTTTGTGTTCTAGGTATAGACTATGTGATACCTAAAACAGGGTTTTACTGTAAGCTGTGTTCACTCTTTTATACAAATGAAGAAGTTGCAAAGAATACTCATTGCAGCAGCCTTCCTCATTATCAGAAATTAAAGGTAAGGCTGAATCTAAAGGAGAAGGTTTCTTTTATGAAAACTGACAAATAATGTAAATTTATATAAAGTAAAATGTATATGGTACCTTCTGTAGATCCGTCACAATGCCCTATCCTAGAAATGACACATTTACTTCTTTATTGATGGGCCTTAAACAAACAATATAAGGGGTTCTAGAAACATCTCTTGAGACTTTTTCTGTAGTACATTTTAATTAAACAATTGAATAATTTTCTAGCCATGTTATAAAATTCTAATATAATTAAAGTTACCTAAATATTCTTAACTAAGTGTTGGGGAGTGTAATTTCTCTAATTGGGGAGATCATGGGGGCCTGAAAACCCAAGTTAGAATAATAAAAAGCTTTCTTCAACTTTTATAAAGTGCCATGTCCCTTTATACTTAACGATTTTTACATTGCCTTTAAGTTGTTTAATAATGATACTCTCTGTGAGTTAAATGACTGATGAGAGATAAAGGTAAAAGGATAAATGAGTAAATAAGCATAACAAATTTCTATTTTATGATATTTTGAAATTTGGTATTTTAGTGACTTTTTTTAAGGACTAAATATTGAAACAGAAGATAATGGGATAAAACTTATTTAAAAGGAGTTAAAGAACTCAATTACAGATAACTGGTTTTTTACACTGCTTTCTAATACAGAGCTGATGGCATATTCAGTCACCAGACATGTTCTGTGTGTTGATTTAGATGGATAAAGATAAGCTTGAATTTAGGAAATAATTCTAGTTCTTGGCTATGTCACTAGTTTTAAATGTAAATGTTCTTTGCTACCTGTATGTATCTTCCCATTATGCATATGAAAAAAGAATGATGGTAAATCCTATTAGTAGCAGCAAACAAGTAATTTATTTGTTTTGATATTTAGCTGTAAGGGGGCAGAAACTGTTACATAGAAGAGTATTAAAATAAGACAAAAGTATCTTGGTATTTGATAGTTTATAAATGATATGCTTGTAAATATTTTCTAGCTATTAAAACTTTCTACATACTCTATTGGAGATGTTCTAAAGAGAGGTAGCTCTGGGGCACCTGGGTGGCTCAGTCGGTTAAGTGTCCAACTTCAGCTCAGGTCATGATCCAGCGGTTCGTTGAGTTCAAGCCCCATGTTCAGCTCTGTGCTGACAACTCAGAGCCTGGAACCTGCTTCACATTCTGTGTCTCCGTCTCTCTCCCTGCCCCTTCCCTGCTCGCACTCTGTCTCTCTCAAAATAAATAAACATTTTAAAAAAACTAAAAGAGGGGTGGCACTCTTTCCCTTAGGGATAATAGTGGCTTTTAGCCCTCTCAGCAATTTGAGGAAACTATAGAGTTGAGAAATTCTACCCAAAAGTCCAGAAACGTTCAATGTTTCAGATTTGTAGGGGTGGGTTACTTATTAATGTCTTAATATGTCCAATAACCCTAGAAATTACAGGTGTAATACAGGGGTCACTGCTTTTGTAAATGAGGTTTTTTGAGGGAACACAAAGTCGGTCATTAAAATGTTAAGGCTGGTTTTATTGCTATAACAGCGGAATTGAGTATATGCAAAAAAAGAACCGCCCGCAGACTTAAAATAAATAGTGCTGGCCTTTTAAGAAAATGATAGCTTAATGGAAGGCGCACTGAATAAATCCATGTTATTTTAACTAATCTGTGTTCTTGGAGCAGTGGCAGTTCTTCCATTGCAAGTACGGTCTTTGTTTCCTTAACTCTGTGAGGAAATATTAATTGCAAGTTAAAATCATCTTTTTTTCACATTTTACCAATTCTCCCCTTATCATATATAGTGTGAACTAGTTTTGTGCACCTATTTAACAAGAATAACTGAATTTGTAAAATATTGATAAGGTTATAGTCAAATGACACTCATTCAGAATAAACTTGGATAGAATATTTTATTTTGGAGTTCAGTTACGTTTTACTTATGTGATTTAATCCCTATAATTCTTTTTTGTTTCCTTTTCAGAAATTTCTGAATAAATTGGCAGACGAACGCAGGCAGAAGAAGGAAGCTTAAGATGTGCAAGAAGCTTAACGATTTCAAAGAAAATAATGGTTCTTTGTTTTTAATGTTAACCTTTTTTAAATACAATACTGATAGTTAGAAGAAAACTATTGTACCCTTTTGTTTTAGTGGAAAAGTAATAGATGTCTGTTCACGTGTTAAGTGTTATAGCAAAAATACATATACGGTTAAGTTAATGAAGAACTGTTTTTGTTTTATCAAAATGGTAACAGACAGAAGTACTTTGTAGAGACTGACTTGTAAGCTACTTAAGACAACTTGCACCACTAAGAAAAGAGATACCTAGAATCATTCAGAGAAATGAAATTTAGTTCCAAGCTTCAAAGAAATGTCAAAACTTTTGATTCCATTCAATAAAGAACAAAACCAATGGTATTTTTATTACTTTCATCTGAAACATTCCATATTTTAATCTGAGCCTTTTGCAGACTTTTCATCATTTGGAGTTTGAAGATGTTTTTTTGTTTGCTTTTTATTTGGATATCTTCATTAATATGAGATTGGCAGTTATAATGCAGGTGCAGTTTTCTTTTAATGTCATGCTGTTGTTTAGGTAATAAATACTAAGTAATTGGCTTTAGATTTTTGTAATTTTTCCCCTAAGTTCCTGCTAGATTTCGTATTCTAGTAGTCAATGTATTTTCAGTGAAATGTAAAAATATTCCCGTTCCCTTTGAGCAGTATTAATTTCTTGAGATCTTATTGCTTGTCACTTGAATCCTGTAGCTGTCATACATCTGGTATAAGCAACATTTGATTTTTGAAGTGTGTAGACCATCTCTTCATATTTCAAGATGTACTTTTACATTTCTGCATTTTGAAAAGTTTGGCCATAAACTAGACGCACGCTTCTAATTCATATACCTGCACATGTGACCTTTGTGATCAGAAATTTGCATGTATAATCTGTGTTTACTTGTAACTTTCTGGTAATATACTGCTTATATCTGTGGATTCAAGTTTCTGAAGTGAATACCAATAAAAAAAAACCCTAGGCCATGTTCATTGGTTATACATGTTCGGAATGTTAACCAATATTTTTGTCAGTTGTGGTTTTTATTCACTGTTACACTTTTTTGCATGCTTTAACAAATTATTACATTTTTAATCTAGAGTGTTCTAAAGACTGCTACTAAAGAGCTGAGTTTTAAAGTTTTTGATGCTGGTGGATTTCTTGTTCCTGTTACATAACAAAAAATGGGGTGTGGAATGGGGCTTTTAAAAACCTTTGGACGTTAAAATGCTAAGGGTGAAGAAATGGTAAAAGCTTGTATTTAGGCCTGTCTACGTATAAAACAGTAAAGTTGGGGATAATGTGGAATATCAAGAATTAGTTCTACCAGCTTTTCAAAATCTGTTGCAATTCTTGGTATAAGGGATTTATTACTTATTGTTAAAAAATAAATTTTTAATTTTAAAAAATAAAAGAACTTCTAGGAATTCTCTTTGAAACTCTTAGATCCAAATGTCTTAAAAGATAAATCACAATTTTATGGTATACCCCTGAAAGGCAGTTAACACTTTTTTAATGTGACACGTACAAAAAATCCTCGCCAGTTTACTTCTGTGGTTGAATTTTGGCCTTTACTAATTACCAACTTTTGATTCCAAGTGTTAACTAACAACAAGCAACCCAAAACTTTATATGTGCGTTGGAATCCGTAATTGTTTCCTGTCAGTGATAGCTTTTTTCCCATAGGTCCTACTTTGTTGGCTGTACCAAGCTGTACAAAAGAAATGTTTAATATCTTCATTTGATAACATTTAGGAAACAAATTCTCATACATAAGCTACTAGTGATAAATAAATCTGTAACAGCTTTTCCCCAGATTATGGCAAACCTTTCTTCATGGGAATGTTTCCACGTAAACCTGCTGTCAGGTTTAAGAACATTTTGTCTGCCGCCATTATAGTCTTTAGGTAAATCCTCTATGAAGGAAATCTTTAGAAACCCCTTGAGTTTGTAGTAGTATCATTTTTTAAGCCTATTGCTGATTAATTTGGAATCTGAGAGTGACTTTGATAAGGCGTGAGTTGGCTAGCTGTAATGTTGGTTGATTGGGGTACCCTAAAAAGTTTCATTTGAAATTTTATTAATGAGCAGAGTGAATCCTGGCCACCAACTACACCATCTCCTCTTGAGAGAGTCTAAATAAGATTGTAAGGAAAATTTTGAGGTTCTGTCTTCATTCTCTGAATTCCTTCTAAGAGGGAGAGCTTTGCTCATGCCCCTTTTTTTAGGGTGATGGGGAACACAACACACCCTGTTAAGTATTAATGGCAGGTATTAGAGTTTTGTAAAAGAATAGTAGACTTATTTTTTGCCTAGCTTTGTTCACAGTGGATATTCAGTGGCTTTGAACAGTAAAATGTAACAGTAATGAGAGTAAAGGGACTGATGGTGTGTAGTAGAAATCTGCAGGAACACAGCACAATATTATTTAAAAGTCAGAATAGTGGGGTGCCTGGCTGGCTCAGTCTGTGGAGCATGCGACTCGATTTTGGGATTGTGAATTCAGGTCCCACTTTGGGTGTAGAGATTACTTAAGAATATTTAAAAAGATGGGGGAGGCGGGGGCGCCTGGGTGGCTAAGTCGTTTAAGTTGGCTAAGTCCAGCTTTGGCTCAGGGCATGATCTCTCCGCCAGTGAAATCAAACCCCACATCAGCTCTAAGCTGTGACAGCCTGGAGCCTGTTTCGGATTCTGTGTCTCCCTTTCTCTCTGCCCTTCCCCTGCTTGTGCCCTGTCTCAAAAATAAAAAACATTAAAATTTTTTTTGAAAATTGGAATCATGAAATGTTGGGTCCAGTCAGTTTGGGTTAAGATAATTTGTACTAGGGCTAGGAGCAGCTCTGCAAGCTCTCTTCTATTGGTCTCCATTATAGAATATGGCTTAATACAGCTGAAAGCCCACGTATTGAATGGTAACAAGTTTGGGAATGTTACACCCTGGCAACCCTGAACTGTTTGTTAGCTGGGGTTAAAATGCCCTTCCAGGGACACCTGGCTGGCTCAGTGGGTAGAGCTTGTGACTTTTTGTTTATTTGTGAGAGGGAGAGGGAGACCCAGAATCCAAAGCAGGCTCCAGGCTCTGAGCTGCCAACATAGAGCCCGATGTGGGGCTCAGAGCTCTCAGACTGTGGGATCGTGGCTTGAGCCAAAGTCGGAAGCTCAACTGACTAAGCTACCCAGGTGTCCATGAGTATGTGACTCTTGATCTTGGGGGTTGTAAGTTGGAGCTCCATGTTGGGTATAGATATTACTTAAAAATAAAATCTTTTTAAAAGCAAACTGCCCTTCACTTTGATCCAAGTCCTGTGACTATTAGGGGTCAGGTCAAGATACTTAAGAATTGGGGCACCTCAGTGGCTTAGTCTGTTGAACATCCGGCTTGATTTCAGCTCAGGTCATGATCTCAGTTCATGAGAATGAGCCCCACATCGGGCTCCGCACTAACAGCAAAAGCCTACTTGGGATTCTTTCTCAAAATAAACTTTTAAAGATTCTTAGAGGCAACACTAATATACAAACAAAATGATAGTGTCAACTATGTCCTTTAGTGTGGTTCTCAAATGTTAGCATGCATCAGAATTACCTGGAAGTTTTGTTAAGTCATGTCTGTGGGGCTCAGTTGGTTAATTCTCTGAATCTTGATTTTGGCTCAGGTCATGATCTCCGGGTTCCTGAGATCAGGCTGTGCACTCACAGCTTGGAGCCTGCTTGGGATTTTCTCTCTGCCCTTCTCCCACTCATGTGCTCTTGTGTGCTCTCTCTCTCTCAAAATAAAATATGGCTGGGTCCCACTAGAATTTCCAAATTGCTAGATTTGGGGTAGTCTTTATAACTTTGCATTTGAACAAGTCTTATAGTCTTTGCATTTTAACAAGTTACCGGGTGATGGTGATACCACATAAAGAGGCCGCACCGTGAGAATGACTGCCTTAACTATAGATGAACGGAAGTATTTTGGTTAAAGTTGTAATCAAGCCTGCTTTAGGTACTCTTGAAGTACTGCTTTTACTGCTGTTGGAAACAGAACTATGGGAAATGCTGGAAAATAATGACCATTTGGAAACCTGTGCAAAGCATTTTTATAAAAACTAATGGGAGGTAACTCCCATTTCAAAACCCTAGATAACTGCTTTCCCAGATGTGTCTTTTATCTTTTGCTCAGAACATTCAAGTCTTGTAATTTTCTGGGGACTTGATACAATCAGACATTTCAAGGAAAGCTAGTGGGGCGGAAACAAAGTCTTGGGAATTCACTCTTTTGTCTAACTGGGTGTTTCTTTTCCTTTTTTTCCCCCCTTTTCCACTGTATTCATAATCTAGGAACTAATGAAAAAGCTTAATAACTAGCTTGTTGAAGTTTCAAGTGAGTAGCAAAATGGAAATGGCTACCTCAATCCCTCAAGTATAGGTAACTTGCTGACTGATAAACTACTTGATACTGGGTGGGGCCCAAAGTGCTAGTTATTAGGTAAAAATCTGAAGGTAAAAACAGCTGTCCGATTACAGAGATTAAATCAAGAAAATTATGGGTGAGGACTGTTGGAAGGTAATACTAATTTTTGAGACTATATTAGCATACTACAGGATTTATCTTAAGGTTTTTAGCGCTGGCCTTTCTGTGAACGTAGCCTTCTTAGAAAGTTTTGTAATTTCCACATAATTAAAGAACTCTGTAAAGTCAGGTATACAATAGGGAATATGAAAATTAAAGGCATTCTATATTGGACGGTAGTAGACAAATGGACGTTAATGCCCACCCCAATAGCATATGTAAACTTGGATTGGGGATGGCATTAAGTACAGCTTTTAATGACCTCTTAACCATGATGTCATGGTGCTTCATACATGGTAGCATTGATGAAGTATTTGTCCTAAAGACCTGATGCAAAGTAGAATATACCAAGAGCACCAGGAACCGTCCTACCTTTAATTAGGACAGTGCTCAGGTTCCAGTCATTGCACTTGTATATTGTAAAGCAGGACCAATTCCAAGTTACTCAACTTTGCTAGCAATCAATCAGAAGTACTGGTTTCTGAGGTTGCGTGGGTGGCTCAGTTGGTTAGGCGTCAGACTTCAGCTCGGGTCATAATCTCATGGTTTGTAAGTTCGAGCCCCACATAAGTGTCTGCTGTCAGTGCAGAGCTGGTTCAGATCCTCTGTCTTCCTCTCCCTGCCCACCCCTGCCTGGAACTAACTCTCTCAAAAATAAATATTAAAGGGCACCTGGTGGCTAACTTAGTTGAGCGTCCGACTTTGGCTCAGGTCATGATCTCACAGTTTGTGAGTTCGAGCCCCGCATCGGGCTCTATGCTGACAGCTCAGATTCTGTGTCCCCCTCTCTCTGCCCTTCCCATGATCATGCTCGCTCGCTCTCTATGATAAACGTTAAAAAATGTTTTTAAATTTAAAAATGTTAGATAAAAATAAACATTTTAAAATCTTATTTTTAAAAAGCAGTAGTTTTTCGTTGACTATTTGGCTCGAGATTTAGATGACTTGTGTCCATTTTTAAGAGTTGGCTATTGCAGTCCCTGTCTGGCTCAATCAGTAGAGTATATGACTCTTGATCTCAGGGTTGTTCATGTTGAGCCTCACATTGGGTGTAAAGAGCATTTTTTAAAAAGTTCTTAATCTATTTTTGAAAGAGAACGTGAGTGGGGGAGAGGCAGAGAGTTAGGAAGACAGACTCCGAAGCAGGGTCCAGGCTATGAGCTGTCAGCATGGAGCCTGATGAGGGGCTTGGACTCAAGAACTGTTAAGTTCATGACCTGAGTCAAACTTGTATCCTTAAACAACTGAGCCACCCAGGCGCCCCAAGGGTGTAGAGATTGTTTAAAAATAAAATCGTGGGGTGCCTGGGTGGCTCAGTCGGTTAAACAGCCAACTTCAGCTCAGGTCATGATCTAATGGTCCGTAGGTTCAAGCCCCGCATCCAGCTCTGTGCCGACAGCTCAGAGCCTGGAGCCTGCTTCGGATTCTGTGTCTCCCCCTCTCTCTGCCCCTCCCCTGCTCACTTTCTGTCTCTCAAAAATAAACATTAAAAAGTTTAAAAAATCTTTTTTTAAAAAGTTGGTTATAAACATCAAAAAGCTCTAACAATTGGATTACAGCTACTTTCTTGGCAACCACGAGTCTATATGGACTTCCTTTTTCTTTTTTTTAATCACTCCAGTTGTATGAGGATAATGCCCAGTTCATGCTTTCTGTGTGTTCTGTAGTTTGCAGTGTCATGAGAGCCTGTGGGAAGTTATGTCAGTTTATTATTAGCGTGATGAATGATGAAGCTGTAGTGATAACCTAATTCATTTTCCTGATTGTGGCTACTCACAAGCACCAGGTGTGTCTCTGACCCGTCTCTTTTTTTTTAATTTATATATTTTGAGAGAGCAGGAGACGGGCAGAGAGAAAGACGGAGAGAGAATCTCAAGCAGGCTCCGCACTGCCAGCACCAAGCCTGACATGGGGCTCAAACTCAAATCGTGAGATCATGGCCTGAGCCAGTTGCTTAAACAACTGAGCCACGCAGTGACCCCATGACTTGTCTCATTTTAAGCAGCAGATAAGAGCTGTGTAAAGCAAACACAAAGGGCTTGGCCAGTATTAGTGGAACTGCTTCTGCTCTTCTAACTTGCATTATTGTGTAATATGTAGGCATACATCAGCCTTCTGCAAAAACCTTTACCTACTCCACATGTACACATTACTTTCAACTCCTGTTCGTTCTGCCTACTCAATCTATACAAATTTGATACTTGATCCGCCTTTTAACTAAGGATAGGGTTTTTTTTTGGGGGGGGGGATAAAATCCATGTAACAATTTATCAACCATTCTTAAGTATACAGTTAAGTGGTATTACATTCACTTTGTTCTGCAACTGTCAGCCATCCCCGTAACTCTCTTCATCTTGTAAAACTGAAGCTATCTAGCAATAACTCTCCATTCACGCCTTCTCCTGGCCCCTCACAACTATCATTACCATTTGTTTTTATGAGTTTGACTATCTTGTGTAAGTGGTATCCTACAGTATCTTTTTGTGACTTATTTCACTTAATGTACATAAGTTTCATCCACAATGTAGCATATTGCAGAATTCCCTCCTCAGAGGCTGAGTAATACTTCATTGTATTTATATGCCATATTTTGATTATCCATTAATCTGTTAATAGACATGGGTTGCTTCCACATTTTAGTATTGTCAGTAAGGCTGCTATGAACATGGGTGTACAAATATGTCTCTGAGACCCTGCTTTCAATTCTTTTGGATATATACTCTGGAGTGGTATTGCTGGATCATATGATAATGTTATTTTTAAATTTTTGAGGAACCTCCATACTATTTTCCACAGCAGCTGTACCATATTACATTTGCACCAACTATACAAGGGTTCCAGTTTCTCTACATTCTTGCCTTATTATCTTTTGCCTATTTGATAGTAGCCATCCTAATGGGTGTGAGGTGGTATCAACAACTTTTCTAGGAAAAGATCATGCCAGTTACTGCCTTGTGTGTCTATGTCTAGGACAGTTCTGGCACATGGTAGGCATTCATAATTTGTTGCCTAATGTTTTTATGTCCTCACCTGAATTATAAATATTCAGAGCAGGGACCACTGCTAGCCAGCAGAGTACAGTGCTAGGTCCTTTCTAAAGTACTCAGTAATCCTGGGGTACAT
Source organism: Cryptoprocta ferox (assembly GCA_028646485.1). Lineage (NCBI taxonomy): Eukaryota > Metazoa > Chordata > Mammalia > Carnivora > Eupleridae > Cryptoprocta > Cryptoprocta ferox. The sequence goes on from CM053572.1 coordinate 28,214,350, forward strand.
ACTCTTACCAACTTCACGATACAAATGAGCATAGGGACAAGACCATTACCAAAGTGCTAAAGGAACATAAGATAGATTTTATTTAAGGTATGGGTGGTTTTTTTTTCTTTCTGTTTATAAATGCAATTGAGAATTCAGACTATGTGGGGTGCCTGAGGTGGCTCAGTCAGTTAAGTGTCTGATTTTGGCTCAGGTCATGATGTCACGGTTTGTGAGTTCAAGACCCAGTCAGGCTCTGTGTTGACAGCTTAGAGCCTGGAGCCTGCTTCAGATTCTCTCTCTCTCTCTCTCTCTCTCTCTCTCTCTCTCTCTCTCTCTCTCTGCCCCTCCACAACTCACACCCTCTGTCTCTCAAATAAACTTTAAAAATAAATGGGGATTTATCTAAGATACTTTCCAATTTACCAGTATAGTCAAGTAGTTTATACAAAGTCACAAATTCTAATCTTTTATGATTGGCTTCTAAATGTCTGGTTCAACTACAGATTATATAAACACCTATTTCGGTTTTGTACTCCTCTCCTGTTCATGCGTCTTCCAGTCTCAGGTTGTTAGTTTATCTTTCAGGTTCCTTGGATGAATCATACTCCACAGACCTGTAAAACAGCACCATCTCCTTCCTCCCAGAGATGTCTGCTGAGCAAGCAACAAAGCCAAACCTTTCCTCCTTGTTTAGACTATAGCTCTAAAAATGTAGCCAAAGACGTTCA